>JAXCHO010000053.1:7320000-7920000 GCA_036630365.1 Acanthiza pusilla
TGAGCAAAATACAGATGTTTCAAATACACAATGATTACTTGTATATTTGAAGCTGGAATTAAATTCAGCACAATTCTCTAAAGAAGCAGAACCTTTGCAGGAAGAGTCAGGTTATGGTTCTGTTCATTCCCTTACCTCTTATATATTTTGCTCAAGCACTGGAATAACAAAGTTTTCCAAAACCAAGCAGAAGTTAAAGCCAAGCCATTCATTCTAAAAACCAAAATTAAAATTCTCCATACATCAAAACATGTATATGGTCAGCAGTTTCTATAAAGGACTTTCTACCTCATGGAACTACTTCTGCCAAAATCAGAATGTTTATAGTAACTGAGGTGACAGTAAATTAAAATAGCAGAGCAAAACTAAGAACAAGTACACTGTATTTACAAATATTAAACTAAGTTTACAAAGTAAAAAAATGAATCAAGCAAAATGTTTTATTTTTAAATTCTGAATTAAAAGTTACTTGTTGCAACTCCATCTATCTCTAGTGTACTGTACAATAAAAAACTACTCCAAGTCAATAGTCACTCAGTTAACAGCAAGGGTGAATATCATTTATCATATAAGGTATTCATCAGTCGTATTTGGCACAATCTCAGTGGGTATATAAAATACCACAGATTATGTAAAACTGGAGCAAAATATTTTCCTGTTCTCCTTTGTTCATGGGCACAGAAATGAAGTGGCCATTATAACATGGCATGCATTCTCAGCACAGAAATCATACTTTAAAGCACTGAGTTTTCTGTCATGAGGCACCATCTTGGGAATCTGCCACTCCAGCAAAGCATCAACAGTGGAAAATGAATAAAGTTTCTCAAATATTAATGAAAGTTGTGCATCTTTATTTTCCTGAACTCTGATAGGTGACTACCTTATTAGTGTAGAACTGTCATGCAGACCTTAAGAGGTTTTACTGATTTCTTCAGGTTTTCCCAGAGAAGAGTAACTCACAACACAACTGGAGCTAGACTTCCTGCTTACTACAAGGCAGGAGAGATCGCAAAATTAAAAGAACCAAAGGCATACTGAAGATAAATAAGAATGAATGAGAAAATACATAAACTGTACAACGCATACAAAGAAGAATGAACTTCTTGCTAGAAGTCTGCACTCCAGATCCTGCTGAACTCTGTAAAAGAGCAGCTAGAGACATGTATATATACACCATCACCTGTACACAGAAAAAGCACTGTGCAAAGGACTGAACTTTATTCTATATACAAAAGAAAACACCTGAAAAGTAACAGCCCCACAAGATCTATAACCAAAATGCTGTTTTAACCAATGAGAATATTCTTAAAAAGCTAGCTGTGGGGCAAAGAACTTTACAAGCATGGTTTTACCTGCATGCTTATAGGTTGAAGCAGGTAATTCACAGTTAAGTTAAAAAGTTTGTGTGTAATAGTCCAAGCGTGTGAAAATGAGAACGTTCCATTAGACAAAAAGGGGAAAGCAGTTGCAGACATATTAAAACCAGCATCCTAGTGGACAGAGCTCCAATAGGTCACAGGGAGGTCAGTTTTGAAGAAAAAATCCAAATGAAATATAAACATGGCATTGTGGAAACCAGACAAATCTCCCATAGCTTTGTCCAGCCAGCACTAATCTAGGCATCAGCTGTGGTACATAATCTAAACAAAGGGATCAGTTGGTTCATACATCTGGAAGTTGTCATATTTTGGAGCCTCCTAACAGTTATGAGTAAGTGCAACATTCACTTGGATGCCACAGCCTTTGAATTTGTTGAGTGGTCAAGAACTGTTATATGCACATGCTACATCTTATTACGACTTTCTGGGAAACCACCAAAAATACTATGTTATCACAGGGCTCGGACCATCTCTCATCACAAAAAAATCAAGAAAATGGATGGATTCAGGGTGAGTAGCTCAGATTTACTCTAATGCATTCTATGCTGAAACCAAGCTTGAATACCCATGACTTTTAGAGCTCCTTAGAGCTCATTCTTTTGTGAACCCACTGACTGCTGATGAATAATGAGGAAGGAAGGTCAGTTCTCTGCAAACACAAGCAAACAAACATAAAACCAGGCCACTTAGCAGGTGGCAAGAGCTGGTAGTAGACCCCAAACCACTCACCACCAAGTCCACACAGCACCACAACTTCAGCAGCAGCCATCTCTATATCTGCACTAGGTCTTCTGCTTACCTATGCTTCCCCTGCTCCTTCTCAGCACAACAGCATCATGGGGAACAACCCCACAGCAATGTTGCTTTCAGCTATTCTATTTTACTTCAGCACTTCTGTACCAAAATCTGCAAGCTCTCCAGAACCACAGAAAAGCATTCAAATCCTGTTCAAAAGCAGCAAATTCCCCAGAGCACAAGATGACACTCAAAGTTCAGAAAAGGAGGACAATGGCATAGCCAAGGCGCCGCCCTGTTTAAATACACATTCCAACAGAGAAAGAAACAGACCCTTCAAAACAATGATCTGTAGAGTACTTTTTGGCAGGGACATTGGCAACAGTGTTAAGTTTGGAAATAATAATGAAGATTAATTTTCTCCAGCCTTGAGTAAATTAAATGCCTCTGAAGTCTGAAAGGCAGAAGGAACCATGCAACAATGCACTTAGAGCTTAGAGGGGTGCCAATTCTACAGGAGGAGCTTCTCTTTTCCTTCCCTGATGAGGTTAACACATGGGTACACTGTTAGTCTGCTGTGGCTTTGTACATGGATAAGGCCTGGTCACACTAAAGTCATCCCGAGTTCTGCTACTCCATTCAGTGAATTCACAATTTCACCCTTTACCTTTTCAATGACCAAAGAATGGTCACAGGCAATATCTTCATTAAAACTCTAACAGATAAAAGAGGAATTTTATGTACTGAAGCTGCAGGGATTTTTTAATGTATAAGCTTTTCGGCAAGGAGCACCAACTCCAAGCAATGATGTGGATTGCCTGTCAAGATAGAACTTAACAGAGATCTCCAGTGATTTTGAATTTAATAGCAGGTTTTTGAAAGATGACAAATAAATATCCATATAACTAAAACCTTTAAACATCTTTTCTTAACAGCTTTCAATACACAGAAACAGAGGGAGTTCAAATTCAAAGGAACGTAACATCCATTGCCCTGATGCTTTTATGCACAAATATCATGTAAAGCCTAAATATTAGAATTTAATGTTATTTTTCAAAACAGTAGCGTGGACTGAAATACTTTTGTGCTTTTTCAGTAAACATTAAAATAAGCATGTTGCTCAGATGACCATCGTTCAGCTATCACATGGAAAGAATGACATGTAATAAATTATCATACTTAAGTAAAACAAAACAGTGGCTTGGAAATTTTCCATATAAATGCCTTCCAATGAACTTTCAATACACACAGAGGAACACAACACAGTGTAAGACAGCATTGAGGGATAAGTAAGCTCTAATGTCACCTGATTCACAGTAATTAATAAATTTGGTGATGTGATGTAGAGACAATGTATCTGACTGCCACAGAGCCTGCCATCACCCCACCACAGATTGAAGAGCAGAGCAACTTCTGCTCTTCTGCCACTTATGCCATGCCAGTGTGGTGATGCAGGAGCAAGCACATCTAAAACAGCAGTACTCTGCTGCTGTCCACAAATGCACATCTGTGGGAGAAAGGAATCATACTAAACTGGGTCAACTCCTGCTAACTGTACTCAAACCAAACATGTTACTTCAGCCCGTGGGCATAAATTTGTCTCCTTGAAACAAAAAATTCACGCAGATCAAATCTGATCTTTTTTTGTTTGTTTGTTTTTTTGTTTGTTTGTTTTTTTGTTTCTCCAAAGAATACTAATGTAAAGTTAACTGGTGCCTTTAGGCAGAACTTAAGAACAACTTTTCTCTCCACCTGCACTTAATCTTGCTGGGTTAAGAAAACTGAGAATCTACGGAAATAATACTGGTTCCTGTATCACTCACACACTTTCCTCATTTTCACCTCATTTTTAAGTTGCATGGGTAGATTAACATATTTTAAGAAAGGTCAGCCATAAATACAATAGAGCAACCTGATTTTTGTCCCTTAAGAGAGAAAGGAAACAGCACTATACATAGCTCAAATCTCAACTTACAAGATGCTTCTGCTTTACACACTCCGTTCTAATTCACTTACAATTAGAACACATTCACTTTGTTCCACATACCTGAACTAAACTATGCAGCTACTGAGACATTCCCTGCAGGATGTCCTACCTATTTATATCACCCACCCTCTTCCTTCAAATTGGCTTAACGAAGGGGCTCTGCGTGTTAGAGCTCAGTTCAAGCTCACAAAGCTTCACAAAGCTTTGTGAAGAGGGCTACTTCAGGAAGGAATAGTTTGACTGAGCTACAGCTAGTGCAAAAAGTGAAGAAAGCAAGAAAGGAAGGAAAGAACAGCAAGATCTTTGATCACTTGAGGAAGAAAATAAATTTAAAAGTAAGGAGAAAAAAAATCCCAAGACAATGATGACATGAAATGAATTATCACAGCACAAGGCTAGACCATCTCTCCCATTATAAGCTGCTCCAATTAACATCATTTAAGGCATTGCAGTAGCCAAATTTCAAGCTTCATTTAACAGAACCTTCTCTGGAGCCACAAAACTACCTTCTTTCAGAAGCAGAGGCTGTGAATTTACATGTGTGACCGCTGTTGACACACTGGGTCTTAAGACTGCCTATTAAGAGTGGTAGCAAATAAACATAACCAGTTATGAGCACGATTTCCATCCAGAGCACTCTTTAGTTTAGTTATGAATGAATGATTCTAAAAGCACATCTGTGTCCAACAAAATTCAGTCACTGAGGAAATCAATGCAAAGCCTTTTTTTTCTCTCTGTGTGTACAATGTATAAAGATGCTAAACAGCCCCTGCAACTCCAGGATGCATGGACACCCACACACAGCAGTTCAACTCAAGCTGAATGGCTGTGAATAACAGAACTGCCATTAAAATGCCAGTCCAGAATTTGTCTGCCCCAGCAGACAACCCCCTCCAGCACCAAGGTATGCACATGGATATGGCAGATCTGTCCATGTGCTGAGGAGAAACACGTATATGTGCCAGACAAAGACTGCTGAGAACAAGCCTACAAGACAGAAACATAGATGGAGACACTGTGGGACCCACAGTAATGACTGAAGTATTCTGAACAGCAGCCAGAAGAGGACTGTGTTTAAAAGACACTCCAAAAGACAAAAAAGCTACTCTACAACACTTAGTGCCAAGAAACAAGCTGAGAGGAAAGCCACTTTGGTATCAGGAGGCTCAGCAAAGGCCAAGAATGCTAGCATACATTCCGAAGGGGAAGACTGCTAGAGGAAATCTGAAAGAGTGATGTTTTGGAGGTCTCTCTCTGAAAGTTGGCCTACCAGGTGAGTTTCTAAACCTCTTACGTAAGTATTTCAGCCACAACAGCTGCAGGCTCAATAATTTATCTTGGAATTTTCATGATCTTAAAACTCATTCAAAGTTCACTTCAATATTTGTTAATTAATTGTGTTATGGTTTTAAAGCAACCACTTACTTCCAGCAAACTTCAGGGCTGTATTATGTTACATGATATTCAGAAACACACCATATCAAATCTGTCTCTTTAGTAAATACTGCCAACTTATTCAGCAGTAATAACTATAAAAATCTTCAGTAGCAAATCAAAAATGTTGAAATGTATTTCAAGTAACTATGAATCTACACAGCACATACAAGATAGTCCAGGGATGAAACCCAGCCAGATAGGGGCTGTGAAAGGCAGATGCTGCTTGACCAATCTTGTTTCACTCTCTTAGTGGATGAGGGAAAGGCTATGGATATTGTCTACCTGAACTTTAATAATGCCTTAAATTGTTTCCTACAGCATTGGCCTGGAGATACTGGCTGCTCATGGCTTGGACAGGTGCTCTGTTTGCTGGGTTAAAAAGTGACTGGATGCCCAGGCCCAGAGAGAATTACATCCAATCAGTGGCAAGTCTCTGGTGGGGCTCCCCAGGGCTCAGTAGTGGGACAATATCTTTATCTTAATACCTTTACCAATTACTTGGATGAGGGGCTCAAATGCCCCCTCAGTCAGCCCCCAGACGACACCAAGCTGGGTGGGAGTGTCAATCTGCAGGAGGTTAGGAAGGCTCTGCAGAGGGATCTGGACAGGCTGGATCGACAGCCCGAAGCCAATGGTATGAGGTTCAACAACATGAAGTGCTGGGTCCTGACCTTGGACCCATGCAGGACTACAGGCTGGGGGAAGAGAGGCTGGAAAGCCGCCCCAGGAAAAGGACCTGGAGGTGCTGAGCATGAGCCAGTGCGTGTCCAGGTGACCATGAAGGCCAATGGCATCCTGGGCTGTATCAGCAACAGTGTGGCCAGCAGGACCAGGGTGGTGATTGTCCCCATGTACTCGGCACTGGAGAGGCTACACCTCAAATCTGGCATTCAGTTCTGGGTCCATCACCACAAGAAGGACACTGAGGTCCTGGAGCAAATCCAGAGAAGTGCAATGGAGCACAAGTGTTGTGAGGAGCGGCTGAGGGACCTGGGAGAATTTAGCCTGGAGAAGAGGATCCTTGGGGTGACCCTATCCCTCTCTACAACTACCTGAAAGGAGGGTGTAGGCAACAAGTGACAGGATGAGGGGTAACGGTCTCAAGTTGCTCCAGGGGAGGTTTAGATTGGACAGTAAGAAAAATTTCTTCACAGAAAGGACTGTTAAATATTGGAACAGCCTGCCTCCGAATTACCATCCCTGGAGTTACTTAAAAGGTGTGTAGATATGACATTTAAGGACACAGTTCAGTGGTGAACACAGTGGTGCTGGGTTAGCAGTTGGATTTGATGATATTATGAATCCTTTCCAACTTAAATAGTTCTATGATTCTATATTTGGCCAGCAATACCCAGTTCATTCAAACTCTCAGTAAACATAACAGGTAAAAGGTAAAAGTGAGACAGCTGTTTTAATAAACAGGACAATTCAGCCACTGCTTCTGCTCTAAGAAACCTTGATCTAAATAGTTCCTTAGCATACCAATCTCCATGGAGTGTACTTTGAAGCTGTTAGGACCAGCTGCATGTAAGTGTGGAAAAATGAGTTTGATGCTGCTTTGCACTTCACATAGGAAGAACCGCATTTTCCATACTATCTCCCTCTGTCTCTGTTCCATCTCAAACTCTTAATCTGCACTGCTGTTTGTAGGTTAGCAACAAAAACATGCAATTGCTGTCGTTAGGTTTATTTGTTCAACACCCTGGTTCATGAGCAGAACATTTATAGAGCCTCTACCAAGAAAGCACATTTCAGCAAGCTCTTTTCTGTAGATACTCATGTAATGGTAGAAGGGGAAAACTAGAAGTTAAAGTAAATCTAGAATATTTTATTTGCTGGTAGGTTTTGAAATACAAGGGTTTCTAAATGCAGAGTTTTAATGTGGTTTTTTTAAAATTTGATATGAAAACGAAATTAAATAAATGTGAAATTACATAGGTCAGTTCTGTCAAACCAGTTGCATTATCAGTTCTTCTTGGCCATAAAAACATCAGAGATCAATTACCACTGTATTCTATACTAGGGGCTTCCCCCCCACAGCTTCCCCACAACAATAATGACATGAGAAGAGGCCAGTGCAGCAACTGAACTGTACAACTATTTTGCAAATCCTATTTTTTCCCTTGAGAATTGCATTTTAACTGCCAGATCAGTCACTGAGGCATCATCAGTTTCTTGGTATTACAAGGCTACAAAAAGCAGGTGGCATTAATTGATAGGATCACCATTCCAAGCAAGTGAACACCAGTAACACTAGGATAATAAATGTCAGCAGAGCATGCTGGGTGGAGCTGCAATCACACATTAACTTACTTAACACAGAAAAGCAGAAACAAAATACCTAAGAGCAAAAATTGATAAAAGAAACCTCTCCACAACAACCTCCAAGTGAGTTCGGAAGAAAAATTAAAATCAAAGAAAAACAAGATTCAGTCACTTTCATTAGTATTTAAGGGACTGTACTTAGAGACCAGTACTAGTTCTGACTGCACATTTCTGCCTACAGATGGGACCCAGCACTGCCTTGTTCTGCTTCTCGGGCAGATTTGCTGGCAGCAGATCTCATCATATTTTGAGATCCTGGACTACATACACTACATGGACCCCAAAAAAAAAATCATTATTTTCCACAAGAGAAAAACCAACCCTCACTAAATGACCCGCGATTCCCATCCTGGCCCCAATACAGCTGTCATCTGCAAGGCTGGACTTCAATCCCATACGCTCTAATTCACCTCGGGCAGGGCAGACCACCTTCAGAACAGGCACAGACTTTGTTTGCACTCAGCACTAGCTTTTCCACATACACATGTACAGAGAGCTATTTAGTAATGCTTATTTATGCAGCCTCCCATATTAACTTTTATAAGCCAAATTCTGCTGCAAGCTACTTTGACATAAACCCAGAGCAGTAATTGCTGCAGTCAAGGAACTCTGTTTCCTCGTCGACCCAGCAGCTAACGGGGCAACGTGATGCTAAATAAACATCATTTTTCCCCTAGGGAAAAAAAAAAAAAAGAAAAATAAAAAAAAAAAAGGAGAGCAAAAGAAAAAAGAAGGAAAAAAAAAAAAAACAAACCCACCAAGAACACACCTAAACCCCAAACCCGCGGCAGCCTGGAGCCATGCCTCTCAGCGCGGGGTGCCCCGCCCGGCTGGCTGCCCCACTCTGGGCTCCGTTTCGCTTCGGCTGCCTTTCTTTTGGGGTTTTTTGTTGTTTTCTTTCCCTCGTTCTCTCCCTCCTCTTTTTTATTTTCCTTTCTTTTTTTTTTCAGCGCTGAGCCCCGCGCTCCCCCCCAGCCGAAAGCTGTTCAAGCCCAGGACCACACACAGACTCCCGCCCCGCCGCGCCGCCCGCCCCCTCCCCCGCCGCGGCCGCGCGCACTCCAAAATGGCGGAGGGGGTGCCTCCCGGCAGTGCGGCCGCGTCCCACCGCCGGCGGGGACGCGGAGACCCGTCGCCCGCAGCTCGCCCGCACTGCGAGGCGGGGCAGAGGCGAGAGCACGCGCGGCTGGGGACCGGCAGTCCCGGCGGTCCTCCGCCGAGCGCACGGCCTGGCCGCCGCGGCCCCCCGCGGGCCCAGAAGTGGTACGCGCCGCCCGGGGCTGCGCGCCCCAGCGCAGCGCCCGCCTCCCGCCCCGACAACCGCCCGCCCTCGCCGCCGGCGGCCGCTCCTGCCGGGCATGCGGAGCGGCCCCGGGCAGCTCCACTCGGCCGGCTAGGCGGGCAGGAACGGCAAGGGAAAACAGGGGCATTCCCCGGACTTACCTTCCACCCACAGCTCCTCCACGTTGGTCTCGAGATTAGCTGCCCTTAATCCTACAGCGAAAGCCCCAAATATCAGGAGGCCGACAACCAAAAACTTCCCGCAGTTTTTCTGAATGTAACAGCCCAGTTTAAACAACAGTCTCTGAAACTTTGCTCGCAGCCACAGCGGCGCTTTCCGTCCCGTCGCCTTCCCCTGCAAAGCAAGAAGAGGTCAGTAGTTGGGGGCTGCGGCAGCCGCCAGAAGTGGGGGAGCCCCCCAGCCCTCCCACGAGCGGGACAGCTCGTATCCCTCGGGGCGCAGTCCCCGGCAGAGAGAGCGCCGTGAACAGCTCAAGCAGGCATCCTTCCAGCGGGGCCCTTTGCCCCGCGGCCCTGCCGGGCAGCCACCCACAAGCACACAGGGACAAGATGTACCTGCTGGCGGCCATCCTTGCCCCAGAGCAACATACGGGTTTGGGGGTGACAACACTGCATCGACCCCCGGGCCCTCGCCTGTGCTGCCCACCACCACACTCTTCTCGTGCCCGAGGCACCACCACCAGCTCAGGCTGCATAGCAATCACGCCGGAGAGACTCATGGCTCCAGGGAAGAAGGAACCATTTCCGATGTACCTCAACGACCACAAGAAAGAAAAGTCCCTTTTCCTGTTCTCCTTTGAACCCCAGAATGGTTGGGGAGGAGAGGGTGGTGACAGATAGTTAGTGGGTAGCAGTGGCCATTTCCCCCATTCCCAGCTCCTAGCAGGGGCTTGGTTCTGAGGCAGGACCCACGTGGTGAGCAGCGCTTTAAGATCTGCAGTAATTCATTTCCATAGAGTTTGGAGACGCTGTGTGATCTGAATTAGGAAGTAGAGCAGCCATCTGTAAGTTACGACAATATTTGTGAACGGAAGAGGGCAGCCACATGGATTTTTTTTTCCTCCTCCTTTCCCTCTTACAAAGCCTAGAAATCCGCTCCCTGAAGTGAAACCATCCCTACAGCAAGGCAGCTTTTGGATATTGTTTACTTTGAACATTTTTTGGCCGGCGGAGATTGGCGGCCGGGACCATCCCCCCGCCCCGCCCGGGCCGGCACCTCCAGCCCTCCGCGGGGACCGGCGCGGCAGGGTTAAGGTGGCAATTTGTTTACGGCCCTCGCTCCCCCTCCGACCGCCGGGCAAGGGAGAAAATCGCTGCCTTCTTTGCTGGGGGACCCCGCTCTCCGAGGGAAGTCGCCGTCTCGGCGCTCGGCGTAAAACTTCACAAAAGCCCAGCTTCTGCCAAGAAACCGGCCGGCCGGTTTCTCCCCTGTTCCGGCCGGGAGCGGGTGTTGCCGAGGTCGCAGGGCGCTACGAGGGGATGGAGAAGCAGAAAGGAAGCAGAGAGGGAGAGGGGGGAGCGGGAAAGCGGGCCTGGGGCTAGCCATGGGGAGGCCGGGACCGAGCCGAGCCTGTCTCGGGAAGTTTAAGAGGAGAAGTGCTCCGCAGCACAGGCACGCACCAGGGCAGGCACAGGCGAGCAGGGAGGGAAGGAGGGCACTCTCTCCCGCACTGAAGAGTCACAGACGTCCCTCTCTTTTTCCCAGCATTTTATTGGTGGCCGTTTCGTTTCCATCTCCTCCTTCTACCCCCGCGAGAAAACACACCACCTCCCTCCTCCTCCCCCGCGGAAAAAGCAGCACTACCACTAGCGTGTATCTCTGGAAAAAAGAGTGAGAGATTGAATGCACCTTTGAAATCTGCTCCAAGGCGAAAGCCGCATCGCAGTAGCTTGGCCGCTGCAGATACTCCCGGTCGGGCGCCGCGGCGCGCCGATTCCCTGCAGTCCTTCGCCGCCTCCCGCCGCCGTTCCTCGCCGCCCGGCCGGGGTGGCCTCCGCCGCCCGCGCTGCTGCTGGTCTCCGGCTCCGACGCGTTACCGGCCGAGGCCATGTTGCCGCCGCCGGCGGGACGGGAGAGCTGCCGCTGGCGCTGCCGCGGCGGGGCCCGGGGCCCCGGGGGCGCGGCGGGGCCGCGGGGGGCTGGCGGCGCTGCGGGCCGCGGGCTGATGCTGCTGCTGCGGGGGCTGCTGCCGCCGCTGCTGCCGCCGCCGCCGCCGGGGCTGGGGCTGCTGCTGGGGCTGCTGCGGCGCGGCCGCCTCACGCGGGGCGCGGGGCGGCGGCTGCCGCCGCGGCCGCTCCGGCCGAGTCGCTCCCCGCGCCTCCCATTGCCACATCGCGCGCGGACCCCGAGCTGCAGGCGGCCGCTCCCCGCGCCCGGCGAGGGCGGGCGGACGGGCGGGCGCGACCCCCGGGATCCCCCGGCCGCCGCCGCGCTGTCCTCCGCTCCCGTTGAAATCGCCTACTCCGGCCGGCCGCCGCTGCCTCCGGGAAGCCGCTGTCCGCGGCGGCACTCAGCGACGGCGGCGGGGCGGCGGCGCGGCGGGCCGCGGCTTCTCCTGCTGCTGCTGGGCTGCCTCGCCGCGCTGCACCATCCTGCTTCAGCGCCGGGGTGCTTCCCGCGGGCCGCGGGGCCGGCGGGGTTCCGCGGTTGGCCCCGCCGCGGCGGCGGGCGGGCGGCTGCCTGGCGCTCTCCCCCGGTGTGTGCGCGGCAGCTCCGAGCTGCAGCCCCTCGGCTCCAGAGATGAGATGAAGAAGAAAAAAAGGACTCTCTCCATTTGGATAAAGAGGAGGAGGGGTGGGGGGGTGGGGGGGAGTATGAGTGGAGAGAGAGCGAGAGAGGGAGAGGGAGGAAAAAAAAAAAGCGGCTGAGAGCCCGCCCCCGGGGCTGTCAGATGGCTTGGGTTTCTGCGAGGCGATTGGCTCGGGGAGGGCAGAAATTACTCAGCAAACATGACTATTATTAGCTGCTTAGCAACAGCTCACCAAAGTAGAGAGACCACCCAGGCCGGCAACCCTTGTGTGTGCATCTCCAGCTTCAGGGGGAGCCTTAAAGAGATCCAGTCTTCTTTGCATGCAATACTTCCATTAAGGAATGCCTTCTCCCCCTTTCTTCTTCGTTTTCTTTTCAAGACCATTCCCTCCCCCCCTCACGCTCCCCCCCGCCCCCCCCAGGATGCTTGCAAATACACGCGCGGAACTTTCTCGCGAAGGACATACAGAAATACATTTTTCCCTTTAAAAAAAGAGGGATACGAGGAAAAAGCAGCATTAAACGATTTCTAAAGGCCTTAAAAGAAAATCCTTTTAGAGGCACCTTGGCCTCGAGCTGCAACAAATACTGGGAGGTCCGAGCTGAATTCCCAGGCTTGCAGGAATAATGACAGGGTGGTGGATACTGCGGTAGAAAGTGCCAGATTTTTCTCCCTCTCTCTTTTTAACTAAAGAGGAGACTTAGTTCCTTGCAAGAAAACCACTCCGTCCAGTTAGAAAAACACAATGAAAATTTAACACTTAAGGGATTTAAAGCTGCGCGGTAGCTAGCCTGTTTCAACTTAGGGCTCATTCTTTAACTGAAACCTGAGGAAAGCCAATTTTAATGTTTTTAGTGTAAAAGTCCATGAAACGCAGCCTGCCTGGCCGCGCTAAACATTTCTTGAACTACACACGATTGTTTACTTTTTGGCACCGCTTCTCCCCGTCTCTGTTCATTGAGAATCAGCCATTAATTGCTGCCTCTACAGCTGCGCGCATCGCCCCAGCCCCGGGGCTCGGGCCCCGGCCCGCAGCGCGGCTCCCCGCGGAGGCAGCCCCGGGCCGTGCAGGACCCCCGTGCTCACCGGCGCGGGGGGCAGCGGCAGCCCGCCCCTCCGCCCCGCTCCGCGCCCGACCCGGGGAGGCTCTCTGGGGGGCTGCGCTCCTGCGGGACGGCTGCTGCACGCCTGCGGAGGAGCGCAGCTGTAAAGAGCTCGGGTTCTGGGAGGGGGCGTGGGAGAAATGCAGCGAAAAAGAGGGGGGCATGGGGACCCGAGGCGAGAGGAGGGGACTCTGTGGAGCCCCTGCACAGTGCGGTGCCCAGCTCGACAAACCCGCTGGCACTGCGCATCGCTCTCTTCATGCCCGCCGTGCGTGTACCTGGGGCAGTGGTTCTGAGCAAAACCCCTGGGCCCCTGGTCACTGCAAGCGTCCTCCTCCCCTCGGCGGGCTGGCGAACGCCGGCAGAGGGGCCGTCCCGGCGCCGGCAGCATGGGTTGGCAGCGCCCCGGGGAGCAAGGCGGCCGGCGGGAGCGGGCTGTGCACTGCAGCGTACCGCTCTCTCCGTGAGACTGCCTAAAAGCATCTACGGGCAGGGCCTTTCAAGGGCCATAGCCGCAGGTTAGGGGCGGCTTTTTCCTTTCACTCCATCCCAACTCCGTTTTTTCCCACACTGGGAAACTTGTCTCCGTGAAGGCCCTGCCCTGTGCTCTGCACAGGACCGTCTCCAGGAAAGCTGCTGCGAGCAGCAAGCTGTCATGCACGCGCAAGTAGGTGCATACGTATGGGAGAAGGAAACCTGAAGCGGTTGCAGCTGGAGGCTGTTTTCTGTTGGAGGCTGAAACCTGCACCTGGGGTGCAGTCAGCAGCCTCCAAGTTTCCACTTGGGAAAGTGACCATCCATCTAGGAAGTGATGTGACACTACTTCTGCAACTGCTCAACCTCACCGTGTCTGATCAGGGGAGTAGCAGGGCAGGTGAGTGGAGCAAGAAGGGATGGGTGCAGAAGCATTTTGGTTCAGCCTTCTACTAGATTCCAAAACCAGGGAAGAGTGTCCTTTCAAGCACCTGGAATCCCCAGCGCTGCCCTACATGCCTCCTGCCTTCTAGACTTCACACAATAGCCTAGCGCCCGTTCTCACTGCTGGTTCCAAAACTCGCTCTGAAAACTCAAATTTAACAAGCACTATCTTAATCTCCCCTCTCTCCCTGTGGTCTGGAGGGATTTTTTTTCTTTTTTTCTTTCTTCTTTTTTTTTTTTTTTTTTTTTTTGTAAGCATATTCAAGAGATTAATTACTGCAGAGATCTAATTGGTCTTGTTTCTGGGATGGGTGTGTGTATGTATGATGGGGTTTTTTTTTTCCCTTAAGGAAGAAATGTCAGTGTAAAAGTCTCCACTTGGGTGGTCAGAGCAGTGGCTGCCCCCAGTCTGCCTCATGGCTGATGCCTGCATGCTACATTCCTGGCAATAACGTTGTTCCTAATCAATCTGCCCTTATTTACATTTGTAAGCACTTCTGACTGCGATATGCATGCCCTGAGTGTGCAACTGCTCCTCCACACCAAGGGCTATCTCCATCTTCATGAGCTTGAAGGGATCTCCCAGATTTCTTATCTAGGACTTGCTCTGTGGTGAAGGCCTGGGAAGGTGTCTCCTCATCTAGAGGGGCTGCAGTCTACAGCCATTCATACCTGTTCCTTCCAATGCCCGGGCAGCCCGGGCTGGTGTACAGCCCAGGCTGTACAAGAATTTCAGCCTTTACTGCAGTTGTAGTGGCTTCAGTTTGTAATGCTCTACTTCTTACATACATCCCCTTTGTGTTCATAGCCCCCAATACTGCAGAGCTTCACACTTCCTCCAGCCAGGTGAGGGGTCAAGTCCAATGGAGGTTAACAATAGGTCACAGGTATTTACAGTGATTTTACTTTAAGACACTTTTTCCACATTGCTCTTCACCTGCAGACACCCACCAAAAGCATTTGCACTGCTGAAACACGTGATCACCTTAATAAAGACAGAAATGAATCGCAGGCACTTTGGCCTCCTTTTGTATGGCTTACCGGAGAGCTGACCATGGGAGAAGACCGACTTGTGGGAAAATGACCAGATTTTTTTCTATTCCCTCAAATTTTTGTCTCTCACACAGGTTTCCATGGCACAAGTGCACAGGTGTGCCTTGACCCTGTGCTCCACCCGCACACCTGATTCTGGCTTTGACAAAAGATCACTGCCCTGTTACTGGGTTTTGCAGGGCAGCCTGAGCTTCCCTCTCCGTTTCCACTCGCAGTGCCGTGCTGGCCACCGGGCCGGCGGGGGTTGCCGTCGGGGGGCGGTGGCGCGCAGCGGGGAGCCGCTCCGCAGGGCAGCGCCGCCGCGCAGCGCCCGCGCCTGGGGAAGGAGGCGGGCGGCCTCTCCCCCTCCTCAGCCCTGGAAGAAAGGGAACTGCTCGAGCCAACTTGTCAAAATAATGCGGCTAATTACCCCTGATCTCCTTTAATGGAAAGCTGCTCTGCACGCCACAAAGGAGCAAATGAGGGATCTACAGCACCAACCCAGGAGCGCTGGCATTTTCTTCTGCGGAGAGCTGCGGGGAAATGTGCCTCCAGAGGAGTCTCCGAGGCTTCTGGGCTCCTTCCGCGCAACAGCAGACTCCCAGGGGAGGACGAGAGCGCACGGGGAGCTGCAGAAGGCAGTGGATGGAGGCTGCTCCCTCCAAAACCACGAGGACATCCCAGTCCTAGCACACCTTGCCATATTCCACGAGGGACTTTACCTCTATAAACCCAAGTCGTCTTCAAAACAGGTTATTTCCCCAGCAAAATGTCCTACCACTTGCAGGACGTTAATGTGCATTGGGAAGGGAAAGTTACACTGAACCTTTTTTAGTCAGCCTGGACAACGCCGGGTTTGTGTCAAGACGGAGCTCACGTTTTGCATGTGCCAGAAGGAAGGGCATTCACTTCCATGATCTCTGCCATCGGGCCTTGCAGAAAAAAAAGCTGAGCGACACAATCTCTTTGACCCACTGCTGGAGCAACAAATTTATTAGAGATATAGGCGTGAGAAATGAAAAGGAAGTAAAACAATTCAGGCTCATTGTATGTCTTTCTTTCATACTGCTAATCCGGTTTACACATCACGCCTACATGTCTCAATAGGGCTTTATACACTGTGGCAAAGGCAGAACAAAATAAAAGGTGCGTGTGTGAGTGTGTGCGTGTGTGTGCATGTGTGTGTGAAATAAGGATAAAAACAGAGACGCCTAAGACATTTTAATTCAGAGTGGGCTGCCAGTTTTATATCTATAGGCTTTTGAAAGCAAATAGATTTTAAAGGATTTCTTCTCCTCCCCCTCCCTCCTCAGCCCTAATATTTCTAAACAACGCTACCTGCTGTCCAGATACAATGTCATGTTATAATCCAGACACACAATGCCCCTAATAGCCCGAACCAGAAACTAGATACACCTATGACACTTGTGCTGAAACAAGGTGATACTCTCTAACCACAGTTGGTAAAGGCTATCTGGTTAGAGCTGTGAAATACCCACCTTGGCTCCAACACCTCTTTTAAAACCATCCGACGACGCCAGATGTCTCCCCACTCCCCTCCACGCTTTTGCCTTCCCCAGGTCTGCCTCCCATAGTGGGGCTAAGGCAGCGGAGAGGGAGAGATCTGTCACGGAACATCCCCCCAGCCTCCAGTCCCTGGGAGCACTGAGACAGTACGCACGATACCGATGACAGCAGCGCTGTACCGGTCCTGATGGGGTCCGGTACCAGCCACACGCGGAGTCCAGCCCTGAAGCCGGAGGCTGAAACTTATATTGCCTTCAACCTAAGGCGGCCCCTGTCCTGTAGAGCCTAGCCCCAGAGAGGTTTGTCCCCGCAGACAGCTCGTTCGGACCAGAACTCGCACACGTGCCGAAATGCAGGGACCGGGGATTCTTTTGCTGTCCTCTACGGGACCGCATAGAGTCACCTCGGGAGCCACTTCCCATCGGCTGCGAGTACCCCCCGCGCGTCCCTACCGCCGCTCCGAGCCACCGCCCCGCCGAGCCGGGCGCAGGGGAGCAGCCCCGGCCCCAGGGAAGCCCCGCCGCCCCCTGCTCCTCGCTGAGCCTCCGCCACAGCCCGCCCGCCGTGTCCCGCGCTGCCGTCCCCGCTCGGGCCGCACCCGGTGTCCGGTCGGTAGCCCCGGCCCCCGACAGCGAGAGGGAGGCTCCCCCCGCCCCCTCCGTCAGCTCTGGGCCCCGGTGAGGGCCCGCGCAGCCCCTGCAATACCGACCCGGGGCCCGGGCCCTGTCCGACGGGTCCCCCTGTCCCCGGCCCGCTGCCACCACGCCGGAGGGGAGGCACCTACCATCGCTGCCCTCGCAGGAGCCGCTCGGGGGGAGCCGTGCTGGTGGTCTGGGTGCGCCCTCATTCACTGGTACTGGAGGCTTAAATGGAACATCAGTGTTGTCTTCCTCTTTTTCTTTTTCTTTTTCTCTTTCTTTCCTTTCTTTCTTTTCTTTTCTTTTCTTTTCTTTCTTTCTTTCTTTCTTTCTTTCTTTCTTTCTTTCTTTCTTTCTTTCTTTCTTTCTTTCTTTCTTTCTTTCTTTCTTCCTTCCTTCCTTCCTTCCTTCCTTCCTTCCTTCCTTCCTTCCTTCCTTCCTTCCTTCCTTCCTTCCTTCCTTCCTTCCTTCCTTCCTTCCTTCCTTCCTTCCTTCCTTCCTTCCTTCCTTCCTTCCTTCCTTCCTTTCTCTCTTTCTCTCTTTCTTTCTCTCTTTCTCTCTTTCTCTCTTTCTTTCTTTCTCTCTTTCTCTTTTCTTTATTATTACTTTTTCTTTCTATCCCCTTTTAGTTCATCTTTTCCTTCCTTCCTTCCTTCCTTCCTTCCTTCCTTCCTTCCTTCCTTCCTTCCTTCCTTCCTTCCTTCCTTCCTTCCTTCCTTCCTTCCTTCCTTCCTTCCTTCCTTCCTTCCTTCCTTCCTTCCTTCCTTCCTTCCTTCCTTCCTTCCTTCCTTCCTTCCTTCCTTCCTTCCTTCCTTCCTTCCTTTTCTTTCTCTCTCTCTTTTTTTTTTTTTCTTTACACCAAAGGAACTGAAAATGTAAAAAAATAACCCTCCCCGGTCGCAGACATTCTGCCGAGTGCTGGAAAGCCTCACAATTACATGCCTGTTTCTATTAAGCAGCTCCATCGTCCTCTATGTGGGTGGTCTGGCTCTCAATAGGCAGGACCTGTCAGGGTCACGTGACGGACCCGTGAACGTTGCCCCTTTACAATAAACTTTAGGAAAAAAAGCGAAGGAAGGAAGGAAGAAATTGAGAGCCCCGCACCACTGCCCCCGCCCCGCCGCTCCCCCCGGAGCACAGCACACCAGAGCGCCGGTCTCCTTCAGCCTCTGCCTCCTCTCACTTCTTCCACCTTGAGCGTCGAGGGGAGGAAGAGTGTCAAAGGTACCAGGTGGAAGAATGTAGTTTCCGTGTCAAAAGAAATCCGTAGTTGGATGGGTACAGAGAGGAGAGAGAAGCAGAGTTTCCTTCTGGCTGCTGAGCACCCCAGACTGCACCTGATTTAGTATGTTTCTGAAAGCTTTATGCCTGTCCTCCTCATTTTTGGTAGAATTCACTAGAAAGTCAGCTTACAGGTAGAGCAGTGCAATGCAAGAAGTTGCCACCAGAGCATAATTCGTGAGCTTTACTGGGGAAGACCACAGTGATTTTCTTTTTTAAAGCAACATTTTCTTGAATAGTTACAAACAGGATATACAAGCAGAAATTTACTGCTACTTTTCTGGAGCTTGTGGCGGCTGGTATTGTTATAGGATCTGAGAGGAGTGTTGTCAAGTGTTGCTCCCGAATAAGGGCACATTGCAAGGAATAAATGACCTGTCTTGGAAGACTTGTCACTCATTGTTTGTGGATGATCCTTTTCCTCTAGTCAGTCGTTTGATTTGCTGTTAGATTTGGAATCTCCCGAATGTATCTTAAGAACAAAATATATTTTATATTGCTGTAATCCTGTGTCCAAATTGCCCAGATAATTCTGTTTGTGGTGTGTTTCGAAAATGTACTTCATGATTTGGTTCAGTGATTTCAGATTACTTTTTTGAATACTCTTTAGCCGTATTTTATCTATCTTACTCTATTGTTAGAGAATTCCACTAACAGAAAATCATGTGTATATTACACTCAAGTTCATTATCAAGAATATAAAAACATTGCATAAAAACTGTTAGGAAACTTCTTAGGATACAACTGCATTAGGTATCCTATACTCCATATATATTATCTGCATAAAACCAGGCTAAGTATCAAAATAATGAGTAAGAAGGACATTTTCTTCCATTAAACTCATTTTTACATGACAGGAGCTTGTGTCAATGATGAAGAGTTGGAAGAGGATGGGAAAAGACATGTTACAGGATTTTTAAAACATACATGAAAAACGTGGGAGGGAAGGGAAACTGAGGGAACTAAGCCTAAGCTGACTTTGCTGCTGAAGACCAGACATCCTCCTTCTAAGCAGCATGATGCTTCAGTGCTTTAGTTTTGTCAAGTTTTATTCCCCTTTGCTCCTTTTGAATGAGATTTCAAACCCATTCTGTATTTTCCTTCTGAAGCCACAGTTGAAGTTCTTCCGCTAAAGCTGTTTTGGCTGTAACTACAGGGAGTTCTGCCAAGAAAGCCATTCTGAACATGTGACAAGGCCATCTCGTCAATAACCATGTGTTGCACCTCTGTAACAGTCACAATTAAGGCAGCTAGCTCGCTAAGATTAAGAGAACTGTCTCATAGTCTTGGCCAGAGAGCCTCATGCCTAGACAACTGAACCTTGTACCAAGCATCTGCAGATCTGATGTTAAAGTGAAACAAGCTTCTGAGATGTTCTTATTTTTTCTTTTCTTTTCTATGAAAAGAGTCCCTTATTACTCCAGTCCTGACCTTTACTATCAAGAAAAGGACAGTGTCCTCATCACCCAGCATTTTAAAAGTCACATGGTTTTCAGCCATAAACATGTTCATCTCTGGAGCAGAAAGGGAACAAGGGAGACAGGGAAAAAGAAGACAGTGACTACTTTGTTTTCATTTTTTTATGGAGAGGTAGCACAGCCACGGATACAAGTCTGATAGTCCTTTGCTACTCGTATGGTGTACCTTGCAGATGGCTGGTGGTGCAAGAAGCACTATGAAACCCATGTTCAAATGGCAAAGATGTCTCCAGAAAAACCCTACTACCAGAAGTCTTAGATAATTTGCTCTATCCTTTTTAGAATTGGTTCATATGATATTCCTGGAGGATGGTTGTCCAGTTTAAAATGTCCTTCCACAATTTTTCTTCTCAAAAAGCAGGGAGTCTGGTTCTGGCTTTAGGAAAGTTATTAATATTTTCTCAGTGTCTAACTCAAATTTCCATTGCTTTAGTTTGGACATATTGCTTCTTTTCCATTTTAAAATTGATCATAAAATAAATTTCCTTTCTCATTACATTAAAAAAAAAAACAAAAAGGAAAATTAGATTATCAATATCTTTCTTCAGTCTTTACTCTCTAGACAATTCATTCTACCTTTCTCCACTGACATATTTTCTAAAGCACTAATGAGTGTTACCAGTCTCTCCATGATGCTCCACAGCTGTTTCAAATGTTGTGGTATCAACCTCTCCCAACTGACCTTAGTGTGGAATTCACCTTATTGGTAGGCGTGGCATTTTTTTGCTTGTGTTCAGAATAGAAGTGCCTATAATCCCCAGATCCCTTTTGCATTATCCTTCCCTGAAGTCTTCCCTTTAAGCATTTTTATGTCACTGGAAAACACTTCTATTACACCTTTATGTATGACATCCAGCTATTATGAAATACTGTTTTCTTATCTGCTTTTCTTTGGCATTGTAGTGCTATACAATAAACATTCCAGTAAAAATTTGGTCATCATTAATGAACACATTAACACCATACCTATGCTGGGCCTTTGCAGAAAAAAAAAGTGCTTGTTAATCTTTTAAGTGAACTGAAAATTCACTGACTTAATTAAAAGATATTGCTAAAATAGATTTGATAGTGTTTCAAAGATTTTAAGTATCAAAGCTCAGCTGGTGGAAATTAGCCCATCTTTTGTAAGACTTTAACAGTATATGGTTTACATGGCTGATTCATTGACTAAGACTGACCATTTAGTTCAGAATGTCACATCAAGGATACAAGATCCAATGTTACACCAAGGACTCCAACCCTATCAACAGAAATGCAGAGCTTAAGAAAATTCTGCAGAAAATAAATGAGTGCTGCATTCTCAGGCCATCCATGGCTTGATATGAGCTTGATAAACACGAGAAACCCCTTAGGTCATCCCTGTGCTAGTGGCCATCCCTGGATCAAGAGGTTTCTCTCATTCATTGGGGTAATTAACCTAAAACATATGATTTCTGGTGTGTTCATACGGGAAACAGAAAGAATGCAAGTGCTGGAAGGCAAAAGGGAAACAGATCTTCTGTATGGTCTCTTCTTCTCCATCAGTCTATGAGCTGCAGTTTCACTAATGTGTGCCACTGCATGTGACATTTTGTTGATCCTACACATCGTCCTAAACATGGTGCAAAACATCTCCATGGGACCAAAGATTTCATGTGGTGCAGAAAAGTATCAGGAGCAACACGATGTGTCTGAGATTGGTTGACAGGAATTTATCTGGATCTGAGAAACGGAGTCACAACTTATACCTACGGAAACCATGGTGATTAATAAGGGGATTCATGGTTAGAAGGAACTGTTGAAGTGTGTACCAGTCAGTAAACATCCTGTTTCTACTGCAGCATTTCCCAGTTCCATACCTCTCTATGGGAGAAAGAGAGACATGTCAGCTGAGAGAGTCCTGGAATTTGGTGAAAAACCCACTGGGAACATGAGCACTAGTGACCTTGGTAAGTCATGGGACTCTGCTAGGGTTTTTCTGACAAGTCATTCCTACCTGTCTGCCACACGAGGAAGTGTTATAGAAGGGCTAAACAATCCGCTCTTCTCCGTGTAGTGCTTCCTAGAACACTAGTGGTCACCAGGACTGAGGTGATTGCCTATGCCATCGTTTGCTATTAACTGTATTTGACTCCACTTTTAAAACACTTAGATAGTGGTGCTGGGATATTGGGGTCACATGTGCTAAAGGTATGCCCAAGAGTGGTTTTGTAAGCAAAAGCGATTTTTGTTTTTAATGAATTAGAACAAGTGGAATAGTTGGGAATCTAGGCAAAGTCATGGGTGCACAAGCCTTTCCTCAGCTCTGAAAGATAAGCAATGAACTTCAAAGTTACGTGCATGTTAGGAGCAGTGCCCATGAATTTAATTATGCTGAGTTTAATTAGAAACGAGAGGAAAGGTATTTGAGCCTCTGGAATAGAGAGGAGTTAAGAAGTGTTATCTCCTAATATAGTTGAGAAACAGGAATTTATTGTCTAGGGAGTGCACAGAGGTGTTTGGAAGGAACTGAAGGACAAAATGGAAGAGGGTTTTTTATGCATTTTATATAGACAGCTAAGTATGCCCTAAACCTTCTAAAGAATCCAGGATTTCTAGTGTCTGTCCTGTTCATGAGTTTCAGTTCCCAAGTGCATATTCTGAAGGGAGTTTTTACTAACTGAAGGGCTTGTGCACCCAAAAGTTATCCATTTTTCTCCAGCTGTACAAGCTGGACTAATAAAATATACTATCTCTGCCTTCACATCTCATTTTAACGAACTAGCAGCTCAGCTACAAGAAACTCCAGTGTTTGTGAATGCCTAACTCCTCACAAGGATGTGTAACTTTCTTGTCTTCAGGTTTTTAGTTGCTCATCTATAGATATCAGGACAGAAATCTGCCTTGTCCTTTTCTGGTGTGTTTAAGCCCTGAGGCATAAGAACTGAAAGACTGCTCTTGGCATTTTATCTTAGCTAAGTTAGCTATAGTTATATTTTTCTCCCCTGATAAATGCGAGCTATGTGCCTCAGTATCATGATCAAGCTGTATTTTGTATGGTTTCTTAGCCTTTTCATTTTGTTAAGTACTTTCATGTTCCACTAGGGGAAGAGCAGCCAGTTAGCCTTCTCTGCTGTAATTAATGAGGCTGGGTAAAAGTATCGCATTGTAAATTACAACCAAGGCACTCTTGTGGTAGAGTATTTCCTCTTAAATAACAATGGAAAAATGTTGCCTTTTATTTTGTAAATGGAAAAAGGAATGCATAGAGCAATTCTTTGCTTCTTCCACCCAGAATCATGCATCACAATATATTATTTACATTTATTTTATCAATTTAATTTTCCTTATTAATAATATTATTTAATGTACTGTAAAGTAAATGAGTAAACAAAGTATTAGCACTCACTATGCTATTACACTAAGTAAATCTTTGCTCAGTGTGAAACTTAATAAAAGCATCTGTATTAGTGATGTTCAATGATGTGCTATTGAGAATTCTATACTCATCTGTAACAAGTTGTTTGGACAAACAATCTAGTATTCACGACTCAAAGACTCACATAAGCATGAGTGCTTATGAATCGATATTTAATGTTTACTCATTTTTCTGTATATTGTGATTATTGCTACTAGTTTATTTCAAAAAAGCATGATTTAGTTCCCTGGACAGTGGCTGGAGCTTTGTGAATGCCCATTTCCAGCCTGTACTGGTGAGAGTGACAGCAGCTCTTCTGGTTCACTGATGACCTATGACATATTCTCTTTTCAGGCACAGTCGTCTTGATTTTGGGAAATGCTTGATTTCCTCCACTTCACAGGCTTTCAAGAGCCTCTTTGCAAACAAACCAAACCAAACCAACCAACCAACCAACCAACCAAACAAACAAACAAACAACAATCCGCTTAAAAATCTCGGGACCTTACATAGAAAAGATGAATATTCATATCCAGGTAGAATTTATGCTTCTAAAATACCTGTGTGGTGGTAAATTTTGTGCAGACATTCAGTTGCAAACTGAAGCTGCATGATATTTGGATGGAAGAGCTTAGAAAAACATGGCCTGTTAGAATCATGGGCTTATTTCCAACTGTGTTGACTTCTTCGAGAATTAGTTGCAGTTGAATAACATAGTGTTGTTGAGTTATTCCACAGAACTCTTCCATCTGTGTGTCTTAGTATTATGAGCTAGTTAAAGAGTTCATTGCTGTTTTCAAAACTAATAAAGCTGTGCATTCTGACCTGCTCATGGATCCTGCAAGAGCTGCAACTCAGAATATTGTCCCTTTTTTTCTTATTTTGTGGGTTGGTTGGGGATTTTTTTGGTGGGGTTTTGGGTTTTTTTTGCAAACCAGGTGCCTGTACGCGACCAAAAGAAGGTATCTGCCTAGAGTGAAGATTCATGAAACATACCAAGCAAACTAATACTTTCACATCTCTAGCTAGCTGCCATTCTAGCCCTTTATATTTAATTTGCATATCTTATGTAAAAGCTGTGTGGGCTGAATGACACCAGGTGAAAGTTTAAACTACTGTACAGCGTATTGTGCTGAACTGTACTTTGAAAATTGCCTTTGTCTGCTGACCTACATAAAGTCATTAAAGCTTCTAACCCATATTTTCTTGGCATACCACCTCAAAAGAATGGTTTAGAACATGAATTGCTTTAGATAATTACAGAGAAATGTAAATGCTTTTTGGCATACTGCCACAGAGTATAGCTTTGGTTACAGGAAATTAATTTAATCCTCAGAATTTACCTTTTAAAAAAAATTCTGCTCATAATTGGCAGTTCCATGACCTAGAATACTGTCAACTGTCAGAGAAAGGTTGATAAAATTAGACAATCTGAAGAAACACTTCTTGTAGTGTGACATCAAGAGGAAATCTTATGCTTTGGTTAAGGTAATCGCTATCAGCACCATAGAGCTTTGTACGTGAGAATAACTGTGATAGTGGAATGGGGGAATCCGATCCGCCAGGTATAATGAAGTTTGTATAGTCCTGTGGGTGCTAAATGTCTTTTGAGTGGAGATTACAACAGCTTGATATCAAACTCTGTGCAGTTGCTGTAGCTTAAAGAAACCAAACACCCCTCTATTCCCCCTACTCCTACCACCCCTGACTTTGTCATTAGGAAATGCCACTGGAGAGCAAACAAAAGAATGGTGTCTCATTAGTGGTAAATGTCAGGGAACCACATTTTCTTTGGCTTTGTTGACACACTGCTTTCTTAAAAGTAATCACCTTCAGCTATAATGGATTACTCCACCAGGAGGAAAACTAATCCTCCTCTTCAGCTGCCAATCAGGGCCGAAGAATGTTCCAAGAATTCCACAAGATGACACTCTTAGCAAAATAAGAGTACTTTGGGAAATTCTTTGCCTTGGTTGCCTTGTGAGGGAGTAATGATTTACAGGGGTTTCGCATTGCTTTGGAGCTGTTACCAAGATTTCAGCACCTGTGTCATAACAGCAACTCTGTTTTTTTCCTCTTTCATTAAGGAATACGCTGTTGACCCACAAACTGAGCAAAACTGTTGTAGAAGTTATATATGTATCACTAGGGAGTAATTGTTAACTCTTGCTATGTAATAAATGTCTTTTTGGAACAGGCTTTTCTTATATGAAAAAGAAAAGTAGGAAATACACCAACTAAATTGCATTCAAATCTAGAATTCCTAATATTTCATTCTTAGCTGCTACAGTAGGCAGCAGCCCCCTTGGCTGGTTGAATCACTGTGATATTTTTATGAGACTGAAAGGAAGCCATTCTGAACTTGTGTTTTCTAGTGTTAGCTGGTTATGAAAGAGAAAAATTGCAATTGTATAATACTCCTTATTTTTCTTCTATAATACCTATGAAACAAGAAAACCACAATACTAAGGTTGAATTTGGTGCGGCATGTAAGTCTTCAGAGGACATTCTGTAGATCTATACTATGGAGAATGAATTTAAGACACTGAGAGCTCTTGTGGTAATCTGATGGGCAAATGGTGCTTAAGTGAAGAATCTTTAGTTTTCAGGCACTGATTTGAACAAACACCTTTCTGTTGAGGTACTAAATGGAGGTGTAGGATGGGGACTGTCTTATAAGTGTTTGGTAACACTTGAAAGTGAATTCAGATTAAAGGGTCTGAATTAATGGCATTTCAGCTCTTTTTGGTTTATTTCAGCTGTGCATAATCTCACTGGAGAGCAAATGGACCTTCCTTTCTTTTAGTTTACACGTTTTCAGGATGAATTAAGACGCTGTGGAACACAGCTTGACATAGAGTTGGAAGCTATTTGGGGATAGCTTTCCTACTCCTAATCAAGCTTTTTTCATGTATCTATTTTAACAGGGTTACAGTCATGCCTACGCTTTTAAGATATTGCAATACAAATGACACATTGCACCTTTATTGAAGCCCATGGCTATTCTGAAGGTAGAAAAAGACTCTTTTTTGGTTTACCTAACCTTGTGGGATCTCTTCATCTTGCCACAGCATACATTGGTAAAAAATAATAATATGTTGATATGTGGATGTTAGTCTGAAATGCTGACAATGCTCTTCAATTTGTACAACTGTGTCAGGGTCCCCATGAGAT
Organism: Acanthiza pusilla; assembly: GCA_036630365.1. NCBI lineage: Eukaryota > Metazoa > Chordata > Aves > Passeriformes > Acanthizidae > Acanthiza > Acanthiza pusilla. Next base: position 7,346,443 of record JAXCHO010000053.1, read on the forward strand.
TTCTAGTGCTTCTGAGTAGGCAAACAGTTCTCTGTAAACAGGTTTTCTTATGTTCTTTCCCCATGTCCGCTTAGAGTCTCTGCAGGAATCAAAATGTACAGCAATAGGAAAAAAAATAAAAGGAAAAAACAGAGGAGGGAAACAATGGAATAAAGAAATTACAGTCTTTCAAACTGCCAGCAATGCTTGCTTTGAGCTTGTATTTTTCCTGAGCTCCAGCTCTGCTTATAATTTAGGGTGTGACACAACTGAAGGGGAGGGGGAGAGACATCAATTGTTTTCTGTGGTGAAGAAGGCAATAGATTTCAAGGGCAAAACCCACCAAAATAAAGTAGAGGCTTCTTAGGCATCACATTAGGGCTTAGGTCCTAAATTCAAGAGTCAAATAGTGCTGATCAGTGGTTATATTTGGCTAGCACTGGTTGAGTGGTTTTCAATGGTTGTTTCTGCTTTGCATTTCATGAAACTAAGCTGCAGCTTTGTAATTTAAAAATAACAGCCAGTAAACATACAGTCTACAGAAGGAAGGGTTCTTTACCATGAATTGAGGACTCATGGAGCATTTTAAAAATTGTTTTAAGACTTTTCTTGAAAGAACTTACCTTTGAAAAGGAAAAATTATTTTTTCCTATGTTAAGAACTTCACGTATAGGAATACTGGCTCTTCAGCTGAAGTCAGTAATAAGGAAAAAGTAGATGTGATATACTGTGTAGAAAGTAATGGGGTTTTTTACACTTTAGCAACAAAGACCTGTTGTCTTAGTAAAAATTCTGCACTAAGGTCTATTTTGGAAAGGCCTTTCATTGCATGGTCAAGCATTAAGTGTCCTATTAAATGTGTGTTCAAGATTGCTCATAGCTTGCCTGCTGTTGTATAGAGATCAGATTGGTATGTCTTTAACGTGGTACTTAAATCTATGTCTGCACATCTAGACCAAATTCTGTATTTTCAAAGATTTGAGCTTTCTGTGGTTCCTTCTGCCTGATCATTGAATATAATGCTGTCCCCATCCAGTGCAGCACTGTGTGGTTAGCACTTTTGTACCTATGGGAAACCACTTCCAGCTGAGATTGTTAAATGTAAAGGGAAATATTTTAAAGACATGCAATCATGGAGGAGTCCAAGTAATTAATTTATTTTTAAGGAAAAAGGTGGCCTCACTCTTCACCTTCTACAGCTTGTAAAAAGAGTCAGTTGAGTTAGAATTTATCCAGTTAAATTGACAACATGCAGAGTGTGATTGATAATTTCTTCTGAATCTAAAATGAATAGAAAGTTCTGAATGTCGGATTATTTAACTCATTTGATTTTATCTTTTTAAATTCTTGCTAGAGATTTAAATAATAGCTCTTAAATAATCAGAATAAGCATTTAACTTCAGTTTTTGTCAGTGTTCTTTCAAAGAGGAGGGTTTTATCAGAAGCATGAGGGCCAGACGGTGGCGTCCACAAAAAGCCTCTGACTGTTCTGGTCTTCCACCTAAGCTGTAATAAGATGGGGATGACTATCAGTTGCAAGGCTTTAGATGGCAAATTTAGGGTGAAACACCAGACTACCTTCCATCAATAGTCAGTGTAATTCAGAACTATGTAAAATAGTATTCGTCACACTTCACCCCCTTGCAGTTACGGTATAGATTGTGGTATATACAAAATGATATTTAAATACTATTCATTATGTTGTAGTACATTAATTTTACTTTAAATTAGAAATGTTGGAAAATATTTTGTTTAATTATATGAAAAATTAGACTCACTCAAATCAGAGCTTATGCATACCTGAAGTCAAGAATGAAAGTTAAAAATTAACATTTAATTTTGGCATTTCTTGATCTTACAGTAGAATTTTTTAATATAGGTTCAAAGTTGTATTTATTTTTTTCATTCACACCGAAACTTGAGCATTTTGTTTTCCTGTATGCTATCTGAATTCTAAAATTGGACACATACTGATTTTGCTGCAATACAGCTACAATAAGAGGATTGCATCCTACCAGAATTGGGTTCTAAATAACATTCTCCTTTGTAAAATAGAGCTAAGCAGAGGTGATATCTATGTCCCTGTAATTGGTTCCTTCCTCTCAAAAAGCATTGGTGGAAAAGTCAATTTGCTAGCAGACTGAAGGAAAGCTACAACTGCAAGAAGTTATGTTCAAAAGCAAACATTGAACAAAAAATGTTAGGAACATAATAGATGTTCATGTGACTAATCATTGCAGCTCTTGCAGTCCTACAGTATGAAAGTCAGTCCAAGGCTGCTGCCTGGTTGCTGTGCAGGTTCTTGGGATATAACTGCTTGGCATTTGAACCAGGTTAGGCCTGAGAACTGATGATAACCAGACAAAGCAAAGCTCTTGAGGTCTTATAACCTGTTTCTCTTCTTGTCAGGATTACCTCTCAGCCAGATCAGTTTTGTAATCTGTTTCACTGTGTAGCCATATAGGCACCAGAACAGGCCTAACAAATGGCCCAGGGCAAGGAAGAAGCACTAGGATGGCTCACTGATAACAGCCCAGACCAGAAGCCTGCTTGCTGATGAGTGCCTACAGATGAGAATCTAAATATCTGGAAGGCTGTTATGAAGTCAGACGAGAAAGAAATGTGGCCTTCATGATCAATCATAAAGAAATGAGCCAGTCCCGTTGCCCTTAAAATAATCTTGCTGGTTTCCAGCATAGACCAGCTGATCATGTGGATTGTGTCCAGAGATGGCAAAAGAACTGTATAACATTCTGCTGTTTTAAACACCAAGTCTTCAAAAACCAACCATCATTTTCCGAAAAGGACTCTTCTCTGGTCAATAATTTTTAAGAACGTCAGTACCTCCTACTGTCATTTCAGCTGCAGTGTACTTTAGAAGTGAATAATTCTTTTTCTGAGATTTATGAATTATTCATTAGTATTAGCTTCTGCACTTCAAAGGTCACCCAAAAGTTAATGCATTATTCTGTTATATTCTGTTTGCTCATCTCAGTGTGTTTTTATCACTTGCTAAGAGAAGTAGAGAATGCCTGCGAAAATCAACACTGTTTCATCTGACACAGTGGTAGCAGAAGAAGGTAGCAGACCATGTGTAGAGAGTATAGTGAGGAGAATTGTCCTGTAGAAAAAGCACAGAAAGTCACAGTTATTATCGTAGCTGATAGCTGAGAAAAATGATGCAAGCAGCGTATTGTGGTAAATGAATTAGAAAGTTTTCAGGTGGTTCTGAGTCCTTGATCAGAGCAACCAGTTACATACCTATTTTTATTAGCCTTTTACAAAATGAAATTAGATAAAATCTACTTGTTTACCATCCATGGAAGTGGTAGTGTAGCCTGTGTAAAGGCTGTGTAGCCTTCTCTATACTTTTTTAGAACCTTGCTCTACAGCTGAGAGGCAAAACTTGTCCATGTCTCACTTCTGACTGTATCAGTCGCATGACAAATGCAGTGCCTTTGAGAACAGAAACAAACAAATAAGCTGCTCTATTCAATCAAGTACTAATGAATCTTGGTTTCCCAGACATATTTCACTCATTTTCAAACTTGATGAAACTTAAATCTGGTTAAAATCAGTGAACAGCTAGACTATACAATTCTGTTCTTCCCATTTCCTCAGAAAAACAAATTAAAATCATGCAATCATCTTCCTTAAGACACAGTATTGAAGAATGCTTTGTAGATATAGCATTAGTTTAGTGTAGTTTGGTTTCTGACAAGAAAGACTAATTAGTACATCCATTGTTTGCACAAAATTTTACCTATCCTTTTGCATTCACTTCCCCTTAGCTGCAAAAGCCTGTGTAATTCAACAAGGTGCCTGAGAATGGTCGTATGTCCTTTGCAGTCAAGCTATGCAAAAGCCAAAAGTGCAGCTACTCACTGAGACCACCTTCTCCAGTACCTGAGCTGTGGACTACTGAGGTATGTGTTTTGCATAAGTCAATAGCAACCACATGAAAAAAGAAGTTACACACTCTGAAAAGCTGAAGTATTCCACTGTGTGGCTGCTGCTGCCAGCAGGGATTTTGCAGGTGTTTGGAACTGCTGTGTGCCAGTGCCAAAGGCCCCTGGATGTTTGGGCTCAATCCCCTAGTTTCTGTGTACTTACTATCCCAAATACCATCGTGGATTCAAGGAGCAAGCCACAGGTGGCAAATGGGACTGGCATATGCCTTGTACGTTAACTGCAGGTCTCAGTGGGGTTTAATGGACACGACTAGATTTTACACAACTTGCACAGCCCCCAGCTGCAGTTCTTGCCACAGAAGATGGCGAATTCCGTTTCTGGATGGCTCTCTGCTTTGCAAGCTGTCTTATTGCAGGAGGTTCTGTGTGTCCTCCTGACAGCTAAGGCTCTGTTGATGAGTTCTCGTGCAAATAATGAAGTGGACGAAAGTAGACCCATCTTGCCTGAGTCACAACCTATTGTCTTTTTCCATGATCATTTCTACATGATGTGAGCTAAAAAAATCCAGTTATAGCATGGAGGGTTTTGTGGGCAGACTTAGCAGCAACATGATTCATTGTTTTGAAGTAAATATGGAAGATATGGTTTAAAAAATAAACAAAACAGAAAGTAACACTGGGTGATATTTAGATTTCTTTCAAACTTTCTCACTGTTAAAACTCACATATTCATCACTGAAAATCTGTGTTGGGACTGATCTGGTTTTTAAGAAAATCTTCAGTGGTAAATCTTTCAAGTATAGTTCTTTGGCCAGATTACTCTAAAGTGATTTAATATACTTTTACGTGAAAATTACCTCAGTGTTCCTTGCCTCCATGTACTTGATCTTTGGAGCTGTTGTCCTGGACCTCTAAAAATACTGTATCAGTACAGGATGAAAGTGAACACTGAGCTAAATTCTGAAGGCCTAGAGCTGGCACTTCACATCCTTCCATGTGGATGTAGAAGTATCGATTCGAATGTTAGGCAGGAAAATCTCTAATCAACCTGCACTTCAAGGAACATTGCAAAATACAGTTGTAAGCTATAAATTTCACTGTCTTCCCTGTCTTGCCTTTTATAATTGATGCAGCCTGCCAGCTTCTCTACCTGAGGCTGTCTAAACCTCTATTAATGCTTTTCTCTCTCTAACTTTACACCTGCCAACTAGTATTATCTTTCTGCCTATTGTCTCAAAGTGGGATTCTAAAAAGCAGAAGTTACCTGCTCCTAAAACAACTCTGATGAGGGATCTGTAAGGATTCTGATGAAGAACATCAGCTTTTCATCACTCCACTCATTTCTCTGGCACATAAATACATTGAACATGCCCAAGAAAACAGGGACCTTGGTGCCACCAGGCTTTCTGTGGTGCTTGCTGGAAGCACAACACAATCATTGATACATCAACATGGAGAGTGCAGTATAAAACAAAGTAACAAATGCAAGACCAAGGGAAAGATGCCTTTCATGCACTGTCAGTGAAAAATCCTCAGGACTAATTGTTTAAAGTGGTGAGGAGAACTGACAGCAAAGAGCTTACAATGACTTCTTTCTGCATTTCTACAGAGGAGGTTAATCATTGAGACTTGCTAAAATCATACACATCACCTAGGTGCAAAATACTAACAGCTGAAAACCACTTGACATGGTGCAAATACAGATTTAGAAAAGCTGAAGTTGTCTTGGAAGTATGATATAACATAACCAAGCTTCATGTGCCAGGACTTTAGTTAGGTTTTGGTGCAGGCAGAAGCTGCTATTTCTTTTGCTCTCCCCTTTCCTCCTCCATGCTGCCACCAGTCGATGGAGTGCTTTGTGCCCGTGCAGTGGCGCAGGACACTGTCACACTCGGCTACTCGAGTTGCGTAATGGTTACAGAAATTAGGCACAGCACTTACAATCTCCTGTTTGCCTGCAGACCCCTATTTTGCTGGACACAGGTCCTCAGAGGAGGTGTACTATCTGTGCCAGGATTTATAGGTGTGATTGAGTGCTGTCTTGTTTCACACTCAGGATAATTTGTTCTCTATCAGTCTACATGGGATGTTGGAAGGGTTTTAACAGTAAGTAAGTCCAAAGGAAATAGGCAGGACCAAGGAAGATAGCGAATGCAGCACTACTTGAATCACTCCAAATCAGCACCCTTTCATAACACTTATTTTCTTGTCAAAGAATTCAAAAGAATTTAATCAACAAGTATTTCTGGTCCTACTCATGGAGCCACTTAACCAGTGTACTTTCTGTGTAATGAATGTTAAAAGCCTAACACAAATCATGAAGAGAACGTGCAAAAGGAAATGCAGGAATTGATTGTGAAAATATTTTTTTCTCCAAGATCAACTTAGTGAAGACAATACTTTTTTTCAGAGCTATGCAAAAAATAAAAATAATTTTTAAAATCACCTTCAAATAGTCTCTAACATTCTTATGTTAGACTACAGGCTTGGTAACACAAGTTTCAACCTTACCAGACTGAATTGTTAACCTTGAAAGTAATTATAAATGTGTTTGATTCTTCAGCCACCATCTAAACCATCTTTTAAGTTATCTTTAGCCCCTCTAAATATATCGCTCTGCGAACTTCTTGCTTAGAAGGTATAGGAGAATTCACAACATAAAAAGAAAGTACTATTAACTGAACCAAAAAAAAATCACAAAACAAATATCTGTGCATCTATTATCTTGTCCACACTACAGGCATGGTTTACCCATGCCTGTTTTTTAATAACCAGTTTATGTAAGAGCCTTCCACTTGCTCATTTTTCTGTCCTTTCAGTGGTGTTGGTTCAAGTGCTCATGAAGCCATGAGATAAAGTAATCAGGTAATACATCTGGGTTTAAAATACTGTTTAGTTTTTGTTTTTTTAAGGGTAGTTTTCAACTTGACTTGGTCATTGACCCATTTTATTCATGTGGCCCCTACAAAGAGCCACAGTAGTACCAGCAGAACCTGTGCCAGATGGGGGGGGGGGGGAACCTCTCCAGGTGCCAAGGAAGAGCAGCCCGTCACCTCCTCTGCTTCCTGCCCACAGGTGCCACTCGGGCAGGGCAAAGCCACTGCCTGGCATGAAGCAAACTTGGCTCCTGCTGAAGTCCCAGAACAGTGTAAGGGCCAATGGGGGTTCTTTAAATGAAGCACACCCTCAGGCACTGCTCATCTGCTGCAGTGCAAATTACATTCCAGAGCATTCACCTCTCCAAGCCCGTGACTGACTGGAGGAGGATTTTTTAAAGCAGGTCAACACAGAGCCCCATACCCAGAACCAAATGCTTTCCTGAATACTAAGTGCTATACATGGCAGTTGTTCATGGCAGCTACATTTTTATGCATTTGCAGGCTTAATATAGTAAGCATAATGTAAACATGCATCACTCTTTTGGCTCAGTGTTCATTCATGATTACTCTCATTGCAATTGTAGAGCTGCAAAGCGGTGCCTGGTTTTCTCTTACAGACACCTCTAGAGTAATTTCCTTAGGAAGTAAGCTCACTCTCCCCCATGGAAGGGCTTTCAGAAAACCGGGGAAATCCTTTCAATGACAGCCACTGAAGACTGGGCTGGAGTGCATGTGCTTATTTATTTATTTATTTTAAACACTAAAGTATTTCTCTGTAACAACTTGTCAGCTAATGAGTTCTTTTAAAACGTGGCTCCTAAACAGTGTACACAGTATTGTTTTACTAATAGTTTCCAATAAATAGGCACTATAAAAATATAAACAGCAGGAATGGAAAAATCATTAAAAGAGTGGCTTTTGGCTTCTTTCATTCAGGCAAAATAAATGGGTTATATTGCTGCTGTTATTACTGATACAAGACATAAAGCAGATTAAAACAACATATGTTTTCAATACTGAATGCTGACTTGAGATGTGCATGGATGCAGGCTCCGAACCTAAAAAATATATTGCTGTCAAATTGTGGAAAAGGCTGTTTATTCAACTGCCCTGTCCCTGTACATTACAAAAAAAGCAGTGGACACCATGACCCAAGGACTATGCAAACTATGATCAGGGATCTGCAGGAGAGGTGCAACTTAAGTTGTAAAGACTGGAATAGTCATTCCATTCCTCAAAATATTTTGGCGCCATCTATGCCATCTATTTAAATAAACTTTTTCCTCAAAGCAGGAGCAAACAGTGCTGTGCCTCCTAAGGAGCACTTATTTACAGCGATGTATAACTGCAGTTACCAGGGGAGGTGAATGTCTCATTCAGACCAGCACTAGTGCCTTAGCTACAGAGCCACTTACACACAAACTGCACTGCTCAATATGTTTTTCTAGCAGGGTAGCCTGGAAACAGGATATTAGGCACACTGGTGTCTTTCATGACATATTCGAGATTTCTGGGATACACTAAGAGGGGGTTGAGGGATAGCAAACCTTCCCCTGCCTGCGGAATGCCACCTCGTATATACAATAATGCTAGTGGGAAGCCTTAGAGAGTCATCCCAAGTGAAGGCACACTGGCATCAGATGTGGTTTGGCAACGTCATGGAATTCTTAGGATTTGTCTCAAAGAAGCAGCTTCAAAAGGGTGCATTTAGGAGCATTTTATTCTGAGTTTTAGAAGTTTTTAGAGTTTTTTTTTTTTTTAGAGTTTTAACTAGCAGAGCTAGTTAAGTCAGAGCAATACAAGTAACACATAACCAACCGTGTCCTGCTCCCACCCTCCCAGGTCATATGCCTTTAAAAGTACTTACTCAAGGACAGAGAAAGCAAGCCAAACCACCTGGAAATGCTGCGTCTAGAAGCTGAGGGTTGCTAACTGTTGTTCAGCCTATTAGCAAGGCCTGACCCAAATTCGAAGGTTAAGTCTCCAAATGAAAAGATCAAAAGAGAAGACACAATGTGATTTGCTATCAGAAGAGCACATAACTAGGGGAGAGCTCTCCTGTCACTACCTCATTGCACAGATAAACTGCTTGGCTACAAATGGCAAGGATGATAGAAGAAAGGGTAGAAGAAATGTTAATTTCTCCTACCCCACAGCTGAGCAGGTGCCATCTACATTACAGCAATTATAAACAGATTCTGGGCCCTGAAAATCTTCCATCCCTCCTCATGTCTGGTCTTTTCTAGTCCATGATCACTTTCTTGGTGCCTACTTCTCATTAGCAGTGTGTTGTTCCCTAGCTTATGCTAATATATGCCCATAAAATAAAGCCCCTTAAAACTCTGCAGACAGGTTAAAACAGTAACAAAAAAGTTTTACAACAAGAAGCAGTATCTTTTCCAGCCCTAAGTTTGCTGCTTCCTGAGTTTGTGAGCCAAATATAACTTTATTGATCTCATTGGAATCTGTGAGCTTAGCTGAAGAAGGCTTGCATGCATAACTGCAGCTTCAGAAATTAGAGTTTAAGGTTTCTCATGGTAAAAAACTCCCAACGGGCAACCCAGCTAGTGGCTATGTCTTTAGTATGCACACACCTATCAGCCAGGTTTTGCATCTCCTGCTTTTAATGGGGAAAAAAAGGAGAAGATGACCTTCATAATCACCTTCTAAATGCTTATGCAAAACAGAGGAATGACATAATTTTAAGCTTGCAGCTATACAAGTCAACAAGCTGTATAGATCATGACTTTGTGGCAGTGTGCTAGGCAAATACCTTATTTTCCATTAGAAAAATACCTTAGAAGGAAAACGTATTGGCAATGATTCCTTTTATCCCTGTATGGATGCTTTTGAGTGAAGAAAATCAATGTTATAGTTAAGCATCTTGAATTTTCAAGACTAAAAAACTCACGTACTGTCAAGTAGCTCACGTTTATGTTCCTAAAAGCTCATATATTAAGTTTTATTTAACTACATTTTTGTAGTTAAATACATATTTGGTATGATGATATTTTAACCTAAGTTATTCAGGCACACTCTAGCTTTGACACTGTAAACCGAATAAAATATAGATGGCATTTATGTAAGTATATAGATAAATATATAAGTATATGTAAAAGTAATAACATTTAAGATTAAATACTGCCCCGAGAAAAATTAATTGTTGAAATACAAAACAATAAACACTTGAATTTATAATATGACCCATAACTGTTTTGAAGATCAAGCCTTGTAAACACCTGTGGTTTTAATTACTTATTTTATAAACATTTATTAATTAAATTAATGAATTAATTCTTTTTATGTTCCATTTTAAAAGATTCTGATTTATAGAAATATGTTCCCTTCCAAGCCTCTACAGTCCAAAGCAAAATGAAAAAATATGGTACCATTTTAAAATAATAAACTACAGTGAGGAAGTTACTTGTAGAACAGCAGCATTTCAGTGTGAAACTGGCAACACATTTACTGCCTAATGCCTATATTTAATTAAACCAGTCTGTGAGCGTAACAAAGAATGCAACGTCTATGTTTTTGAAGATGGTCCAGTGTGCATTCCACATGGACTCTGTGTGTGGTCTTTTCATGGTCAGAAAACAATATTCTTCTCATGTCCCATGTTTTCTGTGGTAATCTTAGTTGGCTGTGTACTCCATCCAAATGCTGAACAGTCATTCTCTTGCAGACTCACAATGAAACTCTACAGTGTCCAGCATTGCACGTAACAAATGCTTTGCTCTGATGCTGTTAACTGATTGTGAAAGCTCTGTACATGAGCTTGTCATATCCACCTTTCACATTAGTGGTTTTATTTTGGTTTGAGTGCAAAAGTGGCATCAGTAATGATTGACACTTTTACATATATGCTCTCAATTCCATATTTATGGCAAGCTATAACAGTTCACTCATTACCTGTTTCAGTTTGGTTGTGAAAACACTGGTTATGAGAAGAGCCAAAGAGGCCTAACAGGAGCTTCTGCACCACCAGAGAAGGAACTGAAGAGTTTAGGAGCATTGCTAAGCAGGCAAAATTTTCCAGAGTACTTACGAACAAGGAAGTCTGAAAACAGACTGAGTAATCTCTTAGAAGACTGGTAAGTCATCAGTAATAGAATTCTTATTATCAGCTTACCTATCCATCTGTTTCTTGAGATGTTAAGTTCGGATCTTTGATATTAGTGTATTGCAAGACTTCGTGGTATCTTCAGATGATCCTTAAAGTTTCAGAGAAAGAGCCCATGGTTCCGGTAGGCTGTCTCGACTACACCCTTCAACAGGGGATTTAATTTTCTTTTAAAAAAATTCAAAAATATTACAAGCAGAAATGGCTTTCCACAGAATGTGGAACACAAACTGACAGCTACATGGTTCTGATGCTGTTAGGAGGCCTGAATCTCCATTGTACATGAGTTTGGCTAAAACCTGCGTTTCAACCACGTCTCCCTTATGCAGGAGGAAAAGAGTGGAAAATGGAAAGATATTTGAAGATGCAGCTCTGGCCTTTCTGGACAGTCAAGACAGAGAGTGATAGCAGAGTATTCATAACTCTGGAGAGTGGTTCATCACTGATTCATACAAGCTGTTCCCTTCAATGAAACAGGAAGAAGCCAGTACAATAGAGGTTTTACAGAGTGAAGACACAGGGAAGGACTTAGCTTCATACGGCAATAAATTGCTGTTATTATGAAAGATGTTATGAAACAGTTTGTGGTTCTAAGATTAATTTTAGTTTAAGCTTCAACTTCAGAGCAGTTGCCAGTTGCTGACACTCAAGCCACCCTTCTCTCAGTTACAAAATGGGGAATGATCAGAGCACAGAATGCCCTTCTACAAACAGCTGCTCTCCTACACCATTACCTACACCATTACCTCACTGAGGCTCAGGGGCACACTCTGGAAACGCCCTTGAGACTCCTTCCCAAGGAGTGCCAAGGGGCTGGATACTACATATTCCATATAATATGAGATTGTTCATATTTTACAGTCCATTCCCAGTCCAACACGAAAAGTTCATGGGAGGCAGGTCCTTCTGCTATTTTTGTGGCAGATGGACGTGCTAGTCTAGGTTTTCAGTCATCTGAAAAAATATCTACTGCAAGAGCACAGGAATATTGTAATGTGGGGTCTTTTTATTACGTCTTTGACTATAGTCTGAATTGTAGCTGTAGTATGGGTGAATCTGTGAAACTAACACATTTGTCCACTCTCACATGACAAAAAAGACAGGTAAACTGCTTTAAAATTATGTTGAAAGTTATTTTTGACCATGTCAAAATGCATTTTTGTAAATGTGGGACAGTTTTTAATTTATTTTCTCATCCACTGATACGATGAACTTCCCTCTGTCCCTAACAGCAGTCTTAGTTTTGGCCTCTCTTAGTTCATCTCTCTGTTTAGAAAGAAGTAATTTTGGGTGTAAATTATGCCCTGGTAATGCTTTTCAACCATTTTGGTATCCAAAGCAAGCTACTTTAAAATATTGCAGCAGCCTTAAAAGACTACTACATAATTACAACTGTGGCTGTCTCATCTTGTAACTGTTCCATTTCTTTTGTCCCTCCCCCAAATTACTTTGGATAGGGAAACAATAGAATGAGCCATTCTCCATACACAGCATTTTGTTGTTAGAGTGAAACAGTCTAAAGAGTAACATTCTTGCTGGATAAATATGCTTGCGGCTACACAGACCAAGGAATAAACAGGATGAAGTTGTGAGCCTCAGTATTTTGTTTACTAACTGCCAACAAGGAAAATCTGTTCTACAGGAATGTCATGCAGGAATTGAAATATGATTTGCTGTGAACGACTGCACCCTGAACCCAGACCCACAAGCTCAGGAAGCAGGCAGGTGGTACGCAATTGTAATGGTAGCAGAGGACAGATTAGAAGAAATTGATATTTTGTGTCTATATGCATCCTTGACATGAGATGAGGGAGCAGGCAGTGACATTTCACAGCAACGCTTTCACAGGCTGCTCAAAGGGAGAAAGGGGAGACACCTAGAGAAGCCAATTCTTCCAGAGAAGCAAACCCTCACTGCAGCCCATTACACCCCACCTGCCCTTAGAAAGACAGCTAGGGAGTAAAATGAAGGTTGTAGTCTGATGAATAACCATGGCAAGCTCTGCTACTTTCTTGAAGGTCCTGGGTGTCGTGGTTTAGGAATGGTATTCTCAAATGTAGTACTCCAGCTAGAAAGAAAACTAGGAGCTGCTCCCCTCCCTGCTCTGGTAAGAGACAAAAAAGGCAGATATTACTGATTGAGATAAGAACAATTTACTGGAAACAGCAATGAGATGAGAAAACAGTGACAGCAAGGTAATAATAATATAATGTTAATAACAAAAATGTACAAAGAGAGGGTGATTTTCATGCACAAATGCTCACCAAAGCCCAGGACAATGAAAAACAATGGCAGAGAGGCCCTCTGGCTGCCCTTTTTTCCTGACCACAAGCCACCTTCTTCCTGGAAGCAAGGGTCCCATACTTCTGCCCCTAGCAATGACCTGAGGTGGTACTGAATAACAACCCAGACACACCCACACACCCACATGGCTCCAGGCTCCACTTCCTCACTGCTACTTTGAAAAATTAACTCCGTCCTGCCTGGAAACCAGGTCATTATTCACCCCTTATTCTATACCATAGACATCCTGCCCAGATCCCACACCTTCCAAATATGTGTATACATACACGCAGACGTAAGCACAGGTATCATTTCCATAATCAGGGGCCATCCTTCCAAGTTGTCTCTTGAGTTCATTTAGTCCATGATTCTGGGTTCTATCTATCCTAGATGTCTTCCAGGGCAGGAGGGCTGTGTGCTCTCGAGTGGTTACAGTTTGCATCAGGAGCTCAGGGCTGATGCATCTGGAACAGCCCATACTTCTTGTCCATGGTTGTTCATACACTGGCAGTGTCATTCAGCAACCAATGTGGCACAAGACCACTTACAGACATTACAGACCCTTCCCACCCAAAAATCAAATACCCTTGAGGTACATATTGTTCTTCCTGGTCCTTCTGCATTACTCACCAAGTGTGTTCAGGTCCTCGAGCAAAAGTAATCCCAAGGATGTGTTTGCCTTTTCTTGAAGTAGGATGAATCCAAACTGTGTTCCTTAACACATTTCTCGTATGCACCATGGGGACTTTATCCCATTCTGTGTACATAGAGGTTTTGATTGGGCAGGGACAGCTCAACTGGTAGAGCCTCAGAGGTTAAGTAACGCAGTGGCCTTTGCAAAATGCAGATACCAATGCTGGAAGGTTCCACCACCCATTGCTTTCAATGTGGTTTGTAACAGTCCATTACAGGGTTCATTTTTTCCCAGAGGATGGTGCATGATGGGGAATATGATACAGATAGAGTCCATGGGTAAGCCCATCCCTTGATCACAAGCCCATCTGGATGTTGCATCTCTTCCCTGCTGACCCGAGGCATCACAGGCCCACCAAGCCAGAAATAATTCACCCTTATGTTGCCTGTCCAGATCCACCTGAGACATTTTAATGTTGGCAGCTTGTTTCACCCATCCATTGTTGCCATGCTCTTCAGTAGCCCGACTCTTGGACACATGACATACATTTACAGCCAACTTCAGCCCAGGTAGTGATGCTTTGCCACAGTTCAGCAGCTCAGACGGGTTTGCCTCTGCACTGCCAATTGGTGTTTTTCCATTGTTCCAGCCACTCCCACAGAACATTTGCCACCACCCATGAATCAGTGTAGAGGTAGAGCGCTGGCCACTTCTCTCACTCAGTGATATCCAAAGCCAGCTGGACAGCTTTGAGCTCTGGAACCTGACTTGATCCACCTTGTCCCTCAATAGCTCCTGCGACTCATCACACAGGGCCCCGTACGGCTGCTTTCCATTTTCACTGTATCCCTACGATATGGCAGGAACTGCCAGTGAGGAGAGTGTGTTATTTTCATTTTCAGGTACCTGGTTTTATGGTAGGGGCTCCTCAGCATGTCACCTTTTCCTTCTCCTCCTCTGAGGTTTGTTACTAGATCATCCTTGAGAGACTATCTTTCCCTCATGCTTGACAGGAGTCACCTCTAAAGGCTGAGAGTTTCTGTCCTCTTCCTAATGCTCTTGTCAATGCCCACATACCAGGACAGGGATCCCAGTTGCTCAGCTTCATTACCATCTAGTTTCATATTGTGGGCCATGATTTCCCAGCATCAGAGCAGGCAGGTCACTGGGAGCTCACCTGACTGGCAGCTGAAATCTTTTTGCAAACCTCACAGATCACCCAGTGATAGAGATCAGGTGATTATCTCTGGCCTTGCCTCTTCCTCCTGTTCTGAGGGCACTGCTTTCTCTTCATCCTTCATTGAGGAAACTGATTTTGTCTTGTGTTTCTTCTGTGCAGGTATGACCGCTGCTGGCACAAGTTGTTCCTCTGATTCTGCCGCAGTTTGAGTGACCACAGCGCCTGTTGTTCTGCTTTCCTCTTGTCCCCTTGAGGGTTCTGCCTAGTGACGAGCAGCGTCCAATAAGTAATAGCCAGGGCCCAATACACTGCAATAAGTTGCTCCTGCCTGGAGTTGCCACAGCATTATCCTTGAAAATATTCTGTCACATTAACAGGGTCCTGTAGTTATTCAGGGGTGAACTTCCAAACCACCAGAGCAGAAAATTTCCCCAAAACCTGGCCCATTTTCTCCCACATTCCATGCCACTCATGGCTATCCACCCTCAGGGCATATCTGTGAATGACCTTTCTAGAAACCTCTTTTGTCACTCTAAACACAGTGTGAATCGCAGTGAGGAGACCTGGCAGACCTAGTAAAAAGACCATATTTCCTTAACATCCAAAGGGAATTCAAAATTCTCAAAAGCTGTTTTAACAGGCCTGAAGGAGGAAAAAAGGGTGAAAGGCTGGGGAAAGTCATCCTCTTCTGCACTGCCTGGGCATGATTATTAATAAATTCCCAGAGGTTTCACCCAAGGCCAGGGCAGGAAAGCAACACTGAATACACATCCCAAATTAAAAATGAATGCAAGTCTCACCTACCATCATTATCCTTGATGTTATCATGTCATAAACTGATATCACAGAGTACAGCAACAAAGCAATCCCGGAAAAAGAATATCTGGAAAAGAGCACTGCAAAGAGCATGCACTGGAACATAAACTGGGTTATGCTTCACACCCAAACAAACAGGCAAGCAACATTGTGACCAGTGGCTCTGCACCTAATACAGCAAATCCCTTGATCAAGGATTTATGTAAATTTTGAATTATATCTAAATTTTTTCTAACCTGCTCTGGACAGATATGTTGTTATCTCAAGCCTTCATGAGCCACACTGGGCACCTGTTAAGGCTGTTCTGTTTTGTGAATGGTATTCCCAAATTTAGTACTACCACTAAACAGAAAACCATGAGCAGGTCCCGGCCTTCACTGAGGGAGACAAAAAGGCAGAGATTACAGAAATAAGAACAATTTACAGTAAACAACAAGGAAACAAGAACCTGAACAGCAACAACACTAATAAAAAAGTGTTCAAAGAGAGGGTGATATATTGGCAAAATGTTCACCAAAGCCCAGCGCAATGAAAAATATTGGTGGACAGGCCCTCTGGTCACCATGCTTTTTTTACTGCAAGGCATGCCTCCTTCTTCCTGGAAGTGAGAATCTGATGCTTCTGCCCTCTCACCCCGACAAGGACATGAAGAGGTATAAAATAACAACCCAGACAAGCCAACAAGCCGACATTGGCTGGAGGCTTTGGCCCCTCAGGGCTACTGCCGAAAACCAGGACTCTGGGGTACCTACTGCTCCTTGTGGCAGGGCAGGGGCGATCCCTTAGTACTCCTCAGCCCCTGCTCCCTCAAGCCAGAGGAATTACAGAGGTGATCTCGAGCTGTTTCCTGTCTAGGTTTTCATTCAAAAGGAAGCCAGTGAGTGAGTGCTGGATGGTAACAATGCACCGAGATCCAAGCTGATGCAGTTGGGAGGCAAAGGGGAAGTGTGTTCTGGGCAAGGTTTTCTACCCTATACACTGTGGGTGCATCTACTCTATGCTATGTACACTCAGCTCTACATTTCAAGTTTGTATGACAATTTTTGCACAGAAAGAGACTCTCCTCCCTCTCCCCTTTAATAGAAAAACGCTATGCAAACAAAGAGCCAAATCCTTACTCACAGTACAGGGGACTGTGTTTAGAGTTCAGCAGATGAAATATGCTCATCCCAGAATCAATTCAGAATATACATTGCTACCTGGAATTCTTTACACTGAAACATTTTTGGTTCAGATGTTCATTGCCTGTAGGTAACTTGACAGTGGTTTGGTAACTGACTTTGCACAGATGGTGAAGCATCCATCATCATAGCTTTAAGATTATGCTGCAAGGCCTCCAGGGAAAGGACCACCTTATAAAAGAGTATTTATATAATGACCTGTACAAGGGGCAACCAAATCCTCTTTGAATTCCTAAATGCCATCAAAACATGTCTGTAAGTGCGTGTATATTGCACGCACATTGTTTATACAGTGTACAAGGACTGAAAACCAAAACAAAAACCAAATTCTTTGCCTCTATTTACTTAGGGTGGGATTTTTTAAGAATTCTGTGTCTCTTTCTGAAATTTTATTCAAAAGGAATTATTTACTGGACCATGGATATATGAGAGCAAATTTTCTGGAAGAAGAGAGCTGGTTTTGAATGACATTGCTTATCTGCCTATAATTATGCCCTGGGCAGTGACAAGGTCTTCGGATCTGCTGTAAGGCTTGAAGAAAGGCCTTTAATCAAGAATTTGTGTGTATTTATAAAATAAGCATCATAAATTTCAGTTCAAGATGGAACAACTGTCATTCTAGGTCCTTCAGAAAACAGCTGGGTGCATCTCTAATGCCAGGACAACTCTGTGGAACTATGAGAGAAAGGAAGGCTAGGTCAGCACAGTCTCTCAATGTTCTTTGCTGGCCAAATGGACTTCTTTGGATTCAAGCTTTTGAGAACTAGATCTGTGATCTGATCCTAAGGGACTACAGATTAAGACTGAAAGATGAATTTCCATGTAATAAAGACCATAAAGTCTTTTATCTTGGAAGTGGTGATTTGAATGGTAAGCTCTGAGGCATTAATAAAGAAAATAACAATCACACATTTAAATTCCTTTGACTATACAGATTCCTAGGAACAAAAAAATAATTCTGTTTCTCTTCCTAGTTGATACATTAGTGTTTGCATATATTTATATGTATGTGTATATCTATGTGTGTATACTTGAAACATAAATGTATGTCTCTTTCAAATGTATACAGCAAACCTTTTAGCAAACCGAACCTCTTTTCTTTGGTCCAGTTTCCTAACTCCTATTGCAGCTCAGTGTCTGAGTTATAGCCGAAGGATGCTGTGGTAGCTGTCAGAATGACCGGTGTTTAACAAAGACTGTCTTCAACAGCGATTTTCCCCATACTAAATTGGAACACATTATGTCAGGGGCCACCCTGGTTTTATTGAACTCAAAGCCACTACAGGGACTGAAAGTGACTCTGAAGCTGTGAGCATAAACCTTCTTTGTCGTGTATGTGTGTGTTAGCATGTCATCTTTTGGGATAATCATCCAAATGTGGTGCCTATGGAGATGTGGCTGATTCAATACTTGTGCTCCCGGGTGGTCAGCCTGTAATTTAAAGATTCACTGGCCTCATGAAGATAGCCACAAATGGAACAGTAACCATAATTACAAGAGGCTGTTCCACTAATCCATGGTTAACAAATGTTAGTTAAAGGATAAATAAGCCTTATGCAAGCATTTCCCAGAGGTGTTTGAGACTTCTGTTTTCATTTTTTCTGGCTTCCCTCTTCTTTAGAGAGGGGATACAAAAAAATAAAAAAGATCTTTTAATCTAATTTTGTTTCAACAGTCAGCAATCACAGGACATCTTTGAAGTTGAACTATCTCTGAAAAAACCCCAAATATTTCTTGTTATTCATTACTCTGAGAAACAGTATAATTATTTTCCATGTTGAATTTCTCTTAACTCTGCTGCTTGCTCTACTTTTTATCTTATTTCTTATCTGGCAATTTATAGAAAAAAAGAAGGCTTTTAGAATTTAGCACTAAAAAAAGTCAGAAGGACTCATTCTCCTTTGTAAAAAATGCTAGTATTGCTGTATTTTCAGTATAGTTATCTCATTCATTTTTACCACTTTTTCTGCAGAATACCTTACCAGTTAAGTAGTTCTAAAATATAGTTCTTCAAGACCGATTTTTAGCTATTTTCTTTTCAATGACAAGCTGCAATCTGGCACTCGTGCAACTAAAGCAGGCCTGATTGCACAGCAATAAAGGAATATAGGAATTGTATTACTACAACAGCAGGCTAGTCACATAACTAGGCTGTAACCTACTTACTGCTAAAAATTTTTACATGGGTCCTAACTAGATAGTGGTTGCTGTCTGAAATTAAGGATTAAGATTTTTTCCTTTATTTTCTACATTGTTTAAAATAACTTTGGATGGTCTGATTATCCCTATAATTGTATAATCCTTTCTTGAATCCTGCTAAGCTCTTAGCCTCACACACAATTGGTATTCTGCCATATCCCAGCACTGCTCACACCACCAAGAAAATACGCAGTTGTGCAGGAGGGATAGAGAAGCAAATATTTTTCCCTTAAAAACTTCTGAAAACAAATAAAGAGGTGTAATTTACTGAATTAGTCAGTTGTTCAGGTCTTCTCTCTTAAACTTAAAAAAAAATTAAATTTTGGTATAAGTTGTATGTGCTTAAGATGAGTCTAGTCAATATTCTCTGTTTTTTCTTAACATAGAGAGATACTTTCTTCATGGAAGACTACAGGAAAAGGTAATTTCTTACTAGATGAGATGATACAGGCGAAAAATGTAGACAAAGGCTTGTGAACCAGTACTCCTCCAGCAAGTTTGAGAAGAAGCAGTAAAGTCTGTCCTAAATACAAAGCAGGGAAATTGCTTTTAGTTAACTGTGGTAGTGCTGCTTAATTATAACACCTGAGCAAGAAAAGCTGTCAACCCCACTGAACAAGAGATGCTTGAACCAAACGCAGAAAGAAAATAAGACTGTAGAGCAACACATTGGAATGGAAAGGAAAAATTTTGCTAATGCTTGTACAGTGGGGAAAGAGAAACAAGAAGGTTGTAAGTGACACAGTATCAGTACCTTTGCTGAACATGTGTCGTTTTCCAGAAAATGGCTTTGAGTGACTGGAGCGGAATTATAATTAGGAAAAATACTCTCTTGATTTTATGTTTTCATTCACTGCTATTAATCTTGGTTGAATAATCTACCTCCTTTCCACCAAATCACTTAAAGGGCTGGAAGAAACAGATCATATTTTCACCTTAATTGATCTGGCATCCACGAGGATTTATGGTGTGTCTGTATGTTTTATTTGGGTGGTAGATGTCATATATTCACCTGGAGATTAATGCTTGCCCTGTGATAATCATCTTTAGGCTGTGTTATACCCTCTGTGCTCTTCTCAAAACAAATGTAGTGATATTTGGGAGCTTAGCTGTATGCTAAGCTGTATGTTCAGACACATTTGGTTCGTTTCTGGAAGTAAATATTGGCCTGTGAATTTTGTCTATTCCTTTTACCTTACTTTCTGTTTTTCTTCAGCTTTATGGCAAAGAGTGATCAAAAGTACCTTTTCCTTACTGGTAAAAGGACTTTTTGAGATTATGCAAAAAAAACTTAAAAACAAAAACATGATGGCAAACCGCTCCCTCTTCTGTCCATCTCTGAGACATAAAAGATGGGATCTAATATTTATGAAGGAAGCATTTCATCTCTGGACTGATCAGAATAGATATTACAATTTGAATATAAAATAGCATATGTTCTGTGTGATCAATAAGAGTGCTTAAGAATTTCCATCCATTTCTGTCTAATGTCCATGTTAAAAATGGGGAACTATTCTTAGAAAGACTTGAGAGAATTTAAAAAGTACTTAGAAGATACTAGGGGGAAACTTTCTAGAGACAAGGTTGATGTCATACTACAACAAATTAAAATAAGCAGTCTATTGCCTCTGCAGCATTGGAGACACCCAATTAATCCTAAGGAGATACTCTAAACAAAATTTTGTGATGCCTTACAGATATACAATCTCTATACTAAATTACGAGTTGAGAGGTTTTCAAACTTTGTGAAGATATGTGTAAAGTTAACTGTTACTAAGATGGTATTTCTGCTACTGACCATAGTTACATTCCCAGGCAGAAGCTCTGCAGCTGCAGCAAAGCTGATTTAACCATAAGAGTAAGAAAACAGTTCAATTCCTTCTTGAAATCCAGGAAGTCAGAAGATCACATATAGGTGTCAGTCTGGTTGCGCTTGGAAATTGAGCTTACAGAGGTCTTAATGTTATGATTTAAATCTGTCTGTAAACAACACCTATAACATTTATTTCTGATATGACTATATTAACAAAAAAGGACAAAAATAAATTCTGTTTTTAAAATCACTTTGACAATGATTTTAGACACAAAATGCGACTAGCTACAATGAATATGTCAAAAGTGTATGAATTAACGTAGTGGCTAAAACCAAAAATCTTTTTTGCTCATTTGTTCTCTATTTGGTCATGTGGGATTTTCTGATGAACCGGGATGCCGGGTATTCTCAGGGGCGAACCTGGGGCTTCACTGAAGGACTAGCTATTTATTTAAGGTTTTCATAAACATTTTCAATTATATAGCCAGGTTTGAAGTGCAGATGCCAAATTGCATAACTCTCTGACTCTTCGATACACACATGCCTGTCTATGAGTTCTGCACCTGAGCGCACTTGAGGGGTCCTACAAGGCTTCAGCTCTGCAGAAAGGCAGCCTAATCCACTCTTCACAGCCTTTTCCTGTAAGGCTGAAATGTTTCCTGTTTTAGTTTGGGTTTCAAAAAGTTATGTCTACCCAAAAAAATTAGCCATGTGCCAATTTCAATGAGTGTCTCCAGTAAGCATGGGTGCTACTTTGTTATATTGCTATTTGGGTACCATTTTACCAATGGGAAGAAAAGAGGTCTTGGGAAATAGTTAGCAGGGGATTATTTGACCTTAGACCAAAGAAAGAAGATCTGCCACTATGCTATTTTTTCATCTATTCGTAGTATCCAATGATTTCTCTTGGTGAAGTGGGTAATAGCAGCAGGCAAGGTGACAATCTCCTTCAAGCATTCTTCAAATCAAGTAAATGTATTTTCCCAGTTAAATGAGTAGGGATATGCAATAAAATCCTGAATATGGAGAAATCAAGTAATTCCTGACTACAATCTGGGTCAACTAAAATAACAAACATATTTCTCCTTTTTATGAAGAACAGTAATTCATAATTTTGGAAGCTGTAAGGCTCTCTGAGTTTCTGATGCTGAAGCTGTCTGCCTTATGCATATGTTTCTGAATGCCTCACTTGCCATTGTTTAGATTATATCTTCCGGGCTCTGTTCTACTCTCATGTGCATCAGCATAGGTAAGATGTGCAGAGGTACTGCTGCAGTTACTTAATCGCTAGATACTATAATTAAACTAGAAGCTGGTGTACAGAGTGTAATACTAACCTTGATTTAACACCGAGACTCCTTACTATTCATCACCTTCCAAAATACTGGAAGATTGCCACACTGACTTAAAGGTGAAATACTTTTGTTCTGGCCAGTCTGCGAAAGGATAGCTATTTTTTGCACTCAGTCTGCTAATAAATATGTGATCTACAGCAGCAATATATTTCCAGCCCTGAGTCACAGAAACTGAAACTGTTGAATGTTGCCAAGTTCTGTGGTGGTTTTGTGATGTAGACAACTACCAGTTGGTGCCATGTGCCTTTATTATTGCTGTCATCCAAACAATATGAAGACAAGCAGAAACTTAAGTGTTTGGCTATCCCTATTTACCTGTTCATACTTCCTCTGCACAACCCAACACAATTTATTGCAATTTATTACTGATTTATGGAGGTGGAAGATTCTGTACATAATGACAGAAAAATCTTCATCCATCGTAGCTGTGTTTATAAATCCTGGTGGATTGAGAAGATACTATCTAGAGTGCACTTCCTTCTCCAAGTGATAGGGGAGCCAAGGAGGAGAGGTGCTAAGCTGGATCTTATTGTCACCAACAAGGAGGAGTTGGTGGGGAATGTGAATCCCAAGGGCACCCTGGGATACAGTGACCATGAAATGGTGGAATTCGAAATTCTTGGAGAAAAAAGGAGAGTGAGAAACAACATGACTATGCCAGACTTCAGGAGAGCTGACTTTGGCCTCTTGGAGGATCTCCTTGGTAGAGTGCCATGGAACAGAGCCCTGAAGGGAGTAGAGGCCCAGGAGAGCTGGATGATATTCAAGGATTGTCTTTTCCAAGCTCAAGAGCAGTGCATCCCTACAAAGAGAGAATCAGGCAGAGGGCCTGGAGGTGTTCATGGATGAAGAAGGAGCCACTGGACAAATTTAAACATAAATAGTAGATTACAGAGGATGAAAACAAGGAAAGGTAGCCTGAAAGTAATACAAAGATGTTGTCTGATGCCAGGGAGATCGTCAGGAAAGATAAACCACTGGCAGGTGTAAATTTGGCCAGGGAAATCAAGAATAACAAAAAAAGCTTCTTCAGGTACATCAGCAATAAAAGAAGGCCTAGGGAAAACGTGAGTCCTCTCAGGAAGGATATGGGAATCCCGGTTACAGAGGACATGGAGAAGGCTGAGGTACTCCATGACTTTTTTGCCTCAGTCTTCACCAGCAGTGCTCCAGCCACACTGCCGCAGAAGGTGAGAGCAGGGACTGGGGAAATGAAGAACTGCCCTGTGCAGGAGAAGATCAGGAAGGAACCTGAAGGTGCACAAGTCCAGGAGACCTGATAGATACAACTGAGGGTCCTGAGGGAACTGGCTGAGAAAGAGGCTGAGCTGCTGTCCATTATATTTGAAGAATCATGGCAGTTTGGTGAAGTTCCTACTATGAAAGGGGAAATATAGTCCTTGTTTTAAAAAGAGGATAAGAGGAAGACACACAGAAAGTAAGGAGGTGGCAGCCAACATGTCTGGACAAATTTGGTGGCCTTCTATGACAGCGTTATATCAGTGGTGAAAAAAGAAGGGCAGCAGATGTCATCTACCTGGCCTTGAGCTGAGCACTAAGCACTGTCCCATACTTAATTCTTGACTCTGAACTGGAAAGATGTGGAATTGTTGGGTGGATCACTTGGTGGATTAGGAATTTGCTGCATGGTCACACTCAAAGAGTTGCAGTTGGCTGGAAGGCAGCTGTAAGGTCTTCACTGAACCTGCACTTCGCCAGGCTAAACAGCCCCGACTCTCTCAGCCTGTCTTCGTAGGAGAGGGTCTCCAGCCCACTGATCAATTTAGTCAGTCCTCTGAACTCCATCCAACAGGCTCATGTCTTTCTAGTCCTAGGGGTCCCTGATTTGGACATAGCTCTCCAGTGGGGTCTCACCTAAGCAGGACAGAGGGGCAGAATCCCCTCCCTCACCCTCCTGGCCACGCTTTTGGATGCAACCCAGGATACACTTGGCTTTCTGGGCTGCAAGCACACATGGCCAAATTATATTGAACTTTTCCTCCATAAACAGACGCAGGCTTAGTCTCAATCCATTCTCTGCCCAGCGTGTGCTTAGGATTGTCCTGACCCAGGTACAGGACCCTGCCCTTGTCCTTGTTGAATTTCACGAGGCCTGCACAGCCCTGTCTCTCCAGCCTGTGAGATGGGGCTGCGCAGACCTCATCCCTCTGGATGGCATCCTTTCCCTCCAGCGTGTGACTGCACCCCTTAGCTCGGTGTCCTCAGCAAACTTGCTGAGGGTGCACTCTGTCCCACTGTCCGTGTCACCGACAAAGAGGTTGGACAGTGCCAGTCCCACTATTGACCCCTGAGAACACCACTTGTCACTGCTCTCCACTTGCACAATGAAGACAGATTTAGACAGTTGGGGTTATTCAACCCAGAGAAGAGAGGGTTCCAGAAGACCTTATAGCAGCCTTTCAAAACCTAAAAGGATCCTAGAAGGTGGCTGGAGAGGGATTTTTCACAACAGCATGTACTGATAAGCCAAAGAGGAATGGCCTTAGGCTGAATGAGGGCACTTTTAGATCTATATTAGGAAGAAGTTCCTCACTGTGAGGGTAGTGAGGCACTGGAACAGGTTGTCCAGGGAGGCTTTCATTGGAGGTATTCAGGGTATATTGGGTCTGACTGAGGTAAATCTCGCAGCTCTCCCAGGGCTGTACTTTGCATTAGCAGCTGGAAGGGTGCTGGTAATGGACCAGTGTTTTGGCTACTGCTTTTTTCTGAAAGAAATGTGGCTGTTAGTCCAATTTTAAAGATGGAATGCCATAATACAATAACACGTATCTGAAAAATATATTGTTTGACCAAGAATGTACATACCTATGATTCAAGATACGGATTCTTCAGTCCCTGCTTCACCATCCAGTAATTAGTTTTTAAAAGATACTGCTTTGAGGAGATAAGGGGTTTGGGCAGAAGAAATCCACAAACTGTCCCAGTGAAGATGTCCATAAAAGACATTTTTCCTTTTAGTTTTGCTGGATCCATGCAAAATCATTTAATGTATAATGTTTTTAAAAGACTAGAGGTATTCACATGAGTGATAGTCAGTAGTTCAGAATAATTTCTCTATGCCTAAAACTGTAACACCCTTACCACTATTGTTAGTTTGCAGTCGTGAGTTTTAATTTTTGCATACTTAAAAAAGAGTCGTTAAATATGTATCACAAATCATACATCTGTTTCTAAAATTGTTCAGTTAATTTGCACTATAAATTCAGAAAAGAAAAATATGGTGTATATTTTGGGTGCAAAAATTTCTTTCCTTCTTGGAAGGATAACTTGAATGCACACCGCTCAAGAATGAAATCTTATGGTCAGATTTAAAAGAGAATACATAGATCTGTATGTGTGCTGGTTTCTTTGTATTTAGAAGTATTGTAAGCTGATTAAAAGTGCAATCAGTCACGAAAATGCCAGCTATGGATCATTTTTTAGATGTATGGCTTGCAACAAAAAGACATAGTGACCTAACTAACCTCCTCTTAGGGGAGATTGTGGTACCAACTGATATTAAAAAGATGTGGTCTATCCAGAAGGACATATTTAAGAAGAGAAAAGCCCCAGACCTTTGCTGTCTGTGACATACAGGGAAAATAAATAGAGACTAAGTAAAACAAACAAATGCAAATGAAGCTTATTTCTACTCAAAGATGCAAAATTTCTTTGTTTCCATCTTTAAAGGACTCTGCTAAAATTACTTGTTGACATGGACGTTCAAGTGGGTCTTAAAGCTACAACCACTGAGTTAAAGAAAACGCTGCATACGAAGTTCAGGTCTTTGCCTTGTCCTGGTCTTTTTGCCATTGTTGCAAGACCCTTCTGAAGAGTCCACAGGCTTCTGTTCCATTCTGACTTGATTCTGATCAGCCAGAGTTTCTCACTGGGAGCAAAGACGAACTTTGTGTTGTATCTTCTGTTTTGACTTTCTCATAGGCAAAAATGGTGGAGCCTGCTTAGCCACTCTCATTTCAACCAGTAAACTTCAGCTTTGTTTCCTTTCTTCCCAAAGGCTTTTCAATTCACTATAACAATATTAATACAATTCTTCTGTGCACAGGCTAGTCTTAATGGTGACTGCAGGTCTACCTGTCAAGTGTAGTGGTTTCCTCAGGAAGCTTAATTATGCTGAAAATGCTCTTACTAAATTAGGAGAAAAATTATTTTGAATATCATGTAGAAAACTGCAAAATGAGAACGTTTGGTAAGAAGAACCATATTAACTGTAATTTCAGCAACAGCATTTTTCTTAATCTCATTGTCACTCTTTTATATTATGTCTTTAAACTTCGGCATGATTCTTTCTCCTTTTATAGCACAGCCTTAGTATTAGTTAGGTAATGGGATTTATGATTTTGTTTACATCAGTTGCCATGGAGATCCACCATAAAAGATCAGTTGCTTGGCAACTGGGTATTGTGGAGCTGCAATGGAGGGAGGAATTTTTTGTCTCTCTGAAGGGAGGGCTTAAGGAATAATGAAAACTTCTGCTCATACTTCTCATGAATGCTTTATTTTCAAGGTCAACCAAATGTTTTTTCAGTAAAGACTAATGCACTTTTCTTCAAAAGATGCACCGTAAAATGTTTCTCAAAGATTATCCTGTCTCAGAGTAAAGGACAACCAGCTTAAGAAGTTTTCATTCTCTTCATGCTGTTGCAATATAAGGGTTAGAGTAACTGTGGGGCAGCTGTAATGAAGCAGGTCTCTTATTTCCTGGCTATTCGGCATTCATTAACAAATGAACTACTGTACATTCAAAGCTATCTCTGATCCCAGAAAATGCAGTAATTTTTCTTCACTGAATTAAGGTTTGGATTTTTGTAACTAGATTTATATCTCATTTCATTATATCATCTTCCTAACCAACACTTAACTTACGGTGTAATTTAAAACTGAGATTCTAAGATCTTAGTATTCTAACATATAGGCAAACCTAAAGAAAAGTATGATAGAAAAGAGTTTTGCAATATTGGCGTGTGGTTTAAAATGATTCAGATATGTTTGAACATAGGTGTTATCACTATATATGAGATATGGCATCATTTTTATGAAATATGTACACTGTATCCTTTTAATTATTAAATCAGCTTTGGGTGAGGGAATTGTTAGGCAGAAAATTAAGCCTGTGCTTAATCTGAAACTCTGGTTTTACAGTCTTTTGAAATAATTATCTGCCTATCATCTTTTATGATATATCCATTTTTAAACTAACTTCTTTCTTGGAATCACCTTCAGCTTCTTCTGAGATTGTAATATTTTCTCTTTAATATTACTCTTTCAGAACTGAATCAGTACTTTGATTGTAGACTAGATTAGTGTTTCTGAGGTTTGAATTCCAATGAAGTACTATGGATAAATCTATACTACTATTGTGTCACTGTGTGTAATAGAGATCCATCTAATTGCTTGGTAAGGCATTGTTAAACATCTAAATCTTTTGGGCTGGACAGGTTTGGTCCATACCTTATCCTTGTGGGAGCAATGTCAGCTGAGAGATGTGGAAGTGATGTATGACTGTAACATCATCTTGGCAGCAATTTTAACTCTTGGCTGAATAATTACAGTATACGGAGAGTGAGAAATTACATATATGGCTGTGCATTTTACATGATTTGACAGTACTCTGGACTTTCCATTGACGGAAGTCTCTATGAAGAGGATCTAAAAGGAGGCGGGGGAAAGAAAATGACACCTCAATATATGTAGTGTTACTTTTAACCAACATATCATTCCAAAAGGATCATTCCAAAATGTTGCTAATATCAAGGACATTAGAAAAATGTGGAGCTTAGAACAATTGCCAGAATGATGCTAATACTCTAGTTCCATGTAAACCTTATATTAAATGCCTCAATGTATTTTACCCAGCATGGAAGTCTTATGCCATTAAAATTCTACTTTGTCCTTGACATTATTACTGAAAATCAGCAAAGCCCTGGCACATGACAGGAATGTGGTTAAATTTTGTTATTTTTCTGGAACAGAATGATATATGATACAGGTAGACAACCATTCCATGAGGGCTGTAAGCCCGTGGGTCTCCACGAGCAAATTTAGAAGGCAGATTATGTTTTTTTAAACCTTTATTTCATAAAGGAAGGATCAGCTGGACATCATTCTGCAGTGTCATCTTGTAATGAATCAGGATAAGAAGGATAAGAAAACCAGGCAACAGTCCACTGTAACAGGCTGCAAAGAGCAGCAAAGAGGAATTTAGATTAATTCTGGGTCTTTAAAAGTTAATTAAGTACTTCAGTGGCTGCAAGAGAGGTCTGAGTGAGGGAATCACAGCTCCACAGGGCAAGAGTGACTCCTTCTTAAAGACCACGCAATGAGCTCCGCCCTTCCAGCCTTTCTCGTCCTAGCAGCACTCACTCAACTCTCCACGGTCTTCCCTCAGCTTAGCTTGTCTGCTTGCCAGCCTTTGGCATAGGGGCATTTACCTTATGTTTCACTCTTGGTTTGGACAGCATACACTGCCTGCACAGCTGCATCTCTAGCCAAGACGCACTTGCAGCATCTCTGCTTAGATGCATAGTTAGCGGCCATGGAGTGATTCCAGATTCCAGAGCATGAGTTATACCTATGGTGTAAGAGACTACGAGGCAGTTTACTGGTTGCCACTAGTTAGACTATTCCTGTTGTTTTTTTGTGATGAAATAAGGGCTTGTGACATTTCTTCAGACTTCAGTGTCCCTTGAAGCTTCTAGAAAGATGCTTTCTATGTGCTGTATTTGGGCTAGTCTTTCTACCTGGTGCTCATAAGCCAAGCATTTCTTTTTAAGATTGAAGAAAAAGAATGACTGATCTTTTTTTGTTCTTTAGGCTCTTATTTTTATCAGGGTCATTGCAGATTCTCCTACAATTAAATTTTGATTAAATTTTTAAAGAATAAAAATATTAAGAGGAGGGACCCTGCTTCTTAGCAAAGAATTTCTTGCTTCCAGAATTTTGGAAGATTAAAGTTTGCCACTTTTTCAACAAAAGAAAATAAAAACAAATGTTGAAATTACTCTACATTTTTTAAAAGCAAAAGAAATACGTGTAGGCTTTGTCAAACCCTTGTTGTGATGTTTTATTGCTGTTTACGAAAGTTAAAGTAATAAATGTATGTATTTCAATTCCTCCTATCTCTGTAAGTTAAATATTATTTACATTATTTCTATTAAGTTTTCATTAAGCAACTTTTTTTTCCTCCTCTTGGTGGTCTGGATCAGCCTTTCACTGAGAGTGCGACTGCTATTACAATAGGTCATTAATGCCCTGTTATGGTCATCCTCACAGCATCTTTCCTGTTTCATCACCTTTTTTTTGCACCACACAAAAACCTAGTCTGCCTCATAATTTAAACTACCTGTTTTACTGAAAAAGCAGCTCATTAGTCTATGATGGCTAACCAAAGCACTTACAAGGCAAGCCTATTTTGAGAAAGTAGCTCTCTGAAAAGAAGACATTGAGGGACATTTTGGTGATATAGGATGATTCTACTCTTGCCTGGGTGTAGAAAACCACATCAGCTTTTCTGTATTCGAATTGTGGAATTCTGTTTCCCTGTAGCCTCTTAAATATAGCTTTTGTGATTACAATGTTTCTCTGAAATGAGCAAAATGTGGCTGTGTAAAATGAGGCAGCTTTCTGAAATTAGGAAAGTAAAAATCTTCATAATTTCACAGATCTGCTTCTTGAATAAGTGCTTCAGGAAATATATATTTGCTTTTTTGAGGAAACCTTTCCCCCTTACATTTTGCTGCAGTTACCACTAAGGCATCAACATAATGAGATTTTTTTTTGGTCATGCATTTGCCAAGCCAGGTCTCTTGTGCTGAATTTCAGTCGGCACAGGAACCCAAGTTCTGCAAGTAGAATTTTTTGTTACCAGCGATTACTTTTAAAGGCAAAGAGAGAGGAGCTGAGAAATAGTTTTAAACTAGTCTGAAGACAGACTCTACTAATATGATCCTAGTTATAAAATGTATGTTGATATAGATCCAGCATAAACATTAGTCACTAATCACCTATGAAAAAAGATATCCTCTCTGAGAATTAAATGCTGTCTGGCCTTTTTCATCATTACTTAAATAACACATTTTCTACTTCCCTTAAATATATTCTTTTTTATATATGCATATACAGGCAAATATATACATATAATGTCCCCCTTTGAATTAATTAGAGTAAACATTATAAGGTAGATTTCAGAGTAACAGAGAACTGTTCTTTCTTTCTTTCTTTCTTTCTATCTGTCTGTCTGTCTGTCTGTCTGTCTCTGTCTCTCCCTTTCTCTCTTTCTCTCTTTCTCTTTCTTTCTCTCTTTTTTTTTTCTTTCCTCACAGAAGGGACAGCCACAGTCTATCCTTTTGTGTTTACCATGCTTCAGAAACAGAATTACCCAAGGGAGGGTTTAGTGTATCGTAAATCAGATATTTATAAGTGAATATGCCAGAGAGAACAAACTGCAGGGGCCCTTCTCTCTCTAGAGCTTTGACTAAAACCCCTTTTCCAATACCCACAGATGCCTTTCTTGGTATAATTGTTAGACCTTTTTTGTAACTTCCTGTTGTTCTTCTGAGTGCAGCTGAAAACGTTTACTTTGTCACTTTTTTTCTTTTTCAATCATGGGGCAAAATTTCCTTATCAAGCATCATATTGGAGTATTTACAGCCATTCTAAAGGTTTGCTGAATTTAGGATCAAGCAATGGCTTGGAAGAACCTTAAAGATATCTAGTTCTAACCCAACTGGCATGGGCAGGGACACCTCCCACGAGACCAGGTTTCTCAGAGCTGCCTGCAACCTGGCTTTGAACATTCCTGGGGAAGTGGCACCCACAGCTCCTCTGGGCAACCTGCTCCAGTGCTTCAGCACTCCCACAGAAGAGAATTTCTTCCTAATATCTGACCTTAATCTACTCTCAGTTTGAATCCATTGTCCCTTGTCCTGCCACAACATGCCCTTGTAAATTGTCCCTCTTCATCTTGTAGGCTCCTTTTATATCCTGGACGGCTGCAATCACATCACCACAAAGCCTTCTCTTTTCCAGGTTGAACAATCCTCATTCTCTCAGCCTTTCCTCACAGGAGAGCTACTCCACCCCCCTGATAATCTTGGAGGCCTCCTCTGGACCCACTCCAACAGGTCCATGTCCTTCCTGTGCTGGGCCCCCAGAGCTGATGCAGTGTTCCAGGTGGGTCTCAACAGAGCAGAGCAGAGGGGCAGAATCCCCTCCCTGGCCCTGCTGCCCACGCTGCTCTGGATGCAGCCCAGGACACGTTTGGCTTTCTGGGCTGGGAGTGCTCATGGCTGGGTCATGTCCAGCCTTTCACCCACAGCACCCCCAAGTCCTTCTCCCCAGGGCTGCTCTCCATCTGTTCATCCCCAGCCTGTGCTGGTACAGGGGCTGTCCTGATGCAGGTGCAGCACCTTGTGCTTGGTCTTGCTAAACCTCACAAGATTCCCATGGGCCCAGGTCTCAAGCTTATCCAGGTCCCTCTGGATGCCATCCCATCCTTCAGGTGTGTCAACAGCACCACTCAGCTTGGTGTCACCTGCAAATTTTCTGAGGGTGAACTAGTCCTTCTATCTATGTCATTAATGAAGATATTAAATGCCACTGGTGCCAGTATGGACCCTTGGGGGCACCACTTGTCAGTGATGTGCATGACGACTCTGAGCTGTTGACCACTACCCTCTGGATGTGACCATCCACCCAATTCTTTATCCATCTAACAGTCCACCCATCAAATCCATCTCTCTTTGATTTACAAAGAAGGATGTTGTAGGGGACCATGTCAAAGGCTTTCTAGAAGTCCAGATAAACAATATCTGCAACCCTTCCCTTGTCCTTTGAGGGATTCACTCCATTGCTGGTGGCTGCTCCTGTCTCAGGGAGGCCAGAGTTTGATTCCACCAGTCTATCTCCCTTTCTCACTCTCTAATATTCCTTAACCTTTCTACATCATTCCACAGCAAAGGAAAGAAAAAAGAAAATTAAAAGGAAACAAACCTCATTCCCCTGTCAGAGAATAAATTCAGTTATTACTTCAATCCTAATGGCCTGGATATAGATTTTTTTTTATCTCTTCTGTTCTCCAGAAAATTTAACTTCTTCTCAATGTCAAAACCTAAATACAAGTTTACAGTACTGTGACAGAGTAAATTCCAATTCATCCCTTACTCTTTGTCCCCTCCTGTGAGTCCTCTTTCCAGAGAGCTGCCTTTGATGGGGGGCTGTGGCTAAGTCTCATTGGCATGGGTATGCCATCAACAAAAGAATGCTGGCTCACTTCCTTTCTTCATGCTTAATTAACCAGAGAAGAAATTTTCAAAGATACCCAATAGGAGTTGGTTTCATGAGAAATCTGATAAAAAGTTTTGTTATTTGCTTTTTTTGTGAAGAAATACACGGTTTCAATGAGATTTTCTGCCCCTCCCCTTTTTCTTCGGTGTATATGACAAAATGTTAACAACTTGAAGACACTTTGAAATGTGTTACCCCAGGAACAGCTCCTTTAGCCTTTCTACAGTAAAATTTTATAAACACATTCTAAAATAATAGGAGGCATCCCCCTGTCCCCATTTATTCTACTTTTGTATTGAGTTGCAAGGTAATAATTTTGTTAATCGCTACAATTTTGAACAAATCACATTTTTTGGAGGCAGTTTGTCAGACGGTCATTGAGGAACGGCCTCAAAATGTTACATATGATGTGACTTTGACCTGTAGCTTTTCTTGTAATGCTTTACACTTCCCGTACAGCTAAACTGGCTGTACCTTCTAGTCTGGTTTCCAGCAGCTGGCATTCCTGCTGTTGTCTCTTGGCCAGCACACACAAGAACTCAGGACTGCCCACCCACATTTGCTGTGAACACCGGTCTCAGACATTCAGTGGGACTCAGCTGGATTTTCTTAGCAGCTTTTTCTTAACCTTTGCTAAAAATGAGTGTGATCTGCCTAATCCCAATCTAATGCCCCACTCCCAGTTAATCTGTAAACTGCATTTAAATACAAACACAGTAGTGCGTGTGCTGCCTGCCCGTGTGCCATGGGGCCAGATTTTCACATGTGGTGCTGATGGTTGGGGTCAGATGAGAAAAAAAAATGTGGTTCCAAGCTTGGATATTCTCTTGAACATCGAGGTTTGTGTATCTGTGTGTCTTTGTATACATGCACCACAGTATTGGCAACAGCTACTGTACATGCTGTAATCCTTTGTAATCCCAATTTTTTCTGAATTCAAGCTTATGTTTTTGTCCCAGTCACTCCTTTAAAATCTCTCATTTACCTGTTTCTTATCCTTCCCTTTCCAGCTAAAACAGAACTTTAACAATAATTATGCCCTTCATAAACTTTCAAAAGCACAGCTTTATCCTCTGGTCTCTGTAACTGTAGATAACAACAGACCCACCATAAATGACATTCATTTACTGTTTCTGGCATGCATCACAAACACATGTGGAATACACTTCTAGAAGCTCTGCAAGTAATTCTTGTCATGGGAACAAACTGGACTCTAATTTTTTTCATTTCAAATCTGTAAAGTGGAAGGCATAAAAATTACTATATAAAAACACCATATCACATAAAATGTTTGAATTTTGCAGCTGTAATGCAAAATGTCCACTAAGGTCAAAAATGCACAGTAACCTCTAACGCAATTTTTCAAGTCCTAACTTCCCGTAAAGCTATGACTTGGAAACTTCTTATGCTTTCCCTGCAGATGATTCTTTTATTCCTTGTAAAAACTTAGAACTCCCTAGAAAATGCATTTTTTTTAACTTAAGGTTTCAAAATGAAAATTGTTACTATAACAATGGCATGTCTTGACTTTTTGAAACAAAATGAGGAAAAAGCAATTGAAAACAAGCAGTACTAGCTTACTTCAGTAGAAATCAGCTTACAAAGGCAAGTTATCTGTGTACCTGTTTGAGCACATTACATAATAAGGTGAGTTTTATAGATAGTGCGTGACCAGTTTCAAAGAAAACTCCAGAAAGATGCAGGATAGAATCACTTGCGCCCAAGGAAGACATGATGGAGCAGGCAGAAGCACAGATCAGATGAAGCACCCATAGGACATGCGCAAGGAATTGTGATGACGTCAACCAATAACGAAGAGGGGCAGTCAGCACAACTATCTCTAGAATTTCTCTTTATTTTTTAAAGATTTTTTGACAGCACCTTCTAAAAAGTGGATTCTTTGTAGACAGATCTCACAAAATTTTTCACTGAAGAGAGACTGGCTTCCAATCGGGCAACATCGGAAATTGATGACTGGGAAGGTGGAACGGAATAAGATAGTATGAAATATTTCAAAAGTCTGATGAGAATATTTTGATTTTTTTCTTTCAATAGAAATTTGAAAGTCCATTTGAAAAGACTTCAACAACTAAACAAGAAAACAGAAGAAAGCTATCAAAATTAAGGACTATCCTTTGAAAGTAATACTACAAGACTGAAATAATTTATTTAAATTCTGTTTTTATAAGAAATTTCTAAATATAGCACATTGATTTGAATTTAAATGAAAACAAATTTTGAAATAACATTATTACTAGTTCCCACACAGCTCCTCTTTGAAGTCTTTAACTGTGAAGCCAATTAATAACAACGATAAATGCCAGATGGGTTTTTGCAAAGTGGATGTCATGTGAGCTGAAATTGTTCTTTTTCTTTCCCTTTCTATTTTGCGTTATTCATATATAAGTAGGAGATTAAATTCAAGAAAAGCAATTATTGGTATCCATATAAGTGAAAAAAATGGATGTAAAGATTCAAGAGTCTATCCTTGATTTCTTCCTACAGTACCGTGTTGTGTCTTCCCCGGAGTCTACACACTGAAGATGGAGAGACACACTTTGATATGAGATGCTGAGTGACCAAACCCATCCCTATTGAAACTTTGAGCAGTCACAGGCCTTTCAGAGACCCGGAAAGTTCTACTCTGATTTTGCACCCAGTGACACCAAAGCTGCACTCCTGGTTTCGCTCCTCAGGCTTTCCAGGAATTCTTCTGTCTTACTGATTACCTATTTAGGCTGTGAAAACCTACAGCTTTCTGCCCTCATCAGATGGATACTGAAACCAAGTAATTGCTTACTCAGAAATGTTCAGGAGACTAATTTGATCAGAAGATTTCTAAATATCTATCATAATTCTACTCTTTCTGACATGACAGAAATTTGGGGTCAGCTAGGATTAACTGTTTACAACACTGTTTCTCTATAGCAATTTTCTTTTTAGACAATTTGATAGTCTGACAAACAGTTACACTTCATGAGAATGGTAGTTTGTCCTATAGATAGATACCTTTGCTCTTGAGGAAGGCTGAGTTGGGGCTTTTGATATGCCATGTAGTCCAAAACATTACGTCTTGCTTCAGCTCTCTGAATTAGTTTCTGTATCACTGTAGTAATGTGAACTGTATGATTCCAGATAAAGTTGATCACAGGCTTAATCTTATTTTTCAAATTTTAAGGATTCACTGAGAAAATATCTTCTATTGGCCTGTCTTTTTCATTCAGTTCTGTGGGTACCCTCCATTCTTTTCTTAAGACACTGCAAGCTTGTATTTTAGATCATTGTATTAGCAGTGCAAATTTTACATTTGATTTTTTCTTTCACTTAGTGCATCCAACAAGGCCTCTAGTACACTTTCATGCCTGATTTTCCCTCTGGTTTGGAAAGCTCATAACTCTTGATGGCTAGGAATTGTATCTTATTTGGAGAATCTGGCAGGAGTTCCTCCGAACTCTTTCTGGGCTTCTAGGCTGTGGCTATCTAACTTTCAGATATTAAGACTATGCAAACTGTTTACCTCAAAATAAAGACTGCAATTCCTCAGATTCAAAAGGGGAGCAATAATGCTGTTTGCCTTTCTGAGCTGTAATCCAAACCTAACACCTAAATATGGTTTTAACTTTCAGTTTCTGAACTGCTCTGTTCATTATTCACATATTTAAAGTTCAGTGAGATTGTAATACTCATGTTCAAGACATTTGCTGCATGTTCTAATTAGAAACAGCTTTGGGGATGCTTTTAAGAATCTGTTACACCCTCCAAAAGGGTTACTGTGATGTCCACAAGGAATTGAGTATGCAAAAGCAAGAAGTTGAATTTGGCTAAAAAGGCAACTTCAAACACAAATAGTTTTCCAACAACAAAACCTCCCTGCTCACAAAAGCAGTTCAGAATGAAGAATGCTTTGCTGTAAAATTGTCTAGAATAATTTTGACAAAGGCTACCACTATTTGGTTTACACATTCACGGCGTCACAGAATCATTCAGCTTATAAGGGACCTCTGGAGGTCATCCAGTCCAGCCATCCCAAAGCAAGATTCACAGGAATTTCCTCAGGTTTTTTTTCCCTGGTTTGCTTTTGCGCTGATAAAGTAGTTTTAGAATAGGGATTCTATAACTACTTTATCAGCGCAAAAGCTGATAAAGTAGTTATAAAGCTCATTGTCACCTCTTGCCAGCCACAGCTCTAAAAGCCAACTCTGAGCTGTGGCTCATGATCAGGCATGGCACCAACCCTGCATGCTCCAGGCAATGTTCCTATACTGGTTTCCTTTTTGCAGCTTGTCCTTATATAGAGTTTTCAATCCTAAGAACAAGGAGCAAATGTTTTGAAAACTATCGTATGGTTCTACAGTACTGAAATGAATGGTTAAATACAAAACCATGCAACTCCTACTTTAGGTTTCTATTATCTCCCCTTCATCTGTATTACCTGCTGCTACCACTCACACAACTAAGTTATGCTAGTACAAAAGAATAATTTTTTCAGTCTCATTCATAGCTACTCATGGAGATGAACATTTGACTTTGGAATTTTAAGTACACTTATCAGAAATATTGTCGCATGCTGGAGTAATCTAGGATCAGTGACAATGTGATATGAATTAGTTGAAACGCTCTTAGTGTGTGAGTTATTACTGAATATCTAAAAAACTCAGCTGATCACAACTAGTACATATTTTGTCAAATATTTTAATGCCTTGAAATAAAATTTTTTAAAAATTATAAATTGAAAGGCAAGTATCATTGGTTTTGGCACAACTATTGTGCAAAAGGCACTTAAATTATGAGTCAAAAAATAATGGCAACTATTCATGCATCATGCAATAAGGACAAAAGTTTAATGCCACTTGGGAAGATTGCTCTATTAGATCTTATTTACGTTTACATCACATCGACAGAATTGACTATAACAATCCAAGTTAGACACACAATTTATGATGCTTTGTATTTGCTGAGATACTGTAGTGCCTGTTGTTTTTTACATGGCATTGCAATAGTACAGGACCTACCATTTTCACTCACTAATGCATGTCTTTTGCAGGACAGAAAATTCATCATTATGGGATTCTGTGTTCACAACATTTTTCTTTAAACAGGTTTAACCTTCTCTTCTTATTTCCTGGTTGAATATTCATTACACAAGTAACAGTTCTAAGCAATGATAATAATCTCAAATTTTTCATTACCACCTGTTCGTAGTGTTCACTTGCTTGATTTTGCCCAGACTAGACTAAGGATGTGTGTTGGTTTGGGCTGGGGTAGCATTAACCCTACCCTCAGTTATTCTCAGGCTGGTAAGGGGCTGTGTTTTGGGTTTGTGCTGAACACAGGGTAGATAATATAGAGATATTTTTGTTATTGCTGAGCAGGGCTTGCACAGAGCCAAAGCCTTTCCTGCTTTTTGTGCTGCCACAATGGTGAGGAAGCTGGGGGTGCACCCCCAACCCCCAGGAAGCTGGGTGGAAATACAGCCAGGACAGGTGACCCAAGCTGACCAAAGGGATATTCCAGACCATGTGACACTGTGCTCAGGATGTAAAGCCAGGGAGATGAGGAAGGAAGGGGGGGCATTTGGAATGGTGGTGTTTGTCTCCCTGGTCACTGTTACATGGGATGGGGTCCTGCTCTCCTGAACACCTGCCTGCCCACGGGAAGCAGTGAACTAATTCCTTGTTTTGCTTTGCTTGTTTGCATGACTGTTGCTCTCCATATTAACCCTTCTTTATCTCAGCCCACGAGTTTTCTGGCTTTTACTCTTCCAGCTCTTTCCCTGATCTTGCCGGTGGGGACATGAGTGAGTGACTGCTGGGGGCTTGGTTGCTGGCATCTGACAAGTTTGGTAAATTTGGCAAAACATGTTAGAAAAGAAAAAGGGAAAAAAGAGGGGAAGTAATTTTTGCCGTGGACAAGTAGATCTGGTAGAGACTATCTGTTGGCTTAATCTGAAATAACTTCTTAGCGTATACTTCATTATCTTTAAAACAGACAATCTTGGAAATATTAAATGGCATTTATTGCCCTTCAAAGAGAGTAGAAATATAAAACAGAGGCATGTATTTGCACATGGAGGTAATTATGATTTTGATCCTACTTCTTTTTGCTTGGAAATAGGTCAAAACCAAAAAAACTAGTACCCGTGAAAATTAAAATCAGAGTATTAGAAATAGTTAGATTTGTAATAGTTAGTTACTTGAGATTCACATGAAAATGTATGCAAAAAATACACAATAAACAACGGGCCTTTGTTTTTGCCTCACCATTTCCAGGAAAATTTCAGTATTTTTTTTCTCTTGCAATGCTTTATATATTGTTTCATTGAGACTTATATGTCTATATTTGCTAAGATACCCATGAATGACTGACATCTGCCCCTACCTAAGCCAGTAGCCAACTATGACCCAGTGACTGCAGAAACCAAAATTAGCTTAATGTAAAATTGATGTACCTTTGCATGTTATTTTCTCCTCTCTACTCTTGTCAGTGCAAAACAGAGTTAACTGCCACTGTCTTAAAAAAAAAAAAAATTTTGCTTTAAGGATTGTATTGTAAGGGAGCCTTTTTTTTGAGATCTGAAGCTTTATTGCAATAGAAACTAATTTGTTTTCCTTAATAAAGTAAGTACCACACTGCTGAACACTCATTTATGATTTCTGAAGGGAAGAGAACTCTGTGAGTTAGATTAAAAGATGAAATCAGTGGACAGATGTCACTGCTATTGCCAAATAAATTCTTACCTGCTCTGGGAATTACACTGTAATTAAACTGCATTATAATATATGCATATAGTTTTATTATGCTAGGAAAGAGTGCATCCATCATGAACAGTAGAGTCTCTTGATAAACTCTGAAAGACAAAGTAAAGGACATTACCAGACGACACTGCCAGATTTATTAAGTGTGAAAAAGATTCAAGAATCTTCATAAAGATTACCACCTCCAGAGTCCCCTGCAACCATTCCAAGTCTTGTCTCTTTTTTCACAGACATGAAGAAAATTCAACATGAGGCAGCAAATACTAAATAAAATGGATGGGGTTGTCTGGAGTAAGCTAATAATGGACACAGCCTTACCTCTCTTGATGAAAATTTTTCTTTTGATTCCAAAAAACTAATTGTTTTTCCCAAAAAATTATTAATCTGATTAATAAGCAGAAGGACTATTCAAAAGAATCATTGATATGTTAACCATTTAAAATCAGTACAAAATGACGTGCTGCATTAATTCTCCAGAAAAAGCCCTGCTGAATGTATCCATTTCACTGTGAATTTATTCAGAGGTTTTGTCCCTTCTGAAGCAGTCTCTTGAAGATCAAGACCTGTATTTCCGTTATTTAGTGCGCACTTTAGAGTCTTCATCGGGAGCTCTGAAACTGCAGTGAAGGCAGACTCTAATTTTAAAATACACTGCAGCCATTATGTGAATTACATTTCCTTTTAAGTTCATTACTTCTTACTCGAGTTGCATTCTGTGTCTGTCTCTCTCCTTGGATTTGCTGGGCCCTCTGAAGAAAGGCTGACTCTTACTTGTAGTACAAGAAGGTCACACATTTCAATCAGTCTGCAGTTGTGAAGAGAAATTATGGTTTGGTGATATTTACCCTTTTTGGTTTTAACTGGAGTTCTTGAATGGTGTGCTAGTGTGGAATATCACTTTTTTTCATGGTAATGCATAACCACATACCTTTAGTCTGAGATAATTTCCTCTAATCTCTAAAATAAAACGTTCATGAAGAGCTATTGATTAAGCCTCAAAAAATGAACTTACAGGCTCTTTTGTTTCTAAGCAAGTGATTTCTCTTTTTCTGGTAACAGGAGGGAAGTCCTAGCTGCTTAAACATCATAAACATAATCAAACTGTCATCCTACGGCTCGTGGTAAGAAACAGAAAATGCAATAGAGGCAGCTTTGCACAGCAGGTTAGTGGGGTTCATTTAGTCTCAAAGGCCATTTGTACAAATCCCAGCTGAAGTGTAAGACATCTGGGAAACGTATTTACAGTGACTCTAGGATCCTTCTTTTCTCACTGACTTCTTGTGAAAACCCTAAATGAATCACAGTCTGCAGTCTGACTAGAAGCTGAGAAAATACACTTTCTTGTAAAAGGAGAGTTAATTACTCACTCAGTTTGAAGGTCAACATGAGAAAAACCGTCTTTCATTAATTACTAGGTAATAGCATGGTTGGAAGCACTGCAAAACTGTACTTTTGTGCACACGAGGGAATTTTATGTGAGTGGACAAAACGCTCAGCTTAGGATTGTAGCTCTGCCTGAGGTCTGTGTCTGTGACAAGTGACCCCACAGGAGAATCAGATTAACCAGGTCCAGAGAAGACAACGCCTTGGTGAAGGACAAATATCTCACGCTGTTCTCTGAGAAGCAAGACCTGTTGCAGCTGATTTCACCTTGTCTGCGATATGACCAAGATCAAGCTCAGAAAATTTAGCTGGGAGCTCTGCTGCTGTGTCTTGTCCTGGCTACCAGCATGGGGCTGCTCCTGGCAATAACCTGTGTGAGACGCCATCCAGCAGCCAGGTGGGTTGGACTGGCCATGCTTGGACACAGATGACATCAGTATGAGTTTACCATTAACATGAACACCGCTGCAATTGTCAGACCAAAGTGTGAGGGACCCGCACAGATTGCAAGCCATGCGGAATGGAAACTCCACCTCCATCCTACAGATCTGGCTTGTGTACAGGCACACTGGGTCTGAAGATCCACATTAGTTCAAAATTCTCTTCCTGCCCCGCCAAAGGACACAACTAAAGATTGAAAGTGTTGGAGTCTGTGAATGCTGGTAACTTTTTAAGAGCCTTGTCTTAAGAGTGCAGAAGCAGGCAATTCCAAACTATTGGAAGTCAAGCAAGTGGTCAGGAGGTCAGCTTGGGTGAGCAGGGATCTTCTAGAATTTAGGAAGAAAATGAAAGTATGTGGACACTGGACACCAGGGCAGTCAACATCGGAGTGCTACTGAGATGTTGTTTGCCCATGTAGGGAGAAAATTTATGTGGCCAGAGCTCAGTGAGAGTTTCAGCTGGCTACCAGTGTGAAGGACAAAAAAAGAGCTTTTTAATATGTGTTAACATTGAGAGAAACAGAGATAACAGTGATCCATTAGTTGATGAGGTTGGTCACCTCTCAAGTAGACAAAGCAGAGAGGTTTAATGCCTTCTTTGCCTCCATCTTCAACAGTAACAGTGGTCCCTATGCCCCAGAGCCTGGAGGGCTGGAAGATGATGAGATTATAAACTTCTGGTTAACTCTGAACTTGCTTCAGACTTGCTGGTACAGCTGGATGCACATAATTCTATGGAGCCCAATGGGACTCATCCCAGCCTACTGAAAGATCTGGCTGATGTCATCACACCCTCTCCACTATTTTTCAAGAGTCTGAAAGGTCTCAGTTGCGTAAAAGCCGGCAAACTGAGGTAGCTGTGGGGGTGGTGAGGCACTGGAACATGTTGCCCAGAGAAGTGGTGGATGCACCATGTCTGGAAGAGTTTAAGGCAAGTCTGCATGGGCTTTGAGCAGCCTGCTTGAGTGGGAGATGTCCATGTCCATGTCCATGGCACAGATTTTGGAGTGGGTGATCTTTAAGGTCCATTCAACCTGAACCGTTCTCCAATTCTGTGATTCTGTACAGTGTCCCAGTTACCAACAAGGAAGTGTAAGCATAAGAAGGAAGACCCTGGTAAATACAGCCTTGTCAGTTTCACTTCATTGCCTAATAAAATTATGGAGAAGGTTTTTCTGGGATTTATAGACACACACTTGAGAGACAATACAGTCTTCAGTGGTCATAGCCAACACAGACTCACAAAGGGAAAGTCTTGCTTAACCAACTTATTTT
Organism: Acanthiza pusilla; assembly: GCA_036630365.1. NCBI lineage: Eukaryota > Metazoa > Chordata > Aves > Passeriformes > Acanthizidae > Acanthiza > Acanthiza pusilla. Next base: position 7,388,954 of record JAXCHO010000053.1, read on the forward strand.
CATTGTGACTAGGCCACCCATCTAGCTGGGAAACTGGTAGATGTGGTGGTTTGGGATTTTAGCAAAGCTTTAGATACTCACACAGCACATAAACTAGAAAAGTCCATAATGGGTGAACAATTGACAAATGGGTCTGGTCCAAAGTGTTACAGTGAAGGAGGTTTCAATAGGCTGCTGGCCAAGGCACCAGTGGAGTTCCCCAGAGCTCCCCAATTTCAGTGCCAGTGCTCTTCAGTGCTTTCATAAATGATCTGGACGCAGGACTTGAATATACATTAAGTAAGATTGCCTGCGATCCTAAATTAGGAGGAACTGCTGACTCCTTTGAAAACGGGGAGAGAATTGGATAGAAAAAGGATTGCAACTGTACGGAATCACGAATTGGATGGAATTTGACAAGCGTTGGATTGTCCACCTGGGATGGGGAAATCCTCATTATATTTGCAAACTGGGGAATCAGAGGCTAAAGGGCAGCACCAGGGAAAGTTATTTTGGGTCTTGGATTGATGGCAAGCTGAACATGAGTCAGCAGTGCCCTGGCAGCCAGGAGGGCCAAGCGTGTCCTGGGGGGCATCAGGCACAGCATCACCAGACAGGCAAGGGAGGGTACTGTCCTGCTCTGCTCTGCACTGGGGCAGCCTCCCCTAGAGGACTGGGGGCAGCTTTGGCTGCCACAATATAAGGAAATAAAACTATGTCCAGAGAAGGGTGACCGAGATATTGTGAAGGTCTAGAGTGCAAGATTTATGAGGAGCAGCTGAGGTCACTTGGATTGTTCAACTTGGAGAAGGCTGAGGGCAATGATTTCATTGCAGTCTGCAGCTTCATCAGAGGGGCACTTAAGTGAGAGGTGATGATCTCTTCTCTCTAGCCACGAGCAATAAGACATGAGAAAATAGAACAAAGCTGGATCAGGGGAAGTTTAGACTGGGCATTAGAGAAAGATTCTTCACCAGAAGAAGAGTCAGAAACACCCTCTCCAGGGAAAAGGTCATGGCACCAAGACTATCAGAGTTCAAGAAGAGTCTGGATCATGTTCTTGGTCATACAGTTTACTATTAGATGGTGTGAGGTGTTTGACTTGATACTTATGGGTCCCTTACAACTCGAGATGTGGTGTGATTCTATGATTCTAAACCATTCAGCTAATATTTTCATAGAAGTAACAGTTATAGAAAATCACAACTGTCAAGGTCCATTTGTATCTCTCAAATTTACAGGACAACGTAATCCATAGATTAAAATTTTTTCTAGGAAAAAACCATATAAATAGTTAAATAAAGGCTGTATCTCCTTTGTAAACTAGTCTAATATACTAATTCACTAATTCATTGCTTCATTAATGAGATTGCCAACTCACAAGTTCCATAATTCATAGCTTGCAATTGACAACTTACATGCCTATAAATAAAATAGTTACCTACTCAAGTAAGTGTGGCAGAGCTTATCCTTCCTCCCTTATCAGGGTCTGTGCATTCCCTCTGTCACACGGGGAACCACAAAACCCTTAGTAGTCTGGCTGCTCTTGAATATGCTTGAAACCATTTTTGATTAACCTGATATATTCATGCCTTCCATCTGAGAAGCCTTTTCTATATCATTTCCCTGAGGTAGTGGATTAAGAAGAAACTGACAGACTATCGGTACTTGTCCACAAAGCTCTCAAAGACATCATGTTTTGCAGCCTTTACTTTGATGCAGCATCTCAGATGCAAAAACAGAAGAAACAGCACACACAAGCATATGATGGAATTCAGACATCATCATTTTCTTTTAAATTACATAAGCATATGGCCCACGCCACATGGCCAAAAGTCTTCTGATGATACCAGCACCTGGGTGACTCTGAAGTCAGGTCCCCCTCTCTACTCTAGATTCCCAAATTTTGTCATGTTGAAGGTAAAACAAGGGTAATCTCATGGCAAATATAGATACAGGCACACTCCTTCATAGTAAAGTGCTAGGCTGAGAAGCAATGCTGTAGCATCACCCTGTGAGTCAGCTGAACTGTGCCACTCAGCAGCGCTCAACATGACTGCAGCACCTGCGCTTCAAATTCAGGCAGAGCACTGGGCAATTCAGGCTTTTCCTACGTCTTTTTCAAATCAGATCCTCTGACCTTACCAACAGTCTTTAACTTAATGAAGGATGAGAAGGATGGAACTGAAACCAGCTGGCACAACTGGCAAACTTCTTGTGGTTCTGCCTTGGCAGCAAAGCTGGATGCAATTTCTGTAATGTGCTCTATTAACAGGAATTAAATATCTAGGCCTGGCTTTCTCCTCAGTCCAGCAGTAGCTGTGGTGAGTGGGAGGGAATCCAGACCTCAAGGCTTGGAGGTAGGTTATGACCTGACTTCACCTCAGCCTGCCTAACAAACAGAGGTATTTGTTTGGAAAAATTTTGTCCATGTTCTGCAAGGACATCTACTTGTCAGAACTAATTTTTGTTCACAGAAAGTCTTTCAAACAAAGAGGCCCTGATGTAACTTGTTATTATAAATGATCTAGCTGTCCATCCTTGTCTCTACACACCTACTTACCTCCCTTCTCCTCTCCTCTATGTGCTGAGCTTTTCAGGATTTGTGTCCTCTTCACATTGTGATACCTTGTATATCTCTGCGCAGACTGTACTTGTTTCCAAATTATTAACAATCAGTTGAGACCCTCCAGTGATATTCCTTGTAGGATATGGCAAGCCTACGAAAGGAGTCAAAAATGTTAGTTTTATTCCTGTAGTAAAATCTTTATACCTTCACATCCTGGCAAGGTAGCTCTCTGCTCCTGAAGCAGATACTGTGTCCTGGTGTCATCCTAATTACTCTACTGGAATTATGACAAGACCATCTATCCTAGAAAACCTACTGTGAAGTATATAGAAGACATGTGTCCTTCAGGGAGAAACACAGTATATTTGGAATATTTTAAAACAGGAGGAAACTTCAATACTGTGCACCGCACATGTGTCACATGCATGTAGTAAAACCTTCACACAAAGCGTAATATTCACTATTGCCTTTGACTGAAAAGGGATGAGAATTTGTCCCACATTGTTCAAGTGGAAATAAAATGGCTGCACAAAAATAAGCGATAAGGCAGAGCAGAATACAAGAAAGAAACAAGCATCTAGTGAAATCGTTAGAAGTTGTTGACTGAATTATTGGGTTTTAGTAATCTAAAACAATATGGCACTTCTTGATCTAACTGGAACATGTCTTCATTTCTATTCCTACAGTCTATTGCAAAATGAAAGACAATAAAGCTTAATGAAGACGATTACAAGAGATTTTTGCCTGTTGTTAACTGGGAGGAAAGGTGACGTAGAGCAGGCTTACAGACCAAGCTACTTAGTAATGAAGAGTCACCTAAATTGGTATAAGTTTCTCTTGCTGAAAAAGCACAGAGCCATAACAGAGTTCCTGTCCATATCCTGAGCCAGAAGCTGCAGCTCTCTGTGGGAGGCACACATGTAGCCCTTGGAAAATGGCTCCACTGTTTTCTTTTGAATAGCTTTTCACCAGGTGCAGATGCCAGATGCACGACCTTCTGCACTGCAGAAAGCTCTGGATCACTTTTGTCACACAGGGACTTTTCCACATTAATATCATACCCCAAGTAGGTCCCGGTATTTCAGCTTTCACTAGGAAATAAAGTCTGTGAGCACTTTGTTGAAAAAGGACGAAGCGAGAAGAGGGATACTGCAGAAGGACTGTGAGATCATGTTTCACTGTTAATTTGGAAGTCAGTTTGTTAATAGTCATGGCTGGATGGAGAGATGTGATTTAATGGTCTGAGCACAGAACCAGAAACAATAAATCTCTAATTTGGCTCTGAAACATCATTTTCTTGTGGCCTGATCCAAGTTACTTAATCTTTCCTCACCTGCAAAATGGGGATACTATGTATTTTGCAGGGCTACATGGAGGGCTTATTGCCTTAAGTTTATGAAGTATTTCACAGAGAAAAGTACTGAAGATGTTTTTAAAAATGTAGAGAGAAGCTTCAGTTCAGGTTAGGTCTTGAAATTCTAGTGCTTTGATTGCATTTACCTGAATTCCATCTAGAAGATTTTGGTCTTGTAAAATTTAATTCAGAAAGGTATTTAAAAATCCTCTAGGCCCTTTCCAATACAACAATGAATTTTCTTCCCCCCAGAATGTTTGTAGATCCTTTTCTTTTTTTCTCTTGCTAATGTTTGTTGTTTATTCATCACCTGTATTTTTCCTCCTTTCCTTTTTCCATCCTCTCTTTACATGTTTTTTACAAAAGGTGATAGCATTTAAAATTTTTTACTTATATCTGAGTGGGGCTGTCTTCAGCTACACTGTCCAGGATACGTTCAGCTCAGTCAAGGCTCAATACACCTCACAGGCCCAGTTATAGTTCTGACAGCCTTGTAAATAATTACCCCAACAAACTCTGTCAAATCAGTCAAAATCATATACAAAATTAAGAGCTGTAATAATTATTAGAGAGACCTGTTGATTATTAGAACGGATTTTGGAGTCAATAGTGTACAATGACTTCAATGAAAAATAACCTCTAAGGGCTAACCTGATTTGAGGATGCAAAATAAGATTCTGTTTTGAAATTTATTTTTCTGAAGTTATTAAAGACTTTTAGCTTTAAGGAAAAAAGTAGTTGGTGTACTACTTAGAAACTGGGAGTTGAAATGTCAGTCATTTAGATTTAGAGCACAAAAGATTGGAAAGCAGAAGTTTTCAACGACATGTCAATATTCATAAATAAGGGCACAGAATGGGAAAAAGCTTCAGGTTAGAAAAAGAGGATAGAACCTAAAATGATTATGCGTAGCAAGATCCAAATCACATACTTACTGTGTTATAATTAATAGGAGTATCCTTGATTATTCCTACTCTAGTAATATTCTTTACATGCTTGATGTTACAAATTCTCCCTGCTCCCACCAAAAGCCTTAAATACATGACTAGACATAAAATCACAATTTCATTGCAAACTGTATGGTGAGCTCTTGGGAAGGTGTACAGTAATTTACATATACTGGGCTTTATTTTCTTTCTGCTGCAGTCAATGGCAAAACTTCTTTTTGGTCTCAGAAAAAGCAGGATTCAGTCCATGCTCTTGCTAAATAGCAAATGAAAGTGCTCATGTTAATTTATTTACTTTGTATCAGTTTTTCATACAAGCTATTGATGTCCTGTAGGAAAAATACAAGATTCTGTTTTAATAGAAGGCTGAATCCAACTGGAATTCTGTTTAAAAGGTGCCAGAATCAGAAATCCTATTATAAATTGGGAAAAGAGGCAGGTCTGTTAAGACTTCTAGAAAACAAATTAACAAGTGGGAATGATTAAGTCAGAAATGACTTGGTGTTCTAATTGAAGAAGTCATGCAGCATGATGTCACTCTTTGTTATTAGTATTTAATTGCTTTCAGAGAGAGCTCTGTGTGCCCCTCCTCTCTCCCACAAGAAAACACTCACAGCATCTAAAATGCATCAAGTTATAGAAGAATGTTGCTGTTTGGTCTGTTTTAAGTTCATGTAATTAAATTAGCTAAATAAAAACCACGAAGCTGTTTATAGGCTCAGCTTTGAATTTTTCATTTTATGCGTCCAGGTCTGTTTCCAGTCTCATTGGCTGATCTAAAAACTATTCTTGAAGTGTGTCTAACAAAGAGTAGTCACATCTCCTGGCTGCACCTGGTTTGCTGAACTGGCTATTTGAATTTTTCTCAGCGAAGTGTTAGTGTGGGGGCATTATGTTACAGCAACTGAGAGACAAAGGAGGACACTCTGCTTGCTACTAAGCCATGCATATGAAGTATTCAAAATCTTTTTGTCATCAAAGTGTTGGGACAGATGAACTGCACGTTTACATTCAAGCAGTACAAAACTTTTAATCTGTGCTTCTATCAATTTCAGATCATCTAGCCTGCCTCATATTATCTGAATAGAACTGTATGTTCATACACCATAAAAAAAGTAAGGCTTAAATAAATGACATTTCAAAGGAGAGAATTACGCACTGCGGACTACTTTATATTTCCATAAAGGTAGTCTCCAGCATGGCAGTAGAACTACTGAAGCACCATTACCCTGAAACTTGTATCTATGTTGTTTTCTACATCTCTGATCACTCCTTCATGCATATAATACACAGTCAGCTTTTAACACTTTTTAGCAATTCAATAATGCTGCTGTTTAAGAAAGAAATTTAAAACAATTGAGACTAAACACATTTTGACAAACTTTGGATTTCTTCATCACCGTGTCTTTCTCTACATGCTTACAAAACAAGAATCCCAGTAAATGCTACGCACTCTCAGAACTTGCTCCTGATCACTTGGAAAAAAATACCCAGCTCACATGTTTTCTACAGGCCTGCTAGCAAGGTTGAAAATTAGGTATCTTAAACAGCACTGTGAGGGACAGGACTGTGTGTGGCTCATTTCACCTTTGGGGCAGCCTGACACAGGGTTTTGTCCTGTTACAATTTTCCTTCTTCCTACCTAATGGGCTTCAGCCAAAAAGCAGAAAAAAGTAAAACTCATAAGTGCAAGGACCCTTTCCTTTCTAGTGTCCATGTGATGGTTCCAGAAGTAAATTCCCTTCCTACTGCAGCAGCTGATCCCTTCTAACCAATGACATTGTGTTCATTTCTTTTGGTTCTGATAAATAAAACCTGAACATACTGCCCTTCAAACAACTAAGTAAGCCACTACAAAATTACCAGACCAGAACTGCACTTTGGTCACTTTTCCAGTTCTGAATTTCAAACCACTTTGTAATGTAGCTGTTTGTCCTTAGGTATGTTTGTGCTATGTTGCTGTAAAATTACCAAGTGGGAGATATGGATGAAAAAGCACTCTGAACAAGTTACAAAGTTCATTAAATGAAAAGAAAATACTTTCCCTGTGGGAGTCCATCGCACCTTCAAAAGATTTGCTGAGGCCTGGTATCCTGGTTACTTTATCCTTGTTATGGATTTGGCTGTCTCTGCTCTAGGTTGGTTCTGACATCCTTTCTGTGTAGCCTGGGATGAGACTGTTGTGAAAAGTCCTGTGAAAGAGCAGTGAAAATCCACACAGGGGCTCCTTGCTTTGCATGGGAGCTGCAGATAAGGTCAGGCAGTTGACCTCCGCAGTCATTGACCTCCACAGCAGCTGTGCCAGTGCTTAGGCATTTACTTTGCAGGTTGAGAACCTGCCCAGACTTTACCTCAGACCTGCCTTGTCACTGTGAACTTGCTCAGGGATCATTGGACTCATTGCTGAGGAAGTTTCCAGAATCAGACTTGCTCTGCTCTCCTTGCTCTGAGCCCTTGCCTGAAAAGCTGCTGCCCCACCTGCCTTGCTGTAGCTCTCAGCTCTGGGCTTACCCTCCTGTCTGCACCGATGCAGTCCTGTTGCTCTCTGGCAGACTGTCTGCTCCTGGTCCGCATGTTCGGGGAGATGAGGAGGAGGTGTCACCCACTGTCCGTGAATGTCTGGAGTGCTTGGAGCTCCACCTGGGCATGTATGATGAGCTGATTGAGAGCTTCTGGATCAGTCCTAAAGGAGGGACGTGGACAGGTGATTTTGTATTCAGGGTCTCCTACAGGCTGCCTGACGAGGCAGACTGATTTGATGAGGCTGTCTACAGATGCATATGAACAGCCTCAATGTTCACAAGCCCTGATCCTCGTGAGGGACTTCAGGCACCTTCAAACACCTGTTCCAGGGACAACACAGAAGAGCATAAGCAGTTCTGGGGGTTCCTGGAATGCATTGGTGGCAACTTCCTTCTCCAAGAGATAGAGGAACCAAGGAGGAGAGGTACCATGCTGCATCCTATTGTCACCAACAAGGAGGAGCTGGTGGGGAATGTAAATCCCAAGGGCAGCCTGGGGTGCAGTGACCATGAAATGGTGGAATTTGAGATTCTTGGAGAAACAAGGAGAGCACGGCTCACTGTGCTGGATTTCAGTAGAGCAGGCTTCTTGGAGGATCTTCTTGGTAGACTGCAATAGGAGAGTGCCTGGGAGGTAAGAGGAGCCCAAGAAAGCTGGATGGTATTCAACGATCATCGCCTCCAAGCTCAAGAGCAATGCATCCCCAAAAAGAGGAAGTCAGGCAAAAATGCTAGAAGACCTGTATGGATAAACAATGAGTTCCTGGACAAAGTCAAACAAAAAGGAAGTCTACTGATGGTGGAACCATCATGTGAAGAATGCACAGAAACTGTCCAGAACAATTTCAGACAAGAATCAGGTTAGGAAAGCTAAACCCCTGATAGAAGCAAATGTGGCTAGGGGTATCAAGGGGAACAAGTAAAGCTCCTATGTGCATGTTGGTGACCAGATGTAGACTAGCGAAAATATGTGCCCTCTCCAGAAGGAAACAGGAGACCTGGTTACTCATGATACTGAGAAGGCTGATGTACACAGTGACAGCTTTGTCTCAATGTTCACTGGCAAGTGTTCCAGCCACATTGCTCAACTCACAGGAAGAAAAGGACTGGGAGAATGAAGAACTGCCTGCTCTAGAAGATCAGGGACAAAATTGTCTAAGGAACCTGAAGTTTCACAAGTCCACAGGACCTGATGCAGTACATCTGAGCGTCCTGAGGGAGCTGGCCAAAGATGTGGCTGAGCCACTGTCTATATTTGAGAAGTCATGACAGTGCAGTGAAGTTGTCACTGACAGGAAAAGAGGAAACTTAAGACCTGTTCTTAAAAAGGGAAGAACATAAGATGTGTGGAGCTATAGGCTGTGCAGTTTCACCTCAAGGTCCAGCAAGATCATGGAGCAGATTCTCCTGAAAACTGTGTGAAGACACATGTGAAATAAAGCGATGATTGGTGACAGCCAACACGGTTGCACTAAGGACAAATCACGCTTGACAAACTTGGCATCATCCTGTGATGGTGTTACAGACTTAGTGAAGAGGGGAAGACAAACACATATTGTCTATCTGGCCTTGAACAAAGCACTGGGCACTGTCCCACATGACATCCTTGTCTGTAAAATGGAAAGACATGGAACTGAAGGATGGACCGCTTGATGGATAAGGAATTGGCTGGATGGTTGCACTCTGAGAGTGGAGAGCGGAGAGCAGTGACAAGTGGTGTCCTCAGGGATTGGTGTTGGGACTGGCGCTGCTCAACATCTTTGTCGGTGACATGGACAGTGGGATTGGGTGTACCTTCAGCGAGGTCACTGACAGCATCAAGCTGTGTGGTACAGTCACACCGCAGGGACACAATGCCATCCAGAGGGACCTCAGCAGGCTTGAGAGGTGGGTCTGTGTAAACCTCATGAAGTCCAACGAGGCCAAGTGCAGGGTCCTGCACCTGTATCAGGGCAATCCCAAGCACAAATACAGGCTGGACTGAGAAAGAATTGAGAGCAGCCATGCAGGGAGGGACTTAGGGATGTTGGTATACGAGAATGCTGACATGACGCAGCAATGTGCACTTTCAGCCCAGAAGGACAACTGCATCCTGAGCTGCATCAAAAGGGGTGGCCAGCAGGTCGAGGGAGGTGATTCTCCCTCTCTCTTCCCACCCAGAGTACTCTGTGCAGCTCCAGGGTCCTCAGAAAGGCCATTGCCCTTTGAATTGTCCTTCAATTCCAGAGGAAGGACACAAAGGCGATCAGAAGGCTGGAACACCTTTCTTATGAAGTCAGACTCAGAGGGCCAGAGTTATTCAACATGAAGAATAACCTCATTTTGGCCTTTCAGTACCTAAAAGTGGTCTGCAGGAAGGCTGGGGAGGGAATTTTAACAAAGACGTATAATGATAGTACAAGGGGTTATGGATTCAAATTGAAAAACATTAAGTTTAGATTAGATATTAGGAAGACATTCTCTACTGTGAATGTGGTGAGTCCGTGGAACACATTGTCCAGAGAGGCTGTGGAGTCACCATTCCTGAAAGTGTTCAAGATCAGGCTGGATGTGGCTCTGAGTAATCTGGCATAAGGTGTCTCTGCCTATGGCACACGTGTTGAAGCTAGATAACCTTAAAGGTCCTTTCTAACAGAACAGGATTCTAAGATTCTATTCTTTTTTTTAAATTTGGCCTATTTTATTAATAATAATCAGAGAAGATGCTAAACTCTAAAGAAAATTTAAGCCAAGAAGTCAGATAAACTTTATCTGTACTGTAAAGGTGCCTCTTACTGCTATAAGGGGCAGTAGTATTAGAATACTGTTTGCAAACACACCTTTTTTAGGCATGCAATACATTCACTCACGAAAACACAGCTTTTCTAAAAAATGAAATTCCTTGAGTATAATTTTTGAGTACAGATACATCCTGTCTGTCTTTTGGCCTTTTACTTTGCCTTCCTCCAGATTTAGAACTTGACTATTTGCTATTCAAACCGATCTCTGACTGTGTCATACTTGTGGTACATGAGACTTTGTTTGCAAAGAATGAGGTTTATAATATTTATGAGAAAAAAAACCAAACAACAGGTTAGAAGAACATTTCCAGTTGAAGATTACTTTTTGACCCCTCAGTTATTTCAGAGAAATCCTGGTGTCATTGGTTTGTTGTTTTTCTTTCAGATTATCATGAAGATCTTTATTTAAAATGTTTGAAGGCAATCAATTAAATGTTTGTATTAGTGAGAAGGATTAGATCTACTCCCATGGTTTATTTTTATGCAGAAGTCTTTCAAATGGCTTGAGTTTTCCATATTGCTTTTTATTAGCAAATAAAATAATGGTACAAATATTTTTTTAATTAACATTGCTTTCAGAAGTGAGCCCTATTACTGCTTTATGTTTGTCACACGATAGAGACATGAAGACATTCTGTACTTTTAACAGCAGACAATAAAAGATCAGGGCTTCACTGGCTGTCCTGGTTCCTATCATCATGAAAGTGGACACTTCAAGAGCCGACTGAGGATGTTGGTATATTACTTTTGTGGAGAGGTTTTTCTAACATAATGTACATAATGAGAGACCAAAGGAACTAGACAAAAAGGGAGTAGATTAAAAAAAGAAAAAAAAAAAGAAGGGTAGAAGGAAGGATTTGTCTTTCTATTATACGACAGAATATCTTTTGTAAACCTTGCCATAGCCTTCTTAAAAGTCAGTTGAACAATGCAGGCAAGATACATAATGGACAGCAGAGACTGGTAGTAGACTGGACAATACAGACTAAGAAAGGAAGGCTGAAATCATTAGGTAATCTTAAACCACTTTTGTTTTCCTCTTTAAATTGGTGAACAGAGCAGCAGAGCTTTTAGTATTGTTAGTACAGGAAAAACATCTGACAACAATTAAAACTGTACATAAGTATAGTAAATTAGCAAATATTCAGTCTCCATGGAAATATACTAGTGTGAATGAACTTGTCACAGTCTTTGGGAGCTACACAAAGGTGATACCTACGTGTGATTTTTTAAACAGAGAAATTATATTCAGGAAACATATTCAAACAACTTCATCAGGAGGAGGCATAGGAGGTGCTGGGCAGCAAGCAGTATTACAAAAAAAAGACAGCATATCCCTTTACAGCCTGACTAAATGCATACCAAGATATGTGCCATCAGTCACAAGACAGTAAAGATTGTTGCCAGTAAGAATTATGCTCTTTATTAGTTGATTCCCAAAGTTTAAGCTTTAGAACTTTAGAACGGCTCTTTAAATTTTTCCAAGGCTCTGACTTTGGGGCAAGTGATTACTTAAAAGGCAGAGAAAACAACAGCTGAGAAATCTAGTTTCTTTTGCATGAACGTAACAGTTTTCTGCATTGAAGGAAAAATGATAAAAAAACATGGAAACCTTCAAGAATGCACAAATAGTTGCAAGTTACGAGTCATACAAGCAATTCCTAAAAATTTTCCTCAGAATTTGAATCTGAATACGAGTGACTTGCGTGTGTTCAGACATATAATAGCATGATCTAACTTTACATGACAAACATTGTTTTATTGCATTTGCATTTTATGCATTTGCATAATGTCATTAACAATATTCTAAATATCACCACCAAGAACAAGATTCTATTCAAACCTATTCAGCATAGATAATTCTGCAACTCAAATGTAACAGCCCTCTTTACTCCAGGTTTTTTCAGGTCCCTTGGTCTTAATTGACATGAACCAACTGCATGCCTTGAGTATCCAGCAAACTTTGCTCTGCAAGATGACTAAGAAAGTGAAGTCTTCAAAGAAAAGATCCTCTGTTGAAGATCTGAGAGGAGAAAATCTTATTTTGATAGTTCTAAGAAAACAAATTCTCTGCTACAAAATAATCAAATTTTAGAAATAATTCATGCCAATTTTTCTCTTGGAAAGTATATTGTGGGATGTCTCAATATCTCACAGCGCAGACCACACCACCTGTTCCCTGTGGGCATGGAGAACACAGAAGCAACACTAGCCTACACTAAAGTAAGGAACCAGGAAACGGGTCAAGCCTTTCTGCTAAGTGTCAGGAAGAAGGAAAATCCAAAAAGGGAAACAACTTTTTCTGCTTTCAAATACTGTGATGATTGAGGCCCATAAATGACTACTAGTAGAAAGAGAGCTAAATGAGTTATTACAACATGTCCTATGTGGAGTTGAAAGCATTGATCGCTGACAAGAGTCCAGCAGCTGCTGCCAATCACAAACTAATTTCACTCTATTACCTGTACGCGGATCTTACCCTTTACTTAAATTCCTGCATAAATCCTATCTTATTGCATGGGATTTTTAACTTCTCGCCTGTTATGCTTAAACTTTTTAAGAAACTATTTCCCTTACACTAAAAGCCACCTAAGACGCCCAGAGTCTTGATCATGACAATGGGCAAAGTTCTGTGTTAGGTTCTGGGTACACGTGACACAAAACTCATGGTGTTCTTGAGTCCTAAAGAGAACTCCTTTCCCTTGCAACCCAAAAGGTAGAATGTGAAATCCTTGCTCTTCATATGCAATCAGATATCATTGCAGGAATCAGCATTATAAGTCAAGAATTTAATATTTTTGAGTTGGCTTTGTACCAGTGAACAGGTTGTTATTTTCCAATCAATTTCTTCAGAAAAAGGGCATGCTATTACCTTCAGTTCTCCTTCAGCATCTATATGGATTTCACTACCTCTTTCTTCACTTAAGATTCTGAAAATTTAGAGGGAAAACTAGTTTGTATGCTATATGAAGTCACAGAAATTTGTTATTACTTTGCAGAGATTTTTCTCCTGTAACTTTCTCTTCCGTTTATTTGATATTTTCATTCCTAAGCTAAGCTGAAGTGAACAGTTTGTATGCTACCTTCTCTTTTACAAGGCACTGGTGTGCTTGTGTTATACCTCCTGATGGTTTCCTGCATCACCCTCATCACTCTCAGTTCCTGGCTTAGAGAAACTTTGCAGTGTGGAATGGCATAACAAAATGTGTCCTATGCTACAAGAAGATAGAGAAATTCTGTTTGCTCCATCTTTGGCTTCAAGTCTTGTTTGATTATTCTATCTAACACTGCTAATCTTTAGCAGAATAGAAAGGAAAGTGTACAGCATTCAGATCCAATTCTTAGGCATCTTTCTCTCTTATTTTAGGCATGGCTTTAGGAAACCCAGTCACCCAAAGCTAGGATACCCCCTTCCAGAGCTTAAAAGCAAGGTGCTTAAAAACTGGATGCTGCAACAGTTAGTGTGCTGTGTTCCTAAGTATCTGGCACTGCTACAAACCTCAGTGTGAGCAGGTGTTTGCTCTTCCCACCAGCTGGCAATACTCTTATGTATTCTGTTGCATGCACAACTATGACAAATTTTGACTACATAAGGCAAGACGTTCTTTGGAAATCTACTTTGCTTATGTTTCACCTGGACTGTCTCTTTTAAATTAATCCAAAGCAAACCACACAGGGACATCCCATTGAATCTGGTGGGAGACCTGCTTTACTGAGAAGATTTGTAAGAGTGCTGAGCCATTTGTGGGTTGGTTCTGCTTTGTTTTCTTCATGTAAACATTTTGAAAGGGGGAAAAAGTTGGTGTCTCAATTTTTTGCTATGAAAATAGTTATACATTTATTTTTTGAGGATTTGGACATGCATAAGTAGCATGTTTCATGTCTTTGAAAATTCAGTCAAAGCAACAAAAAGGAAAATTGAGGAAAACCTACCACTTAATCTGAACTCTGTAGAAACAAAATCTGTTTGTGCGAAGAAAAAGTAGTCATGAGAAATTCTCTTCCTTGTCTTTTGATACAGGGCAGAGTGTGTCTTGTAAACACATAACCTTTTGTGGTAGTTTTCTTCAAATTGAAGGACCATCACATCAGCAGTCCAGGCTGTTGCTCGCACTGCTTCCTACATGTGGTATAAACATGTTCATTAGCTCTAAACTACGTTTAGCTGCTGTTGACCAAACAGCATTTCCCTTTTTGGAAAGCTGATCAGGCCAGCAGGTGTTATATGGTGCTATGGTGGAGAACAAAATCTCCCTTCTTCTGCTGACATATTTTTGGGAAGTAGGTTGGTTTGATCTTGTGGGTAATGCCTGACATTCTGCTAGAGAGTGACAGTTTATAATCACACTTTTCCTGGAATCACCTCATTCTTGTAATAAGGATGGGACACATTTCCAACATGTTGTGCTAAAATCAGATACCAAACACTTGAACTATATGTAACACGTGTGGTGCTCTCTGTTAAGGTTTACTGAGAGGGATATGGGAAAAAGACGCTCATTTATATTCCTTCATCTACTCCTGTATTTATACACCAGCTTAATCGTGTTTCAAAAACTAATTTATGTACATTGCCGTTGCAGGCTCCTTGTATGCATATGAGGTCCATGACTATGTCTGTAACATTTGGCCATACAGCTTACAAATGTTCACTGAAATTGCCCTTTGAGAAACCTGAAATACTTAACCGTAGTTACAGATTACAACAAAGGAAACCTTTGGCACCACAGAGGCATAAATCTAGCCATGGACTTTGATAACCCGTTCAAACTGAAACTATTGAAATTTAGCTCACTATTAAGTAAATTTAATATTTTTTTAATGAAAAGAACATTAAGTATGAAAGTAATTAATCCTGACTACAAGGTAAGGATGTTTATCTGAATAGGAACTGTAACTAGTGTGGTCTTAAAGTCTGAGAAAAATATGACTGTAACAATTTAACTGGTTCAAACCTTCCATTTCAGAAGTATACCTCCCCATAATTTTGTCTCGGGTGTTTTCCCTTCTTGCAGTTTCATGATATGAATCCATCTGCTTTGTGACAGTTAATGACATGAGAGGTCTTGTGATTGGATAACATTTAAACTAAACACACACAGGTCCATACAAAGTCATGCACATACCCAAATGTGTGTTACCCCATAGATCTGGAGTGCCTGGGAAATCTTGCAAGTGACATCTTTGTGACACTGCAGGTGTCACCAGAGATGAGAAGCTCTTGTACCACCTCCGCAGACATGAAACTAAGGGTCCTATTCCCTTGAATAGAGAACACCATGACATACCTTGTTGGCACGTCCAGCAGCTCCTACCCTGGGCATGTCCAGCAGCTGCTCTGCTGTACTGACATTTCTCAGCCTTTCTAGGTAATTACCTGGCCCCGCACTTCAGGAGTTTGCAGAGGCATTGCAATTCCTCCTACGACCCACAATTTTTCCATACAGCATTTTTTTTCCCTTCTTTTGAGCCAAGCAAAGTAAAACAGTAGCCATACGAACTGCTGGGACATTTCCCAATGGCCAGGCTCCAACTACAGCGCCTTGCAGAAATTATGCAGACTCAAGCTAGAATTGCTGCATTTAAGACCAACTATAATAACATTTTTTATTTTTAATTATTTCAAAATAGACAACATTAATGTTCCCTCCTGCCTTCATGGCATTAAATGCAGGCGTCCATGTCCCTTGACAGCTGGTCTACATATTTCCTCTGAACCTTAATTTTTCATTTCAGAGGACACTTAGTTTCTGCATTAGACATGAAAGGAATATCTCAGACATCAGTATATGAGATCAATGTACATTCACAAAGACAGTGTATGGAAACTCCTAACTTGCAACTCGTGCTTTTAATTTTCTCTTCGTCTTCATTACATTTCATAGATGGTTTGGGAACTGGAGTGCTTAAAACACTCTGTCTGGCTAAGCAGAATTTAGTCATACTGAGAACCAAAAAAAATGGTGGTCTCACTCAAAAGTTTCAAAAGAGTGAGGTGTGCTGCCCAGTGAGAGAAAATGATGAGATATAACTATTTTTTTACAGAATATGCATACATATTTTTACCTGCCTAAACACAAATGTCAGAATCAGCTTCCCATATGTAACAGTTTCTGGTTTATTTTTTTGGAAATGAGCATCATAACAAAAATATTCACTTGAATTTAAATGAGAATGCTAAGTGCAACAGTTAGGTTTATTTTAGCCCACGAATGCAAACACAGGACTCTCTCACCTTATCCCACAGATGACTTCTGTAAAGTAGGCAGATTGTGCCCCTAGACTCCCTGAGGCCAGAGCAGAAAGGCAGGACCCGTAGTTTTTTGAAAACTTCCCAAAACCTTTTAAACACAGAAACAAACAGTCGGTGATTTCACAGCTGGTAGCATGCTGGTCCTTGTGTTCACAGCAAACCAATCTTGCTGGTAAAACAGCAGTTTGCTGTCTGGATTCAAATAATTCAGACGGGTGGAATTTGCCCTCTCTGTAGACACTGCTGAGCCTGAAAGACAGTCTCTAATGCTTTTTTTTCCACCAGGTACTATCAACTTAATTTTCTCTCTAGCTGACTAAGTCACAGTTTGCTCATGAGTAAAACATAAAGTTGTACTGTATTAGGTGTGTCCGGGATCTGTTGTGCTTTATTTCTAGAGATTTATTTTGTCTCTGTGTCTTTCTAGGTAATTGCCTTTCCCTGCACTTTGTAAGTGTACAGAGACACAGTAACTCTGTAATTCTTCTCCATGGCACCTTTTCCTCTTTCCTCAGCTTGAAGAAACCAAAATACTACAGTGTAAAGCCTGTAAGTTACTTTTGTCCTAAACTGTTCTCAGGTTCTTATGGACACATGAGGCTGTTTTTACTCCATTTTTATGGGCGAATTTACTGTTCCATATTCGAAAGATCTCTTCCTTTGAAACGGTTAGTTTGCGGGCTTTTAGCAATTAAATCAAAATAATCCTTGAAGGAAAAAAGGAGTTTCGAGCAACCGCAATATGGACTGTGAACTTGAATGCCAGTTGAACTCAACCCTCAGCAGTATTCATGTTGCAGTAATAACAGAGAGTAACTAGAAACGGCTCCAAAGGAGAAGGCCCCCAACCCATTTTAAAAAGCTGGGAATAGAAACACAATCTTTAATCTCTCTTGGTTTCCTTCACAAAACCAAGAGCCAATGTTAAAGCTTTACAAAACTAGCTCATGAACTGTCCATTCGTTGCACCATCTACTGTGAAAACACTTTGACATTTAAAGTTCAAATTCAAACTTAGTTGCGTACTTTCAAGTGGAAAAGGAAAAAATAGGGAAATATACAAAATGACTTGGTGCATTAAAGCATTATTTGCCAATTCTTTCTCAGTTATTTCCATTTTAATTTAGATCACATATTAAAGTATTTATCCTCACTTGCAACATCGCAAAATAACTTGAAACTTTCACAGTGGAATATTCTGCCACTTGCACTGTCATTAATAATAATACACTCTGTATATAGACCTTAGGTAATATGTTATTGTTGCATAAGGAAAAAGGGCTTATCTATCCACTCACATATATTTTATAGGACTGTAGAGCCAGACCAGTTTAATCAGTGGTAAAATTCCTGAGAATTTCAGAAAATCCATTTAAATTTACCACCTATTTTATGTGCAATGCAAACACTTCTGTTAGCTTGCTGCTTTGTAGAGGAAATTCAGGTGGCTTTGTTTTTCCATAAAGGAGAATCTCTCAAGGGGAAGCATGTATGGTAGTTTTAAGAACAGAAGAATATTAATTTTATGCATATAATAATTATTTCTTCTCTCCATCTAGTCCCAATAGAAAACAAAATTAGTTTTATTCTGTAAAGAAAACGCAAATATTTTTCTGCTGCTCTCCTTTTCAAAGAAAATTTACAAAATGCCTCAAAAGGACGATGCAAATGTCTTCTATATGCTTTTTCAGCATGACATGCTGAGCTGTTTTGTTTTTGTTAAGTAATATTCATCACTTTTAAAGATGTCAAACACATCATCTACTTTAAACACATAGTTGTGAGTTTACTGCAGCAGGCCATTTATAGCTGTCTTTGTTTAGGTCAGATAGTTTACCAGAAAGTATCACTGATTACCTATTGCAATTGCATTACTATTGGTTCCTCACAGCATAAAGGTATACATATTTCAATTTTTTTTGTTGAGTTGCACCAAAAATACCAAGTAGGCTGCACATTATGCTTATGCACACAAAATTAGAAATTGGAAACAGTCGTTGAGGCACCAGAAGTCATTGTCCCAGAGCCCTCTCTTTACTTTTTATTTTCTAGCACATTCCCCTTTTGCAACATCAAGTGGTTTTTTTTGCTTTCTTCTCTTTTTATTTTTGGAGAGGTCTTCCCTCTGTATTTTGTGCTTCCTTCCTCAACTGAACTGTTTAAATTAGGAGATATGAGCAGAATAAAACATCTGAGAGTTAAATAATATTTTACAGATAGTTTTGTCTGTCTGCATTTTCTATATAATTCAATGGATTTTTTTTGTATATCACAATAACACAAAGAATTGCATCAAATGCAGAGAAGCAAACTTTAAAGAGTTGTGTCTGGATTACACTGTATCTTTTCAACTGCAATGATGAGATCAGAATAAAAATTTTATTTTCATAGTACCTTACACTCAATGTTCAAAGATTGAAGGAATTAAAGAGGCAGGCTGATCTCATAGAATTAGGAACAGTGACATGGAGAAAGCACTGATGACACAATAAAGTTACTTATGGTCCTGACACTGACAGGAGTTAGGTATAGCTGCAGAGAGTATTCTCGCAGAATAGAAATAAAAATCTGAACTGTTGCTTTTATTCTCATGATGATTGATGCAGCAAAGAGCAGAAATTCAAGTATTATGAATGTTTTCTTGCATGAATTGAATGATTGCTCATTCTTGGACTTTAAAAGAAGTTTGTGCTCAAACAAACACAAGTCAGCATCTTCTATTTCCTTGTAATTCATGACAATTTAGCCACTAAACATAAATTCAGAGATTAAAACATATTTTACATAAAGATTATTTTCTCTATAAATTATTTGAATGATGGTGGTGTAGGATAAATGTAGAATAACTAAATATATAATTTTTTCTTCATTGACAAAGTTATTTGAGTCACATATTTATAATAAAATCCCAATATTCAACTCTGGCCTTGCTTTTATTAATTCAAAAGTGGTTGCAAGGGATAAGGACTTTGTTTTGAAGATGTCAAGAAGAATGCATTGTGCAAAATCCCTTAAATTATTTTCTATAAAATTCTGTCACCCTTAGTTACTCTAAACAGCCAGATGCATAATATTTTTTTTCCCTCAGTGAACATATACAAAAATTGCTTTCCTTTATGGTTAATACTTTAGAGAGCATGTTGTAATTCATAGTAAAATTACGGCCTAAGAAAATTAATGATGAGCAGCAAAATGCTCCAGGGATGTAGTACAATTATTTTCATGATAACTCACACCCTCTATTTTCTTCACTTCCTCTGTCTCCTGTGCAAATTGTATTTTTACAAAGAACTGCTCAGTCTATCAGTAAAACATGAAGGTTTATAGTAGGACTTTCAAAAGGCTTACATTTAATTGATGTCCAAACCCTCTCAGTCTGCAAATCAGTAACAAAAGATGTTTTGCCTTCTTTCTGCAAACAGAGCAGATGTCTAAGTAAAATATCACCTCTGGAACAGAAGCAACTGACTTTTATGTTCTCATCACAAAAATGGAAGCTCTACACTGGTGGCCTTTCTTATTTACACCACACACATGGCAATCTTTGACATTCATTTCCTGGAATATAAACAGAAGATACAGCCTCCCTCTCCTGAAGTTAATGAATTGAATTATAAGACCCCTTAATTCAAATGCCTAATGACTCTATAGTACTTCCACAGTTCTGAAAAGAAAGTGTGTTAAGACTGATTTTAGGATAAAATAGAAGATTGGTGAAACAGTACCTTTGTGCTTATATGAGAGGGCTCGTTCACATACAGCCTTAGGCCAAATTAGATAAAGCAGTTTTAATGCTGACTAAACTACGTTTTCAATTTGACTAAAAGCCAATCCAAATTACTGGAGCACTGGGGTACAAGTTTAAGTACAACTTATCTGCAGGATCCTTTAACATGAACAGGATACCTAGTGGCAGGGCATTAACAATGTTGAGATTAGTGTACATAAATCAACAGATTGAAAACTTCAGAGAAAAAATGCATTCATTAGAAGAAGTCAGACATTTTCAGGTGAGCTATTTAATCTTAAAAAAAACTACAGAACATTAAACTTTCAAATGTATACCACTTCTTAAAAAAAAAAAAAAATTGAAGGAATTTCAAGTCACATAGTGAAATATATTACTGGAGAAAAATGTACAGGACACTCACCTACAATGCAGAAAATCTGCCTGATTTGGATGGAGAACTTAAACATTAGCTCTGTCTATATTTTCTGGGCTAAGCAAATGTGCAAAAATCTCTCATTTTTTTCACTCCATTTTAATGGAAAACACCTAGTGTTCCTGGGAAAATGTGTATAATCTCTTTGTCCTACTGTGATAAGAGAATTTTTCTTGTTTTAAATTTTGAAAAAGGAAGAACACAGCTTCTCATCCAACTCTGATATTATCCCCTGCTGAATTATAGGTCATGAGACTTGCTTGGTGTGTAGGAATGACTTAGCATTATGTTTTCCATAAACTCTAGAATCCCAAAACATAAAAATGGGGGGGGGGAAATACCTTCTTAAAAATGGAGGAATTTTAAGTGGGATTTTAGTTGCTGCTGTTAGTTTTGGTTTGGTTCATTGGGGTTTTTATGCATGTTTGTTTTGTTAATGTAAATTCCATAGGGTAGTACACTTAATTTTTTTCCCATTTTAACTTTTCACATAAATTTTATCCCAACAGTGTGAGAAACTGAGTATTTTATATGATAATATCTTGCTTGCCTCCAGAGCAAGCCAAAAGTCAAGTCAAACTGTCCAGCCAAAACATTCAAACCATTTTTTGGTGTAGATCGTATCAAAACTGGGTGAGTATTTTCCCAGACACCTGATAGTTACTCTGCTAAAACTTGGGGAAGTTGCTACTTTGACTTTTTTGCAACTTCTTCTTGAGGTGAGAGAGAATATGTCAATTCTCTGCTTATACAGTTGGTGATCAAAATTTTCAATCACTCTTCAAGCAGTCGGAATTGAACTTTTGCATCTTCTTACTGTTCCTTAATGGAAACCTTTTGGGTTTTGCACCTTTGCATCATGTCCTGTTCTTGAAATTCAAATTTGATGTAGCAGATCAAATCTACCATTGACAGTACTAAGTTTTAGCCAAAATTAATTTGCAATAAAATCTACAGGCTTCCCACAAGTTTTTCAGGTTTCTTAGCTCCTACTATGTAAAGTTGTGAATCTGGGTCTTGATAAAATACGAA
This sequence comes from Acanthiza pusilla, assembly GCA_036630365.1. Lineage (NCBI taxonomy): Eukaryota > Metazoa > Chordata > Aves > Passeriformes > Acanthizidae > Acanthiza > Acanthiza pusilla. Next base: position 7,410,553 of record JAXCHO010000053.1, read on the forward strand.
AAATGTGCTCTGTCCTGGTAATAGCTGCAGGGTGAGACTAAGTGAGCAAAATAGTCATTTCTCACTTTGAAATCTATCAATACATTGAACTGTAGTACTGAACATTGGACAAGACGTGTTCCTGTCATTAGGGAATAAACATACTTCCACGGGGTCTCTTTATTCAAAACTCTCAAACAATTCCACTTTTTTTCAATAAAGTTGTGAACTACATGTTTCATAACTATCTCTAAATGAAAAAGTTAACCTTATACCGGTGTGAAGTATATTGGATTGCTAAAAAAACAGAAAAAGCTGTCCATATAGGTAATCTTTTGACATTACCATGAACTAAAAAAGAACTCCACAACTCTACCCATTAGCAGGCTAAACATGAAACTTCTGCAAGTTCATGCAAATAAAAACGTCATTCATTGGAAACAAAATCTGCCTCACTTGCACTTCTGGTGAGTATTTAGATGGCCAGGAAGGCATGACTGAGATAAGGCAGAGAATGGGGTCAAGCATAGAGCAATTATTTCATAAGACTGTAGAAACTACAGTTTAAAGTCTTCTTGCACTGTGATACACTGCTTTCCATGGTGGCATCCCATTTAAAATAATTGATGATATTTGCAAAGGGTAAGTATTTGAGAAAAGCGCCCTTATGTCAATAAGATGCCAAATTAGAACATTTAACCCATATCACAACCTATGCAATGGCAGATACTTAGCTGAAGAGTAGATCTATGAGTGTTTCCAATTACTTATCATTCTCTCCACTTTTTGAAAAAAAAGTGCTTAGACAAGGATTTAAAAATCTATGAGAATTTAGTTTAATTTTATCCACCTGTTATGATAGCATATTACAAATAGAAGACCCTGGTAAGGCTGAAGGAATGAGTTGCAAACCTGGGCATTAAATATTTCTCTTGATATTTGCTATCAAACTCAATTTTGTTGCTGGTTTTTGGTCTTTAATGACATGGAGGACAAGGAGGCCTTGCAGCCTTGATCCTTTAGTGTGTATGCCTGTCCTCTTGTAAGACTCTCATGAGTCTGACAGGATCCCAAGTTGCTATACAAAAGAAAATTCTGGGTTTTGATCCTGATTATGTGTAAATCGCCTAAATGTACCTTGTTGAATAATTTCTCTTTCTGCATTGCTGATTGACTCCAAAGCATTTTAGTGGATAGCAATGGAACTACCACTGCCATCCTGGCAAATTCTGTTCCACTGTAAAGGAGTAGCAGAACAGACAAGACTGGCAACTAGCTGAACACATGGATTTTCCTTTAATTTTCTGAAGTAGCATGCATTACACCTTACGGCCATTGTAAAACAGTGGACTGCACTGGGTGGAAAAAAACACCAAACAACAAAAAGGCACTTTATACATGCAGTTTTTCTGAACAACATACAATTTTAAACTGCACATGAGTAACCAAGAATGCAAACATTCTCCAGTCATTGCTTACAGTCAGTGTACAAGCAGTTCAAATTTCAGACAGACTGCTCTCTTTTTTCCCTTGTTGTTAATAGAATAGAAAATGAAGTTTAACAAACTTGATTATCAGTGACAACTCTACAACACAAAGGCAAAAGAAATTGAACACTTAAATATTTCTGGGCAATTTAATGCATGGCATTTGATCTTGGTTTTCAAAACTGGTGAAGCCTTGCAGATCCCGCTAACCTCATGTGAAGCAGTGATAAGTTAACAGTTCTACAAACTCTGATCAGGGTATTGCCAGTTTACAGCTCAAATGTAAAAGGATTTCAAACAGTGGCCGCTTGGGAAATTTTTGCTTTTACATGCAAATTACCAAACAGCCCTTAGCCCATCTGCTTGGGAGCCCCATATTTTATAAACATTTATATTTCAACTCAGTTGGTGTTTCAGAGAACTTATGCTCATTGATTTACTGTACTTAAAAGGCAATGTTTGAGAAATTGGGTTTTTATGTATTTTTATCCATTGCTGTCAAGGTTGTGTGAACGGTTCTACAGATGGCATTATTTATAGAATTATGTAAACTATGGCTAGACTTTGTTTCCCAAGCAAGTTCTGAGGCAGACATCAGAAATAGCTCAAAAAGAAAAAGAAAAAAAAGGGAAAAACCCCTCAAATACTTAACAACCTCCTTCTGTTCCCCCTACAGATCACTGTAATTTTCTGAACACCATACATCATTTTTGTACTGATCTTCTGATGAAAGCTGGAATCTCCATAGGAATCAGTTCCACACCATTATTTTCTACAGAGGGTAACTTACACCAGTGCAGCTTTTAGGGCAAACCTGACTATTTCTGCACCATGATACACCAAACACCCTACTACTCATCCCATGACTAAGGCCTTCTATATAGGAAAGGAAAACCAAGCTCAGTTTCTTTAGTGAAAGAAAGGGTTGCCGTTTTTTTGGTTTGTTGTTTTAGTTTTGTTTTTCTCACAAAATAAACCTTTTCTTTCTTAGGAAAATTAAACCTATAATGCCCTCACTGGTAACCCTAAAACCTGTTCTATATCAAATACATCTCAATTTTTTTGTTTTCCATATATACTTCAGCAGATCTTAGTGCCTAAACACATGCACACTCAAGGAGATTTTGAAGCAGTTTTTGCAACCATGCCTCTACAATGCGAGGAGTAATAGCTGAGCTTAAAGAACATTTGCACTACACTGCAAGCTTCACAATAGGGATGGTCTTTTTTTTTTGCTTTGTCCCAGATCCCAGTAGCTTACAAATACGTGATGATCTTCTGTTTCATTTATAAATGATACTGCCCATAGTTTTTAAAAAAGCTTGAAAACTTAGCCCAAATGTAGCCCAGTGCCTTTTGAAAGGCCAAAAGCAAGCAAAAATCTCAATAACTATTTTCTTCCTATGTTAATACTGGAACTCTGCTGAAAGTACTGTCTCTTGGTTTTTTTGTTTGTATTTTGGGACAATCTTACTTGGCTAGGCTTCAGTACTAGCTAAGATGTCTGCAGAAAAATGTACATTTAATAGAATATGTTAATAATTAGGAGGTCACTTACAATTTATACCATTGATTTAACGAGTTCTGTAGAACAACTGTTGTGAATTTTTTTTCAAATTTAAATCATAGTCGATAAAAACATATGTCAATATAAACACTGTTGGTTTATATTTCAACTTCTCCTGAACTGGGTATCAAAGTAAACAGGAAAGCCATGAGGAAAGTTACTGGGAGAGCCAAAGGCAGAATCTTTCCGTGTGTCACCTTCAGTCCTACTGCCAGGAACCCTCAGCTAAACACACTCATTTAACGTTCAAGCCTTGAAAATCTGTTTTCCCTTCCTTGTTTCCTGCAAATATCTGGAACATGCAGCACACCATCCCCGGCAGCAGGGAGGAAAAGGGACTTGGCTTAGACCACATTTGTCTCTACTTTTTTACCTCTACTTTGCTGAAGACATACAAGTGCTCAGAGTGAATTGTCATGGGGATACTCCATGAGTACAACCTGCACTGCAAAGTCACCAGAGTCCATTGTGCCAGTTTCTCAAATTGTATTAATTAATTTGGCCCCTTAAGAACACATTATTTCTGCTGTGGTAATAGCACAATCAGTGGAAGTAGCCTAACACTTTTGTTGCAATTCTCTGTATTCACTCATTTCCTGACATTGATAAACTAATCATGTGAACTGAAATTTCCCATTCTGATGCTCACTGCAGACTGCAATTTCCTAACAAAGCTTTAAATAAACCCCAAAAAACAACACCTTTCCATCATGCAAATAAGGGAAAATAAAAATCAAAAGAAGACATCTGAAATAATTAGGTGTTGCATTCCCTGAATAATAGCTGTTTTGTGCACTGTTAAATTTGAAGATCTAGTGGAAAAATAAATGAGTGTTTTCTTAAAAACTTTTCCAAAGAGTCCCAAAGGGACACAACTTGACAGACTACTGTAATTCTGCCACTTACTAATTTCTAGACATGTGATTTAACAATTTTAAATGATTTTTGTTAGACATTTTTGACATGGCCATGAAAAAAATTAACATATTTTTGTGTCAGTAACAATATGAAAATAAAAATTGTTTTCTTAAATGTATTTTGAAAGAGCAAGCTAGAACAGTAAAATAGGCTCATACTGAAAGTGTCAGAACAGTATACATTGCAAAACTTTTTGTGTACTACACAACCGTAGTCTATTTAAAACCTGTCTCTTTATTTGGACACGTGTTTTGGTAAACTCAGACAAATAGAAGAACACGGTAAGTTGATACTGATATACAGATGTAGCAAAAAATGAGTTTGCAGAAAGAGTTAGCTTGTCAAAAATGATTTCATGGCCAAACAACCAGAAACTGATATTGGCAGTAATTCTATAATATTTAAGTGTGAGCATCAGGCATCACTTCTTGCCTGGAATGTTAGAAATTATTAACAGGAACACAAAGTCATATGTATTGTCGTATGTTGACTAACTTTCAGGACTATTTGAAACCAAAGTTGCAAGAAAGAAAAAGGCCAAAAAGAAAACTGGTCCTTTGGAATTTGAGTACAGTGACCTCAAGGTATATTGTATTTTACTGAAGCACAAAGGAATTCTGTGAAGGCTGTGTAATCAACCCTTCTGATACATTCTTCTTTCAAAATCATTATGGTTCATCCACCTTTTCCATACAGTTGTACTGCCCTTTGCCTAACCCAGTCAATAATACTGGAAACTTTTTCATAAAATAAAACACACAAATCTGTTGTTGAATTTCGCTTGGAAGTATGTGCATTGTAGATGGAAGAGAGCACATTGTACTTAAAATCCTGTACTACAACGCATGCTCTTTTTCTGGAAGTTATGTCCGAACAGTAAATGGGAAAGGGACCTGGATAAGTACAGCTGTGTTGAGTGGGAATATCGTGATGGAAGGGCTAATGCAAGACTGGACCATCTGTAGAATATCCTCTCTATTACTTTGTTCCTTTCAATTCCACGAAGGTTATTTTAATGGCTGCTGAAATCCAAGATGTGCATTCCTATTGTAGCTCTAGGGCAAATACTTGAAGCTATTTTTGTTTCTGTATAACGGCAAATGGCACCTGTCACATCCAAATGCAGGGAAATAGTGGAGAGCACTCTGAGCTGGTCTATACCCACTAGCGAGAAACAATCTCACAGCACTTGCAAGGCAAGTTCTTATCAAGGCAAACAAGTTCTTATCAAGAACAACATTGAAGTTTGAAATTATTTCAAATTAGAAAACTCCTTTATTCTGGCTAAAAGACTTTACACATGTCAGAAACTATTTGCAAGATTCTACCATTGGTCTAATTCTTTCTTCTTCAGATTGCTAATCACAACACTTTATTCTTATTTTCCTAAAATAAAAATCTGAGTCCTGAGTCAGAAAGTACTATTCCTCTAAAGGCAGATATTTTTAACTGAGTAATCGAATTTGCAAGGAATCTTCTCGAGGATATTTCTATGATAAAACTACAGAAGGGTTTTATCCCTCCTTGCAAAGAAAATTAGACAACTCATGTTAATATGTCTCTGAAAAGCCAACTTATTCCAGTAGGGCTTGCTGCAAAACCTCTAATGGTACAAAGGTAACATACCACTCTTGCCTTGGCCAGTTTATCACTTTCTGAGCCTTGCTAAGAAAATAGCTTTACACTGTAACACTGGACATTTACTCAGCCACACTGCTTGCACATGTGAGATTTAAAACTATTTGGTGAGTTGCTTTGAGTGAAATTTGTTCTTCAATAGAGGTTTTGATATTTCTGAACTTTTAACCCTTCAACAAAGCTATTTACAATTGCAGAAAGGGTCCAGCCAGGGCAATACTCAACTACAGAGGCTGATAATGTAACTTTGGGACTTTTACAATGCCTTCGTATGTGGTCAGTGGCTTTGCAAGAGACCACACACATACAAACAGAGGCTCTCATAATTGCCTAACATTTTCACCACCTGTTTCCAAGCCATGTTATCAGATGTGAAAGAACCAGTAAAAAACAGTTTATAAGCTATAAATGGAAGCAGCTACGTCAGAGAGCTGATAAATATTTCAGTGCAAGTTATTTGTGCAGCAGACTATAATTTAAATGGCACTAAACTGCTTTAAAGTATTGGTTTCAAGTTACAGGATGCCACAGTTGCTGTTTTGGGATGGTAGATATGTGTGTTGGGGTGATCAAAGAGGTGATATTTCTTGTTTAACAGATCATGTCAAAGATAAGGTTATCTTTCCCTTGCCTTTCTACTTCATCTTTACCCCTGGCTGCTGCTTAAGTGTGAAAGCTTGGTTTAGTTTAGAAAATAAGCCAGAAGGGTGCCTACCATGTTCAGTCATTTCATAGCCTTCAGAGGTGTTCACTTAGTATGGAAATTAATCTTTAAAAAAAGAAAAATTAAAAAAAAAAAAAGAAAAAAAAGGAGTGTAATTGCCCTCACTCTTAGTTTAAATAGACAAAGTGGAAAACATATTTTATATATGACTAAGGTGATTACAAAGAGGAAACTATATCCAGATCTAAATACAGCTCTATATTTCCTACATTGTTCTTTAAAAGCACTTGGTTTAGAAATTATTTTAATAGTAGATCCTCTGTCACTGTTGACTAGTATGAAAATTATCTTCTGTAACTGGATATTTGGCATGTGATGTAAATGAAGCATTCATTATGAATATGTTGAATATGTTGTGAATATGTTGAATGTGTTACCTTGTTTCCCCTGAATTAAATCCATTTATTACTTAAGTACAAAGATCAGAACTGACTGATTCCCAAGAGTGAAGAGAAATGAACTATTTTCATATATGCCCACGTTTTAGCTGGCCATGTTAGCTTTGCATATCTCATGTAAGAAAAATTTGACAGAATTTAAGTTTTTGTTTTCAGTGGTCTTATCCTTGAAATTGCATTCATACGTGCTGGCTGTTTATTGGTTTTGGTGTAAATTATCAGGGTTGTGAATCCTTGCCTGTAATGGATTTTTATTACTATTATAAAGATTGTATTTTTAAAAAATAGGGTAAGTCTAATGTAATATATATTCATATTATTGTATGTATATCCTACTCTAAAGCTTGATTGTGATAGAGACACATCTACTATAAAGCCTTACAATTAACACTGGTAAAAAGTATGCTGAAAAATTTTCTGTTAATTACTTACTGCATTACTTTTGGAATCTTATCCCCTCCAAAGTCATATTCCTACACACGACAAAATTATTCTTGCATGGTAATCTTGAGAAAACTATAATTTGTAGCTGCACAACTTTGTGGACATCTGGAGCCAGTTCAGCACTGAAAATAGTCCTTACTGTTCTGTGTTATCAGTTATTTACTCTCAGATCATTATGCAGATGATTTAAGAAGGTTGTGCTATAGAATATTATGCATCCTGATTTGACAATTTTAGGCAGTTTTGGTACTGGTCTCTAAAAAATGCATTTTAAAAAAGGGAAAAAGCAGAGAAGGGTAACAAAGGAAGAACACTATAAAAGAATCAGAAAATAATGGTCATACAGGAAGAGACAAGTAAAAGTTATTCTTCCGTTTGGAAAGTGAGGAATGGGGCAGCATGAGGGTAGGGGAAAAGAATCACAGATGTTGATGACATTATTACAGTAGTGAAAAGATCTGAAAAAGGATTTAATGACATCGATGACATGCAGCAAAATTATCATACACAGACTTAGTAAGAAGTACTGACTTTCTCCATATCTCCAAGTATGGAACTTAGAGGCTTGAGATACAAATGTCTCAAACACTGGGTACTGGAAGCTGGGCAACGCGTGGTAGGAAGGCATGCTATTCTCACCATAAATATACCAGATGTTTTTCAAGTCTGTCTATGGGGCTGGGTAGACTTGAATCCAATCCATTGCATCAATTGTGCAAGTTAGATTGTTTTGCAAGGGTGGTAATATTGCTTTTCAGTGTGGAAAGTTTCTGTTCTGTGCTAATTATCTGGGGAATGAAAGGTTGAGATTTTGTGCCTGCAGAGATTACAGGAGCCTCTAACTAATTCTCCCAGATAAAGTTCTTGTGCTATGCTAACCTTTCTAATTCCACCAGTACTTTCTGTTCAGATGAGCTACAGTTTTCCAGGAAAGGATGTATTTTTCCACTAGTGAAGCCCTTGTTAAAAAAACCTGACAAAATAAAACAATGTTTTTGGCAAGATAGGCTCATTTACAAGTTAGAAATGAAGTGTGAAAATTGCTGAAAACTGTTATTTTTATTACAAATATTTCCTATGTTTCTAACAGAACACATTCAGTTCCACCAGACAATGTATTTTGAGGAAAGAGCCTGAAAATTTCAGAACCTTAAAGGGAGAACTTTCAAAACAATTGTTCATCAAGCTTTTTATTTTTACTCTAAGGTGGCTCCTACCTGAACTTGGATCATTATTCTGTCTTCTTGTATCCATTGCCTGTCCCCTCTTTCCACTTCCTCCCATGACCTTAGTCTCATGACCCATGACCCTTACTGTAGTGGTTTAGGAATATACCTCCCAATTCAGTGCCCCCAGTCTCTGTCTACCAAACCAGACACCCTTGCTCAATCCCCACCTCTTCCTCTCCCCCTTCTGTTGGAGCCACAGAGGTGGAAATTATGGGCTGAGATAAAAACAATTTACTGGAAGAAGCAATGGGATAAGAGACAACAACAGTAATAGCAACAATGTTAATAAAAATATTAATAACAAAAGGTATAAGACAAAGAAACAATTTACATAGAAAGCGAAGCATTACCAACCACCAAGTAAGTCCCTTACTCCCACTAGCTAGCATAAAAAATTAACCCAGTCCTGGCTGAAACTAGGACACTTATTGGAAAAGGTATTTTCTGCTTTCTCTGGTGGATGACTGTGTTTTGAAATTTTATCTAATTTGGGCATGAATTCTATAACCTCCAGAATGCAATGCATCCTTATGGCATTTGTAGAGAATCAACAAATATGGCATTTATCACATCTTTTATTCAACAAGAACGTTTTTCCATCATACTACCCTAGTCCTCTGCTTCCCTGCCAAATGCTAGGAAAGAAGCTTCTCCTACTTCTTACTAACCCTGATTTATTGTTGTGTAGTGCCATCTTCTTGCATGGTCTGTTCTTGTCTCTAATGTTAATTCTGTGTTGGTACGAATTTTAAAATCTTGCCTGCTTGTATCATAAGGCAAAAAAGTTCCATACATGTATCACATGGATATTGAGTATCATATAGATATTGATATACCTCTCTATCACCACTTTCAGGAATTTCAGTTAGTGTTATTTTTCTTTTCCTCTTCTAAATGTGTATGATCTGAGCAATGGCACACCTCTTTACACAGAAAATAAAGGATGAATGCTTTTTTGGAAGATGGGTTCTTCCTCTACCTGCAACAGAGGGCAGAGATAGAGAAAGTATATCTGGGCTTTGATAGGCAGAATACAGCTGTGAAGTGATTGTAAACAGTTTTGGAGTTCCACATTATTCAACTTACTGTTTCTTCAGCTTGAGGAGAAGTAGTTTCCTATCCTCTCATTGCAATCAGCTGCCTAAACTACAGTCTTCCCTGCTGTTCAAGGGGTTTTTTTCCTTCATCAGATGACTCTCAAACCTGCAGAGTTGCTCTGAATTCAGCCATTTCCCCTTGCGGAATGGTACAACATTACTTACTCTTTGCTCTCCTAGGCTCTGTTTTAAACACCTGATCATTTTCCAAACATCAGAAAGACTCCATAACTTTGGAGGCAGGAAACATCTCTAATCCCTAGGTGGTCAAGAGCATGGGAGCTGGGCTGTGAACTCTAACTTGGAAACCACATTGCCTTATGGTCTTTGATTCGTTCTGTAGCATCATCACCAACAAATCACTGAAATGAAATGGTGGCATCCTGAAATGTCTCACGTCAGCAAAATTTCTACAGTAAAACTTTTGTTTAAAGAGTGGTATGGATTTGATCTAAATAAAATAATGATAAGGGGTAAAATACTGCAAGATCTCATCCTCAAAAATTGTGGCATTGAACCGAAATATGGAAACAAGACCAAAATCGTGGTGTTATTGGTATCCCCTGCTTATTAGTTGCAACAACGCAGTCTTGAATAACCAACAGTGCTGCTCCTGACTTGGAATGTAGGAAACTTGGGTTGATGTCACTGTGCCAAGTGCTCTGACACCTGGTCTCCAGTGATGCTGTGGGCTGCTAAGTTCAGAAAGGACTCTCTGCTTCAGGCATGGAATCCCACAGAGGCTGGAGCTGCGTGTGGTCTCCCCAGAAGAACACTCAGGAAAATAAAAAGATGCATTTTTTGGGACAAATTCCTTGTTGTTGTTCTCTTAGTGCTGACTTTGGAGTATGGAGCAAGAGAGCAGAAAAATTTTAGATAGGGAGGTACATGCAGAAGACACATAGAATTTGTGCTCCACTCTATCCTCTGGTACTGATTTCAAGATTGAATGAGAAGAGGAATACAGGCTGCTGCTTTCTTGTGTCTCTTATTTCAGGTAACTCTGGTAAAACATTTGATCGCAAGGGCCAAAAGAAAACTATAATTTTATGAATAAAATTCATGTGTCTCTCACACAAGCCCTTGAAATGCTGTGTGACTCCCTCTTGCAGTTGGTTTTACTTGCCTCGTACACTACGGACATAACAGGGGGCTGTTCTCTTTGCTTCATTTGTCTAATTACAGCACACACACACGCACAGACAGATGAAGGTCTGCTGAGCCTAAGGCCTGCAGGACAGAGTTAATGATGACACACTCTTACAACTGTGTGGAAAAACTGAAATGGTGGAGATATATCCCCCTTGCCTTGAGATGCCTGGAAGCCCACATGCCCTAGGAATATTTTGCTTATGCAGCAAACATATTGTATGTTTATTTCTAATGTAAAGCTTGTGCTTTCCATTTTGTTCGATCTCTTTCTCAGTTGTCTGTGACATGTTTTTTGATGTCTGCACTGCTGCCTGAACAACAGTCATAAAGGCCCTAATCCTAGAGCTTTTTCTGGCTCTGTGGGTGAAGTGCAGATTTTTAACATGTTTGCCAAGACAGCCTGTGCAAAGGATTTGTTTTTGCAAGTGTTTGTGTGCATATGCGTGCATGATCCATGTGTGTGGCCTGTGTGAATACCAAGTGCCATTTACCCTTAAGGCTCCCTCAACCACCCTCTGCCTGTGTAGAAAACCTCTCCCTGCTGCAACGAAGCAGAATTAAAATAGTTATTTGCCCTTTTTTTCTTTTATGTACACCCACTCTGTCCTCCTCCCCAGTGAAGCTCCTCTGCAGTTTTCCTGCGTGTTCCGTGTTCCGAGCAGCAGCTGGAAGCCCCCTCATAGTGCAGATAAGGCAGAGCTGAGATGGGAGGAATGGGGGGCTGGAAGCACATTCGTTATTGCTCTTTGTCTCGTAAAGCAGCTGCTTCAAACTCCCTCCCTGCTGCACTCACTGAAAGCTGCTCTTCCACACACGTTCCTCCTTCCTACACTCTGTTGCTATGCCGTCCACTTCATCTCCCTCACTTGTGCTGTGCCTTTCCACCACTTTACAGATTTAAGCACCTCACTCCTCAGAGGCTGCATGGCTGAACTTCTTGGAGAGTGACATAGGAGCTCTGCTTCAAGGACCATGAAAACACTGTATTTCTCTATCCTATTAGACTGTTCCTTCTAAACAACTAAGAAAGACATGGAATAAAACCATACCAAACTAACAGCTCCCAGCTCCCACCCTCTTGACATGATTGCTATAAAACTTTGGAAGTGATTTGTTTAGTTACTTTCTTTCTCATGCGTGCTTGCTGCTAGGGATCTACTGAGTTCATTTAACTATCAGTGCTAGCAGTTTTACACTTCACTGTAAAACCTTGGGTAAATACCCTAATTTTTTAAATTTTAATCAAAAGGTTCCTGGCATGTGAAGTTCATTGGCAAAGTAATGATTCCACTTCACTGCTGTGCACTGAAAATTAAATTTTCTGGCTTGAAATCTGAGATAATTTTTATTCACTTTATAACTAAGTCCCGTTTGCTGCAGAGTACTACACTTAATATTCAAACACTCTCTTTTAATTTCATTATTTTAAAAAATGGTGAGTGTTTTAGCCCCATTTTTCTGTTAGAGAAACTGTGGTAGAGGGAAGATAAATTACTTTCACAAGGATTTGAGAATCTTGCTGGTCTAATGGCTTTGCATTAGCCTATATTGCTTCCATTTTAGGAAGGCAGATTGCTCAGTTTCTTTTAATGTATTTATGTTCCCCACCTCAAAGCTCCTTTGAAATGATTAAGCACATGGCCAGGAACCACAAGTTCTTCCTCCTTCCACAGCTGGGAGCTTGTCATACTTTGCGGCTACATCAGGCTCTGCACACAGCACTTAACTTTTGTGAGTGAGGAAAAAAGGGTTTAAAAAAGGGTTTGAAAGAGTGAGGAGGCACAGCCATCCAGGAAACTGATACCTAGTACTAGTATCAGTATCAGAAACTAGTACTTTCACCTGCAGATACAATATAGATATATAGTAGACCACAAAACTGATGATGAAATTGCATCAGTGCTTTTGGTGGAAACCTAGGTCCTTTCACTGTATACCTCAATGGATCCCAAACTTCCCCTTTTCTTTTTGTTTTTTTCATATTCATCTACATTTTTATTGGTCTGTGTCTGTGTGCCTTCAGACTCATGACACTTAGCACCTTTACTTCAGACAATTGTTTTCCACTTACAAAGACTAAGAAAATTTTACCACAGAGGAATGTCTCTCACAGCATATGAAGAAGCAGGCTGGGACTGAATGGTTTTTTTATCTTGCCTTTGGCAAATAAAATATTGCTTACCATTTGGGAAATTGTGATGGAAATGAACCCAGATAATTACTTCCCAGTCACTGATGTAAACAATGTAATAAAGAAAATATAGCTGACATAGTGGTTTGTCATCTGAATATTTACTGCACTTAGCTTCAATTCTAAATCCTTTTATGTCTGAAAGCACAACAAAAAACTAACTCAGCATTTTTTAAAAGACATCTCTCAAAACCCCATTTGTGTATTTGAGTAGAAAAACGTAATCTTGTGCAAAGGAAATGAAAGCATAGAATAATCTCTCAAAGTAACCTGTAGTCTTTGTAATGGATAAAAGTGGTGTTGATGATTGAGCAGATAAAACTTGCTTGTGTTTATACTACAGGTTTATAATTGTAATAAAAGCTAATCTTTGCTATTTAATCCAAGCAGTATGTACAACTGCCAGTGCAGTGTGGGCAGCAGATTTCTCCTGCAGCACACCCTCTGTTCGTATTAGCACCAGACAAACTGAAATGGCAAGGAATTAATTGATCCTCAGTTTGCAAACACTGAATAAGTCCTGAGCTACTGCCTCAAGGTTATACTGCTCAGCTCTTTGCTTAAAAGACAAAAACAAATGATAAAATGCTTTAGCTAAGGATTCATACTGCTTTGTGCAAGAGGTGGGGCACTAGACCCATTTTAACTGCTTTCAGTGAGTAATTAAAATCTGTTGTTTCCTCTGTTTTCAAATTGTTACTGCATTTTCCCCACCTTTACCACAAGCCTGTGGAGTATTTCCTGTACTGTTAAACAGCAGCTTCACTCCATCCTATGAACACCTGTATTTCATTGTTGATGATCCACCCTGTGGTGATATTAATCCAACATGTGATCCAACCCATCCATTTCCCCTACTTGTGGAACTCACTTCATGAGCAGCATCAAGTGTACATAAGGGTCACATCTTGTAGGCAAGAGCTGCCACTGAATCATATTTATCAACATTCTTATATTTAAGTGTTTCCATTTCTGGCATCTTGTCATTCTTCTTTAGTGTGTCTATGTATTCATATGACTTCAGGCAAGAGGAAAGTGCCACTTTCTGAGCCAACACTACAGCACAAGGAGCCTGGTGCCCAGCAGGCATACCAGTGGCTCTGAATTCCCTAGCTAAGAATGAGCAGTAGGCCTCTGCCTGTTCTTGGGCTTATTCTTAATAAAGATAATTGAAATAAATTCTCAAATTATTTTTCTTTTTTCCCCTTGTAGATGTAAAAAGCCCATATAGGTGGCAAAAGTAGAGAGTAGCTATATGAGCTAGGAGTCTATTCTTGGCCTAGTTTATTTTCAGTAGAGATAGAAGAAATGTCTTGTGCTAGTAGTTTTAATTGATTGCTTTTCTAATGGTAGTTAGATGGCAAAAGCAAGGAAGAAGAATCAGTATTTCTCCATCGAAAATGACAATTTACCAAAAAAAAAAAAAAAAAGCCAGGAGCGTAATGTTCACCCATTATCATTTTCTGACAGGCGGGATTGTGCTGCCTGGATTTTATAACTGCACTGGCTTTTGCTTCAAGAAGTGTCAAGAGCTACATTTGGGATTTGTGGGTAAGACCCTTGATAAGATGGCAGTGTTTTGGTTGCTGCTGAGCAGTGCCGGAACAGTGCCAAGGCTTTCTCCTTTTCCCTCTCTGTCTTCCCAGCAGTGAGCCAAGGGATGGTCAAGAAGTTGAAATGGGGTGGAATCTGGACAGATGACCCAAACTAACCAAACCTTAGTTTAGTTTACCTTAATTTAGCTTAGTTTGTCTTAATTTAGCTTAGCTTAGGTTAGTTTAGCTTAACTCAGTTCAGCTTAATTTAGCTACTGACTGGGGTGAAACCACCCCAGAATGCATTTATTTAAATGGAAAATTTGACTCTTCCAGATAGAAGAAACACATAATAGGAAGTTCTGGTTTTGGTGAATCTGAAACTGGTTACTGATAAAAGCACTGCTGCATCAACCTCATAGAAAAAAAATGTATGTATTATTTGATCTAGTAGATAGCAGCACACATTAGGGAACACTGAATAGTCAGAGCTCATGTCATGATAATTTTTCTTGAATCAGCACATTATGCATGGATTTTCTGTTCTCCTCTGAACTTTTCAGAGAATGATTACTATTCCAAAGGATCTTTACTCCAGGTATTACTAGCAGATCTGTTTGTGAATGAGAGTCCCATCACGCTTGGACTCTGACAGTTCATCTAATTGCTATTGCTACTAGAACTCCAGATGTCCCTTGTTTCTTCTCTGTTTTCAACTGAAGAGCTCAGAAACATTGTTAGAAGTATTTTTTTATTCTCCAGATACACTTTCCCACAGGCATGACACACAGCTCATCTGATATGTGTTCTTCAAAGCAGCCACATTAGATACCAGAAAAAGACAGAAGATCTGTAGTTTTTATAGATAATTATCCACCAAAAGTGAAAAATAAGTATTTTGAATTTTCTTCCACACTGTTAATATTTTATATGTTTTTGCCTGGGTAAATGGACGTTACACAGTACTTGAAAACAAAAATGATGACAGATTTTAATATTACAAAACCGGCATTTAGCAAAATATTTCAAAGACATACTGTAACTTCAAAAATACCAAACCATTTTTAGCAGAAAGACTAAAACAAGTAACTAGCTGGTAGTCTGGAAATTTAGAAGAAGCCAACTAATACTTGTAGCTGAATTGTTAATAAAAGTTGTTAAACTTGAGAAAAAAAATGCCTAGAATTCTGTTGTCTCTAGTCCTCCAGCTGGGGGTCTGTAGAGAGAGAGATGCAGAAAGAGACAGATCTGAAAACAGTACTTAATTCCTCTGCTTATCAAAATATTCATATTTTGATTTCCCAGAGTAAAAAGGCACTGCCACTATCAAGAGCAGTATCTTCAGAAAGAAAAGCTTGTGTTTCTTTGGACCCCTCTTTGCTTTCCATGACAAGAGACAGACACTCATGGTACAGGAATATGCTCTCCTTTCTTCATAAATCTTATGCCCATAAAACATGTTTATTAAAGCCCAAGAGAAGTTCTCTCAGAGCATGGTTGGAACAGCACCAGCATCAAAGAAGATGAAGTAATTGGCTCATTTATTAAGATCTAACTCTTACAGCAGTTACTTTCTAAGAAATCAGGAGGAAATTCAGCAAAAGGTTATATTTCTTGCTTCAATTTCTACTTAAATGACATAGGAAATTGGCTTATTTTTTTAAATGGATATCAGATGTTTCTAAAAGGCAAGAAAACTCAGTCATGGGAAACAGTTCCCTAATAGCAGGGTACTCAGATGGCTTGTTGCAAGTGCAGGCTAAACATGCAGGGAGTGAAGCATCCAGCAGCCAGTGAACAGAAAAAAGTTCCACCTTCCAGCTTTTCTGAAGCTCCTTTCTGGAGGCACGTCTTACACCTTTAGGTGATGTGTGTAGGTCACACACACAGGTGTGTGTAGGTCACACACACAGTAGGCACTGTGGAGGTCAATGTCAAGGTTCTAATGACCTGGACTAGCAACCCTTAGCAGTCAGGAAAACAGTATCACTAAGAAAAAAATCAATATTTAGCACTAGGTCTATATATGTGTAATACTTCTTTTGCAAAGAAATCTATTAATATGGTTTAAAACTTGATTAATTCTTGAAATGATTAATTACTAACATGGAACGTGTTTCTTTAGGAAAATGTTTGTAATATATCTATGCCAGTTACATCAAATTTCAGTATTAAAAGAGCATTATTTTTTTTTAGAGATTGCAATTTTAGAAACTGCAAATTTGGTTATGAAAATTAATGGAAGAAAAACCTAGAATGGACATAAAAATGAGCACAGGTTAACTAAATAAACCAGTAGGAAATCTAATTGAAATGAGCATTCTGATTCAGCTTTTAAGGGACTCAGTGGGAAAGGGGCCGTATTGAGCATTCTGTTCACCATGTCATACAGCAAAAATATTTTTTGAAAACCTATAAAGCCTGAGCCAAACTTAGATCTGTAGATACATCTTACTTTTAACACTTTGAATTATTCTAGAGGCTTCTTGTGTTCTCACTTGCCTTTTAAACAGATTTATCTCTATTAATTTCAGTAGTTTTTCCTTTGTGTGTGTGGGGGTTTAGGTTTGTTGATTTTTTGGGGGTTTGTTTGTTTGTTTGTTGGTTGGTTGGTTGGTTTTGTTTCGTGGTTGGGTTTTTTATTTGATTTTTTTTTGGTCAGAGTCAATGTCCAATCTATATGTAAGCACTGCGGAATAGAGGGGCTTTGTAAACTAGCAAGCAGACGCAGTTGTTTGCATTTAGAACTTTGACTAGTCCACCTTGACTAGCAGTTTACACTTAGTCCATGCCACATTAACTCAGTATTTATTTCTTAATGAGAAAAGCATTATTTCTAAAATACAAAAGCTGGTACTTTAGATTAGATTTAATTCATCCAGGTTAATGGATTCACGGAAGAAGACATTTATTATGGTGGTATATCAGAAATTAAATTAGACATGATTAACATAAGAATTGGAATATATGGAAAATACCAACTAAATAAGAAAACACAGTGAGTTGTGCTGAAAGGGAAAGGTATTGACTAAAATAAAACCATTAAGTGGAAAGGAATGCTTTCAGGAAATCCATTCTGAGGATTAAGTTAATGTTTTGTTTTAGTTGATTAAAAGGTCATTGATAGGTGTACAGGTAAAAGCATTTTCTGTTGCCGTAGAGAGAGGGGAAGATGCCAATCATCCAGAGGAGAACCAAAACATGACCCAGGAATTAGGGAAGTTTGAGGATGGAAGTCATGGCATGAACTCAACAGTCCAAAAATGTAAAGTCATGCACGTAGCATCTGTTAATAAGAATTTCCTCTCTCCCAAAAGGTTGTTTTTTGGAAGAACAGAAGGTCTACTATCTGTTCTGCAGTAAGATTTGAAAAGTAATTATTTTTTAATGAGATGTCCCTATGTTTATTAATACAGCTCAGGTACCATAACCATTGCAGTTCCTTTCTTCCGTGCTTCCCACGAGCCAATACCGAAAAACTGGGACATGAGAAGGGAAAACTGGGGAGAAGACAAGGTGGAAGGAGTGCTTTGAGTTAAATGTTTGATGAGCATTTTTATATCAGTGTGACCTCAGGAATAAACTGAGCATAGCATGCCTGAGCCTATCAGAGCCTCGTGTGGGATATTCACTCACATTGATGGTATTCCACACAATTTCAGATGTGGCTGCATCTCAGCTGTAGCCAGAGGGGGCTCAACAGCCTTTCAAACACAGGCAGATGCAGGCAGTTACATTCCCTGGCTGGCATGCTCACTTTGTCTCTGCTGCTAAACAAAAGGTCTCTGTATGAGGTCGCCATATAATGAGACATAGTTCAGTTTTAAATACATTTTCAGTGTTTCCATCCCAGTGCAGAACAAAGACGAGTGCCCCAATTCAGGTCAACACTTTCCAACATCATCGTTTGAGGAGAGAAATAATTTTTGTCATCAGTTGTCTCGGCATCACTGTTTCATGGGAAGCAGGCTTCCTGATACATTTGATACTGGCTGTGATGTCAAATGCCTGTCATTGCCCTCTTTAATGTTAATTGCTGATGTCTTCTTTGAGCTTTGTCTCATTGCTGCACACTCAATATTATATGAGTGAATCCTGTTTTGATTCTCCTTAAAAATTACACTGTTTTGGCTTTTGAATGTTTGCTTCCCTAGAGTGCTTGCAAGTATGTAAAATCTGAGCAGTAAAACAAAACACAAACAAAAGACTTGCTGGTTGTTTTGTGCTTTCATAAGAAAGTGATTTTTCAAATTGGCCTACATAATTCTGTCCTTTTCCAGAATGCCAGGTCAACTTTCAGGTCTGCAGGCTTATAATATAGTGTGTTTCCACTTATACTTTCTATGTAGACTTTATATTTTGATTTTGAAATGTCCTTAAAATACTGAATTTCTTCTAGTTTCTGGGTTGGAATTTAGGATTTGAACTGCTGCATGCTATCTTAGGTGTGTTAATGTACTGTTTTCAGACAGTACAATTAAACGTGAGGGTACAGAATGTTTTAGGATCCCAAAATTAGATTTGCTTTAACAAACATGGCAGAAAACAGAAAAGCTTTCTTTTTTTCTGAACTGAAGAACATAGAAGACTTCCTACGAATCATCTAATTAATGCTGTGAACTAGAATAAACAAAGTTTTGTTTTCAGCTGGATATGTGCCTCATCACTCCAAGACAATATGTTTACATCTATCTCACAGCAATTTACAGGTAAAGCAAAATTAAAAGTTATTTTAAAAGCCTTCAGCCTTATTTCAAGAATTCTTCATCACAATGGGGATTAAAGAAGTCTGTTGCATTAGAAAATCTTAACTCAAATTCTTTGGCAGTCTTTCTTCCTTGAATAATCCCAGCTCTCTGGCACATCTCAGTTCTGCTTTTGCTCTCTTATGTTCTTGGTTCTGTATATACCTTGCTCCACAAGTTCATGGGCAGATGCATACAAACAAGTTATTAAATGTTTCAGTAAGTATTCTACACATCATAGTAGTATTAGGATTTTTTTCTCCTGGAAGTGCTTACTGAATGTTTTATACGATGCTGGTCTAAGCTTGCAGTAGAAAATAAAAATATTTTTGGGTGCCACATTCCTAGTACCAGAGAGGTCTTTGCAACGACATTGCTGAAATAATGCACTTGGAAAATATACCCTATTGGGTTCCTAAGTAATGAAACATACAGACAGATTTTCTTGGCAAATTCTAACACTAACATACCAGCACATTAACAAGGTACTTTATAGCAATGTAAGGACAGCCAGGTTACTGTGCAAAATGTGTAGTTACAGAAACACCAGTAACTTTCAGTATAACCCTCGAGCTCCCTCTCTTCTGAGAGTTTTGCATGCTTTCACTTATTCTCTTCCTAGACTTCCAGAACACATTTTCATCTTCACATGGCTTTGATGATCCAAACCCCTTTCTGTGTCTTCTGGGAAGTTCCTGCCGTCTGATGACCACAGGCTCTTTGGAATTAGATTTTCCTTCTCACAGACCTGCATTTGTACTACAGCTTAGACCCAGGCACAATGGTAGGGTTTCAAACCTCTCACAAGAGACTACCTCAAAAATGTGTCACCAAACGAGGCAGAATGTGAAATATTCCTTGAGTAAATACCTCGCTAACCTTCAGCCCTGCTCACTCCTCACAAATCAATCAGGTCTATGTGTTCCTCCTCTCTGCTTCTTCTGAATTGATGGTTTTTAACCCACCAGAGCTTTTTCTAATTATGTAATAGCTTATCAACTGGCATCATGTCAAAGAACAAAACATTGCATGGAAAAGGATGGAATCTAGCTCTTCTGTAGCTGGGCTTGTATTGGAAAATGGAGGTAGGGATCTTTGGAGAATGGATGTCTTTTTCTCCCTTCCCTCTGCTGGCTGGTCAAAGCAGAGAGGCTTCTGACTTCTGTTTTCAATTGAGATTTTATTTTCTTTGACTATTGTTAAAAACAAAAAGATTCTGTGAGGGGAAAACAGCTTTTAAAAGAACATGTGTGTGGCTTTTGCTTCTCTCTAGCTGGTGACACAGGCTGCACGACCGTACTTTGAAAACACTTTTCCTGGGGGGGAATGGGGAGCCTGAATGTCTCCTGCAGTATAAAAGATTCCTTCTCCATGATCACAGCAGCAAAGACAAGGTAAAACTTAAGGATTTCAGAGATTTGTAAGGACAATTCCTCATGATGCACCACAGTGTTTAACAAGCATGTTAGGTGTACAGCTGATTTCTCTGATCCCACAGTACGGCAAAGAAAACTCCAGCAAGCCTCTCTTTTCCATTTATGAATCTACACCCCTTCATTATCCCTGCCAAGGAAAGCACAAGATTTTTAACATTTAAGCATAACTGAAAAAAAGTTCAAGGAAAATGTCAGTCAAAAGGTCTATTGACAAGGGGCTCAGGAACTTCAGTCTTTTCATTTGGTGAATTAAAAATATCTTTATGGAACAAGATGTAGAATTAGACCTCTCTCTTCAGGAAACAGTAACATCACAGTTGTAGAAGCCCTACACCTTTTCTCTTTATTTTGAGTGTTGTTTTTTCATAGTAGAGGAATTTTAGAATCTTTAGAGTCATAATTTCAGAATCTTTAAACACTGCTGGAACAGAGGAAACAGAGCAACTGGAGCAAAAAGCCCTGAACTTCCATGTTTTTGTATTTATTTCACGCATGATGTGGAACTGCAAATAGATCAGATTAATGTCTGTCTGATAGCTGGTTTTCACAGACAGTTATATTTACTAGTAAGCTTCATCCAAAGCCTGTTTTCAAGGGTTATCTTGCTTTACAAACACAACTAAACAAGCAAGAAATACAGATCGGGCAACACTGAGTATTTGAAATACAATCAAAAAATTATGCCACTGCCAAAGCAAATGAACAAATACAATACCAAAAACTTTGGTTTTGTTCTGCTAAATTATAACCTTATTTTGAAAGTTGGTGTTTTGTAATTTTTTTTGTTTACTTGTTATGACAAAGAACAGTGTTCACTGGAGATTTAATTCACTTCAGCATTTTCTTTGGGCATTTTTTGTAAAAGCTGATAGTGAGAAAATAGCTTCTGCCTTTCAAAATAATTCAAATTTTTCTTTTAATTCTAAGCATTTTAATAACATTTTATTTAGCAGGCTGTGATTTGAAAGAAAGAGAAAACTATGATACACAAGCCTCCATGGCTTCTAACACAGATGAAATAATTTTTTCTTTGAAAAATACATTGAACTAAAGCCTATACTTACATATGCAAGGAATAGTACCAACAAACTGTTGGTACTGGAGTCAGTGAACATTCTCTGGTTTTGCAGGTATAACAGTCTAAGCTTTACCCATACCTATTTATGTTTCATAACAAGGAGTATACATTTGAATTACTAATGTATGTATAAGCCCTATAAAGTTTTATCTAGGTATATTGAATAAATCTTAATTTATGGCTGGCAAAGAATTACAAATAGAAGTGTCCTACTCTTCAAAGGAACTGCTTGTTTTTCCTCTGACTCTAGTTATGATTTATATTTGAGTCCTTATTTTATAATTCTTGTGTCGAAAGTGCTATGGTTTGGACAAAACTATTAAAAAAACCTTTCATATATTCACAAAATCCTCTAGGCTGCCCATCATTCCATAAGGTACTGTTTTCCTCCTTAATAAAGATCTCACACCTAAAAATAATCATATATCAAACTATTCCAGTTTTTTGATTACCAGTTGATTTCTGCATAACATTGGGTAAAATCAGTAGCAAAGCATTAATTTCTTAATGGAGGCCTTAACACATAAAATTGCTTGCTCTATTATGCTGTGCTTCGGTCTAGATACAGAGTCACAGAATGGTCTGAGTTGGAAGGGACCTTCAAAGATCATCTAGTTCCACCCCCCTTCCCCTGGGCAGGGACAGCTTCCACTGGGCCAGGCTGCTCAGAGTCCCATCCGAACTGATGCTGAGGATTGCTGGGGGTGGGACATCCACAGGCTCTCTGGGCAACCTGTCTCACCACTCTCGCAGTAAAGAATTCTTTTTTTTTGTCCAATCTAAATTTACCCTCTAAGTGTAAAACCATTGCTCCTTGTTCTATCGCTACAAATCCCTCACCCTTCCTTATAAACCCTCTTTATGTACGGAAAAGCCACAGTAAGGTGTCCCTGGAGCCTTCTTTTGCCCAGGCTAAGCAGCCCTCAATTCTCTCAGCCTATCTTGCATAGCAGATGTGCTCCATCCCTCTGACAGTCTTTCTCTGGACTCACTCCAACCTGTCTGTGTCTTCCTTCCCCTTGAGACTATAGGGCTGGAGACCCAGTATGGACTGCAGTGCTCCAGGTGGGTCTCACCAGAGCAGAGGGGCAGAATCCCCTCCCTGGCCCTGCTGCCCACGCTGCTCTGGATGCAGCCTAAGACACATTTGGCTCTCTGGGCTGGGAGTGCTCATGGCTGGTCATATGCAATTTTTCATCTACTAATATCCCAAATCCTTCTCCGCAGAGCTACTCTCAATCCATTCATCCCTCAGTCTTTATCAATAGCAGGGGTTGTCCTTGCCCAGGTGCAGGACCTTGCACTTTGCCTTGTTGAACTTCATAAGGTTTATTTTGGCACAACCTCCAAGCCTGTCAAGGCCCCTCTGGATAGCACCCCTTCACTCATGTGCAGAGCTGCACCACACAGCTTGCTGTCATTTGTAAACTTGCTGAGTTCACTTAATTCCACTGCCGATTTTATAACTAGAGCTACTGAGTCAAATAATGACCTCTGAGGGATACCACTTGTTAGTCATCTCTGTTTGGACACTGAGCCACTGATTGCAGCTCTTCAGATGTGACCAGCCGATTTCTTAGCCAACAAATACTCTCTCCATTAAACTCAGGTCTCTCCAATTTAGTGACAGTGTTGTGCAGTTTTTACAAAAGTCAAAATAAAATCAACTGCTTTTCCCTTATCTGCCGACATAGTTACTCCAAGCTAGAAGGCCACTGGATCAGTCAGCCGTGATTTTCCCTTTGCAAACCCATGTTGCTTGCCTCTTTCACATCTTCACCTGTCATCCATATGCCTTGACAAGACTTCCAGGAGCATATGCTTCATCTTCTGTGGCTCTGGGTACAGCGGCAAGGATGATTGGCTGATAGTTCCCAGGGTCCTTCTTTCTTCCTTTTTTAAAAATAAATGTTTCCAATATTTAAAAAAAAAAAAAAATTCCAGTCATTGGGGACTTCACCTGACTGCTATGACTTTTGACTTTGTACAGGCTATAAATATGGTGCAGTTGATAAGACAGCCTTCTACAGTTACTCTGCTAGGTACAACTTACACTGAATTCTAAGGAAATCTTGTGGTTATCTTCTATTTATAATAAAAATATAAATCAAGAGTTGTCAATGTCAGGCAAGAATAACACTTATTCTCCATCACCATTTAGAGTATAAAGGCTTTTATTTATGCTTAAAATATTGCATTTCATTACTTAAATAACTTTGTCTCTTCCTACAGTAGATTTTTATCCTTGAATGAAAAATATTTTTCCAACAGTTCGTATTGGAGCTTCAGCATGAGTAGCTATCTTCTCTATTCTCTTTCCCGATAGGTTTCCTTATGTAAAGGTAAAATGCAGATTATACTTTCCTTATGACAGAGACTCCCATTGCTATAAAAGCCAAATTTATTTATCACACCTTTCAGGAGAAATTCAAGGGATGAATAATCTGTATGCCATGGTCCTAAACATCTGTGAGCCCAGAATACTTTTGGGAACAAGGTATAATGCAAGCTGTGACATTAGAAAAAAGAACAACTTCAGAAACTAATGCTAGAATTTCTAGCCTTCATACAGTAAACTTAATGTTAATGTAACCTGCTGTCATGTCTACAGCATTATTACTGTAGGCTTCTAAGCAATCTGTATGTGATGGAAAACGTTCTATATTTTGAGCTCGCTCTATTTCTTAAATGAATGTCATCATTTATTCCCGGTTAAGACAAATGTAGTAATCCAAACAGGAGATGTTAGGACCAGGGGCTTCTATCAGAGAAAAAAATCATCATGAACCACCAAAAAGATTATGGAGATTTTGATCATTTAAGTCCATACCAGGGAACTTCAGACCACAGATGTTTCAATTTAGTTAATTAAAGTAGTATGACATACTTCCTCCCACATAATGGGATTAGATATTAATTTAGGAACACTAAATATGCTAAATTATCAGAAGATGTTCACTTCATAAACAGGAAATCTGTGTGCAGGACAGACCTGCAACAGGGTGAAAAGTTACAGAAAACGCAGTATTAAAGAGAATGTTTTCAGGTTGCTAGAGACACACATGCAAATGCCAACTACTTCTGCCAGAAATTTATCATTAGTGTTGAAGACAGAACAACAGCTTGCAGAAATGGTGATTGTAGTTTGGAAATATTTTTTCTGAAAATAACTTTTTCGGATATCACAAAATCCTCATCTGAGTGAAAGGTACAAACTCACAGATTTGAAACCAGTACGACCTGCTGCACTGCCTTTAATCTGGAAAGACGTAAGAAACTGGTTCATAATAAATGTTTGGACCAGCTCAAGTTAATTTAGCAGGCAGATCAGTGTGAACAGAAAGGCTGAGAGCACATAGGCATTCTGAAACAAAGATCAAGAGTTATAAATCACTGAAGTGTCACAAGAATGGAGCAAGGTACTTATTAGTAAAGGGATTTCTGATTGTTGTGGTACACCAATGGGCTGAATCTAGAAAAAAATATTACTAAAATTAATATGCTTTTCACAGGGCAGTGAGAAAGGAAAGCGTTCACAGCCCTGGCAACAGAAAGTTTGGCAGGTAAGTCAGACATCGGAGACAAATGCACTGTAAGATAAAAGCAGGGCCTCCGTTCTCCACACTCTATTGATACAAGACAGTAGCCGATGAAGCAAGCTAGTTTTGTTGGAGGGTCTTTTGTCAACTAAAACTGTCAAGGGTGATAGCACCTTGTTTTTTCTCTAAATAACCCATCTCTGCTCCTTATGTCCCTTACTGTCTGCATAATGCATTATTGTCCAAACCCTGCAACCATAAAATAATATATTTAAGAAAAAAAAGGTAATTTTAATAACTCATCTGGGTGAAATACTTTTGCAGTACTCCAACAGCTGCACTTTAATAATTATATTTCCTATAGAAATGAAAAAAATTAGTTTCAGAAACTATGCATACAATAAGTAAACTACTTCACTAGTTCAAAAGAAGTAATTCTTCTAAATATCATGTATGACTTCTTGTGGAAATCAGGTTGCTCATTATTGATATTTCAGCTTTTCTGATGCATTGTATATGTGCATTTCTAAAGTTAAAATCAGACTACAGGCCTTTGCTAGACATGTAATATTGTGGGTTTGCAGGCCTAATGCATAAAACCCATTTCTACAGTCTTTATTATCAAAACTTACATTGCTCTTCTTAATGTATTATTTCACTTAAAACATATCTGTATTTCATTCCGAATTTCCTGTTAACTGCAATTTAATGGTAAATGAATAAAACTGAAAAAAAAAAGGATCTGAAACTGGGTTTTGGACTAGTTCAACACAGATAGGTGAATTGTTGAAAAAAGAACCCAAACTGATAAGAGACCTATACCTCTTCTGTGATATTGTACTTCAGATCCTTACCCTAACCTCCCACTACATTCATCCCTGTATTCTACCTTTCCCCACAAAGCCAGTGTACTATAAATTGTTACAGGTCTTAAACTGACTTGTCATATTTGGCTTCAGTTTAATTAGTTTTGGCAGATGATTTTTAGTGACTCATGGGAGAGTACTTTTGGTCTCTATACTAACAGATGTACCATTTCCTGTGCTAAAAGCAATGACAACAATGTCACATGGCTATAAAATTGTAGGAATTTGCTACTCAAAGTCCAATAAAAACAACTTGCTTAGAAAAAAAATCGAGATAAGATGGAAAATACACATCAGCAGAAATGTCTGGTGGTAAAAGATTTGATCCTTTGCCATTTATCTCCAAACTTTGTGTGTTGAGCTAGAATTCCTTATTATACAAAAAATTAAATTGGGGGCAACCACTACTTTTTGTGACAAAGAACCCCATTGCATGGAAGAAAGCTGCCTCTTCACATTACACACATGGAATAAAATGGGCACATATGAACAACTACCACTTTATGTATCAGCCCTGGTACAATTTGCTAGATGTTCTCTTATTTATATTATCACGTTAAAGTGTTCTCCAAAAGACAACCTCAGTAGAGTAACACTAGTAGACCAATGGACACTCTGCAACAATTTCTAAATAATGATTTATCCACTTGTATGTCCTTAGTCTCCTTCTCTACTTAGTTTATGCAGCCATAAACTATCTCCCAAAAGATACAATAAGAAGTTAAACTCTAGCAATTAAAATATGGCAGTTTCCTTTAAGGATCCCCAATAATGAGAAGATGGAAACAGCATCCTGCAGACATGCCATATTCTTGTTCCAGAGAGGGCCCTGGGGGAGGCCACCAGATATTTGCTAGACTCTTCTCAAGTTTTCAGGGCAATGCAACTTAAATTACCAGTGGCTGTAGAGGATTTTTCTGCCATACCACTCACAACAGTTGTTTCAAGTAAAGCCCTACAAACATATATTGTTAAGTAAACATCCTGACCATCCAGGAGCTGGTCTGGCACCACAGACTGTCACTGCAGAGATTGCAGCCCCTTTGCTGTGGGCAGCTCCAGTGACCTGACGGGAGCCCTGCATGTAACACAGAAACAGCTTGAGCTGGTGATTTTCATTTTCCTGTGAACATCTGACTGACTGTTCTGAAGTGCTTGTCCTGCAGAGAACAGACAAAACCATGTGGCTTCTGTGCAGCAGTATTACACAAGTGGCCAGCCCTTCAAGGTGTGGTACAGATAGCCAAATGCAGGTAGAAGGGAAAGACTCTCCTGCTGTTACCGAACTTTTAGACCTAGCTGAAACATTTTTTAGATTAAAAAGGGGTAAAAAAGGCATTAAAAAATGGGTTTTGGATCCCTGGAAGTGTTCAAGGCCAGGCTGGATGGCGCTCTGAGCAGCCTGGTTCAGTGAAAGGAGTCCCTGCCCATGGCAGGGGGGATTGGAACCAGATGATCATTAGGGCCCCTTCCAACCCAAACCGTTCTATGATTCTATGATCTTCAATGCCTTAATTCCCCTGCAATTTACCTGCCACTTTTATCAGAGCTGAATTCAGCAAAACAAAACAAAAATGAAGGGAATGTATTCATCACTTAATTACAATTAAAGGTTCAGATTTAGACAAGCTACCACAGGGAGATATAATTTGCACTTCCAAACATCAGCCAATCCTCCTATGCCAGAGGGGGCAATTCATCACTGTGGGGGGGTTGTGACTGTTTCGTGAGAGCTGTGCTGGCAGTAGACTCCAAGTCAACACGCCTGTTAGACATCCTAGTCACACCCCTTTTCTGGACAGCCCTACCCACTCCTTCAGCTGCTCCTTCAGCAGGCTGGAGTACCTAAGACACTATACTGATATAATTTGTATTGAACCAGGAGATTGTAGCTTTTCCACAGAACAAAAGTGGGGAAGGATAGAATTCCTCTGTGTTAGAAACATGCCTTCATGTCACAAATGTAAAATCACGTGCATTAATCCTTTTAATCATACATGTGTTCAGAGATGAGGACAAGAAAGATGACATCTTTCAAAACGGAAATTAAACATGGAAATGGAATGGTCTCAAATGTATTTCTTGAATCACTTTCTATAATGTTTTCATGTTGTTTATCACAGATTCCTTCTTCGTCCTTCCATCTTTCATCATGCAAAAATTGATTAAAAAAAAGTCTATCTGCTAGAGATAAGACCACATATTATAATATTTATTCAGGCCTTGGTTAACCAAAGTTTTGTGTTTCTTAACTAACATTTCAAAAACTTAATGACTTGTTGAATATTTGATAGAATAGGTCTAGCCCCATCTAACTTCATAACATAGAAAATCTCTTCAAATTAGAACCACAGAAATTAGAAGTTCAAGATTAGAGATTTTTAAACGTATCTAAGTTTCTTTTGAAAGAAATAAGGTTAACCTTGACTTTCTTTTTTTGGAGGCACTGGACAGTGTTTAACACAAAAGGAGCTATTTTGCTAATAAAGAAAGCCTACTGTGACCTTTACATTGTCTATGATGTAAAAACCTCTCAGCAACAGAGGAATACATGTCAAGTAGTTTGGAAAAGTGTAAAAACCTTTCATGTCAATGAAAACAAGTGAAGTATCGATTTTTTATTTGTTAAAAATATTGGCTGTATAAACTGAAGATGACTAAGCATGATTTTAATAGAATAATACTATCTCATGTCAAAAGAATTTAGCCCACTTTTAGAGTACAAAAAAATTTAACTTGTAATAATTTTGTTTCACAATGCTAATGCAGATCAGCATAATTGCCTCCCTTTGGAGGCAGATAAACTGAATGAAGTAAAGATGCCCTTTGCTGAGAGACATTCTCAGATGATTTTATTTTAGGCATAAAATTTGGAACTAAGAACCCTTTGTTGATATAAAAAGGAGGGCCTGAGTGCCTCATTTAGTATTAACAGCTATTTAGATCAGTATCTAATGGAATTACTTCAACCTCAGACAGTAATTTAGTCTCCATTCATGTTATTCCTGTTACCTCCCTGGGAATTTGTAATCAGGATTGAGAAGATTGTTATTTACAATATTCCTGGCAGTACTACATAGTTCATGTTGTCTCCAATGGACTTATATAAAGATTCATTGCAATATCATCTTATCACTACTTAGCAGTAAAAACAAAATATAAACCAGTTTATCCTTGTCTTGCTAAAAATCTAGACCATACTTCCTACAATTAAAGATTCAACTTTTAAAATGCACATACTTCATGTATGCATGGTCATTATATTGCTTTCTTCTGTCTTTCATATCCACTCTGTAAACAAAGTAAACACTAGTCACAAGAAAAGGATAAGTAAGTTAAGTTTAAAAATATGACTTGTATTTTCATTGCTCTTTAAAAAACACACTAGATTTCAAATAAAGAGACATATTAAGCTTTGCTTCTTAACAGTTCTTAATATTTTTATAGCACATATCGTCTTCATTTTTCCTTAGGCATGGTTTATGTTTCTGACATTATTAAAACTTGTTCAAGATGGCCAACTAATTTTTGTATAAACACTAAAAATAATCATAAGACATCATGCTGTGAATCTGAATTACCACCCAACATGTATCTTATTTTTAGATGTCATTATCTATGCTTACACATTTTTTAGATATGCTTTTGGCTTTACTTCCAACTATTACTACATGATTAAGATTGTCTTCTCTGCCACTTTTTTATGCAAAGTGAGTCAAATTGCAGTCCTTGGTTCTCTCAGAGCATAGAATCATCCAATGGTTTGAGTTGGAAGGAGACTTAAAGAGATGATCATCGAGTCCCAACCCCCCATCACGGACACAGACACCTTCCACTAGTCCAGGTTGCTCAGAACTCCATTCAACCTGGCCTTAAACACTTCCAAGTACAGGGCATCCACAACATTTCAGACAACCTGTTCCAGTGCCTTACCTTAATGTTTTTGTAATTATGGCTTAGTTTGAAATGGTCTCTACTCTCAAAACCTTAGTTTCTCTACTGTGGAGAGGTAAGGGTTTTTTAGGCAATATAACCTTCTTGAAGCATTAAGCACTTGGAGACTATTGTCCACTTCCTCACCCCAGGGAAAAGGCACCACTGCCTCGGAGAAAGGCAGAACAAGTGTGATGGTAGCAAGTTCAATCAGTAACATTGATCAATCCAGTAACATTACCCACCAATGCAGGTAAAAAACAGAATTTACACAGTGACAGGAGATCCATCACAAGGATGAATTGACAGTGCGTTAACGATCTATTATAGCATCATCGACGAGGAATATTACTGAAACACTACACTTAATAATGACTAAACACTTAAAAGCTAAACTGAAAGCTTAGAACAAGTCATCATCTTTGGTCAATATAAAGGATAAATATTTCCACTGTATTCTTTAGTTAACAGTGGAGAATTTTACTTCTGTGAAATTTCGAAGAACTATCTTTGCATTTGCTAGAGTATTGTCCTTAAGAGATGGGAAAGCTATTAGTGTTAATAGTCACAGAAGCATATTTTGCTGATCTTGTTGGATAATCAATTAAGTATAAAATCTATAGTTTTTAAAGAATAATGGATTTGGGAATGTGCATACATAGCATACATAGGACAGACAAATTTTTCATGGCATATTTCTGTGTCCAAGGGTTTAGATGTCTTCTGCATTTATAACATCTATGTGGTGAAAAGAAAAATTAAATCATCATCTTGATGATCCTTCTCATTAAATGTCACTCACCCACAGCTGGGATAGGTATGCATAGTCCTCTAAAATGACACTGAAGATTGTTAATGTTTTTTCTGTACTCTCACTCTTGGCAGGTCACTGTGAAAATTTTTTCTTCTTGACCTTTCAGCCTATATATCAGGCCTCTGTATCTCCTACAGGATCATATAGGTCTGTCTCTTCTTGTATACTTCAAGTCCAAAATAGGCTCTTCCACCACTTTTAGATGCAGACTTACATTAGGCTCTTCACTGCTGTTGGACTCTACAAATGCCTCTATCCTGCCCAGGTTCAGGCAACACTAAGTTGTTTTTTGGCAGCTAAATAAGTAATCATGTCCTACCAGCCTTTCTACTAGAAGCAATCTTCCTTAGTTTTTGGTACTCAGCCAACGCTTTTACTACCATGGTAACAGATTAAAAAAAACCTGTTTGTTCCTCCTATTGTCAAAGCAAAAAAACCCCAAAACTAAGCAAAACCAAACCCCAGTGCTAGGCTTCTCCCTTTGAATTCCCAGAGAAGCTCAGTACTGGTTTAAGGTGCTCCAGTGCCAATTAAGACTTTTTGGGGTATACAACATACGCCTCTTACGTAAGCCTGACAAATTCGCTGGAGTTGCCTGAACCTTGGAATGCCTACTTAAAGAAAAATGAAGGTCAGACACTTTTTTTTTCTACAACAAACAGATGTTTCTAACAGAGGTGAAAATGAAGACTGCAATCACACATGGTCTGCTCCACATATTTTGAGGCAAAAAATTTCTAGAAGTGCCTTTAAGTGTCCAGATTGCATCTATCATTTATACAAATACACTGGGGGAATGGGCAAGAAAAAATAGAGGAGTATTCAATATTTCATTGTACTTATGAAATGACAATGATAAAACTATGACAGTAACTACCAAACAGCTGTAATCCTGATGTTATCTGGGATAGAGACAGGAATAACCTAACCGGTAAGAGGATGGGTTCACAGGGTAGGTACCAAGGCAAAAATCTGGTAAGATTTTCCTGATACTGTGATTGTTGCTTGCTCTTCCAATCCTACCGTAAATTAGAACTAACATAAAATGTGGTCTAGAAAGCTGTATCTATATGCCAGACTCTAGCAGAATAAAATTTTGCATATCAGTTCCACTCACAGTAAGATCCATTTGCTGGCATTTGTTGGCATCACTGAGCTGATTTGCTATAAAAGCTCAAAATTTACTATCAAAGTTTATTGTGTAAAGCAGTGCTTCAGGCTGTCAGTACTCCATATCCAACTTAATATGTATGTTGGGAAAGGAAGGGAAAGGGAAAGGGAAAGGGAAAGGGAAAGGGAAAGGGAAAGGGAAAGGGAAAGGGAAAGGGAAAGGGAAAGGGAAAGGGAAAGGGAAAGGGAAAGGGAAAGGGAAAGGGAAAGGGAAAGGGAAAGGGGAAAGAAAAAGGAAAAGGGAAAGGGAAAGGAAAAGGAAAAGGAAAAGGAAAAGGAAAAGGGAAGGATATGTGATGCAATTGTGAATCGCAGTATATCACAAAGTAGCTCAGACTTGATTACAGAACAGTTTCTTTTTCAGCATTCTGTGAATCTATATAAAGAAACAAAACCAGACTTCTAAAATTAATTATGTGCTTGGGGTATTCTTAGACAAAGAATGGCTTTGTACAGATTAAAGCAGCTCCTCACTGGTATTTGGACCACCATTCCTTATCACAATTCCTACTTACAACATCCTGAGTCTCTACTGCAAATATTGTGCCACTGCAGATACCACTTTTCAAATGAGACTGAGTCAGTACCCTAAGACCAGTCAAAATAGTTAAAGGACCTATCACCTTTTCTTTTTATTTTTGCTAGAGTTGTCATGGCTACCATGGCTTTCTGACCAAAATCCAGTCAAGAGGATCTAATCATTTGATACTTTCTGAATATTTTATTCAATTTAATTAGCTGGGTGCAATATGGACTGCCTGACCTACACAGTTACAGCAATGAAGCTCTAAGCACAGTTAAGGAAAGATAGACTTATGAAATCTTTGCTTTCTTGATCTGGTGTTTGTACATTGTACTGAATGGATTTCTCAGAAGAAGTTTCTTCTATTTCAAAGAGAGGTCTTGAAAACTGGTATGTCAAAATAACCCAGGTTTATCCTTTCTTTTTCTCATTTATACATCCCTCCTGGAAGCAGATCTTGCCTTCAGCCTCCTAAGCTCTCTGTGGCTAACAATGCCATCTTTGCAGCATATATGTGATAAGATTATATCACAAATGGATATAATGTAACTAATGAAATAAACTCTTTCCCAGGATTAATCGGTAAGTGCGGATAATAAATGACATTTTTACACTACTGGAATTGGAGTTAAATGTGAATGCAGTTTAAGCTGTAGTCACTGGAGTCCACAGTGGTGCTTTTGACAATGTTATCCCATATCTAAGAGTGCTATTCATAAGTATATACCAAAGTATAGCTAAGTTTATATGTATATTTAACATACTTTTATAAAATCAATGTAAATTTTGTTTCTACAGACACTAAATGTTTTCACAAAATATTTATTTAAAAATAATCCAGTGATTTTATTCAGTGGTTATTAAAGTTTTGTGCCTTTTTTCAGAGTAGGAAAACCAGCATCTTTTTCAGGGAGACTATATTTCAGCATGTTCAGTTATTATTATGAAAATCACCAAAGTTTTTGGTGACAGTCTGAAATCAATGAACATTTTAAATGTGCAAGATTCTCCTGAAGAAGCAGAGAGGAACAGAAAATATCAGAAGAACCTGCTGAAATGAAAATTATAGCTGTGCCAAGGGTAGGAGTTTTATCTAAACAAATTAAAAAAGGAAACCAGACTTGAGTTATGGAAGAAGCAAACTTTTTTCCCCCCTGCATTTACAGATTCCTGGTTTAAAATAGGGTAAATATAAAAAGATCTTTTTAGTTCTTGATCAGACTAAAAGAAGAGTAAGATTGAGGGAACATTCCTGTCTGAGCAAACTCTCCCTTTCATTGCGTGTACCTTCTGTTCCAGATAAAGCTTTTTTAGCTCCCATTTTTTTCTTTCTGCCCATTTTCATGTTTTGTTTATCATCTAGTATCTTTTACAAGACTAATGTGGTATGGATCCATCGACAGATTGCTTTCAAGCCTTTTCTCCTTATCTTCCTGTACTTGGATGCTCTCCATGTTAACTCACTGAGGATAGGAAGGATTTCTTCTTGAACCTAGGCTTGTGCTCCAGCACTCCACCTTACAAGTGGGAGTGTTTATTAAGGAAAAGGAGGAGAAATTTCAAACCAGAACTGAGAATTTGCTTGACAAGAAGCAGAAAAGAGATGTAAGATCAGATGGTGAAGTCTGGCTAAATGGGGTGTTGCCATTTCCTCTCACTCGACACCTAGGTTGCCCTCCCAGGTGTTGGTGTTAAATATCAAGCAAGTGTAGAGTGATTAGTTTTGGCTGCTGAGCTGGATTCTTCTGGAGGTTATGTGGCACTGAATATGAAAGATGGGTTATTTGACTCAGAAATAAACTGTATTACTGAACTTTAAATCTGAAAACAAATCTTAATTTGTAGTTCTAGAATGCACACCTTTGTAAATTTGTATAACCAAGGCAGTATTGTGTATAAATTTGAGGTCCATGGCCTGACAAGGAAACATGCCTAATCAGCACAACATGGCCTTCAGATAAGAATCTTCCTCAGTTACTAAGGAAGCCATAAAGAAGTGGAACAACTCTGATAACAAACGTTATCAATTATCAGACCTTCTCAGCCTGCTTTTAATTTTGTATTTTAATACCACAGAGCAGCTTCAAGCCCTCTAGTCTAGGGCCTGTATGCATAGAGATGAGGTGTTAGACCAAAATAGTTTAGAGAACAAAATGCAAGCTGAGACACAAAAAAACTACAGTGGTTAGAACTGAATAAAGTCATAGACTATGGTAAATTGGATAAATGATGATAGAAACCATATTAGCTCTCTCTAGCTAAAGAGTGAACAAATTCTTCAGTAGATTGCTGGGACCAAGGATGTGCTAGGTTTTACAGGGGTCAGCAAGCAGGGAAATAATTAATCCCTGGAGCTGAATCTGGCATAGCACATCCTTCTCATCCTATTCTGACTTTGCTACTTTGCTTTTCCTGCAGGTATTCAGATATAAACTGTGTGGCCTTCCTATAAGCTTGAATGGTACAACTCTGAAATGATAAATGACTATGCCTCAGGCAGCCAGGGGAAGGAAAATCAGAGTGTTTCCGTCATCATATTCAGTCATTTCTGTAACAGAAAAAAAAGAGTATTCTGTAAGCAAAATATATGGAACTCTAAAGACAGCATCTCAGATGCATAAATCTTTTTTTTTAGCTTTCAGTTTAGCTGGGTGATCAATTTTTGAAAATGCCCTCAGTTCTACATTAGAAACATGTCACTGGGCAATAAAATTTTAGTATCATTTACATAGAAAAGGAAGCATTATTGACACAATCTGCGTTTCAAGAAGCAAAATTCAGTTTCTTTTTTAACATCAAATTGTCTTTGATTCATACTCTTGATAATATCTGCCAGAGAAATTTTACTTGAGCTGTCCACAAGTGTGTGGTCAAAAGAAAAACTGGCTTAAATCATGATGTATGGAATGGAATATATGAAACAAGCTTTTTCTTCTCAGAGTTAGAAGTTTTCCAAAGTCATCATTGTACAGAGTTATAACTATCAGCTGAATCTCTCTATCAATGACCACTTGGGATCCAGATCTTTTATGATTCACTTCTTGAAGAGCTTTTTTTGCAAAGAGAATAATTTTCATATTCCATAATGTTTCTGAGTTTGGCTCCATGAGCACAAAACTACTAGGTCAATACACCCACTTGGTTCCCACGTGATCCACTGACTTGGTTTTGTTACTTTTAGTCACAGTGGACACTTTAGAGGCCTCCCTCAGCAGATAAGGAGCATTTCCATTCTTTGAGGGGTGCCAGATAAATACACATGGGCCGCAAACAGATTGTCTTCTGCAGTAGGACAAGCATTTACCATAAAACACAGTGCAGGAGGGCAGCCTAATTTTACCTCCAGCGTGAGTCATAAATTCCAGCAGAAATCATTCTCCCTGCTAATCTGGAGGCCCCTTTCCTATATTCTTAACCAGTAAGAATATCCTCTTGATTCCGATATCTATCTCAGATCTTATGTTTTATGCAAAATTAGTGCTCCCCCAAAATGGACTCCTGGCCCCTCTGGCAGAGGATTTTCTGCTTGTATTTTGCATAGGATGAATAACCAAAATAAGCTACTTGCTAATAAAAGCCAACACTAAGCGGAAGGAGACTATCTTCATAGGCAAAAAGGTTCGGCATGCTGCATTGTGTCAGGTTGTAGCACTTCATTTCAGGCTGAGGAACAGCTCATCTAGTCTTGAGAATCCACTTGCTAAGTCTTGCAGGTGTGGCTGATTTAGGGCTGTACATGACCAAGAAGTCCCAGTGCATGAGCAAGAAGCCTGCAGCTATAAATATGTGACAAGCTCTTGAATATGAAATAGATGATAAGAATAATTTTAGGACACACACACCACACAGCCCCCTCCCTCACTCTTGTTTTTTCAGGTCAGTCAAAATGGCTAATTAGAATAAAGTAACAAAAGTCCAAAAGCTATGTTTGAAGTATAATATCCTTTGTGGATAGAAAATGTCTTCCATCTTTAATCTATTTCTCATTATGAAAACAGAAATGGAAGTCCCCACATGCCACAGTCATTGTGTCTGGATTGTATTCTCCTAGGGCTAGAACTTTATGTATTTCTTAGATACAAGCAAAGGAAAACACTGCAGAAAGCAAAAAAAGTATTTTGGATGGCAAAAGACCACTACCAAAGTGCAGCCTCTCAGTGTTACGCTATAGGAGTAGACCATCAATTCGTCATGACCTCTGCTATTATTCTCATACCATGTGGGATGGAATACAACTGTCAGATCTTTCAGCTTCCTGTCAGTTCCAAACTCCCCCAAATGACAGAAATTTCAGAGAGAAGGAATTGGTGGTTCTGGCCAGTTTTGCGTGAAGAATTATCCACACTCAAAATCTGCCAGTGAAGTTATTTCTGTTAACCCAATTAAACAGTTTTAACATTTTAGTTACGCACATGACTAAGATTTATCAGGAGTATACTGTCCACTACTCCAGTCGCTACATAAGGGCCTCTGTCCATGGTGCCAGACCAGGCACTTCACTTGCTACCTGCTATGTAAGTGGCACAACAGAAGATCAGAAAGCACAAATACTCTGGGAAAAGGTATCTGAAGAGTCTGAAAGACACAGTTTAAGCTGTCTCTTCAACTCTCTAGAGGACCCCATGAAAAATCAGATTGCAGCAATGCATCCTTTTTCTAAAACAAAGGCTTAAAAATGTTAACCATGTAACCCCATGTAACACATGGACGAAGTGGCTTTGGTCCCAAAAGTCTACAATATGGTAGATAACAGCAAAGGCAAAATAGTGGAAAGCATGCAACAAGAATAGAATGATACATTGTCTGTTTTCTTCAAATATCCCGTTCATGATTTTTTCCTTCTGTATTAACTGCCACGTTGAAGAAAGAATTCAAAGAAAGACTAAACAAAATCTGTTAGTATAAAATAATTAGAAAATGAAGCTTGGTAATCTCAGAAGTTTGGGGCTTTTTTTGTATAAAACTCAACCTAGCAGAAGTGGCACCTTTTTAGTCAGCCTTTTCTGAAAAATACTTCAGAAAAAGGCAAGTAAATTGAAAACACAACATAAGGCATCTAAACGAGGAGCCCAGTTAAGAAGACACCATCCCTTTCTTTTCTGTAATAGTAATCAGGTCCTTTCAAACTGCATTATAGCTCCACCTGTAGGAAGTTTGGACATAAATAATTTTGTGAGCCAGTAAATACATGTATTTGTCCCTCAGCTTTATGATTTCTTGTACCAGAAAGTGATGTCTTGTGTTTCTTGTTTCAGAAAGAAAACAGGTGAAAAAGAACGTGAGGTTAAAAAAGCCAAACAAATCCAAAGGTAAGATCATAACTGCTGTCTTCATCCCAGTTCGCTGAACTGGTTTATATTACTCAAAAGTAAGAAAAAGACATTTTGAAAGATACAGGTTTGCAATGTGATTGGACCACTTTTCAAAGTTTAGTTCCTGCCCCTTAAATATTTGAACATTCTTTGAAGTTAGCCTATCTACACGAAGCACTGGGAGAAGGATTCAGGGAACCTCAGGCCTGTCAGCTTGATCTTGATGCTGGGGAAGGTGATGGAGCAGATTTTCTGGAGTACCATCATGTGGCATACGCAGGACAGCCAGCATATCAGGCTTAGGCAGCACAGGTTTTTGAAAGGCAGGTCCTGCTTGACCAACGTGATCTCCTTCTAAGACAAGGTGGCCCACTGAGTGGATGAGAAGGGCTTTGTGTATTGCCTTCCTGGACTTCAGTAAAGCCTTTAACAATATTTCCCACAGCATTCTCCTGGAGAAACTGTCTGCTTGCAGCTTGGATCGTGGGCACTGGCTGCTCTGAAAAAAACTGGTTGGATAGCCAGGCCCAGAGAGTGGTGGTTGATGGAGTTACATCCAGCTGGTGGTCAGTCACCAGTGATGTTCAGTAAGGCTCAGGGTTGGGGCCAGATGTGCGTAATATCTTTATCAATGGTCTGGATGAGGGGATCAAGTGCCCCCTCAGTCGGTTTGCAGATGACACCGGGTTGGGTGGGAGTGTTGATGTGCTGGAGGGTCAGAAGACTATACAGAGGGGTTTGGACAGTCTGGATCTATGGGTCAAGGTTCAACAAGGCCAAGTGCTGTGTCCTGCCCTTAGGTCAGAGCAGCCCCATGCAGGACGATAGGCTTGGGCAGAGTGGCTGGAAAGCTGCCCAGCAGAAAAGGACCTGAGGGTGCTGAGCATTACCCAGCAGTGTGCTCACATGGCCAGGAAGGCCAGTGGCATCCTGGCCTGTATCAGCAATTGTGTGGTCAGCAGGACCAGGGCAGTGATCATGCCCCCATACTTGGCACTGGCAAAGTTGCACCTCCAATCCTGTGTTGTCCAGTTCTGGGTTCCTCATGACAGGAAGGCCATTGAGGTGCTGGAGTGTGTCTAGAAAATTACTGGAGCTGTTGAAGGGTCTGGAGAACAAGTTGTGATGAACAGATGAAGGAGCTCAAATTGTTTAGTCTGGAGAAAAGGAGACTTGGGGTGACCTTTTTGCTCTCTACAACAACCTCAAAGGAGGATGTAGTGAGATGGTGATCAATTTCTTCTCCCAGGTAACAAGTGACAGGACAACAGTAAATTGCCTCAAATTGTGCCAGGGGAATTTCATATTGGATATTTGGTCTAAAATTATATGCAAACTAAGTAAAACAATACTCCATATTTTTATCCTTGAGATGTATTAATTTCAAAACAAAGTGTGGGAAGTCAAGTATGGAGCAATATGGTATTTTCTGGCTACCCTGAGAAAATGGCCACACCCACTTCAGTTGATGTACAAGAATGACTTCTGTGTTTATATAAGATTGTTTTCTTGGCTTGAACAAAGCTGTTTCACTGCAGATTTGTATGTCTTGTATTTCTGCAGCTAAATGTGGAGCTGAGTTTAGGGTCCTCTGACTTCTGTATGAAACTATTTTTTTAGTAAAAAACAACATACTACCAGTAAAAGTTGATCTCAGAGTTTGAGCTTAGCAGTGCAGATCTATAGTTTAGAAATCAGAAACTAAAAATCAAAGGGCACTTTGTTCCTGACTACCATAAGAATTCTTTCTCCTCTGTGTCAAGTCTTTCACTCAACCTCCTCATATTTGATAACTCAGCTGTGAAATGTTTTGCTTTCCTCAGTATATGCTGCAATATGTTACTGATTAGGTAGCAGAGATGCCGTGGCAGAAGGTATTGTTACTATTAAGTAAAATATTTGAAGAAAATTAGTTAGCAACAACCTCACACAGTTTATGGTATATTTGTTCTTCAGATACAGGTTTATCCTTGGTCACTTGGTTTCCACTAGTATGTTATCACACAGTTGTTTCTATAATATACTGTAGTTTGTTTTGTATTTGCAAGCTACAATGTCTGATGACAATTTGAAAATACCTGTAGAATTTTCCCCAGTGGCATGGTTTGTTTCTGACGAGCAACTCAAAAGCATAGGATGTTTGCTTTCAGACTGCAATCTGAACAGCACATTAATATCAATCCTGATCCCTGAGAATACTCTACTCAGATTTATCCCGCAGGAAACCCCATCTAGTGAACAAGATGAAGGCAACTCATTTCTCAGAATCAAAAATTTCTCACAACCTATGAAATGGGAGCAGATTACCAAACGTGATGTATTTAATGAATTGTACATCAGGAGACTTCGACAGATTTCTACAGAATGTATCCTTTAAAGACTTCTAATAACAATGAATTGTGGAAGATCCAGTGAGAGCTCCATGGTGGTTCTTAGGCTGAACTGTTATTCAGCTATGGGCACTCTGTACTTTAGATCTTTTACTGGATATTGAATCACAGATATTGTAATCTTCCAAGCAATTTGGCAAAGCATGTGTGATTATATTATCTACTAGTCTCCTCTTGTAATCCTCAAACCTTTGAGCCAATTTCAACTAAAAGGAGGAGGATTTTTGACAAGTCTAGTCAGAGGAAGTTTTGGGTGATATAGATTCAACCTCTTGCTGAAAACAGGACTAATTTCAAGTTAGAATTTCAACACAAAAGCTTGAAGAATTTCAAACCCTAAGGCTAATTTCAAGCGAGAAACCTAATTTCAAGACAGAAACTTGGCATTTTTTCAAGTCAAGTTTAAAAAATATCTTTAAAAACTTTATCTTTAAAAATACATTTCCTAAAAAATATCCTGTTACGATTACATCTCTAAAATTTAATAAAACCTGTCTTCTAGGTAGAGTGGTCAATATAAGTGTCACTGTCAAAAAAAGGCACAGAGAAGACAGTTACATATACATACATATGACAGTACACATACATAACTTTCTATAGTGAGCTACTCAGCTCATGGCTGAGGTTTTTATGGAACACAGAGAAACTGGTAAGAAGGAAGCTAGTAGACCCCTCAAGGATGAAAAACAGGTTTTGTTAAGTCTCCTGTTTCCAGAATATACTGAAAAATAAAGAAACACAAGATGGTAAGAAGAATTTTCAACTATTTTTTTCACCTATGTAACATAGTTTCACTTCGTGAACAGCATTTCCACACTAGCGATTTATAAAGCAGATACACATAACTGGTCCAGATCTTATTTGCAGACCTATTTCAAATAAATGTAAACCACTTAGATGCATTTTAAGTGGAATTCAGTTTGTCTTGGAAGGCTGAAATCAGATGGGCAGGTCTGTTATATACTGTCCAATTATGAGATTCTTTCACAAGTCCATGAGTGTATTTGATGTAACAGAGATTCCTTAAAAATGTGTAAGAGTGAAAAAGTATTAAACATTACAGAATGAATAT
Organism: Acanthiza pusilla; assembly: GCA_036630365.1. Taxonomy (NCBI): domain Eukaryota; kingdom Metazoa; phylum Chordata; class Aves; order Passeriformes; family Acanthizidae; genus Acanthiza; species Acanthiza pusilla. The sequence goes on from JAXCHO010000053.1 coordinate 7,451,790, forward strand.
CAGTGTCTCAAATGAGGTTGTAACACTCATAATTCTGCACATTCCTACAGACGGGGACTAGAAATATACAGTCAATACTGATGTACTCAGACTTCAATATATAGCTAAACCTCGATTTATGAGCCAACATCAAGGAAGATGAATGGCAAAAAGTGGCCATTTGCACTGTTTATGGTTTTCATCTGAAATAAACACATTATAAATATAACACATTCATATCAAAGCTGAGTGATTTTAGACTTCTGGATCTTTGAATGACTCAGCATAGTAAGAAAATACACGTTTTATTGGGTGGGTGGCTGTCAGGTCAGCTGTCTAGCAATGGAAGACAAAAGTCTTTTTTAAGCAGTTTTACTTGGACATTTAATTGCACTTGATCAGACACAGCAATAAAAACCTTCCTAAATTATTTTATATAATTTAGTACATCAGAGGCAGTAACAAAGTTGAAGACCTCTCCAAAGCAAACAGCTTGGCAAAATTTTTCTTCCAGACAGATTTCATTGTTGTTTAAATTGATATCTAGCCTCTAAATATTTAAGAAAAATAGCTTAAAATGATAGAAATAAATCTCAGTTCAGACCTAAAGGCTTACATTTAAACCACCCTGAGAAACTGGTTATACATAAGCATAGCAATTGTGGTTTTTGCATACCAGCACCACATCCAGCTACACTTAGCAATCCAGCACTATATATTCTTGAAAGGGAGAATGACATCAAAACCACTAAGCATTTCAGAGATCCAGTAATACAGACTGATTATTTCTTATTTCAGATGTGGAGGTTTGTTTAACGGACAAATTGAATTTTATTTCCTAGTCAACTCTATCTTTCAATGACTGATCATCATCCAGCCCTGAAATAAATGTTACCTGATTAAAGTAGTAAAGGTTAAAACATTTAAAACACATGCTGTAGACCTCAGAAATCAAGTCAAGATGTGTAAGGGTATGAATTATTAGAGGATTTATAAAATCTGCCCCGAACAAATTAATTCATCAGTTTAGCCAAAGGCTTGTCAATGAATTCAAGAGCTTTTCAGAAAATGAAACATCTGTTGCATATTTAAAGGTTCTGCTTATATGTAAATGTATAAATGTTGCAGATTATTCTTTCTGAGGTGGGATATGCAGTTTACATAAATATGTTTGGAAGTTACTTTGTAATTGCTCCTATGTCCTTGAGGACCAGGGGCAATTCATGAAGAATTCCAGCAGCCTCTGAATTCACAGGACTTGGAAGTTATTGAGGCAAATTAGATCTCAAGTGATGCTGAAAGATACATCCATAAATCTACATAATGACATAATTGTCAAAACAACCTATTACCTCACAAGAGTTAATAGTAGCCTTCCTTTTTTTTTAAAGGAATCCAGATTACATGGCTTTTTAGAAACAAGGTGAAATCCTTTCTGGATTCTGTTTTCTTTCTGAGATAACATAATAATCTAGGGTCTCATTCATCCTACAACTAAGTACTGACTAATCTCATTCTGTTTAGAAAATAATTTGAGCATTATCACTCAGCTAAAAGAATCTGGTGTTCTGTCTTTGTTGTGAAATTATGGTAGAGATCCAAAAATTTGCATTAAGCAAAAGTTTAAGCACTTTTTCCTCCTCCATATACTTATGAAAATATTGTGCTGTAAATGAACATCCCAGATTCTGTGGAAAACTTACTTAATTATGATACTTCATACTAGTTACATAAACTTAATATGCACACAAGTATAAATCAATACAGCCACATACTAATTGTGATATTTTAATCTTTCTACATTTTGCCTAAAGTATTCTAAGAAAACATTACATGAATGCAAATGAATGCAAATATTTTTCATACCATGTAGATGAAACAGAACCTCAACTACCTGGCTTAGAAGATGACTTCTTTGCCTCAGTATCTATTGTGACAACTGCTACTCCATTTATTTTTATGCTCCAGTAGTTGTAGTAGTTAGATGATAACTATCAAAGAAGTCATAAAAACAACAAATTTGTGTTAAATTAGAATTTTTCCCTCACACCTACACATACAAAGCTGGGTTAATCTCTTCATTAAGAAAAGAAAAAAAAAAAAAGACATGCAATATGAGTGACTGGTTCATGGGAACATTTTGTTTTGCCATTTTTTTCCCCGTTAATTAAACCTATGGCTGCAGGTCGGGAGTTTTAGTATGTCCTTTATTTATTTATTTATTTACTTTTTGGTGAAAGTCAATGGATGCCCTTTTATATTTAGCCTAAGTAGTTCCTTATATCCTAAGACTCATATGAAGAGAACCAGCCCCTAGGTTCAACCACAACAGACAGCTGAATTTGAAGGAGGGCTCGTAACTTCTGGACTGGCAATAATCTTGAACATTGTGGGAAGTCCCTGGTAGGCCTGCACAGAAAGAACAAGCAGTAGAATGCTGTATATTTTACTCTTTCTGGCTGCATTTGTTTGATTTGGACATTATGACTTAGTTATTATGGCATGTGGTTAAAATTTTGCTCTTTTATAGTTTAATTATGTTTTAATTACTGATACTTGCATTTGAACAGCCTTAGTAACAAACTAGGAATGAGTTTCAGTCTGGTTTTGGGACAGAAACACACCATATGCATGCACACATATATGTACAAGCCAACAGATTGCTCTGAATAGCCTCAACAGAGATATTACCTATTACAGTGATCAGATACCTAGCAATAATTTAAAGTTACATCTATACATTAAAAGGTGTGTGTGGCAACTTAATTTTTAATAGAGAATGTATTTCTAATGATTAATTTAAATTAAAGTAACTTTTAAGATAACTGGCTTGATAAATGCTTTGATGCTTTAGAAATCATATAATGGTATCTCTCCTGCTATATCTTCCATTTTATTTGTAAGCAAACACTTGAAAAAATCTACCAGTTTTACTGGTATTATAATCTACTGCCTGTGTCACAAAAGGTTTCATATTTTTTTTAACATAACAGTGATCATTGGACAGGGGCTGAGAATTTGTCTAAATCAAAGATACACTTTGCCATGTAGTTGCCATTGTGTTATGAAAATGTGCTTAGGTTACTGACTTAATACATTTGCTATATTGAGAGCTGATTCAGCAGAAATAATCTCTGACATACTGGTCCCAGACATTTGTGGTTTCTGGCACCACCAGCAGTCTGATTCCCCTAGTAAAAGAGGTTAACTGACTCCAGAGTTAGGGAAAAATACCCTCAGGGATATAGCAAAAGTATCCCTGCCTTCCATGTGAAAACGCAGCATTCTTACATGCTTTAGCGGAGCTGACTGGTGAACTGTTTGACAAGACCCCAGTTTAGCCTTTCTCCAGTTTACATCTCTAGCATATTTGTACACAGCTATAATATTCCCCTAAAAACTGCCACTTCATCAAACTAGTTTGCTAGATATATAGGCAGCATGAAGAAGAAACACAGGAAATAAATTGTAAAAAGCTCTGGATTCTACTCACAACATTGGAATATAATTTTTTGTGTTTGAACAGGAATCCTATACTTAACACTGCTCCAGATTTGCTTCCTAATATGCTTTTGTGTGTGTATTTTGTGTATGTCTCTGCTTGTTTCCTCAGAAATATAACACATCAGGTAATGGCTCACACAATTAATTATGTAAATTGCTTAAAACAGGCAGAAAGAAAAACAAGTTTTATCTTTCAGGGAGTCATTATATAGTTTTTCTTTATTTTTGGATCTTCATAGCTGCTGGCATTAGATGTGCGAGACAACCCTACATTTTCCTTTGGTTAGAGATGTTTTGGCTAGGTTTGACCTGATGATTGGGTCAGATAGCTGTTTACAAAGGTTGTGTATTCTAGGTTTTATGATTTTAGTTATGAAATTATGCATGTCCAAGTCTACCACACCAGCTCACATTTTCATCTCATCTGCCTAGGATGCTTTGACTTTCTTATCTCTTAAGGATACCTTGCCATGTCACCCTACTCCCCCCCAAAATTTTTTAAAAATCTGTCCAGTTTTAGTCTTTTTTGCTTTCTATTTGTGTGCACTGCTTTTAAGTCTTTCCCTTCATGCTTTGCCATCAATCAAACCTCAAAAAATAGAGAAATTAAACCTGAGGAAGCAAATACTTTTTATTTTTTCCTCAAGGAAAAAAGGGATTACGGGAACCAAACTCAATTGTAATAAAGCATAAAGCATTTCTATGACTACTAGTCCTAATGGAAAGCTCTGTTCCATTTCTGAAATAATTTTTATTTGTAAGGTGAAATGTGTAACACATAATAAAAGATCCTCTGAAGAACAATTATGCTGATTTGGTTTAACCAGACCCAGAGCATAACTGAGACTGGTTCACAAGTCTTTCAAATGTTCACAGATTTTTCTGAAACATTCAAAACTGCTCTACACAAATACCTGCTACAAATCCAGTAGAGCTGACAAGTCTCATTATCCAGTTCCCACTCCAGGCAATCATGAAATCTGAGTGTTGCTGACATGATCCATTTATATACAATATTTATTTAAGAACAAAACTTTACATTTTCCTCAAGTCCCCCTTCAGCCAGACACTCAAAGGAAATGAATCAATACTTTGTAACACTTGTGGAATCAGTCTCTCAGGTTTATTCAAGCTGAGTAACACATCATCTGGCAGACAAACTTTAAAGGACAACTTTGTAGCAGGTTATAAGAATTATACTACCCTGGTTTCCAAGAGTGCGTAAGAACTCTTTAGGACTGAGCAGAATATTTTTGAGAGAGAATGAGTTAACAATACAAGGAATATCTGACTCACTGAGTTAAACTCTCAAGGTGTTATCTATTTTTTATGGGTTGTGCACATGTTTAAGTGTGCAGCATTTCCAAATATCCTTAGTTAGCATTTCCAGGCTTTTATTTTACAATTATAATCGAGCGTACAAAAGAGAAGAATGACTTGAATATTTTTTAGTCATTAAGAATAACCAGAAGATGACATGAGAAATATGCATACTGTTAAGTTAGAATAGGTGCCATATCTTTTAGCACTGGGCTACAGGACAAACTGGGTTCTAGCTAAGCGATCTGTCTGGTATCTAGAGCTCTTAATTTTTAAGTAATAGCACAAGAAGTTAGCCAGAACTCAGTTTGACCTATGGAATTCTTCAAATACTCACAGAATGACTGAGGTTGGAAGGCTCTAGAAACATCTAGCCCAACTATTCAACTAGGGTCACCTTCAGCAGGTTTCTCAGGCCTGTATCCAGACAAGTTTTGACTCTCTTTGAGGATGTGGATTCTACAACCTCTCTCAGCAAACTGTGGCAGTGTTTGGCCATTCCCACAGCTAAAAACCTTTTCCCTATCCTTAAATGGAATGTCCTGTTTCAGTTTGCACCTATTGCCTCTTGCCTTAGGGACCATTGAGCAAAGTAAGGACTTATCCTCTTTATACCCTCCCATCAGGTGTTTGTACACAGACAAGATCTCCTCTGAGACTTTTCTTAAGACAAGATCTTCCTCTGAGACTTTCTTTTCTATACAATCTTGTAAACTTCATAGTGGAATTTCTCCACTATGTCCACATCTTTCCTGTTGTGGGGAGCCATGAACTGTACACAGCACTTGAGGTATGATCTCACCTGGACTGAACAGAGCAGAAGGCTCACCTCCCTTGGGCTGCTGAGCAATGCTCTCCCTGGCATAGCCCAAGACATTGTTGGCCTTTCGTGCTGCTGGATGCACCACTGGTTCAAGGAGAACTTGCTGTCCACCAGGACCCTTAAGCCCTTTCACGCAAAGCTGCTTTCCAACTAGCCAACCTCCAGCCTATAGTGCTGCACAGGGTTATTTGACTGCTGGTGTGGGACTTTGCTGAACTTCATGAGTTTACTACCTACCCATTTTTTCAACTTGTCACCACCCTTCTTGCATGGCAGCATGAGTATTTGGTTCGTTAACCACTCCTCCCAACTGAGTATCATCTGTAAACTTGCTCAGGATGCACTCTGTCCCACCATCCACGTCATTAATGGCCAGTACTGGCCTCAGTATCAGACTCCAGAATACTCCACTACTAATGGGACTTCAGCAGGACTTCATGCTGCTGTTAACACTCCTTTAAGTTCAGAAGTTCAGCCAGTTTTCAATCCACCTCACTGCCCACTTATCTAGCTCATATTTCATCAGTCTGTGTATTGAGGATTTAACAGGAGAAAACAGTGAAAGCATTGCTGAAATGAAGATAACATATACTGCTTTCCCCTAATCCACCCAGCCAGTGAAGTCCCGAAGTTCAGGGTCATGATCCTGCAACTTGATTTGACTTGTCCCCTTCTCTCAAGATCCTGGACCCCAGCATCTCATGGTCTCTACAGATCAGGCAGAGCACCATGTATCCCTGCTGCAGTCTGACACAAAAGGCCAGATCTGCTTCCCACTGTCCTGATCTGTCCTTTCTAAATCCTGCCCACATCCACCCACTATGGCATTCAGCTGTGTGAGTTATGCTTCCACAACTCTGTGATCCCAAGGAGGCTGTGGTCCTGCAGCTGCGCACCAGGGCTCCAATGCATTTTCTTCCGTCTGTGTGAACGTGACTCAAAGCACCCAGTCAGGCTCATTCATTTCCATGAAGAACTCTGAGAGCTTCTTGAATATTGCTAATGAGTAATGTTTAAAACAATGTGGCAAATGAACTGCTGGAGAGACAAAATGCTTTTTAAAATGTTAATTTGGTGAATATCACATTGTAAAGTTCCTCTTTGTGGCACTTCTAATGCTGTCATGCTTAATTCATGCCAATTAATTGAACCACCTCTTCTTTCTCCTAATACAGAATTAAACAACTGACATTTAAAAAAATTCTAGGTGTCTGTTCTTCCTGTGGGTTTTGGTTAGGCTTTCAAATGCTGAATGTATCTGAGAATCCGTCTTGCTTTGTTTTCAGACATACTGACATGGATGCTGTAAATGTAACTTTTTAGAGGAGCATCAGTTAATTAATCTCCTCTCTCTGTCAAAGAATAGTGAACAGGAAGGCCACAATGCTACATGTGAAATGCTTTCAGGGATATAGCACATATTTAAAAAGTGCTTATCCCCATTACAGTATTTGTTTTGGTTGTTATCTGAGCCTAACACTTCTCTTATGAAATCTAAACGGAGTCAAATATGAGCAGAGTTCAAATTTTAATATGGAGTTTGGATATATGCAACTTTTCAGTAATGGCAACAGCTTTTCAAAATTAAATCTTTTACAAATCTTTTCCTGAAGAAACACAATGTGAGACATTTTGACAACCCAGCAAATAACTTCTAACTTGTGATAGAAAGATTTCTGGAAGGACTTTCATATTCCAGCAACTTTTAAAGATACATGACAGAGCAAAATATTCTCTGTCCTTGGGAAACATTTTTGATTATGGGCCCAGGCGAAAGAAGGTAATCTCAGTGGAACAGCTTGTTTTCTAGCTTCTTCTTCAAAGTGAAGTAAAGATACAGGAACTGCCTGTAGCTGGCAAGACAAATTTTAAAGGCAAAAAGAAAACTACCTGTTGACATACAGCCACCTGTTAAGGCGGTTTCCTCCATTTGTTCTCTCTCCTGAATGGAAGAGCTTTAAGAATAATGGAGACTAACCGTAATGGAGACTCATCCTAATGACTTCAGGATTTTCAGGTGAAATTTTTTCCAGCTAAGCCAGTGAGGTCTTACCATTGACATAAAAACACAGTGGATCCTTGAACTGTATGCAGAATTTTTCTCCCTTTTTTATTAGAGAAATTGAAGTGCTTAAGAAAGAATTTAATAATTTTATTTTTTCCATTGTAAAGTCATAATATCAAATTTGTCACTGTAAAATAGCAGCTCAACCCTGCATCAGAGTCCTTATTAAGCACAAACACTTTGGTAAGAATCGAATGCAACCTTTTAGAATAAACACACATTTATCTTCAAACACGATCCAGTTTAAAAGCTTCTTTAGAATCAAAACCTATGTTCTTGCTCCATTTTCAAAGATGCTCTCAGGATCAAGGTGTATGGTGTACCTAATCCCATGTACAGTTTACACTGTGTTTCTTCAGTGAGAATTTGAAAATCTGGCATGTCACTCCTTTAAATTTTGGAACTTTTTGTGGTTAGCATAGTTCTTGTCATGTTCGTTTGGAATGAATGCATGACTACATGCCTGTTTTAAAAATAATGTAACATTGGTATTACATTATGTTTAATTGCTGAACAACCTCCTACAACATACATGGTGCTCAATATTCATGTAGGTTATAGTTGCAGCAACTGTATTAGTGCTTTCATTCATTGCTATTTTCTCATTAGCCTAATTTAATTGGCTAAGCAAACACTAGCCATCTTTCATTAACCTCTTTTAAAACAAAATTCTGGCTAACAGCAGACAACTTAAAGAAGAAACTTAAAGCTGCTCTAGGCTGCACAAGTCTACATTACTCCTAGAGCAGACATGTAGCCTTTTGCATGTTTGCTGCAAGCAGAAATAGCATGGAGACCCACATCTACAGCCTCGCCTTTTTTCTGAAAGTAATGTAGGATGCAGTATTTTGATTAGCTAGTCTGACTATCCATCTTCATTGTATGGAATTTTGTGGTATATGCCAGAATCCAGGGTTTTGTACTGTTAATGCTCAATCCCTTTGAAAATTTCACCAAAATTATATAAAATGTAATTTAAAACACTGGAGAAATCACCCCAAATTTGTTGTCTACTGCATTAAAAATCAAAGCCGTTTTAAAAACAGACCTTGCATGCTCCTTACACATATGAATTTAGCTTTCAGAGGTGAAATGACTTAGTATTGCACTATTAAATGCATGTGAAAGCATTTTGTCAGAGTAATAGCAAGGACAGAGGAAACCATGCCCTTCATGTAACACTCCATCACATTGCCATTGAGATATGAGTCAATCTGGACAGATCTCTTGGTGGGTCTTAATCTTTTTAATTTTCTGCAAGAACAGGGTAATTGCTAGTGACTGCGTTTGTAATCTGCAAAATCTAACTGTGCCCAGTTAAGCTCCCCTGAGAGTGGAAAGTTTTTTACAGATAAAGGTGGAATGGCTGCAAACAAACGGGCCTCTCTTGATTTTTCCTTTTCCTAAATGTCAGATCTGTGGCTCTCAGCAGCCAGCATCTCCATGCAGCTGGCTGCTCTGTACTGTGCTAGCTATGCCTTCCATTGCATGAGCCCTTTGCTGTGCTTCCTCACCTCTCCAGTTTTTCCACAGAGAATATCTTAAGATTTCTTTACCCCTGCTGCCAAGAACCACACAACAGGCAAGGTTAGATGGGACCACAGGGGGTCCAACCTCCCTGTTCAAGCAGGGTCATTGTTGAGCACATTCCCACAGGATTGCGTACAGTTCTTGAGTATCTCCAGTGAGGAAGACTCCATAACCTCTCTGGACAATCTGTTTCAGCGCATGGTCATACACACAGTAAAGAAGTTTTTCCTTATGTTCAGGTGGAACTTGCTGTGCATGACTTTATGCCCATTGCCTCTTGCCTTACTGCTCCCCCCAACCACTGAGCAAAGCCTGGCTCCATCCTCCCGACACCCTCCCTCAGACACTGATAGACCTTGATGAGGTCCCCTCTCAGTCATCTCTTCTCGAGGCTGAACAGGCCCAGCTCCCTCAGCCTTTCCCCACAAGAGAAATGCTCCCAAAGCCCCTAATCATCCTCATAGCCCTGTCCAGCCCAGAAGCTCCATGTCTCTATTCTACTATGGAGCCCAGAACTGGACACAACATTCCAGTACACTGTACCCTCCCCCCGCTTTACACGTTTTTCACAGACAAGGCTACATCAGGAGGAAACTCAATTCCACGCGGCAGGACGAGCCCCCGCAGCACACCGCCACCACCGCCACCGGGCGCTCCGCCAGCAAACCTCGCGATACTTCGCACCCGCCCGCCGGCGCCTGTAAGCACGGAGCGCCATGGCAACGCACTTCTCGCGATACCTGCGGGGCTGCCGCCCGTGCCAGGCGGGGCGGGGCGAGGCCGATGTGCGGCCTGGGCCCAGGGCTCGGCTGTACGGGGTCGCGGCTCTCTCGGGGCCCCGGCACTTTCGGGGCCGGCCGCCATGTGGAGAGCGGGGAGAGCCACGGAGCCCTTCCCTGAGGCGCGCGGCGGGCTCTTCGGCTTGTGCCCCGCCGGGACCCTCCCAGCGTAGGGGCAGCGGTGGGTCCCCAGCGCGGCGGTACCCGTCCGCCCCGGTGCCTCCGCCCGCGGGCCCTGTCAGGCTTTGCACGGCCAAAAGTTAAAATGTGTGATGATGGTGTCCCAGGTAAGCGTCTTCCGTGTGTCTTGCTTTGCAATTCCTCGAATTTTGCTCTTACAGTCATTTCTTAAGAGTGTAAAAAAAAAAGAAGGAAAACATAACCTTGCACTCTGCACTAAGTGGCCAACCCTCACTAGTTAGAAAGCGTTCAAGATAATTTCATAGAGGAGTAGTGGTTGAAAGGAACTAGTGTGTGACAGGAGGCCATTACCACCATGATTTAGTACAGTTTCTATCAACAGTTGCACTTTTTTTCCATCTGTAGTAAAAGGAGTAAGTACAGGCAAGCATCTTAAATACTAGCTTTCATCACTGATGGCAAGTGTACTCTACCCATGCTAGGAAGCCATACCAGATAATTTTCTTTATTTTGAAAGACAGTGCTCCACATAAATTACGGTTCTAATTCAAAAGCTAAGAACTTAGTGAATCAGGCTAGTTAAAGTAACAGTTCATGCTTTGGCTGGTACAGCATTATTTTCTGGCCTTTTGTTGCAGTGGTGTCCTTAGGAATACATCTTTGCCTTTTTCTCATTTTGTTCCCTGTTTCTCACTAGGTTTAAAGCTTGATAACACTAGTACTATTGTCCAGGGAAATCTATTCCACTTTGCACCTGAAACTCTAGTTTTGATAAGTCATATGCAACTTCTTAACCTCAAGTAAATGCTTAGTTAAAAACAAAAGCTCCATTGTCTTAAAACATAGTTTTAACTTGAGAGTCTCTAAACGACATGTTGCATGTCCCTTCATGACTGTAAAAAAAAGAATTACAGAAGTGCTGTTCTATTTTTAAACTTTGGTTTGCATATTTAACAGTGTGCTGTTAAATATGCTGGTTTCAGTTCTCCAGTTTTGTTTCCTGTTCTCATGAAATTGCAGAAAGAATTAGATGCTACTGGGAAAACTTAATGTACTTACCTTCTTTCATCGAGATGAGACACATGTACAAATGCCATGAACTTTAAGGATTAGTTACGTATGATTTGTTGAATGTATAGCCTGTACCTCACCCTTTGCTTCAGAAGGATTTGTTTGAGCTTCAAGTCTTGGCGAAGATCTGAGGGAATGGCTGAAGGTATTGGAACAGGTTATGTATCAGGTCACAAGGTGTGGGGCTGAACTCCAAGTAAGGATGATGGGGGCATTATTAAAGAGACCTGCAAAGTGGTGAGTTGAATGGCGAAGCTGTGGTTTATGACCTTGATATAGTGTAAGAACTAGTGGGCTATCAGTTTAGGTCTTCAGATCAGTTCATGTCAGGCAAAAGTGTAATGGGTATCCAGAGCAGACCTGCAATATTTTTAGTCAGATATCACAAAATTCTAGAAGTCTGCATGTGTTGAAAGGGGAGTGGAGCTACTTGAAAAAGAACAGTCTGCTGGGGTTTGCTAAACAGACAAACCATATGTGGCCCATGAAATCTCTGTAGCTAAAAGGATACTTTAAGGCCAGAGAATTTTAGAAGAGGATGTTCTGTAGGCTTGTACTGTTTTTATTGCTACCTGCATGTCAGCTTAGGGCCAGTGCTGGCTGCAGAGTAGTGGGCTTGGATTCGTGGATGTTTTTGTTTTCTTATAGTGTATGTAATTAAATCTGTTGAAAAAAAGAATTTTAGTTATCACTGCTTTAATAATGCATTGTGGAAAGTAGTCCTGTAAGTGGATGCTTCCAGGTGCTCAGGACCTGGTGAGGAGAACCGGTCTTCTCAGTGTGATTTTCACATGAAAACATAAGAATGGGTGAAGGTGGAGTTTCTTGCCTTTAGGACTTTTTTCCTTACCTCTGAAAAATGTCTGGATTGATGTTTCCAGAAGTGTGTAGTACCACTGATTATAAAATGGTGAATACTTGCTCTGGTGCAAGATTCTCTTCTTCTGCTTACTCTTCTCTGTAAAAACCATAGGTGCCTCTCACTGCAGTTGATAATGACTTTCTTATAAGTATCAAAACTTATTCCAGCAAATAAATAAGGAACAATAAAGGTTCTGAAATGAATCAGGTATCCCTTTGTTTTGGGATGACTGAGCAGGGGAAGATTAGAAATTGTTTCTGCAAACTCAAAAGAACGCCCCTTTTTGTCTCAGTTCAGATTTGGAAAACTTTGTGTGCAGCCATTATTTGTGAGGTCTTTTTACTGTGAAGAGTGAAGATGGTGGTAGAGGTATTTCTGGTAGAGGTATTTTGTTCTGTTTTTCACTGTCAATATGATGTGGATTCTTTCCACTCTTGATATGTACTGTTGTGTTTGCCTATGTGAAGCCACTGTGTAAACTTGATGCATCAGAATCTGGATTTTGTTTTTTTTTTCCTATACACCTGGTATTTCTAAAATAGTGGTGTTAGAGCACACTATAATTTTATGTCTGGCTCAAGATTTGGTTGTAGCCAGTAACTGGTATCTTGATTCTAGTGCTACTTTCAGTAAAGTGTTTTATGTACAGTTGTATGCATTTTGCAAATAAATTTGCATCCATTGCTTTAATGTTAAAGAAATTAAATACTTTGTACATCAGTCCACTTTATCACTATGTGTGTTTGTTTTTTTTTTTTTAATAGGCCATTGGCGTATTGGGGAGAAATGCCTTGCTCCTTGTCTTGAAAATGGGAAACTTCATGAAGGAACAATAACTTCTCTTGAAAAGGACAAGAATGGAAAATCATTTGCTGTTGTCTCATTCTTGGAGACTGAAGAAAGGAAAATAGTAGTAACAAGTCTTTGTAAAGTCAAAGACAATAGAGGATCCCGGAAAAGCTTAATATTTGATGAGGGTGATCTGGAAAAGCCGTATTTTCCTGACCAAAATCTTCCATCTCCTGCAGTTGCTTTTAAATTATCTGATAATGGTGATTTTATCCCGTATACAATTAACAGATACCTGCGTGATTATCAAAGGGAAGGAGCCCAGTTTCTGTATAGACATTATGCTAATAAAAGGGGATGTATTCTTGGAGATGATATGGGCCTTGGAAAGACAATACAGGTATTCTTTTTGTTTGTTACAGTGGGAGAGTAACATGTTTTCTGAGGTCCGTAAATTTTTTCTTAAAATGCAGTATATGAAGCTTAAACCTCCCTCTGCTGTTGTAGAGTTGGATGAGGCAGGACCTGATGTTCAGGACAGTACTCAGAGCCAGGAGCCCATTGCTGATTTAAGATTCACACCTGACAGTCCATAAAACTGGAATGTGACTTCTTTTGGTGTAAGCATGAGTAATTACAGTAGTTAGTGTGTTGAATTTACTCTGAGGATTGCTACCTGCCCATCACAGGATTGCTACCTCCCACAAAAGGACTTTACACTGGAGTACACTAAAAGAACTTGGGGCCCTTATATGACTCTTGCTTTTAAAATACTTTTTTCCCTGAAAACAAATAATTTCACTTATGGGGAATGGGAGTGAATGATGGTAATGGTCAGTATGGGAAGATTGACAGATATCATCTGCCTAGACTTGTGTAGGGCCTTTGATATGGTTCCACATGACATCCTTACCTCTAAACTGGAGATGTGTGGAATTGATGGATGGACATTTGATGCATGATGCATAGGTAGTCTGGCTGGCTGGATGGGTGCAGCCAGAGAGCTGTGGTCAGTGGCTCTGTGTTGAGGTAGAGGCTGGTGATGAGTGATATCCCTCAGGCTCTGGTTTGGGACCAGTGCTCTGCAATGTCTTCCTCAATGACAGACAGTGAGATCAGGTGCTCTCTCAGCAAGTCTGCAGATGACACAAAGCTAGGCAGTGCAGTTGACACAACAGAAGGACAGGATGCCATCCAAAGGGGCCTGGACGAGCTTGAGAATTGGGCCCTTGAGAACCTCATGAGGTTCAGCAAGTCCAAGTGCAAGGTGCTGCACTTGAGTTGCGGCAATTGCAGACATGAGCACAGACTGGAAGAAGTTGTAGAGAGCAGTCCTACAAAGGACTTGGGGGTTCTTGTGGGTGAAGGGCTGGACATGAGCCAACAGTGTGAGCCTGCAGCCTAGGGTGCATCCAAAACAGCATGTCCAGCAGGTCAGGGGAGGTGATTCTGCCCCTCTGCTCTGCCCTTCTGAGACCTCACCCACTGCTTCCACCTCTGGGGTCCCCAGCACAAGAAAGGTGTGGACCTGTTAGTGTTCTGAGGGATGGAGCCTCTCTCCTATGAAGACAGGCAGAGAGAGTTGGGGTGGTTCAGCCTGGAGAAGAGAAGGCTCTGGGGGGACCTCATTGCAGCCTTCCAGTAACTTTGTGTTCAAATCCAGGCTGTATGGGGGCCTGAGCAGCCTGGTCTAGTGAATGGCGTCCTTGCCCATTGCAGGGATCGGAACTAGGTGATCTTTAAGGCTCCTTTCTACCCTTACCATTTTACAATTCTGTGATCTTGTATATTTTTTATAAAACACAGTATTTGTGTTCAAGTTCAGTATGGGAAAGGCACTTCAGTGAATATGAAGTAAAAGGGAAGAATTCACATGTTTGGAAAAGGTTAGCACATACGAAAAAATAAATTTCATCGACTGACTGATTTAGTCTTAGAAAAAAGTTGTCTTATGCTTGTCAGTTGGCTGAACCTTATTCTGTCTGAATTAGAGGATGATTCATGAGGTAGGCTCTTCTAGAAATCCTTTGAATTTTAATGTTCTTTGTATTTCTGAACTGATTTTTGCTTTAAATGGCCTGACCACGTAGCTGTTTCATATCAAGCTGAAGTTCAAGTGAAGGCAAATACAATAACATTGATTCTTGGTATGATTACAGTACATTAGTTTGCTATCAAGGCATTTAGGTTGCTTCTTGCTTTATGTGGAAGAGACAAAGGTTTCTGGTAATGAATTGCCATTTCACAGCCTTTGCTACTTTTAGAAATTTGTTATGCAAATTCTTCCAAGAATGGAGAATATGGAAGAGACATGGAGATTTATTGTTCAGTTGAATTTAATTCTAATTCTCAAAGGATTAAAAAAAAAAAAAAAGTTATTAGTTAAACAACATGTGCAATATGGCAGTTCATCTCAACGTCAGTTTATGAAGTATTATGGCTAAAAATGTTTGGGTTACCTTTATTCTACATACCTCTTCCACTCAGCGGCATATGATGGATTTCTCTTCTGTCCATCTAACTTTATTCTTCTCAGGCATGGATTTTTTCTGCACTCTAGCTCTTTCTCCCCTTCATTGGAGGGAGAAAGCTGTTTTTTGAGAAGTCAACAGTTGGTAGCTTTGCCTCTGTGCTGCTATGAGCAGCTGTGTAGCTGCTGCAAGAAGGAAGCGGCTGGAATTGGCTGCTCTGAATAAAAGGGCCCTGTTGAGTATTCAAAAGAAGGGCACATCTCTGATGGTGCATCTTGTCTTTGCTGCTGCTTAATCCCATGGATACTGTTTATCCCAAGTGGATTTGACAGATATGCATATTTTGGCCAGATCTTTCTCTGCCTTCTTCCTGTTTTGGATTATGGTACTTTGGAATAGCCTGTGCTGGGATGTTTGTCCTCGCTGTGGTGTATTGTAATAGGTATCTTCTCATAATCACCTTGACTGGTTTGAGGCAGATGGGAAAATATAGCACAACAGGAAAAAAATGGTTTTGATGTTAACAACAGGAATTTGAAGGAACGGAACATATAGAAAAAGTATTAGTATTAGTATTAGTATTAGTAAAAAACCTCTACGATAAGCCTCTTCTTCCTTCTGCAGAAATAGTGTTGAGAGGATAATTAGAGGATATCTGTTCCTTCCATTTTCTCGTTTGAGATTCAAGTGCCCTGAAACGGAGAGTTGCAAGACAAGCCTCATCTCTATATTTTCCTGGCTCTTTCATGCTCTTGTCTCTTGTATATTTTTGGGACTTTTCCACATAGAGAATAAAAGAATGAGATAGAGCAATTAATTGCCCTTATCATGAATTCAAGGAATTCTTGGGAATCCAAGGAAGGGAGGGGTCTCATTTTAAAAACATTCCTTTAAAACCAATGAACACCCCCCTTCCTTCCCCAAAAACAAAATCTCCCCCCATCAAACCACCTTACTAAGTGCTATCCAGGGTTTTGTCCTAAATGTTTATTTTTTGTGGAATTCATTCAATTTCTTATTGTTCATAATCACTGAGAATTGTTTTCTTTCTCAAGGTCATTTCATTTTTGGCTGCGGTGTTGCACAAAAAGGGAACACGTGAGGATATTGAAAATAATATGCCGGAATTTTTACTGAGGACAATGAAAAAGGGCTCAGATTGTAACCCAAAGAAGGTATAACTTCTAGAGATACTAGCTTAAGGATTTTGCAAAAAGGCTATACTTGGATTTTGTTTGTTTGTTTGTTTGTTCTAGAATTTTATGTACATTAATTTTTAAAATTCAGCTGCTGAAGTAGATTAGGAATTGATGCCTTTCCTGGTAGTGTTTGGGAAGGCTTCAATGTTCCAGATTGTCATAGTGTCCTCTCTTACCAGCTGCTATTGTCTGATCTGTTACTGCTGTTCATCAGCACTAACAGGAAACATTTTGAGGTATCTGGGTTAGATTTGTGGCTAGAGTACTTTGAAAAGCCCATGTCACTGAGTAGAAAATTAGTGTTGTGTGATGATATTTTTCAAGTAAAAAAAGCATGTATGTGTACAATAACAGGCTATTTAATTAAGACAAATCCATATATTTGGCAAATGTATTCCTAATAACCTTGTGACTTCTGTTTTCTTGATTGGCTGTCATAATGTTGGAAGTAAGGCTGACTGATAATCTGGGTAATCAAATACAGTGACAGCAAATAAAAGATACATGTAAAAGTTCTGTGTGAATAAGATAAATCTGAAGATTGTTTTAATTTTACCCATTACAGAAACCATGTGATTTCTGTTTTCTGTTGTTATTTTTATTTTATTAAAATAATTAGAGAATTTGACTGGCATAATGGGTGAACATGAATAAAGGATATATGTCCCTCCGGAAATACAGACCGAGAGGATGGGGTAAAGGGATGGCACTTTATGTGCAGAGAAACAGGAATGCTTCTGACTAAGAATAAGAATGTCACTTCGAAGACATTTAATGTTGAAGAAGGTCATGGAGAGGTTGTGGACCCCGTCCATGCTTATGGGGTTTTGAAGACCTCAGTTGGGAAGGCCTGGATTTGAAGTCAGTGTTGCCACCACTTTTAACTGTAAAGCTGGAGTGAAAACATCCCAAAGTCTCTTCCTACCCCATTGATTTTATTATTCTGTGATACTAAGTCAATTGTATGAGCTGTCTTAAATTTTTAAACCCTTTTCAGGACTTTCTATGTTCAAGTCAGTGGATGACTAGACTTGTGGATTTTAGGAAGTCTGCTTATCCTCTTCATCCTTTTGTTTTTTCCATCTGTAAAACATTTTATGGTATACAGATGCTGTAACAAAGCAAAATGATAGTGTTTCACATCTTGCTGCAGTTAAGAGTATAATTTGAGTAAGTAGTGCTGTTTAGTGTTTAATTTCTGTATTACAGTATTTTTCTGCTGTATTATATTTATACACAGAGTAAACTGATTACTTTTGAATTTGTATTAACTTCTGATATTTCCGTACATGCTTTGAAATGACAGAATTAAACACTCAAACTGCTCAGAACAGTATAACAGTCAAGGTCTCGACTTTCATTATAGAGAAAGTGCTATGTTGTAATTTTTCAAGTAATACTGTAATATATATTTGTTTACAGAGTTTCCTTATAGTGGCCCCTCTTTCAGTGCTGTACAACTGGAAAGATGAGTTAGACACATGGGGATACTTCAAGGTCTCTGTCTTACATGGTAGTAAAAAAGACGATGATATGAGTCGCATCAAGCAAGGGAAATACGAAGTTGCTCTTACAACATATGAGACACTTCGCCTGTATTTGGATGAATTTAACAGGTAACGGTTTTCATGTGTTTTTGTACACACTGAATTTTAACTATCTAATTGTGCATTGTTCTTTGCAAGTACTTTTTTTGTGTAATGTATTTACTGTTAAATGTCTCACTGTGCTGCAGAGAAGAATCCCTGTCCTATTGAATTTATCCTGTACTACTGAATTTAACCTGTACTATTCTGGTGGGTTGACCTTGGCTGGACACCAGATGCCCACCAAACCAATCTATCACTCCCCTTCCCATCTGGACAGGGAAGAGAAATTAAGATAAAAACCAACTCTTTGGTTGAGATAAGGCAGTTTACTAAAGGAGAAGCAAAAGTTTAGGCATGTACAAGCAAAGAGGCAAAAAAAATTATTCTGTGCTTCCCATCAGCAAGCAGTGTTGAGCCACTTCCCAGGAAGCAGGGCTTCAGCACACACAGCGATTGCTCTGGAAGGCAAACACCGTAAATGACAAATGCCCCATTCCTCCTCCTTTCCTTAGCTTTTATATTTGAGCTGATGTCATATGGAATGAGTTATCCATTTGGTCAGTTTGGGTCAGCTGGCCAAGTTGTGTCCTCTCCCATAATCTTGCCCATGTCCAGTGTACTGGTGTGGGGGGAATATTGAAAGACAGCACTGATGCTCTGCCAGCACTGCTCAGCAGTAGCCAAAGCACTGCTGTGTTATTAACACCTTTCCAGCTATGGATGCAAAGCACGCACCTGTGAGGGCTGCTGTGGGAAAATTTACTCCATCTCAGAGAGATGGCCAGACCAAATACAACTATCTTTGTAATGGTACAGTAGCAGTAAGCATTTGAATAGTTCCCCATACTTATGAAATGTTCTCTGAAGGATGTGGGAACTGCCTGCCTGAAAACTACTGACAGCTGAAAGATACATAGAAGGTATTTCCATCTTTCAGTGCAGTGTAAGGAGAACAGTCACCTGGATTTTTTAGCAAAGGTATTTTCCTTGTTATTTGCACTTTTTACCAGCTTTGTGAAATTACTGAGCCCTAAAAACTTTGAGATTTAAACTCACATATTTCTCATTCAATGCTAGATATCCTTTTCCCTTATGTCATCTTGGAAGTAGGGTACAAACTGTTTCAATAGCTGGTGGTAGCAGCCTGTCCCCAGCAGCTGATATAAGTGGATCTGTAGATCTTGGCATTTCAGGCACTGGGAACGGTCCAGGCCTCAGAGAGTACACTAGTTGTCCAGACATCCATCACCAAAACAATCAGATATTCGTCTCTATGCTCAGGTCTGAGAAGTACCAATAGAAAGGTAATATAATTATCAGCACCCTAACTGCTTGTGCTCTTTCTGAGGAACTCTTCGTGCTTGATCATGGAATTGACTGTGGCCAGGAAGTAGGTGCATTTACAGAGCAGATCTGATGTGTGACTGCCTGCAAATACATTCCTTCAGCATGCAGATTTACCAGACTGTTTCTGCAGAGCCTGGTGACTAGATGGTCTTGACACCAGGAGAAGCTTTGTGTCTTGCTTAACTACAATGATGGGCTGGCCTCAAAACCGGCTCTTAAATAATTAGCTATCAGGAATAAGAATAAAAATGCTCAGTTATGCATGTAAATCAGTAGGAGTGATTTAAGTGGAAAGAGTTACCATATGAACATCTGCTACACTTCTTTAAGAAACTCCAATTATTAGCATATTTTGGGAATGTAAGGAACTTGAATATGAATGAATGTATTTAGTGAGTATCAGAAATGTGACAAGATCAGCCTTCTTTAGTGAACTAAATGCAGCCTGTTCAAGAGACAGGCTTTCTACTAAACATGTCTGTTTCAGCTTTTTGCAGCATATCAAACTGGATATGGTTGGGTTCTGAAATGTTCATTCATATGTGTAAAGTGAACTCATAAAGTTGATAAATCTCATCCTAGGGACTTGATGACTTAAATTATTATCATAGTACACAGGTCATTCTACCTCTAAGTTTTATTCTTGATCTGGCTACAAAATACCTCTTTGGTCACTGCTTGTAGCTATGTTCTTTCTAGTCACAATTGCAAAATATTTAAGTTCCTCTGCTATATTGGTATTGTATAGACGTTCTTGAGTGATGCTTTCTTGAAGAAAACCATGCAGATAGAAATGTTTTCAGTTCACTGGTAGTGGCACTGGATAACTTTTGTCAGGAAAATAACGCATACCTGTGTTAAGTGTATTTCAGTAGTGTACCTTCAGACACTTACTTATTTTTTGTAAATCTTAATTATGAGTGGAGTTAATTTTAGTGAGATGTGCTGGACTCATTGGTCCACAGACTTAAAGCTACTTTTTTCACGGAAAACATTTGATATAGTTAAGAGTAGCTCATTTATTTGTTGATACAGTGTGGCCATTATGTTCAGCTATTCTAATTGAATTTACTAAACAAACAGTATAAAGAAATGGAGTAGTATAATACAAAAAACCAGGAAAATAAAAAAGTAATAGTCTTACAAAACAATTGCAGCTACTTGTGTGGCTGACTTCACTTGTTATGTGTATGTGGCATGATGGAACAAGTAATGTCAGTTAATGAACTTGTTTTTGATCTGCAGTATTGAGTGGTCTGCTGTGATAGTGGATGAAGCACATAGAATCAAGAATCCAAAGGCTCAAATAACTCAAACCATGAAGTCATTAAAATGCAGTGTTCGCATAGGTCTTACTGGAACCATTCTTCAAAACAATATGAAGGAACTTTGGTGTGTTATGGACTGGTAAATAAAACCTTTTTTTTTATGGTTAAGCATCTCTGTGTGTTAACCATGCAGTGAGCGTGGGGCAGAAGTGGATGATATAGACCCATCTGTGTTATTAAAAAAACAACAACAAAACACAGCTCTCAACCTCAAAAAACCTGCTGTTTTATGGGAATATAACTGTTTTTTCTAATGCATCTAGGAAGGTAAGCTCCTGGTATTTTGCAGTTACTTAGTACATTTGGAGTTTGTCCCAGCTGTCTTCTTTGGGGAATCTGGGAAGTAATTAAGATGGTTCTTCCCCCACCTCCCATATTTCCTTTTTTTTTTTTTTTTTTTTTTTTTCCCCTGACACATTTTTCTTCTGTCCTTTGCCCAGAAGGCAGGGAATCATTACACAACCTTGACCAAAGTAGTGCCTTTTCTCTGTCCAATATGTGCAGGTCATTCTGAACTACTTGAAGGATGAAAGTAATAATATTTTGCTTCTTTTTTTCAAAATGCACAAGTGCACATATTTGAAAAGTAACAGTCTTGTCCAGAAAAACTTTTAATGATGAAGGAGAAGTGCAGCTAACCATAGATAAAAATCTAAACCTTTTGGGAATGCTTTACAGAGGAGGAACAAAGTAAGCATGCTTTAAATAATGATATACAGAACAGAATAGCAGGAAGAATATTTTAAGTTAGTGTTTCATCTGGTCCATTAAAACTTTGCTGATGTTGTTAATAGATTGTTGCAATGCATAGTGCTGCCAACAGTTACTAACTTCTTTTTACTGCTGTGTTTCTCAAACTTTTATTTAGTTAATTGTAATATCTGCATATTCTGATTTAATGAAAGCAGTAAAAATTGAAAAAAAATTGAAGCAGTAAAAATTGAAAATATGACTGCTTAGCTTCTAATTTAGGCTCCTCAACGCTAGCCTTGTCGTTTAGAGGTTTTATATAGTTGTGATTTCTGTTGGTCTGCTAAACTTCTGTTTTTCTTGAGATTGCAAACCTTTTCCTAAGGGGTATCTGTTTGTATTTGAGAATCACAGAAAACAAATGAAAAATGGCATGTCTGAAAACAGTATATGTTTCTATTTGTACGTAAAACTTTTAGTGGTTTCTCTAGTGACCGGTACTTAAAGATCTCTTGCTGTTAGTGAGAAAAAAAATTATGGTATACTTTAAATCAGTGAATCAATCCCCACCCCTTTTTGGTTTTTAATAGGGCTGTACCAGGACTTTTAGGTAGCAGAGTACATTTCAAGAAGAAATTTTCTGATCCAGTGGAGCATGGCCAGAGGCACACTGCAACTAAAAGAGAGCTAGCAACAGGTCGTAAGGCCATGGTGAACCTAGCAAGAAAAATGTCTGGGTGGTTTCTGAGACGTACTAAAGCGCTTATCAGTGATCAGTTGCCAAAAAAGGAAGACAGGGTAAGAGCGCCTTCACATTTGAAATACAATGCTAATGAATGTATCTCTTCTTTTTTTGTTATCTTGTTGTATTTTCTCTCTTTCATCATGTCTGTAGTAGTTTATGGTTTTCTCTTCATCTTATTAATTTAAAAAGAATCCATAGCCTTGGAAAAAGTGCACTTATAGTAGTGTGCTTTGTTCACATAATTACTATGATTGCACATTGAAATGGAGTTAATCAAGCATGAAAATGCTCAGCTAGTCTTCTGACTAGTGATTTACACATCTGTTTTATGTGTGTTTTTGTCCTTATCTGTGCAAGCCCAAAGCAACATATGTAAAGTTCTTGAAATTCTATGTAGAACTTCTGAATTTACTGCTTGACACTTCATGTATGGAACAGTATGCTTTTAACTCCCTCATTTTCAATCCCTAAGTGAAAGGAAAACCTCAGACAAAGCTGTGATTGGTCTGTAATGCTGTTCATCTGATGCAATTGTAAATATTATATGAAGTGATAATACTTTATTAATGTAGCTAAGGGTTCTGCTAAATATTTTCTTCAAAGTAGATGAATACATAAGTTTGCTGCTGGTTTTGTTTTCAAAATTCGGTATTTATTCTTCATCCTTCGTTTATAATAATGTCGTCTAGGCTGTGTTCTGAAGGAAAGATTAACACAAACATCAGTCAATCGCTTTTCTGAATCTAGCAGGTTTTATTCTTTTCATTATCTTGTTAATGTGAGTATATGTTCAAGTTACTGCTGTATTATTATAGCTCAGCATGGTGCTGCTACTGTGTGGATATCGTAGGGTAAGGAATGATGTTGGGATTTCTGTCTCCTGCTGCTTAAGACTAAAGATGTCATGGAGATGCCACCCATGGTCTCTAAGAAGAGGGATCAGGGTTTTGGCCATAGCCCTGTGTAGATCCTTGCCTTCTCATTGCTTATTCTGTTTGTCCCACTTGCGGTAGTACCCTGCAGCAGCTAATGCCTAAAAAGGGGAAAGAAAGGGCAAATAAAGCACCTTGTAAAACAGGGAGAAATCTGTAATTAAAATTATGTATTTGTTTCTGTCACTTTTCCTTCCTTCTATTCCTCCACAAAAGCCATATTGAAGCAGCAGGTTCTTGTAGCATGACATAGATATTCTTTGTAGACTTTTGGGATGGAAAAAAATAAATATGCATACATTTTGGTTAGAGTTCCATGCTCTCTCATGTCAAAAATCCACTTTTTTTTTCATTTGGTGGTGGAATAATTTCCTGTAACTTTGAGAAAGTAAAGTATTTATTTCCACTTTGTTTTCAGTGATCCATGATTTGTGTTTTTTGGTGCAGTACTTTTTTTGCATTTGATTGTGTGCTGCACATGATAGTGTTTCTTGGGTTTTTTCTTTGGCAGATGGTGTTTTGTTCCCTAACTGAATTCCAGAAAGCGGTGTACCAGGCTGTGCTGGAGACAGATGATGTAACCTTGGTGTTAAGAGCAGGAGAGCCCTGTAGCTGCAACAGTGGCCGGAAAAGGAAGAACTGTTGTTACAAAGTAAGAACTTGCCTTTGGATTTTAGAGCATAGTCTTCTAAATTTCTGGAGAGGCTCTCTGCTGATGATGAGCTGATTGAAATGTCTGTCTAGTTGTAAACTATCTGTTTGGAAAATCTCATCTGGAAACTTGGGGAGCTGTATCATCAGTGTGATGGAGTTAGGCACTTTGGGATTACTGCAAAGCTGCTTTGCATGCCCTGAGTACATGGTTGTTCTTTGTGCGGTCAATTTTGGACCTTTTGTGTTAATAAATGGACCTGTGATTTAGTTGATACTGGCAGGGGTACTGCATTGTGATGTTCAATATGTGCCAGGCAGGCTGCTCCCAGGTGCCTCAGGTGGTTTGTACAGAAGCTGTGAATGGGAGGCACCTTCAACTAAGCAGGTTGCATGGGCAGTTCGCTGTTCTAACTGCAGCTGTGCGTTTTTGTGCCACTAAATACTCACTTTGCTTTGCTTCACGGAGGGGAGAACTGTAACAGCACCCACAAAGCACAAGCTAAACTTTGTCTATGAGCAGCAGTACCTTTGCAGATTTCTTCAATGTCCTCTGGACTTCTTTAGTGCTTGTTTAGTCTAGCTTTGTATTTGTTTTGCCTACATCACTCAGGAGGCTAAGATTAAGCAGATCTTTTAAACATCTAGAAGCATATGTCTCATGCTTGTTTCTCCCTTTTTTGTTTCCGGCCTGTTCTGATTCTTCTGTAGTGTTTTGGGTCTTTTTCCAAATGATGTAGCTTGTTCAGTCTCCTGCATCTTTCTTTACGAGCAATCCCTCTATCAAGCTGTTTAATATTCCATGGATACTAGCCCTCTTTGCAGGCTTTTGTTTCTAGTGATGTTTTGTAGAAAAAATGAAGTGCTGTTGAACTTGATTCACAAAGAGCAGTAGGCAGGCCTGCAGATAGGTAAGTGCTCTTATGGACTGTCTTATTCCAAAGTTAACTGTGAAATTTAGTAGCTTGAGAATGCAAAGGAAAACAAATATTGATCAAACCAGCCAACTATAACCAGGAAGAGAGCTGATGAGATAGCTGCTGTTGCACTGTGGAATGTCTGAAGTTTGAGTTATGTTGAGATCTTCATAAAGCTTTATATGGTTTTGTTGGAGAGGAAAGTAAAGTTAGCAGTTTTAGGGTAAGAAGTCATTCAAACTGCTTTGGCTTGATTTAATCACTTTTGTAAAGTTACCATATTTTTGTTTACTGAGGAGCTCTTGGTTATCTCAGTATGATATCTGTAGAAGTTACAATCTGAAATGTTCATCAAACAGTCAGCATAGCTGTAGGGGTTTTTGCGTATTGAGATGTTTCTATTAATAGGATCACAAAGCTGAGAGAAAAACAAAACTTGCTTAATTTTAGTCAGAAATACCATATACATCTCTTGGGGATCGGTTATATTATCAAGAATTGTTAAAGCATTAAACCTGGTAAGAATAGCATTTATTTGAGATTATTACTTATTTTCAGGAGTATTTGCATAAATGGGTTTTTTTTTTTTAGGTAAATGCACATGGTGAAACAATTAAGTCACTGCGCTTCAGTTACCTAATGATCCTACAGAAGGTTGCAAATCATGCTGCGCTGCTGCAGACGGACAACACTAGCAAGCTGCAGGTTAGTTTCAGAAGTATCTAAAAAACGGACTTGTGGAAAATGAATGGGTTAAAAACTGTTGCATGAAAATTGCTACTGGCCTCTTTTTTAAGTCTTAGCTAACTGCAATTAAGATATTTCAGGAAATTCCTTTTCCATTCAGTTATACAGATCCATACCTTATAAAGACGTTACATGAAACAATATGTTAATTTAGTTGATGCATATCTGAAAGTAAGGGTTATAAAACGTTGGAGAGATTAGGAGGAAGAGTAATTTTTTAGTAATTTCTAATAGTGCCACTGTTGCATTTATGAAGAATGCCTGTAAGAGGAATGTCTTTGTGCAAATAAATAAATAATAGATAATTAGAATTTTTTTTTTCTCTTTATATTAAGAGCTGAGGTTTTTTTAATAACAAGAAACATGTTTTAGAAGAAATTGTTCAATGAGAGATCAGTATCAGTTTGTCTTGTTACTGTGGCAGGTAACAAGATCCACAAATGGCAGTTTTTAGAAATGCTTGTTTGTGAGCCTTAAGATCCAGAAATGAGGAAAGAGATTTAGGGATGTTAGCTCTTTCTCTTAGAAGCTATCAAGGAAGAGAAGTCAGAATGTCCTAGCTAATTCTGCAAGTTTGTTCCATTAAAGCAGTTTTACTTTTTGGGAAATGTTATTCTTAATGTCCAGGGCTTTATACACAATATATACTCAGATTTTTCAGTGCGCTTTTTTGTGTATAGCATATGTAGTTTCTGTTCTAATAACATTTGATATTTAAATAACCTCTGAAATAACAGAATACAAGTATTTTGTGATTTACCATCTTTTGTGTCATGCATAATTATTAGTTTTGCCAACATCTACTAAAGAAACTGATACTTTGTAGTATTTCTTACCTTTATTATTGAAGGCCATTAAATGCATTATTCTTAGGTGAGAGATGTGATCTTTTCTTTCTCTCTGGAAAAGTGTACTTTAAGGTCTTTTTTAAGTTCAAAGCTACATTTAGCAGTGGAGCTTTATGTGGCTTTTGAACAGCTTAAGTGCATTTCCCGTACAGTTTTTTGTTGTGGAACAATACGTAATTCCTGTACTCGCTTATTATGCCAGAGGGTCAAGAGATGCTGGTGCGCGGCTGTTGGGTAATGCAAACCTCGAGGCAGCAGAATTTTTTGAAACTGACAATTCTGGCCAGGAGGAGAAATTTTGAATATGATCTGTGGTTCCAGATTAAGAATCTCTTTTGTTTTTAAATGAAAGAAAGTAAAACACATGGGACATACTTTGTCCAGCAGTTTTGTAGTGAACTAAATTAAAAACCACATAACTCTGCTTGAGATACTTTGGCAGACCATGTTTCAACCTGTTTAACTCCTTGAATGGTTTATATAGCTCTGATTTTTAACACCTATTCTATCTTTCTGCCTTTCTTTCAGGAAGCTCATATCAAACGGGTTTGCAGCCAGGTATTTTCCAGTTTTCCAGATTTTGTGCAGTTAAGCAAAGATGCGGCCTTTGAAACAATTTCAGATCCAAAATACAGTGGAAAAATGAAGGTAAGCCAGTTCCTTAGAAGAAAAATAAATATTATTAATAGTAATAGATTTGGTGCTATATTATATGGATATAAGAAAATGTACACCTAATAGTTCTGGGGTTTTTAATCATTCTCTTGATGGTTGGTCATACCACAGCAGGTGTCTCCTGTTATGGATCAGTGTGCATCTGAGCAAAGACTGGATAACAATAATCTCTGATGCCAAGATTTTTTGAGATTTTTGCTTCATGTGTTTAATGGTGGGCATGGAAATGACCCTTATAGTCAACAGAACTATTTTTTTGTGAAATCATGGACTCTGGTGACAGCTGGAAATATTTGGCAAAGAAAAGGAAGCAAAACAAAATCGTTATGGACTTAATGGTTTGTGCACACCTTCAATTTTATGTGCAGTTCCAATCTCTCAAAAAACATACGTTAGACTTTGAAAAGGTTCAGAGAAGGGCTACAAAGGTGATTAGTAGCTGTGTGTCAGAAGCAGCCATGTAGGTTGGGACTCTCCAGCCTGTAAAGAATGTCTTAGGATGAGTGTGAGTGGGACCTACACAGTCATGAATAGCATGGAGCTGGTGAAGATGTACTGAGCGCCTACTGACTTCTTGAACCCTTTGGACATTAAATGAAAATAGTAGAAGTAATGCTAAAAATGACCAAAATAAACGTGTCTAGTATCAATCTGTGAAACTCCTCACCTCAGAAACTGTCTTTCTCTGGTTTTCAGAGTGGAACAGAAGATGTTTAATGATGATGTACAGTGTAGATGATGATGGTGTTGTTTAATGTAGATGAAAAATATGTCAATATAGCTAATTTAAAAGAAAACCATACTAGTTTTAGTAGTGTTCCTGAGCTGAGAGCAACTGTGGGGTGAGAAGCTATGCAGAATTTTTGCTCCCCATAAACCTGGATATTAACATTTTCTTCTTGGGACTGGTTGCAGCGGGAGGACTGTTGCTGTAGCAGTAATGGCTGTTACCACTTTACTGATTTGTTATTATGTAAGCAACTTCTTTCTTTACTGTTATTACATATGTGAAATACCTGCACATTTACTTAGTTGTATATTCTTAATTATTTTGAGAAAGTGAATTTAGTTGTTAAATTAGCTACCAGCAAATTTTTAATACACAGTTCTAAAAACCAAGTCCATCATGTTCAATAGTTGAAGAATTGCTTATGAAGCAATTATGTTACTGATTATTTTGCCATGACATTATTCATAGTGAAATTAATTTTTGTTGTTATTCTGAAATATTTAATTTTTTTAAAATCTTCCCATGGCAATCTCCTGGAAAAGCTGGCAGCCCATGGCTTGGACATGTCGCTGGGTTAAAAACTGGCTGGGTGGCTGAGCCCAGAGAGTGGTGCTGGATTGTGCTGCATCCAGCTGACATCTAATCAGCAGTGGTGTTGCCCAGGGCTCAGTGTTGGGGCCAGTCCTCTTTAATATATTTTTTGATGATCTGGATGAGGGCATTGAGTGCACTCTGTGTAAGTTTGTGAACTTAAGTTGGGTGGGATTGTTATCTGCTGTAGGGTAGGAAGGCTCTGCAGAGAGGTCTGGACAGGCTGGATCAGTGAACCAAGACCAGTGGTATGAGGTTCAGCAAGACCAAGTGCTGGGTCCTGCACTTTTGCCACAACAACCCCCTGCAGTGCCACAGGCTGGGCAGAGTGGCTGGAAAGTTGCCTGGCGAGAAAGGGCGTGGAGGTGCTGGTCAACTGTGGCTGAGCATCAGCCAGCTGTGTGCCCAGGTGACCAAGAAGGCCAGTGGCATCCAGGCTTTTTTGAGAAATAGTGTGTCCAGCAGGATCAGGGAAGTGATTCTTCCCCTGTACTTGGCACTGGTGAGGCCACACATTGGGTGCTGTGTCCAGTTCTGCGTCCTTCATGGCAAGAAGAACACTGAGGTGCTGCTGGAGTGTGTTCAGAGAAGGGCAACAGAGCTGGTGAAGGGTCTGGAGCAGCAGGTTTATGAGGAGTAGCTGAGAGAGCTGGGATTGTTTAGCCTGGGGGAAAGGTCTCCCCTGAGTCTCCTTACTATTCTCTACAGCTACCTGAAATGAGGTTGTGGTAACATGCTGTCCTGATTTTGACCAGGACAGAGTTAATTTTGTACAGTAGTTGTAAGGGGGCAGAAGGTTATTCTATACCACCTCCTGTCCTTGCTGAGACAGGGGTGAGAGATTCTCTGCCTTCCAAGAAGAAGGGAGTGGCTTCCAGTTGGCAAAAATGTGGTGGGAGGAGGAACACCGTTCATGTTTTTGGGGTCTGCAATGAACATTTTTGCGTGTGAATCACCCTCTCTCTTCTACTTTTGTTATTAGTACTGTTCATTTTCTTATCTTTCTGCTGTTTCCAGTAAAATCTTCTTATCTCAATCCATGATTTTCACCTTTTGTGTCTTCAATTCTCAATTGTGTCCTGACGTGGATGTAGCATCTGGTTTGGGAGAGCCTCAGTGGGGGCACTGAATTGGGGAGTACCATTCTTAAACCATGGCATAAAGGGATCAGCCTCTTCTCCCAGGTAACAAGTGACAGGATGAGAGGAAATCACCTCAAACTGTGCTAGTGGAGGTTCAAGTTCAACATTAGGAAGAATTTCTATAATGGAAATGATTGTCAAGCATTGGAATTGGCTGCCCAGGGAGGTGGTAGAGATTCAACATCCTGGAAGTGTTCAAGACATGACTGGACATGGCACTCAGTGCTGTGGTATAGTTGGCGGGGTTGTCTTTCGTCAGAGGCTGGACTCGATCTTGGAGTTCTTTTCCAACCTAAATGATTCTGTGATTAAAGCTAATTTTCCTTTCTTAAGGACTTTGCCTCTTGGGACTATTGTATACTTCACTCCAGTACTGAATTAGAACATTTTCATTATGTGTTTTTTGACTCTGAAGTGAGAAACACAGACAAGCAAAAGTGCTTGAGTTAAGACAGAGGTTCCAACATTATGTGTCTTCAAAGCCTATAGCTTTCAGAGCTGCCTGTTGGGAGGAATCTATTCCAACCATGGTAGTAAGTCTGAGTTCTTTCTGCTATAGTGAAGACTGCAGCGTCTTCTCATGGGTGGCAGTTTGAGTTGGATGTAATGTTGGCTGGCGGCAGTAAGGCTCTTCTCATACTTGTATGCAGTGGCCTTGGGTGTTAAGAAGATTCTGCTGTTGCCCTGCTGGAGTAGGCATAACTGAGGTGGAGAGAAAGCAGAGCATTGTCATCTTCTGACCTATACTGAACTTGTGCTGATGGCTTGATACTGGTATCAGGCAGGCTGAATGCTTACTTTTGACATCGATGATATCCACAGTTAGAAAACAAATCCTTGAGTTACTAGCTGGTATGTGCAAAGCCACTTTATGTTCTTGAATAAATTGCCCAGACATACGTGGAACGAGATGAGAAATACAAGAAAAATAGATCATAGTGATTACTCTTGTGTGATTTTTTTTATTGTTAGTGAATCATCTAATGCTCATATTCATTCTGTCTCAGTAAAGAATTTCCTGATATATTGTGTGTTTTACTCTGTTTATTTTATTTATATTATATTTATGTATAGTTATCACTCTATACTGGGCAATATTCCTGTATCTCAAGGTGTTTCTTAATATAGATCATAGGTAATTGCAAAAAAAAAGACAAGAACAACCTCCCAAACCTCTCTGTCACCCCAAAAACAAACCACACACCCCCCCCAAAAAAAAAAAGAAAAAGAAAAAGGGGGTCTTGGGGGGGGGGCAAAAACCCCACAAGCTCCCCAAACCCAAATCCTTAATAAGCACATGGTCTTGAGAAGAGCCTTGGTGGGGAGAATTCTCATTTTTTTAAAGAAGCTCAGTATATATAATGGGAAGATGGATTAGAAATTCCAATCTTGCATTTTTTAACTGCTCGTTATGTGGAAAAATATTTTTTCAATGTTTTTGGTAAATGAGAGATGCCAAGAAGTAAGAAAGAAAATAGAAAAAAATACTATAGTTCTTTCACAGAACATTTTTTTCTGGAATCTTTCCAATAAAGTCAGATCAGGCACTATACTGCAGTAGTAGTAGGCAAAGGTACAAAGCAGTATGGCCCTTTCTTTCCTCCGAGCTGAGAGATCATGGTCTTGTGTTATGAGGATTTCTAGTTGTTTGGTTGTTTTTTTTTTTTTACTTCATGAATTATGGAATTGTAGAATAGGTGTGTTTTCAAATGCTGCAGTTATGACAACATTTGAACCAGTTATGATTGGTTTTGCACATGATGCTTTGTTTTAGAAATCTGTAATATCTATTTCAGTCCACAAATTAGGATAAAATTTATTGAAGTAATTGATTACTTAAAAGAAATTGGTCTGCATTGTCTCTTAAGAGGAGCTTAAATTTTATGCCTTTCATGAAGTGCATGTTAGTAAAAACCTGAGCTATGTGGTGGTATTGCCAGATGTGTAGGGACAGGATGAGAAAGACTAAGATGAAGCTGGAGCTGAACATGGCAAGGGATGCAAAATAAAACAAGAAGGGCTTTTACAGGTATGTCAGACAGAAAAGTAAAGTTGAAAGAAGTGTGTACTCCCCTGATGAGCAATGCTGGAAAACTGGTAACAATGAATGAGGAGAAGGCTGAGATACTCAGCAACATTTTGCCTCAGTCTTCAATGGTGACCTCTCTTCTAACCTCTTGAGTGTCTGGACAGCAGGATGTGGACTAGGGGAGCAAAGTTCTTCCCTCTGTAAGTAAAGATCAGGTTTATGACCACCCAAGGAACTGCATGGTGCATATGGGACCCAATGAGATGAATCCTAGAGTCCTGAGGGAATTGGCTAATGTAGTTGCCAAGCCAATCTCCATAATATTTCATTGCAGTCAGGTGAAGTTCCAGGTGGCTGGAAAAAGGAAACATTGTACCTATCTTCAAAAAAGATGAGAAAGGAATATCCTCACAACTACTGACATGTCAGCCTTATCTCTGTGATTGGGAAGATAATGGAATCGATCCTTCTGGAAGCTGTAGTAAGGTATATAGAGGAAGAGAGATGTGATTTGAAGCAACCCTCATAGCTTCACCAAGGGCAAGCCCTGCCTGATGAACCCAGTGGCCTTCTAAACTGGAGTGACTTCATCAGTGAACAAGGGGAAGGCTATCTGGACTTCTGTAACACCTTTGACCAGGTCCTCAATAGCATCCTTTTCTTCAAACCAAAGAGGAGTGCGTTTGATGGGTGGACTTATAGATGAATAGGGAATTGGGTGGACCACTGCCCACATCCAGAGGGTAGGGGTCAATGGCCCAGAGTCACTGTGGACATCAGTGACAAGTGAGGTCCCTAAGGGATTCATACTGGGACCAGTGTTTTTTACTATCTTCATTAATGAGACAGATAAAAGGGATCAAGTGCACCCTTGATAGCAGGGACCTGCAAAGTATAAGGGCAAGTGGTTCATTGCTTTTGAAACACAATGATTGCAGATTGACCTCACAGAAGTATTGGGACTGCTTGGAAAAGAAGATGAGTGAGTATAGCTTTACAAGCCTGCAGTAATAGTCATTCAAATTACTTTGATTGTTTCTACAGTTTTGTTAAAATTGTCTCAGAGAGACTCTATAAGCTTTTTAAGTGTAAAGGGTTATTAAATGTTGGGGCAGTTGAAATTTTTTTTTAACTGTACTCATTTCCACAGACATCCATTTGTGGGGTTTTGGAATACTGTTCTTAATACAAATCTCTTAGGAATAACTGTTGTATTGCTTTAATTATTTTTGCCAGCATATTGTCATTCAGTAGGAGAATGGAAGTCTGTTGGAACACTTCACAAGAAGTGGTAACCTCTTCCATTTAACATAACCCTGACCCAGGCAGGCCTGGCTTTGAAGGCTTAAAAATATACTGCAGGCTAACTTGAACATATGTATAGAAAAATTTTCTCAAAAATAAGAGATAAAATTTCATCACATACAGACAACTCACAATGTTTAGCAATGGGGAGATGTGTTTAAATTCATGTGATCTCTTACAAAGAACATGTTACTTTTTCTTGAGTATGATCAAATATTTCTGTTTAGAGCTAACAATATACAGGATAATATTCTGGTGCGCAAGTATAGAACTTACTTGTCTTTGGTGCAAAAGCGTTCATTACATTTCACTCTTGCAGTTGTTTCCTACTCCAGAATACTTAAACTCCCGATGGGGATGAAATTGATCCATTTTATTTAAGCAAATTGTGTGGATTTATTTTTGTATCCTCCTATAGGAAATTCATTATTTGACCTGTGCTTTAATAATGACAACAATAACAGGAGCCAATTCCTTCTAGTTTAAAAGAATGTCACTTCTGTTTCTTTTCTTAATGTAGCTAAATAAAATGCAAATGTAAGTAGTACAGCTCTTGTTAAATTGCCTAGTATGGATTTTTTTTCTCCAGTAAAATAAATCCTAGTTTATATGTTCATGTACAATGAAGCCAGGCAAAAAACCTGTCATTTGTACCTTGTTTTCAGTTGTAGTAGGCTGACTAACATTTACTAAGGAGCTCAAAAGTGATATATAATTACTATTTTATGTTCTAGGTATTATCCAGAATTGTAACATTTATATGAACAGTCATACTTATTTGATTGTCAAAAATTTGTTAGGCTTTTATTGAAATAATTCTTGATTAACAGTTTATGTATTTATGAGTGAATAAATATAATTTCAAAAATATTTAGTGCCCAGTGGGAAAAAGCTATAGTCATCGTACAGAAAATTCCTCTATTCCCATTGTGTATGGCTTCTGCACAGTGCTCTGGAGCTGCCATTTGCCAGATGTGGACATGCTTCTTTTGAAAATAACAGTATCACTATTGTACACAAGGCTCTGGATTATTTGCTTCCCCACCAGAAGAACGTTGTGTGTGGGCAGATTATTGGCATTTCAACGTCTCTGCAGAGTCTGGGAAGCTGGATCCTACTGTAAACAGAGCAACAGATGAGAGTGGGAGCAGGGAGGGGCATACATCTCACTGATTATTTTAAGAAGACAAGTTCCAAGAAACTCTGAACTCAGATGTAGGACAGAAAGTTTAAACAGACCTTGGAGTTTTCAGGATAAATGTGTGCATTTTTTAAATGCAAAAACTCAGAATCTGAGCTAATGCATGGCATAAGTAACTTTTTGCTACAGTCTATGCACTGACACAAGTAGCTTCTGAATTTACGTCTTGGTGGGCTGGTGACTTTTTCACAGTAGGATTTCCATGTACATCACTGAAAAATGCAAAGGTCCGGCATCTCCATTATCTTTGGCACATTATTATGTTAGTAATGATTTTTGTTATGCCTCTGTTTGGCTTTGAAAATAATTAAGTACAGTGTAGTGTGTTTAGAGGTTGAAAATGTGTAAGTGTGTGTGAGATGACCTGTAAATAAAAATTTTTTTTTTTTTCTGCTGTGGTTCATTTACAGGTCCTTCAGCAGCTTTTAAATCACTTCCGAAAAAATAAGGATAAAGTTCTTCTTTTCTCCTTTTCCACAAAGGTGAGCTCCATGGGATTTTTATCAATTAACCGCAGCAGTAAGTTCTGAAGTGTGAATCACTGAAGTGACACCTTGTCAACTGCATTTCCTTATTGCTGTGGGAAGTAATTATGAGGACAGTGTGCTGTACGTCACAAGCATACTGGAACCTTATCTCATGGTAAAAATGGTGATGACAAAATGAGTGTAACACTCTTCTGCCTTCCCTAGAGCTTTTTAAAATAGTTCTAGTACTTCAGGTGCAGATAGCTGAGTTCAGCTGGTATGTCTTGAGTTAGAGCACTGTCACAGTACAGTATGACTGTGATATCATAAAACTTTTGCATTAGCACTGAAAGTTGTTAACTTTCTTTGTACTGCTTTCTTTTGATCATCAGCAGCAATGAAGCTTCAATCCTGAGACTTGCTGTACAAGTTGATTTGAATTTGAAACTGTCTGATTGGAGCAAGAGGTATATGTACATTTTACTTTTAAGGGACTCGCTGGAGGAAGCTGTTTAAGTGGAGTGGCTGCTTATTGAGTTAGATGAAGAAAGTGACAGTAAGAAGTGAAACAGGCAGCCAGGGTTGGAGAATGAAGTGAGACCACAGCAGACCAATATTAATCGCCTTGAGTGCTGTAGAATCATGGCTAAAGAGAACCATGAATGTTGATACCAAAATGGCAAAGATTTGCTCTCATTTGCAGTGCCTGGTGTACTGAAAATGTATTTTATAAACATGGCCCCTATTATAATGTTTAATTAAAAAGATAGAATTATCTTTTAAATTTTTTTTCTTTTTTTTCTTCATTTTTTCACTCAGTTGCTAGATGTGCTGGAACAGTACTGCATGGCATCTGGGCTAGATTACCGAAGACTTGATGGAAATACAAAATCAGAAGATAGAATCAGAATTGTGAGAGAGTTCAACAGCATTCAAGAAATTAACATATGTCTTGTATCTACAATGTAAGAAAATTTAACTTGTAATTTATTTCAATATGTCTATCTAGTGTTCAGTAAATGAGTTACTCTGCATTTTTCTTGCTGACCTTGTGAGGGATTACTTTTTGAGAAAGTAAGTGTAGATTTACTGCTTTGGTCTGAAGCTTCTTAAAACATATGGACACTTTTTCCCTCCCCCCTCTCCTCTTTTTTATGAGGATTTCTAAGATCTGAAAGAAGTGGGTCTTCTGAATCCTAGTTTTAAATTTCCAGTTGTTGTAGGATTGAGGAAACAGTTTTAAACAGTATTATTAAAATATTATTATTATGTCTTTTTCCACAGAAAGCTTTTAATTTTATTGTAGACACTCAATTTATTGTATTATACTAGTAGAACTAGCAAGTGAATGTGAACATGAAGTGCCATATTGAACTGAAAAATTCTCTTGCTATTGATTAATTTATTATATTTCTATAATATTGTTACTTATTATCAATAATTATTCTATTTTATGCTATTCTATTTTTCAAATGTATTATTAATTAGTCTATTTAAAATATTTCAACAAGATCCTTGATTGTCTTTTAAAAATGTATTTACCTGTCAGATTTGCTTATCAACTTACGATGGATAGTGAATTATTTTAAATTAGATTATTATGTTCAACTAAAGTTATTGTTAGTACAATTACTATTTATTTGTTTTATTCAGGTTACTTCCATGCTTCATCTTGGATGAAGTTGTTTACTGGGCAAGGGCAGAAAGGGAGCAAAGAGAAGCTTTGCCCCTTTTGCCTCCTGCCCAGAGGAGAAAATTCAGTGAAACTTGATGAAATATTGTTGAGTATACTGTCACTTTAGTTCTTCTTTACTGAAAGTGTGTGTTGGAGCTAGGAGGATCCACGCTACCTCTGCTTAAATAGAAGTCAGACATGATCTTAAAGACTGTTGTGAGTGGATGTCAGAGCAGCCTTCAAATACTCTCGTGCTTATGTGTAGGGTTGTGAAGTGATTAGTGGTGTTGGTCATGCACTTTGGTTCGTAATCTCTGTCAACAGTGGAATCTGGCCATCAGCTTCTCTAAGACCTTCGGGAGTCCATACCCCTTGTCTCTGAAGACAGAGGGGACTAACTGTATCTGTAGCATTAGGAAGGACTAATTTTTGGTTCTGTCAGTCTTTAGTGCTGTAATAGCCCTATCAGTTTTCTTTCATTAATTTACATAGAAATAAAAATGAAGGTCAATTTAACAGAGATGGACTTTCTCCTCTTTGCTTTGAGACCTTGTGAATAGAGACTAATGAACTTTCTCTGCCTGTTGATGGTGCTGGAGAAAAGAGTCTTGTTTCTGTTGTTTCTAATGTTACTCATCTTGCAAAACAAATGGAAGGAACAAACCATGATGGAATTACACTCGATATAACTAGTTTCTAAGCAAAACAGAAGGTGCAACTGTTTGTCTAGTTTATTACAGATAACAGGAAGTGTCCAGTTTCTTTGCTTGATACACAGTAATGGAAGCAGCTTTATATTTGTAATCCTTTGGAAATTAGAAAGTGATTTATCCTAGTTCCACTCTACAAAATATTAATCTTCCCTCTCACTCAGATTTCAGGCATATATACAATAACAATATATTTTACAGTATGTTCTCTATTTTTCAGTGCAGAGTACATTGACAGAATTGGTTCATACTCTTCTGTCTGTACTTTGTGAAGTTTTTGCTTGACTGTTCTATGTAGTCAATTTATATATGTTCTGAAAGTCTCCTTTCTCAGAGAGCCGAATGTTGATTTTCACTGAAACTACTTGCATGGTCTTTTAAATGTATAAATGTATTCTGCAAAGAATGAATTCCCTGCATACTAATCTTGAGACTGCCATTATGTTTGCTGGCACAATTAAGATGCAACTTATAAAACATAAAGCACCAGTCAGAGAATTACAGTGCGCCAGTGGTGATAACTTCACTGTTAAATTTGCAATAATCCTATTTTATATTCCTTTTCTTTCAAAATGCTGTTTCTACCTGCAATCGTCTATATTTAGCCCACAGAGCTTTGAAAACCCTGATTTTGAGTGGTTAAGGTTTTTGAGAAATGGGACCTTAGAAAAGAAAATAATAAAATAATAGAGAATAAAAGATAAAATTTTATCTATGTGTATATTTGACCTCAATTCTTTCACTTAATATTGGTACCAAGCATATGGCTATGCCTAATGGTTTTATTGGTGGCTGTGACAAATACAGCTCTATAGATAAACATATTTTATAGGTGTTGAGAGAAAATACAATGGATTTCTTCAGCACTTGTGAATTTCATCAAACCATTAGGTATAGATCATGAATTTCAGCTTGAGCACTAGGGAAGAATAGGTATACACATGTTGGAACTTCTAAGTCTCATGAAGTAATATTCATTTGAGAATACTTCAGTCCTGCACTGGTGTTGCTGGGAAAATACATAATTATTTAGGAGAAGAGGATTTTTAGGCATGCTTAGAAACGTTAAAACAATTGCTGGAGTTGCTGTAACTTGATGGGAGAATGTCAGAGCTTTCAATTCCAATTACACTGCTTAGCCTGAAGAAGGGAAACTGTGTATGTACAGTATGAAAGTCAACACAGGTCTGTTCCATCCTAGTGTTCTGGAATAAATAAGGGCAGCAAGTATTCCTGTCTTTAAATCAGTGTTTATGGATTTTTATATGCTAGTCTTTGTCTAGATTAATTCCATCAGAATAATTGTTAATGAAAATCTATTTCTGCTTCTCAGTTTTCTTTTTATGTAAAGAGAAGTGTCTACAGAAATTTGTAGGTAGTTTTTATCATGAAGGGTTACATATCCACTTCCATCTTACCCGCAGCGTTCTCTATTACTGTTCATTACTGGACTGCTGTTCATTACTTTTTACTTTTACAATGCTTCACTTAGCTTTAATTCTTCACAGCAGTGTTTCAAACAACTTTTAGTGCGCATATGATAACATTCAAAGAACTTACAGCCACAAAATTTCACTGAAAGAGAAAACGTAGGAACTATAAAAAGCCTGGCTTGGTAAACAGAATTATGTAGTCAGGGCTTTCATAGAACCTTTCCTAATGCCGTATTGTTCTGTACCTTCTGAACATCGAGGTATTAAATTGTGCAATTTTAAATAAGATGATCTTTTGAAAACTGTTCTTTTTAACAAAACTGTTTATTTAAGCCATATTATAGTAATTTGCACGGACCAAATTGCAGTAATGACTAACAGCTAGTTAAAATGATGGGGTAATGGAGGACATACCTTACAATGCACAAACTACTGCGTTTGTTCTGTCCATGAAGGATACAGGAGCCTTCTTTTTGTTTCGGACTACCTAAATTTTTGGGTCATACTTAAAAACATTGGAAGGTTAAGTTATTATAAAGCTAACTATCCTATTTTTCTGGACGGTCTGTTTTACATCTTGACTTACATTTCAGTCCAGCTGCAGGGCTAGTTTGGGAAGAAGAGAGGCTAAACTTGGTTTTCATTAAAAAGAATCACACTAAATTTAAAAATACCATGATATATTCTGAAAAAAGACCCCAACCCAGATATTGTTCAGTATTTCACACTTTGAGAACACACATCCTCTGGAAACATCCATTAATATTGGCAGGTTTCCATATACTCTCCCTTTCCAGATTTAACTAACTCAAAACTACACCATGCCTGGAAGGAAAAGGCCACAACCGCACTTACATTGACATGGAGTCCATGAAAACCAAAAAGTGGTGTGGCTCCGTAAGTTTTTGGTTTCTGTCTCCATTCACTCTTATACCTGAAAAATTCACCTTTCTTGTCTCCTTCAAACAAGCAAAATTTAAAGTAATCTGCTAAATCGGGTGCTTGATAAATGAAATGGGATTGACATTTTCAATTTTGCAGTACCTCTTTCAGGAAAACAGCACACTTGAAATTAGCGACGCATGTATCAATGTGAAGAATTGTTTTAATAGTTTACTTAATAATAGTATTTAGCATGTGTTTATATAGGATCTTGTCTCTTTTGTGCAATAGTTGGTTGAGCCAGTCAAAAAGAATTTTCAGTATTTCCTTGCTTTAGAGCTGGATGAGAAGTGGTATTTTCCCGACTTTTGTTCCTGTCAAATCATTCTGCTATGCACATGCTGAAGTCCAAAGTCCACATGCCAAAGCAGTTTTGTAGGGTTCAGCAGTTAGCTGCCTCAGATTAGACATATGCTCAAATTCTTTTCTGGTTTGCAGGTTTTACTTAAAAGCACTCTACACCTGTTGAATGTTTTAAGATGATGTAACTGATACTCCGGTGACTCCTAGCCCCCAGAGCAGACAATTTTCTGACAGTGACTTTTTTCCTTTTAATGACTGATACATATGTTGCTCATATGCAGCTGTGTGGCCAACTTTGTTTTTAAAAGCTGAGTAACTCACTGTACAAATACACTTGTGGCAGTTGTTAATGCTTACAGGTATGACTTACCTGAGATTGTGACCATTTTAGTGGAAGCTGCATAGCATTATTGTCAAAAACTCTATGTACTGGGATTAGAGGAAGTAAAATTTCACCTGTAATTGTCCTTCTTCTATAATGTTAACTGGCATAAAAGTGGTTATGAATATCAGTATAGTATTTGGGGGAATTGGCCCGTGTAGGACTTTATGGGAATGAAGTAGCAACTGGGAGTTTTACTAAGTTAATTGATAGCTGTTGGTTATGACTCAACTATTCATACAGTCTGTAGCAATCTTGATATTTACATAAAAAGACTGCATTTTATAGCAGTGGTTATTTGAGTACTTGGTGATTATCAGTACAACAGTACCACAAACCTGTACTTCACTGTTTTCAGTATCTTTAATATGTTTTGTTTTTTTTTTTATTTTGGGGAAGGATATGACAATATGGACTTAATACAGAACAATCTAGTTTCAATATTTTTCTTATTATCATGCAGTTCTGTTTTTTCATTTTTATGTTTTTAGGGCTGGTGGACTGGGTCTTAATTTTGTTGGTGCCAATGTTGTTATACTGTTTGATCCTACATGGAATCCAGCAAATGATCTTCAAGCGATTGACAGGTACACTCTGAAAATACAGAACTTGATTGTGCTCTTCCTTTTGTTCTGTAATCTGATTGTCCAACTGAAACTTTCCTCAAGTAAGAAATTTTTTACATAGTCTGGCTGATTCATGAGACAATAGGAAAAGTCCAGCTAAATTAGTTTTTAGCTTTGATGTGATTATTTTTAACCCTAAATTTTGCAACTTATTTTCCTTTATTCCTTTTTTGTGGCAGTGGGCCAAAAGAAAAACTCAACAAAAAACTCTCCATGGTCACTGTAACTTTTTGTGATCTCTAGAATATATGTGCACATGACATTTTCCTTGTGTTTTTCACAGCAGAATACATTGTAGTTCAAATGATGTTTTGAATTCCAGAACCCTGAAAGACAAGCGTTTTTATGTTCTCTTTTGCTTCGTCATTGTGGAAATTAGCGTCCTTTTTAGCACTCACTTCTATATCTGATGTTATGGTGTTGGAGTAATTCCACTAATACAGATTTTTCTTTCAAGGTTTTTTGACTGTAGGATGTTTCCCTAGGAATCCAGGACAGACCTTTGAGTAACTGAAGTAAAGAATATTGTAAGCCTTCAAAATTCAGTAGATTTATATTTTCATGAGCAGAAATAAACTTGTTTCTATTATCTCATGCAATTATGCAATTCAATTTTAAGAGTGTTTCTGATTTCTAAGACATGTTTGTGTGCACCTGTTCTAGAGAAATATATGTCAGAAATGTGTATTGAAGCCTGTCTTTAAAGAATCATAGTAAGATCACATTCCTGTGAATTGTTTTAGCCTCTCATGAATTTTGTGGAATATAGTCTATTAGAAGTCTCAGAATTTACCATTTGAATAGAAGACTGCCAGTTCATTAGCTGTTTTTATGATATTGTGTCTTGTAAAGTGATTTATAAAGTTAAGAAAGAACGGACTG
Source organism: Acanthiza pusilla (assembly GCA_036630365.1). NCBI lineage: Eukaryota > Metazoa > Chordata > Aves > Passeriformes > Acanthizidae > Acanthiza > Acanthiza pusilla. Next base: position 7,493,210 of record JAXCHO010000053.1, read on the forward strand.
CTCCAAGTAATCTGTGAGTTAATTCCTATGTGACACAAACAGGAGAATACTTGGAGCAAAAGTAGGTGGAGATACCAAGGGGGAAAAAGAACCCAAACAAACCTGAGGTAAACAGAGTGAAAGATGTGTTTTCTGGTGAGAGGAAAGACAGTTCTTGTGATTGAAAATGAGGAGAAAGCTTTTTAAACTGGGTAGGCCTGGGGAGAAATATGGAATACCAAGGGTAAAGGAAATGAATTACTGAGGAAAATTTGGAAAAGTAAGGAAAACAACGCAATCAACATATGCATGATTTAGAATAGTCCTGATTTATTATAATGTTTTCATATATTTATAATTTTGGTTATCATTCATTACTACCCCTAAGAGCTCTCATTTCTTAAAATGTTTTTAATGTGCTACTGTCCTTGCAGGGCTTATAGAATTGGCCAGTACAGAGCTGTTAAAGTGTTTAGATTGATATCCTTGGGCACTGTGGAAGAGATGATGTACTTGCGACAAGTTTATAAACAGGTAAAGTTCACAAACTGTTTAAATGAGGTGCTCTTCCTAGCAGTTTCAGGGCCTGAAAGCTCATCTAGCCTATAGTAAAATTGTACTTTACCTTAAGTTTATGGTATATGCTGTTACCTTAACTTACCAAGCACAGATGCATTATTTAGCAATTGTTAAAGAATGGAACAGAATTATATTTGTATCCAAGTTTTTCTGTAACTATTGGGAAAAAAAAAACCCTTAACTTAATGCATTCTTTGCATGCACATTCATGGAAATTAGAGAGGATCCTACACCGAAGTTTCTGTTGTGCAAAGTATTTTTGAGAATTCCTTTCAACAGCAAGGATCAATAGAAGTCTCAGAAAGGCTAACAAAATGAGCAGTAGCGGGTTACAACCAACTATAGTCACAAAAATCCTGCAGGAGGGGAGCCTGCTTCACAGAGATCTTTGGAGTTGTGATCTTGTAGAAAAAGAAGACCTGGGTATTGTCTGTTTGGATTTCCAAAAAGCATGTATAAATCTTGAAAGCACGTATAAGTCTTGTGCTTTTTTGATTTTTTCCTTTTTTTTTTTTAATTGACTTATATTTTTCAAGTTAAATAAGCAGCAATAAACAGAGTAATTAAAAGTCTGAGGGTTGATTTTTTTTTTTTTTGCTGTACTTGGATTGCTTTCCCTTAGCAAGTAAACATACAGTGCAAAGGACAGTGAAGAAAATACTAATAACGTAGTACAGAGGACGCTGAGCTGTCAAGATATAGAGGAGTGCCAGTAATTTGTATAGTAGGTCTCTGATAATAGGCAACAGTGCAGTGTCTTCAAATACTCTTTTTTTGTTTTTAATTCAGTGAAGCCAAAAAGGTTCATATTATACCACAATCTATTACACCAACATCTGCCAGGGGAATTAAAACAAAATATCCTCTCTTAGGAATTTCTTCTTGTTCCAGCTAAATCTGTGTGTATAATGTGGATGCCAGGAAATTCTGACGTGTTGTTGTAGCAAACACTTCTGAAATCTCTTGTGTTGTTCTGTTTTAGCAACTTCACTGTGCAGTAATTGGAACTGAAAATGCCAGACGGTATTTTGAGGCAGTGCAAGGATCAAAGGAACATCAAGGAGAGCTTTTTGGGATTCATAACCTTTTCAAACTTAGGACTCATGGGTCCTGTCTTACCAAAGACATCCTGGAGGTGTGAAGTACTACCCTTCTACTTTTGGATATTAGTTTTATGTTTTTCCTTTCCTCATGAGACTTTTTGGTTATCATTTTGAATGGAAACGCTATTACACAGAATGGTGAAACTTAATCAGTTTCACAATTCAAGTTGTCTGTGCAATGACTTGAATGAAATAGGCATGTTAATTTGTCGTTCTGATGCGAGCCAGGTAAATTTCTTTAAATCCAAGAATGGAAAAAGCTTGGATTATATTTTCATAAATTTCCTAATATATATCTTTTTTTAATAAAAATTGCTTCTTATATTTGATAATTTCATGCAGCTTTGTGCACAGATACCTTTTATTCATCAGTAACTCAGACTGACCTTTTAAGCCAGAATTCTGATAATAAAAATATTTTTTATGGTCACAGTAACCTCTTTATAGTACTTTTTGCAATGTCAATAACTTTAATAAAAAGTGTTTTATAATACTGTATTTTAAAATGTTACAGGGTGGAAGAAAATGCCCGAAACCTCATATTTTAAAATTAATTTCTTAATTACTCTAAAAAGACTGTTTGCCTAATGCTATAGTGTATAGTGTAAACTGACTTTAAGTATCTGCAGTATTATAAGTTATGTATGCAGCATGTTTGCTGCAGCCAGCTTGCATCTTCAAATTTACTGCAGCTTTATTCCATGCTTCTTTTTCTTTCCATTCTTCCCTTTATTTTGTTATTTTTCCTCTGCTAGGAATTTAGTCTGGACCTTGCTGATTGTACTTCTGGTGCTTACACTTCTGTAGAAAGAAAGAAAATTCCTCTTTTCCTGTGCTTGCCTTTGTATGTAGTAAAAATTTTATCTCTTTGTTAACATATTTGATTGTTTTAGAGGGAAGGGCGGGTAGAAGCAGGAGTCATGACAGCAACTACATTGCTAAAGGAAGAGAATCCTTCATGCATCTCAGAAAAGGTGAGATGTCTTTGTGGGCTGTGGACCAGAGCGTGGCAGAGCTCTAGTTCCCAATATTGCGGTGGCAAATGTGGCCAATGTGTTGTTAGGCTAATAATACTTTTACTCTGTTGTTTAGAAGGTTTTGTTTAAGGAATTGTGGAAGGGGGTACAGTTGGTTTAGATGATTGAAAGCTTCAGGTTTTGTGGAACTCCAGAAGACCTGGACTATTTAGTTGTAGGCAGACAATCAGACAGTGATTCCCACCAAACCAGTGGTCTGTTTGATACTGTCTTTTTAATTTTTAATGTATGTAATTATCTAATGATTTCCATCCCGAATAAGATCTCTTTTTTTTTTTTTCCTTTCTGCAAAGGTCAGTTTTAATAGGAGCATTGCATCTGTAGTAATGTTTTTGGCTGAGCACCATGTTCAGGTACTTTGGAAAGCAAGCAGTTAAGTCAATAAAGTGGCCTATAAGAGTGATGTTATCCTTGGATTAGATCACAATGATATGACAAGTTAGCCACTATTTCTTATGCTTGTTGGAGACTTCTGTGAGCAAATGTTAGTATTAATTTAGTATGTGCCCTCACATTGGTCTTAAGCTCATATTGTTAATACACCACTGGATGGTCAGGATGTCACATATGATTTGTTTACAAACAGTAACTTTTTAAGCTTCTGTTAAATACTTTTTGATGAGCAGAATTAGATCAGGATTAATATATTGATTTTAAAATGTCTTTTTGACTATAACATTTTAGTATTTACCATTTTGACTTTCTGTTTATATGTTGCTGTAATTCTTCTCTTGGTAGTATGCAGTTTTGAAGCTGTGTTCTGGACGTCAGTATCTTAGAAATGTTTTAAGATTGCCTCGGCATAATTTTATTTGATTACAGTAGGCCTCAACTAATTTTAGAGTGGCATGTTATGTGCTCATGACATTTAATGTTAGCCCCCATATACAAGGAATTAACCACTGTACTTTTTTCTTTTAATGAATGTCATTACACAATATTAACGTTTGAATCATGAAGTCATCTTTCAAACTTTGAGAGCTGAAAAGTAGCAAGGAGATTAATATAAACTTGAAAAACATGGGTGTGGATTTTGAAGGCATAGGTTGTTTTAGCGATGGGCAGCATATATTGTCTGAAGTACATAATACTATTGGTTATTTTCAGTGTTGTTCTGCTAAAAACTTTCTGCTGTCAGACACTTCAATAATTTCTCATTATGATTTATTTTACATTTTGTAATACTATTTTGCATATTTTTTGCTTGAGTGACATAGTGAAAATCTACTTTTTTTACACTGCTTTGCAATTAGGTGTGCTGTGTATACTGTTAACTATTATACTATGTTAAATAACTTTGCTGTAATTTTTTTTTTTAGTATGAACAACCAGACTGTAAAGAAGATGGAGATCCTCAAAGCATTCAGGCACAATTAAAAAGAGAAGAAACAGATTTTTGGGATGACTTCAGTGATGATGATGTTCTGGAGACTTCTGTGAAAAAATGTGACAGAAGGAAGCCATGCAATGCAAATAATTTCATGTTAACAAAAGGACAGCTTTCCTTAATGCAGTGTGGATTCTCTGAGTTGCTGCAGAGACAAATTCAAACTGCTAAAGAAGAGGACAATGAGTTTAACTGGCATCATTCAAGTTCTGATGATCACACTTTAAGAAAAAATCTAAGTAGCAAGCACGGTGATTTACAGAAATGTCAAACCCGTGTGCTTGTCTTGGAGCATGGGAAAGCTGTTCTGTCACCAGATGGAACTGATAAACAAGATACATGCACTACAGACTGGCTTGGTTTATCAGGCTCTGAGGAGGAAAGGAACAGAAAAAATGAGGATCAGGCTGTTTCAAAGCAATGTGATATAGTCATGGAAACTGAAAGTAGTTCTGAAGAGGGTGATGATGATGTCATCTTTCCTACCCAAGTTCAAGTATGCCAGCAAACAGTGCTTACTAATAAAGTTGAAATACACAGATCAACATCTGATAACTGCGAAGAGTTAGCAAAAGAAAAAGCTGGGTTTGTATTTAAAGGAAACAGTAGGCAATTTGGATTCCACAGTACTGAGTCAAATTTCAGCAATGCCGTATCTTTTGAAGACATCAAGAATGACACAGATTTGAAAGGAGCAAGTGACATAAGTGATGAGTCTGATGATATTGAACTTTCCAATAATTCTGACTCAAGAAAGCTAGGAACTTTGAGCTTTCCAAAGTGGAAGGAAAGATTAGCCCTTAACAATGGACAAGAGAATGTCTCCAAGTCTCTCCTACAAGCAAAGAAGCCCAATAGAAAAGGAAAGGAAAGTTGTTCTCAGAATATAGATGAATTCTCATCCTCTGAAGATAACTCTCCAGCTAAGAAAACTGATGCCAGAAAGCAAAGCTCTAAGTGTAAACGAGCGAGAGGCAGAGTTCAGTTTGGGTCTAAAATAGTGTGTCCTATTCAAGATACCTCAGTTGCACAAATGAAGTCTAGCAATTATGCTGCACATAGGAATTATGCAAGTAAAACTGAATTTGAGCATCAAGAGCGAAAAATGGAATCAATGGACAGATATTTAGGTAACTATTAATTTGTTTGATTTTATTTCAGCTAAAGTAACAACATACATTTAATTTACCATTGTCAGCACGTTTTAAGTTCTTTTTGCAGTACATTTTTTTTTATGTTACAAGATGTAATAAATGCTCTCCTAAGTTATTATTTAGTAATGTCTTTCTGTATATCTGTCTTTATGTATTAGTCTTACTTTTCTGTCTTCTGGGGTGACAGGCTGCTTTGTAATACTTTGTTGAACTCTTACCATCTCTTGAAATATGCTGAGATTGGAGATTTATGAGAAATTTACAAACTAAATACTTGAACTGTAAAACCTTAAGAGTCTTGATAGGGCTGTTAAATAAAATGTACAGGAAAAAAAAAAGTGATGTGGGAGTTTTAAACACCGTGTAGAAGACTTGATTCTTAAAGACTAAATTTTAACCATTGATGTTGCAACCATTGAGCCAGAGATGCTTTGAAACTTCTTTGTCAATCTGAAAATAACCACACTGAAATTGAAGTAGTATTAAACTGTCTGGGTAAATCCAAATAAGTCTTATGATTGTTGTTAATTTTATAGAGCTGAGAAATCTGGTGCTAAGTGAAATCATAATGAATTTTAAAACTTTAATTTAAAAAAAAAAATAAAATATCCTTCAGTGCAACTGTGCACCTTCAGACTTTTGGAATAACCAACATCTTTCTTTGTATTTTTCTCATAATGTATCAGATGGTGTTCAAGAAGTGGCATATATTCATTCAAATCAGACCGTGGTTGGCTCCAGCAAGGCTGAAAATCACTTGAGCCGGTGGGCGGTGCGAGACGTATTTGAGTTGAAGCAGTTTTCCCAGCTCCCTGCTAACGTAGCTGTCTGTAGTGCCAAGGTAAAGAGAAGTTTTTGGAAATGTCATTTTAACTTTTTTTTTTAATCCTCAATTTTAATCTTAAAATTTTCTAGAAAACTTGTTTGTTAATGGCCACCATGAATGATCAAAGACACTGAGGATGAGGAAGAGAATGTTCAATTGGAAGTCTAATAAATTACTTTGTCTCTTGGGGTGGCTTTAACATTAGCCAGCTTTGAAAGAGTTGGAAATTAAAGAGCACAGCACCCTCTGTGGGACTTTTCTGTGAGAAAAATGGTAAGATTAAAGACTTGGTTTTTGAAATCAAGTTCTATTGCCATGTTTTTCTCACTTGGGCCGTGAAAAATCTTCAATTTGTCCTGTATCTAGTTAACAAATATCCAGTTGCCATAGTACATTCTGGAACCCTGTAACACAGAAATTTGAACGTAAATCAGTTTGTAGAGTTGCATACACAGTTGCCATAGCTGAGTCAAATTGTCTGTGTTTAATGTCTTAGACATAAAACTAGAGTTTACTGGGAGTGCTTATTTGCTACAACAGGTATGTTTTATGCTTTTTGTTGGTCCTGCAGTTTGTTTAATTGCCCTTGGAGTACACACAAATCTGGAATAAATTCAGGTACAACTTCCAGATTTTTGTTCTTATACACAGTGTTTTTAATCTACTCTGATTATCTGGATGCTTTCTTGTTTGCCTTGCAATAAACATTTGCAGTTTCCTAGACTGATTTTTAAGATAAACCACAAGCACAGAATAAGTAATTGGTGAATGTGCAGCTTAGTCTATGCAGACATGTTAACAATCATTACAGAAATTGTAGACATACGACTGTGTTGTTCTGGGGTGTTGAACATCCGCAGTGGCTAGAAGAGTTTCTTCCAGTGCTGTTGTTGTACTGTATTTAATTAAGCCATTAGCAGAGTTGCCAAGAAATTTTATACTGGGAAGATCAAACCAGGCGAACCAGTAAAAGTAAGGCCTTTTCAATTCTAACACATTTGCATTAAAATGTCCCTCATTAGCAGAAACGTTGGTCAAAAATACTCAAGAGTACTGTAGGAAGGTATTTATTAATTGGCAATGGCTGACAACATTATTAAAACCAAATATAAATGAAAGAAAACTTTGAAGAGAGTACTTTGACTAAATGTCTGTTGATCCACCTCTGTTCAGAACACCAAAGTTTGTAGTGTTCATGTAACTTAGAGCTTATTATGTAGAGTTGTGTGACTGCAAGTATTGCAAATTAACTGCTCTTGATTAACTTGTCAGTCAGTTTTTTTAAGGTATGCATTTTTCACTCAGAAGCAACAACTTTTGAGACTTAGGTAGGAAAAAAAATGTCAAAAATTATAGAGAAGGGCTGCCTCTTTATTAATTTCCTGTTATTTCTTTTGCATAAAGGCACTAATGTAAAAATAATCCCTAGATGACTGACTATTCTTGAATGTGGCGTTTTGAACTTTTTGTGCTCTTCTCAAAAAAAGAGCTGCCAGAGCTTCATACAAAACTTTGAAAGGTTGTCTGCTTAGAATTTTACTGCTACTATTTTTCTTTCTTCATTACTTTGTATTTCCTGAGAAAGCATTGTGTGAAAAAAACCCATGGTCATTGTTGGGCTTCTGGCTATCAGGCTTTGCTGGTCATTTTTCATTTATTTGTCATCAATTTAAGTTAGGATGTTCACTATCTGAGCAACTACTTTTTAAATCGTAAAATAACGCATCTTAGTAAAAATCTTTTTCAGTAGATTAGTCTCCTGTAATGTTAAAATATTATACAGCTGGGTAATTCAAATTTCCATCATTGTTTTAAGTAAATAAAATAATGGTTTTGAATGTTGGAATTATAATTGGAAGCTGATATTATTGAAAGAAAAGCAAAGTTTTGTCAGCTGAAATTTCTCATTGATGTAGTTTCAAGCATCATTGGTCTAATAGTTTATCAGAAACTGTTGTGTAGCTCTCTCTGTTGGCTCTGGGTATCAGTGATACTAGATTCTTAATTAGAAGCTTTTTTACATAGTATTTAGGCTGCAGCTTTATGTGATAGTATCATGAAGGCACCTGAATAATATTTATGCTCTGATAATATTTATGTCCCTTCTTAAAAACACTGAATAGAATTGTTTTATTTCTAAGTAGAAACAATCAAGAAAGGTTACTTTCATTTCATAGATAGGTCTGCTAAGGACCAAAAAGTAGAATGTCCTTTGTGCTGTTTGTTTTACCTGTGCCAACTCTATCTTTTCCTCCTTTACAGTTTCACTCAGTAAGTAGTCTTTAATAATGCATTTCTGACTTAATAAATTTTAAATACATTTTTCAGGTAGTGACTTATATCTCTGTGAAAGGGGTTCAAGAATTCTGAAAAACTCGAAGTATTTTGTTGAATTGGATGAGCTGCAAGTTGGGAAATACAAGTTCCTACAAATCTTGGTGGAAGACTGAGTGAAATATTTTTGTTTCATGCTTACATAGAAATCTGGAATGATAGGGATAATAAATGTTATAATAAGCTAAAGTAATGACTATAGAAACACCCTTGTAAGAACATTTACATATTGATTTCTTGCAATTGACTAGCCATCCAAGCACATTTTGGGTTTACTACTTCTCTCGAACTTTTAGAACTTAGGTTAAGTCCTTTAGTTTCAGTAGCTAATTTATGGAAATTATATGAGTATTGGTAACAGAAAAAATAAGTTGCTGGAAAGCACTATAAGACAATGCCTTCTTCCTGATTGTCTACCTGTAGTAGCTAAAAGTATAAATCAGATTTATTAGCGCTTCCTTTATTGTTGAATCATGGAGACTAATGTAGTTGCTTTAGTTGTAATAGCTGCTTAAAGCTGGAGCAGGCTGCAAAACCCGTGAGGTCTCCTTTTTAAGAGAGGTTGCATGGGAAGAAGATCCTTGAGAGCCGAGTTAGAAGGGATAGGAGGCAGCAAGTCTTTTTCCTCAAAAGGTAACTGAAGGTATGTAGAACATCTTAAGAACATGAGTAACTAACAGGCTTGTATTTAAATTGATTATCAAAAAAGTGTAAGACTTGAACACCTTTTCTTGCCTCAGATTTCATCTTGGTGGTATTTTCTTTCCTTGAGTTTAGATAGCTTGTGTTAGATCTGCACAGTTGGCACTAGTGTAATTCTCAGTCAAGTCTATCTCAACCTTTTAAACTGTAAGCTTCAATCGAGCTTATTTTTTGATCCAGTAGTAAGTATTCAGTCTGTCCTTAATTTTACCTGAACCTAGTGTTCATACATCCTTGCTACCTTTTCTCTGAACAGGTAGAACATAATATTTTAATCTACTATTGCTCTGTACCTTTAAAGGCTTAAGGGAGCAAAATTTTGATTCTTTTTATGTGAAACAGATTTTGCTACTATTTCTTATTTCTTGCCTGCTTTGTTCTCCATGTTCCATAACAGTCCTGAATTCAAGACTGCAGAGTGCTTTTCTCTTCTTTCCCCAGAGGTGATGGGCAGTGCAGTCATATTGTCTGTGTATAGTTTTTCCAGAAATTTTGCCAACTGACTAGTTCAGCTAGAATGCACACATTTATAGTAGAGTGCTTGTTCAGTGTGTGTTTCTGTAAGTACCGTATGACTCTCGAAAACACAGTTTGGTGACAGCAACCAGAATATAAAAACACGATATCACAAGAGCTTTCTCACAACTTAGCAGCTGTGAAAGTGAGATACAATCTAGAAGTAATAAATGTAATAGTATAAAGTATGCATTAATTGTACAAGCAAGAGAATAAACCGTAGTTGGATTGAATATCATTATTCAAAATAAATCCTGTCCAGCATCTGAATTGAAGAGACATAATTGTTTGAAGAGAGTTTGTATGTGACAATAGTAGTAGCAAACGTATGTGGAAAGTTATTTTATCACATGATCCTTAAGAAAGGAAAATAAATTGTGGAATTCCTTTTATCACAGAAGTCCATGGGATTGCATAAAAATAGAAGATGTTCTAGCTGTTAGGCGAGTTGAAACAGCATTCTCTGTGAAGAAGGACATTGTCAAGTTATTATAGAATAGGCTTTCATAAATAGTTGTCTACAACAGTGGAGATTTATTTATATTTTAGTTTGCAAGTATGATGAGAGAGGTACTTAAAAGACTAAGATGAATTGGGTTTTTTTGGACAGACATGGCATGATATCTCCTAAATGTAGAATGCTTAGAATTATAATAAAAATACTGTAATACCAATAGTTCCTGAATTGAATGTAATTATCCTTTGTCTGAAGATTATCTGTATTCTGACCATTGCCCACAACTGTCAGTATTGGATTGCTGTAGATTTTAAGAAGAAAATACTGTAGATTTTGGGAAGAGTCTTCTCCAGGCTAAATAACCCCAAGTCTTTCAGCCTTTCCTGATAGGACAGGTGTTCCATCCCTCCAGTCATTTTTGTGGCTTTCCTCTGCACTAAGAGTGGAGGGTCAGAATCACCTACCTTGACCTGTGACCACACTCCTTTTAATGCAACACAGAACAGCATGATAATTTTCCCTCGAAGAGTCGATCTTTCTGATAGTGCTGCTTATGTGGAAGGCACCGATGTGTCAATACTTAGAGGTGTTTAGAGCCTTGGTGATCAAAACAAAGCCTGGGATTTCTGTTCCATGCAGTAGTGTGGCAGACAACTGTTTCTGAAGAAATTTTGGAGATATGGATTACCCTGTATAATAGGTTAATAGTACATCTCTTCTTCATTTATAATTATTAATGTTGCTTGCATGTCCCAGAACCTAAGTGTCACAGAAAGTTGTCAGGTATGCCTCTGTGCAGTCTGAGATCTCATGCTACTCATAATCTTTCCTAAGAAGTCATCAGTGTTAAAGCATGAGTTTCACTTCTATTTTTGATGCCACGATGCAGGGAGAATCACACCAGGCTATAGTATTGTAAACACCCTGAGGCAGAAAATCCATGTCATTTAGTGTGGCACATAGCCACTCCAGTAAAAATTACTGAGAGCCGTGAACAAAACACACTCGATGGACTGTTTCACTGAAGATATTCATAATCTGTCTATTATATACAAATGTGAAGGAAGAAGGTCATATTGATAGTAAATCTACTGGAATAAAAAACTTGTTTTTTCCTGAATTATTTTGTTGGGTTTAGCCTCATTTGATGACATTGAGCAATCTGTGCTCTGCAGCTGAGTTTAAATTCAAGTCTTTTGCAAATAGACTTGTTAAACATTCATTGTGTTTTCATTAAACAAATGCAAGATTGGTGTCTCTATTATCACATCACTATATGTTAAGAACATAGATGAAAACCAAAAAGAGCTGTCTTGTGTAGCCACAGAAAGAAGCATATGGAAAACAAAAGCTTCAAAAAGTAAATATGTAAAATCAACTTGTAGACTGTGCATGGTGGACTTGCAAAGGCAGACTGATTTTCAGTGCAGATCTACAGTTACTTCAGCCTTTCAGAGAAAAAAAAGTCTTGAGTAAGTCATGTGATATTTTGCTCAAAATTATTCTGACATGGAAAAATCAGAAGTGTTAATACACTCTCTGAGACCTTAGTCATGTACTAAGTATTTTAGAGGTTTTGATTTTCATGATCTTTGTTTTCCTGGTGGGCTCCAGGTTCCAAAGCACTTTGGATGCACTGACTGATTTTTAGTGCAGAAGTTCTTTACTTGCTTAGGTTTTTTGATAACGTGCACTGTTATTTGTGGAACTTTATCTTAGCTACTGTAAGAAGGAGAAACCTCCCAGAGGCAAGACTTAAATGTCTTCTTCTAAGGTTTGTAGTCTATTCTGAGTTAAATTACTGCATTCCTTAATGAATTTTCTAATTAATTTCTGTGTTAATTGGCAAAAACAGCTTATGTGAAATGTTTTGCACAGTATGGAAGTCTGGGATAGGCTCTCTCTAGTTCTTATAGAGCTGAATTTGTGTAGTATTTCTTCAGTAGGAATCCATGGGGGTGGGTGGCGGGAGGGGGAGGGCTGTGTGAGCATGGGGAAGTCTTTGGAGAAGGCTTTGAGGTTTCACAAAAAAGACGGAAGATGGGAACAGGACATTCTAAGTAATTTGAAAAACTGATGATGTCCCGCGTTGGAACTAATTTGCAGTTTTTAATGTGTGGAAAAGTGTTAGTCACAAGAACTTGTACTATACCTGTTGAATATGTGGAATCTTTTTTTCAGTCAACTGCATGTTTTTAACTTAAGTTTACTGAAAGTTTTACTGAAAAGAAATGTACAAAGACAGCCATTCAATTGAGGATTAATCACTATGGCAACAGAAATGTGGTGACTGAAAAGGGGGAGGATGTATTCTCCCCTCAGCTTCCTGCCAGCTGTCATATTCAACCTCTGTAGCATGAATTCAGGCCAAAATATAGACTGTGACTAGCTCTAAGAAACTTTATCTGTATTTTTATAAATTTGTACAAGAATTGCACTATAAAGGAAGACTTAATCCTCTGAATTGGATGACAGACATTTGGCACTATTACCAGTGTTTGACAGAGAAATAACGAGATGCTTTGTAGTAAAACCTGGATTAATGGTAAACCCCTCTTTATGTTATTGCAATGTGGTGTAAATGAGAAAACTAAGCATGCTGTCAGCCTAGGAAAAAACATGCCCTTTGTATCTCCAATGCAGATTTAAGTACTGTTGAGAATACTGTAAATAGAAAAGTTGTGTCATTAAGAACTCTGCTTTATCTTATTTGTATTACACTGACATTTTGTAGATTATTTAAACAAAGACTTTCTATCAGTTGTAGGAACTCTGTTCGCAGTGTGTTTGCACAGCTTTCAGATTCAACAAATTTAGATAGTTGTTTACAAAGAATAGGCTTTTGGGAGATAATGTGCCTTTATCCTTGTTCTTCTAGGATGGAGAAATATTCAGCTTTAAAGTAATTGTTCCCAAATGATTGGCCTGTAATGCTTCATTATTGAGTTTAGTGGTTCCATTTGCAATAGAAATAACCATTCCACTATTCCACTTTTGGTTGTGTTTTTTCAGTGTAGTGAGTTCATATGTGGCATTCTTTGAAGCTTGTAGTAGAGTTTTCATTGTGATGTGTGTGCAAGGCCTTTGGTTTTTCTACTCTTTGATGGAAGGATGGAAGGTGAAAGAAGATAGGTATAAGTCCACAGGCTTGTACTGGAATAAGCAATTACCTTAAGCTTTGGATTTTGAGACAGGCCGGTTATCTCCTGTCATTCTCAACAGTAGTAATAACTGTATTGATGCAAGGTCAGCTTTTTGGTGAAAGACAGTGATATGCCTTATGGGAATTATTTTAGCTAAAGGTTCAAAAACTTAAATAACATTGTGCCTAATGAAGAATTCTTGCTCTGTTACCCAATTGTAGAAGAAACAGACTTGAAAGTAAATGTGAAATAGAGAGGATGCAGTCTGTTCTCAATTGATATAATAGCCAATTCTCCACTACCAAGCAAAAGATTAGAGTTTATGGGATGCCTTTGGTCTCAGTTTATTTATGTAGTAAAGCTACATGTGGCAAATGGGAAAATGACAACATATTACTCTAAAATTTATTTAATTTTATCAGCTTTAATTTTACTGGTCTCTTGGTGTTGGAAAAATACTTTGGATGAGTAATTTGGATCTGTAATACATCTTAACAGTTTTTGTAATATTTTGAGAAATATTTCTTCTCTTGGTCTACTGTAATGTGTTCAAATATTAGGTACACTTGTAGTCATAGCCAACATCCTTTGTTTAACTCAGAAAGCTTAGTATAAATGTGGTTATCCTAGAATATTCTAAAATTCTAAGGTAGGTTAGCTTCATTTTCTAAGACGATTAAGGTACTGACTTAGTAATTACATTACTTGTAATTCTCATTCTACAATCTTATTTTATTAGAACAGCAGACACATTCATTCAGAGACTGCTTTTCTATTAAGAAAGCTAAATTCAAAGGGAAAACTAATGCCCACATCAGAAATAATGCTGAAATATTGTAAGATTCAGGCATGATTCAGACTGGAATTTGTAACTCACCATAAGGCTCTGAAGTACACAGTTCAGTTGTGTGTTCTCAGTAAGCAGAAGAGTAATGCTGGTTTGTTTAACAATCCTGTGAAAGTGGAGACATTTTTTGCTAACTTTGTTTATTTTCTTCACCATGTCAACCTCATTTTTAGAGAAACTGCATGAAATTTTATGTGGACACTATTAGAACTTATATTCCTTGACATGCAGAATAATGTACGAAGAAATTTTTTGTGACGTGCATGTACTAGATTACTTTAAAAGGTCCCTTCCAACTCAGACTGCTCTGTGATTCTATGTAGAAGAGAAAAGGAGACAAAACCAAGAATGGACAGTCAGATATCAAACGTTTCTTGGTCCTAACAGCAGATAAACATAAGTTAAAAAAAAGTAATATGTAGGAATAGCATCTGTTCAAGAAAACCATATAGAAAGGTCACACTTATTAATATATGTAATCAGGAAAGCTTCCGGGGGAAAAAAACCCCAACAAAAACCCTCAAACAAACAAAACAAAACAAAAAACAAACCAAACAAACAAAAAAAAAAAACCCAGAAAAAATGAGGAAAACTGCAAAGGGGAGAAAGATTAGTTGAAATAATTTAGAATTGTAGTTTGGGTACATAAAGGCACTGGAATGGAGTGTCAAATAATCAAATTAAGAACAATCGTCCAAAAGCAACTTCAACTCACAACGTATTGGGGAAGTCGTGCATTTTCTCAGGTTTTGAGGAAAGTGGGAAAATACAAAGTAGGATATGGCATAAGGGTTTGTTATGTGCTTGTAAGATGTGTTTTAAGAGGTCAGTCATACACCATGTTTCATGTTTTTGTATTATTTGGGTGACTTCAAAGCAATTAGACATTTTAGAAGGCTATTCTTGTTAATTTTAGAAATGTAAACAAACAATGAAAGTGTGCAATGAGAAGTATCCTGGATATCTGACGGCAGTGGTTTTGTGCACACCTAAGGAGACAAGTCTTGTAACACTGGGGGCAAGTGAGAGGGGTTATTGCTGACTGGAAATCAATATCTGGCAAGATAGTTACTGTTGGGTAACTAGACAATGAAAAGAGAGGAGGGTGCTCAAACACAGTGCAACTATGGATGAAGAATAATAGGCAAACATTTTCATCTTCAGATTCAGGCTTCTGAAGGACGTTCATTATCCTCCAATTCTGGTTTCTTAACAAATTGCCACACATGAGACAGTTTGAAAAATGAGTATCCCTGAATCTCTCTTTATTTTACTCATATTACTCCCAGCTTCTGCCCACTTAGTCTCCCATATCTTTTCATCTTGCTGTATTTAAAAAGGTGAAATGTTGTCCTTTGCCTTTCTTGAAGGGACTAAGAAAAAGGAAGTTACTGGCTTAAGGTGGCCAGTCATCTCAGTCATGTCTCATGGTGCTTTATACATGGACTAGCATTCATTGCTCCAGAGTGTGGAGCTGCCACTTTATGCCTGTTACAGGAAGGACAGATACTGAAGTTTTGTACTGTCAAAGATAGACAAAAAATGGGTTTGATAGATGTATACTGTTTTTAAGTAACTGCTCTAACTAGGTAGCAGGAGACAGGTTGTCTTATGGAGCTAATGGATCCAAGAGTTGTAGATTCAAGATGGAATCTTGAAGTAGAAGTTACTGCTGTATTGTAACACATTTTTGCTTGATGCCTATCTTCATTCTTCTTGAAGAGTGTTACCCTTAAATGTGGTGTGTGACACTAAATATGCAAATACTGCCGGTTTTGCTAGACTCTTGCTCGCTGCATCCTTTTAGGTAGTACATAATTCAAATACATCAAAACTCATTATTGGTATCCAAAACTTGATACATGCTATTAAGAGTAAGATATGTACATAACAAAAGAAGAAGGGATTGAAACCATCATAGACTAAATGGAAAATGAAAGGTGTCAATAAAGGTGCTTTCTTTGAAGCATTTTTCAGTTATAGTAAGAATCCCTGGGTTTTCTGAATACTTCAGAAACCATTTTCTGGACAACTACTTAACAATCCCTCTTCTTTCCCACTGCAATATATAAAAAGTGTCTTAAAAGTAAATGCAATAGATCAAGGTGGAATAGAAGAAAACAAGGATAAGCCAGGAAGGGCTGGCTGCAATTTTATGTGGTTTTCCCTTGTTCACAATAACACTTCATAATTTCATTTAATTGTACTTTTGTTCACTGTTTCTTTGCATTTACTGGGGTATTTCTGGAGTGTAACTTATTCTCATTTAATTTTTTCAATTTAAAAACACTGCCTTCTACTAAATCACTTGCATGTCTTTGTCTTACATGTATGCCTTTGAAAGTAAATAAAGTGTGCATTTCTTTTGAACTTGCTATGAAGGCTTTCTTGACAAAATGGAAGTGCATAAAGTTTAATAAAGTAGTAAGAATGTTGCATTCAGTAATTCAATTGAAATTTTTTATCTTTAATGTCAATGTAATTATTTTGCTGCACCTCCTACCCCTCCCCCCAAAGTTTGTGAAAACAGAAATGTATAATGATGTAATGGATAATTCAATGTAGACAAACTTAATTTATCAGATGACCAATGAGTATGTGGTCCAGCTTAAGTGAAACTTTTCCACTTTGATCAGTAGAAATTTTATAATGTGCACTGCAAAGGCATATTGTGTTTAATGTATTTAAATATTTAGCAAAGGTTAACTGCTTTCCTGATTGCTGTCATTGTTTCTGTCAATATTCTTCTAACATATATGTATCAGACATTTTATGCTGTAGCATACAGTAAAGGTTTTTTGTTTATTTTTCCTTTGTTTTGGCCATAGGATGTATTGATTCATAAAGGTGTGACATTCAATAATACAAAGAGATTAAATATGCTAGTGTCAGTAGAAGAGCAAGAGTCAGAGGCTCATAGCTGAATCAAGTTGTCCTAGTTTCTGTCTTTCTTTGGGAGATGGTCTTAGGCATGTGATAAGCATGATAATTAGTGTGAATACACCAGTGCTATACAGTCAACATGGCATTTCATGTAGAAGCAAGGAGTGTGGACACAGTAGTTTGTTAGGGAAAGTGCTTGAGGAGCAGAAAATATAGAAAGCTGTTGAAAAGAAGTTTTCATTATGAGATCAGTGATTTAGAGGGCAGATATTGAAAGATAATTGAAAAGATACTGGCCATGAGAGGAATGAATTAAGGAGGGTAATACAGGAAGTCACATTCAAAAGAAAGCAGAATAGTGTAGAATGCTGATGGTGTTGGAATATTGACTGAAGTTTTAACTCTTTTAATAGTAATGCTAATAGAAAGATAGAATATTTTCATCGCAGTTTGCAACTCTTACTTCTACACATGTCATCCATTGTATCGCTCAGAGTAACAAATACCAGATTTGACCTTTAACAAACATGGAGACATCTAAAAAACTAAGTGGTTTAGGTTTATTTTTAAATTTTTTTTAAGAAGTTGATGGATTTGGGAGCTGGGAGCTTGGTGCTGGGCTTGCTAAAATGTTCAGTTCAGCAGAGCCAGTTGTGTGTTTCAGCCTAACTGGGTATCATTTAACCAATGGCCTTTGCACCAGGGAGCTGGGAGGTTTTTCAGGAGTAACTCAGAATGGCTGCAGACTTTCACTGGAATTAGCTCCTGCAGCTCTTGCGGTAACTTTTTTTACAGTAACCTTTTCTTCCTTGAGTTAAAAAGAACACCTTTGAGCAACTTAGGTAGAAGAAGAGCTGCTCTTTGTACGTATATGGTGGTATTTTGATGTTGTTCTTTGGGGTGGGGCAATGTGGCTCACTGTACCTAAAATTTTGTGCTTCCAGAACTAAATATGCCTTTTGTGCATTTATATGCAATTAGCAATACTTCTAACATTAAATGTGGCTCTTTGCAAAGACAAACAATTTTATGACTTTTAGTGTGTTTACAGCATTTGGCTTTTTTCCCAAAGGTATTAAAAATCTTCTGTGTTTGAACAGATGTGTAAACTAAAGTATTACTGCCTCTTATACTTTGGTCTTGTTTAATAGGAGGTAGATTGATGCACATTTATGGGGATTTAAAATAACTTCAAGACAGGCATTGACATGGTTAATCTTGTATTCTGTTCAAATTATACTTTCTTGAATTAAATTACACAGCCCTGCTTTCTTAACAGAGTGAAAAATATGCTAATCTTGTCATAGTGAGATCTGAATACTATGAATATCTTCCATGCAAAATATCTATTAAAAATATTTTTTAAAACTGTGATTGCTTTCTTTTAGAATACATTTTCCAAGTAAAGTTCTGTATTACCCATGCATACTTAAAAAAAAAGAAGTTAATGTATTCAGAACCAGCAAGAGAATTGTAAAATACTTATCCTGTAGGCAATATCTACTAATTCCATCTCAATTTTGTTACTAGTATTGTACTGTTATTGGGAGAATAGATTTTTTATCTGAATTGGAGTGGGGTTTCAGTTTTGTGTAGAGTAGTTTACCATGGTGAAGTAAAATTTTAATCTTTGGAGCTATACATTTGTCTTAAAGTGAAAATTTATGCCTGTAGGTTCTGTAATATTAACACCTCTGTATGCTAGTTTGAGGTTACTTAGCAAAGTAATGGGGTGAGAACACATGTGGGATCCTAAAGCTCAGGAACATTGTGAACAACCCATGAAAATAAAGGAAATGGACATGTATTAACTAGAAACACATTGGGAAGAAACAGTGTAGATCTGAAACCAAATTTTGAGCAGCAGATGACAAGGTGTGAATACAATTTATGATTTCATCTCTAAAGTAGTGTTAATAAGGAGACTGAGGACATCACTAAGCAACTATTCTTTTCTGATCTTATTTGAAAAAACAAAACAAACAAAAACAGAACCCCCCCCCAAAAAAAAAAGCCAAAACCCCCACCAAACCAACAACAAAAAAACCCAACAAAATATTTTGTTGCTTTTTTTAATGTGGGTTTTTCTTCTGTGTTTCCATGCTCTTTAAGCACATTCTTGAATTTCCTTATTTCCTTTGACTGGCCTTTTGGCAAAGGGGAAATTTTGGTAAGAATTTGTGAGACTTCCAAAAAAATAACTCAGGTGCCAGTAGGATCTTATTTTTGTCCAAGATGTCAGAGAACCAAGATTTTCCTTTAGTGTCCCTGTAAATTCATGACTAAGTAGGGAGTCTATATCTCAGCTCTGAATCCCAATCCTAGCATTTAATCCAATGAACGTTAGCTACGTGTGACAGAATTGGGTGCAGTAGAGAATGCATTGTTATGTCAGAGACACAGCTGTTCTAATGATTTCAGTTTCTCATTTTACTAGAAAAATGACGAAAGCCCAGAAGATACTACTTCAGAGAAGAAGGGTATTAAGGAAAGGCAAGAAATGTTGATAAACAGTAGGCAGCATCATCTGTATGTTATGCATCCTGTGACCCAGAGAAACAAAAAAGTACACAGAGTAGGATCAACCACCTTCTTGATTGGAAAGACACCCAAAGAAATACGCAGGTGAGACTGTTTTGGACAATTTTGTTGGGAGTAAAATTCTAAGGTTGAAACAAACTTTCCTTTGGGTAGTTGCATTTGTCTTTGTTTAAGCCCTACTAAGGGAATACTGTTACTTTCTATGGCAAGAGTGGAACTAGTGGGAAACTCTGACTTACACTACACTATGAGTACTGTCATTGATTAATAAAATTAAGTTAACCCACTAATTATTTGAACATGTTGATTCAATGGTCATATATTACGTAACTGTGTACATGTCATCACCACGGATGTTTGTGGTATGTGCATCATGGACTACTACAAAACAGTGTTTAAACTGTATAGAAACAAGACATTTTATAATGTTATCTTCTGTCTGCCTACTGCTTTTGCCCAGGTATCATCACTTTTATTGAAAGACTGTTAAAAAAATGGGCTTCATGTTCTTCTTTGGTGTGGGGCTCAGTATTTTTTGATAACTCTTTTAAGACTTTCCTCCTTCTCCCCTTCTTATTGGAGAGATAATAATTTTTTGGTTTCCTTGTTTTCCCTTTTCCCGAAATGATTGCTATTGTTAATATAAATACTAAATTCCATTGTTATATAGATAGAAGTTCAATGAAAATAGCCAGGTAGTTTGTGGAAATAGAAAGGGGGAAGTTGTAGCTAGCTAAGCAAACCTATAGAATAGGTATTTGGTATATATTTTTAATTTGTCTTGAGACAATTAAATTACTCTATGAAAACTGGTATCTAGGTAATGCCTGTAAGCATTGAGAAGCTGGCATATCAGCTAGGTGGACTCAGCTATCCCAGTTGTTATTGTCGAAGTTCTGGGTTTACTGTTACAGACACTGAAAATTATAAATATTTATGAGTCAGGTAAAGAGAACCTTTCATTTTAAAAATGTTCAAAATTCTACTCATAGTTATCAATAATTTGTTGAGGTAAAATTTTGAAAGGCAGTGAAGTGATTAAGGCTGTTGTTCCAAGATCCTAAAGCTGTATCTAGCAAAAAGCCTAAATAATTTACTCTTGAGCATTGAGCAGGTTATCTGTTAGCACCTGGCATGCAGTTTGACTTTATAGTACATCTGGATATGCCATGGAGTGAATGAGGAGGATTACCTGCCTCAGTGTATTGTAATTGTAGGGTGGAGTGGGAAGCTGTCTGCAGTCACCACACTCAAATAATTGGAGCTAACCAGTCAGGTGCTATTTGAGGCAAACAGGGTTAAATGTTACTGCCTTTTGGAGCCCTCCTACAGAAAACGCTACATGTTTCATATCCTTTCTCTGAAATGGCAGTGTAAACCCACCTCTCGAGCATTCCAGTAAGTTTCCCTGACCCCAGACCAGGACTAACAGAACTAGAGCGATCTCTTTTAATTAGAGCTTGGCTTTTTAGCAGAAGCAAATATTCCATGACTCACTGGATAGGATGGTGTGGACAGTGTTTGTCTCCTGTGCATGCACTTAACCGATTTTTGTTAAGCAAGTCTTCTTTAAAAGGACTTAGAGCAGCTATTTCCTCCCCCTGTTTCCCCCCTACCCTGCAAAAAACGAAACCCAGACATTCTACCATCTGTCCATCTACATCTTTTTGGTAGCTAAATACCTTCTGAAACCTGGCCATTTGGTATGGTATCTAACCTACATTGACAGTCAGTAAGTCTTTTAAGCATAAGCTAAGGAAATGAAAATGTAGCTTGGGATTCAAAAGTTACTTCCATTTTCTAAAGTCATTATTCTTTCTTCTCTTTGTTAATAAAAAGAAACAGTACTTCTAATAGGGAAGTTACTTTTGATGATTACTTTCTGGGTCATGTGAATTAGCTGAATTGAATTAATTTCTTGAAAGCTGCTTTTGTTTCTAGTTAATGGTGTCAGCATAATGCATTTTTCCTTCTTGGTAATTACAGGAGACAGTTTGAGGAAATGGTATCCCACTTTAATATGGGATCAGTGAAAGATCTTGCAGAACATATTGCAAAAACTACATCAGAAACCAGGCAGAAGATGTTGAAAGAATTCTATGTTTGCAAGCATCCGGAGATAGAGTCTTTCTTCTCAGTTGAAATACCAGCACAAGCTTCACGTGACTTTGAGGAAAGAGAATTGGGTACAACACACTCCAGAAAAAGGAAATCCATTGCCAGTTTTGGAGTATCTAAGTCTCAACCTTCATCAGCTAAAGAACTACTTCTGCATGGAACTACAGGAACGCAGACCCGGGAGAGCCATAAAGCAGAAGCAGAGCAGCTTCACAATGACTCCTGCTTGCAAGATATGTTTGTTGATGCAAAATACAAACAATCACCTACTGTTGCTATTCAACATATTGAAAGAAGAAACAGTCAAGCATTCAAGGATTTTATGGCATCTGGCTCATTAAGCAGTAAATCAGAAATAACTGAGGTGCTGTCTGTAAAAAGTTGTGAAGGACAGCAAGACTCAGAAGGAACACAGCTGCCAAAAAAAAGATCCCTGTCTCAATCAGAAAATGGAGAGAGAAAAACTCGGATTTGCAAGAAAAATTCTTTTGTGGACTTACTTGGAGATACCTCTATTCTTGATGACATCTTCAGAAATGATGGAAATGGGTCTACAGGGTTACCAAGGAGATTCTCTTCAGGACAAGCAGAAATATCAAAGGGGAGACCAAAAGATTTCTGGGATATGCTGAATGAGCAGAATGAGGAGAGTCTCAGAAAGCTCACAGACATAGCAGTCATAGAGAAGCTTTGTGAAAGAGCTCCTCATTCAACAGTGAGAGAAGAGCAAGAAGTTTGTGAAAGTTCTCTTTGGAAAGAAAATGAAAATTTTCTATGGAAAAAATACAGTGCAGATGATTGACCATCCACTGCCAGATCTTGTAGTAAAATGAAAGTTTTCTATGTAAGTTGCACTGTAACTATTTTATTTGAACATTGACAGCAGTATGCAACGAAATGTGATAATTCCATGAAATTAAAGGTAAAATGATGAATTAATATTTATAGTGATATGGAATTACATTTTACAAGTGTGAATAGGTATGCAATTATATATGCAGAGTATAGTGCATATATGCATAGTAGTACAAATGTACTATATATTGTAACTTATGATATAAAATTATTTTAAATTAAACTTTTTTAGAATTTTCTGAGTGCACTTTGCTTTCTTTAATTCTGATTATATTCCTAGGCTCAACAGCAGGACTAAGTAATTTTTTCCCTTTACTTAAATTTGGACAATGTCAGTCATCTCAACACAACTTCAAGATAACAGGATTTGACAGTGATACTGCATATATTTTCTGAGGTGCTAGAGACTGGAGGACTTCCTGAGACAGGGATCATGTCTTTCTGTCTAAAAGATATTGATGGATTCCCATCCTACTTGAATTTGCTCACATTTCATCTCATTTCACTTTCTCATTACACTTATTTTTATAGACTTCTGTCACGTCTTTGTCAGGGAATATGCAGTACAATGTATATGCTGGGAATATGCAGTACAGTGTATGTGTAGTAAGGGATTTCAGTGTCTTGGCGGGTTATCATCTTACTTGTGAGATACTGGATATAGTAAAACTTCCAAAAGAAAACTGTTCTTCACAGACTGAAGGGGTGGTTATAAGATACCCAATGTTGTATCTCGTTTGCTAGGTAGTCTGTCGCATTTTTGGATGCTGTGGGATCATGTGAAGAGTACCTTGTAACACATAACCAGAGGAGGCCAGGGCTTCATGTTGATCTGGAAACCTTAACCCTAATCTTCGATTTTTGTAAACATTAGTATAGGGGTTTACATTGAGCATATTGTATAAATTGTTTTATATGAAAGGTAAATGTTACAAAATTGTAAAACCTTGGACACTGAACCTTCACAGCAGCAGTCTGTGAATGGTCATAGTTTTTGTGGTCTGGAAGACTGCCCACTGGAAAATAAGCTTGCATTTGATCTGGAGCAGCTTCTACTTTAGGTCATGGGAATCTGTTGTAGGCTACACTCTGTCTCTGTGTTAACCACTGTGTCCATGTTAGAAGTGGAAACCATCTGAAATCCTGATTGTGAAATCTGGCTTAACTACCTCAAACAAGGAGCTGAGTATTTAACATAAGTGTTAAGTAATAAAAGCCTTGGGCTTTACAGGTAGCTAAGACATGTAAGATTAATGTGTTCCCTAAGTTTTTCTAATCCTGAATCTATGCTGTTACCACTTTATTATACCAAATGGTATAACGGTCAGTTGGAACAGCTTTTAAAGAAGAAGTATGAGCTAAGAAAATAAAAGAAGAAGCTACAAACTGTTAGTTATTGGTACATTTGAATTATGTCGGGAACATATTGGTGCATTTGAATTACTCTAAAGGAAGTCAGCTTGAGTCAGGGAATATCTACTTCCTCATCAATGTTAATAAATATGACATAAATTAAGACCTTTTATTCGTGGCATCAGTGTTGATTTTCTTTGCGGGTTAGCATTCTTATGCTTAGAGAGGCAAACTGCTCCTTTGGTAAGAAAGAAAAGATTTGGTGGAATAAAGAATATAGTCATCAAATATGTAAAAATATCACTGCATAGAGGAAGGGAATAACTCCTTCGTGTGTACAACAAAAAGAGGAGTTAAATGGCTTTAACTCCACCAAAGATAATTGAAGTTGGATAAGAGGGAAAGAAACTCTGTAGGGAGTTAGGAGGTTGTGTAGTGCCAGTATCAACCATAATCTAGAGTAGGAGAAAAAAGTACCTGCTGAAAGTTGCGTAGATAAACCTGTCCTTTTTTTCAGCCAGAAGGAGAGACTGATAACCTCCATCTGAGGGTCAGAAGGGGCTATGTAACCTTGTTGATTTCAGCTGATACTGGTATACTGAAGAGAGGCTTCACCTTAGCACCATGTTAGTCATTTATGGTCTGAATCAGTTGATATTAGAGAGGGCACAATTGGAGGTAGGTAAGATTTTTTTTTTGATACTGAAGTATGAAACTGTCATCAATTTCCTGCAGTAATCAGGAAATTATGTTTCTCTTATAAGGTGATGGCGTGCATAAATGAAAAGTTCCACAGATATGCATGTTTTATTCACATGTATGCCAAATACTGACAGTATATTTGTGGAAATCTATTTGTTACATGCAATTTAATTGAGCTATGAGAAGATGTCTTGAAGTAAGATTTATGTCACTCTGTAGCTTCCTGTTCAAGTTTAATGTATTTTACAAGGAAATACCACCTGAGCCATAAATACTGCACCTTAGTGTCCTAGGGATCTGCCTATAAAATATTTTTGTCATGAAGATGTCTGTATGATTTTAAAAAAAGAATCTGAACAAATGAAAAGAGAAGAATTTTACCTAAATTTAAAAACATAGTCTTCAAATATTAAAATTGAAGGGATCAATTCTGTCTTCTTAGAAATCTGTGGTTATCATTTTGTTTAGCTTTAAAAACAAAAAATGATAGTGTGGAGTTCATACTTCCATGTACAGGTTCCTGCACAGTTGCAGGGAAGTATGGACTACAGGAAAACTCTAATAGCCTCCTGGCATGAGGAAATAGCTTCATGGTAGTTGTCACCTGATGTGAATAGAAATCATTCAGGAGCAGAAGGGTGTCATTGCTTTCATGTGGAAATGGCTTGGTAGGTTTTTACTGTTCTTTATTACAGTTCCCTTGTTCTTTTACTCAGTGGAGTTCCTATGGGCCTGGCTGTGGGTCCCTGACTTTGCAGGTGTTATCTGTATTTCCTGTTGCCTTCAATGGAAATTGTTTGACTGGAAAAAAAAAGGTTGCCAGTGAAATGGTAAGAAATCTGGCCCTTTCTATGCTAACAAATGCAGCTATCTCAACAACTAGCTTACAAGACGTAGTTAAAGTTACTCTGTGTTCTGAGTCTGATTTACAGTGTAATTTGGATCTTAAGTTGTTTTGCAAACTGGGGCTGTAGTTAGAACAGCATTTGGCACTAGCTGTGTGATGCACAGATTTCATATTTGATCTGGGGGAGAGAGACTGAATAATTTGAGGTAATGAATATGTTTGAGAAAGGGTGTGGTTGCAAACATTTGTCAACACATTAAGGCAGTTTGAAAGGATGTATTTGCATAGCTTTAGCAGGTCGTGACTTAGAGCACTGGAAAGCAGACTGATGCCAGTGCCATGGCTTCAGCACAGGGAGTAAAACCAGCATTAACAACAGGAAAGGGTGATTGGTAATAGCATAATCAAAGTATCACAGGACAAGTCGAAGGTGGTAATATAGTTACTATGAAGGAAAAAGATGACTTAAGTTACTTCCTTAGAAATCTCAGCTGCAGAAAGAGGAGAGGATTTTCTTCTTCCAAAGGAAGCATTTAACTGCCCTTGCTGCTATGTATTTTTCCGTTCCTGCAGTGCCCTGCATATCCTATTCACTGCATACCTTCCAGCTTATGCAACAAATGAGGTAATATTGTTAGAAAAACTCTCTCTCCTCGTGTTTGCATATTCCCCGATTCAGTACATCTTGACTTGATCCATTCAATAGAAAAAGAGTAATGACCAATTAAGTAGATGTCATGCCAGAATCTACCTTCCTGATAAGGGTACCTGAAAAGTAGATAATTGGCTAGGGATGACTAACGAGATGAAATTCCTGCTGTTGAAACTGGATGTCTGGCTTGCAGATGAGAGAGGTAGGCAGTGATTCAGAGCATTTAAGAGACATGCCTCTGGTCCTGTAGCTGTATGGATTGTAGCAATGTCTTTGTGAGTCTTTACCTTGTGTGTGATTCTGCCAGCTGTTCTGAAAGAGGAAGAAAACACATCTAAATGGATGACTGCAGGGCTTTAGAGTTATTTTCTTGGCATCCTAACCTTTGCTTAGTTGACATCTGAAAAACTGAATTTCTTTTTCAATGACAAGAAAAATTGTGCTCTAAAATAAAAGATGTAATTGAATGTTAGCATGATGTGTGCGCATGATACTTAAGGACAGGTTGTCTCAGTTGTTCTCTGTGTTTGCCTGAGCTGAGAGGATGGTATTGAGTGGTCAGAACCTGACCTAGTGTCTGTGTCAACACACAGTATGACTGAGTTGAAGTTGCACATATAACTTGCACAAGCTGGAGTATAAACAGTCCCACTGCACTAAAGCCTTGTTTTCTGAAAATGCACAGGGGTGGCATAATTACATTACAGTTTGTATTGGTCTGTTGTAGCATGTTACAATGGCAGAGTGTTGTTTGTGTATTTGATAGCAACATTCTCAGTCCGTAACACTGCACCCAGTAAAGACAATGAAAAATCAGTGGGGATAGGTGGGATGCTGAACAAATACTAGCTAAACTCGGAATGAATCTGTTTTTTTCTTCATCAGAACTGTTTATACTAAAGGGATTTTATTTCCCTTTTGCTTGATATTGAGTTGTTTCCATGAAATGAATGCTCATGGAAACATGATCTCCCATATCATCTTGAATATCATTCTATTCTAGTTACTTTAAAAACAAATACCAGATGTCTGTTTATGTTGTTTAAGTGCTCACAACTACTGCCAGCATTTGCCTCTCCATGATTTAGACTATGATGGAACTTCTATCACAGTTTCTGCTTGTTCTGGTTTATAATTCTACAACAAGGAAAATATTCATACTGTGATCTACTCTGAGAAAGCTGTTTTCTTAAAATGTCTTTTCTGTGCTTTGGTCTCTTCACCTCCAACAGTAGACTCGGGGTAGCTTGGCTTGGTCCCTCTATGTATGTTTACTATAATAGCATAACTAGAGGAATTTGTGCTCTTCTTGGCCTCCCTCTCTGCCCCCACTGTTCTGTAGTTGTGGTTATATATATATTGCTGTAATTACAGTACGCTAGTTCTAATTTAAGAGTCTTATACTTGGGGGGAATATTGAGGCATATCTTCTCATTAGTCATATGTTGAAGTTCTGTTCTGCTTCTGATGCGTCACTGTGCAGTATTTTGAAAAAATGGAAACCCTGTTCCTTGTAATGGACATTATTACTTCACATTACTATGTGCCCTAATCATTAGAGGTAGATAATATATATTTTATATATCCATATATGTACTTACAGATGTACTCTCTATATTTTGTATATTATACATATCTATGTATATATAAATTAGAATTATATTTCAAATTATCTATACAATCAACTTCATGCCTACAGTAAGAGAATTTATGATTGTATGAAATATGTATTTTTTGCCTGAGGCAAAAGAAATATTCAGTATTTTACTTTCAGACTTGACATACTGCTGTTTGAACCTTGGGAACATAGAATAATTTATTGGTCTAGAATTTCGTGGTTCTATCAAATTGTTGTAACTGGGTAATTTGCCTTCTGATAGTCCTTTATGTGAAACTCATAAACCTTAGGCAGATGAGAAACCAATGAAAAATTGTAACATCAGAAATACCTGAATTCAGTGCCATTCGTCTCTCTGATTCTTTGTAAGCTACACAGAAGAGAATGTGCAGTCTCTCATTTAGTTTGAGAAGGAACTAAATTGGAAAATGTGCTTGGACTAAACTGTGGTATTTCTCTTGAAACATTTCTGTTTATATATTAAGGAATTCTCTTCAAAAATTTCATCGTTCTAAAAGAAATAGAAGCTGTAGGAAGCTGCTTAAAAGACAAAGTTGGACTTACTATTGCTTATGTATGAAAAACTTAACATAGTAATTTAGTAATTAAATAATCCTCTTTAGTAATGAGAAAAGCTGTTTTAAATGGTGGGAATTTTTTAAATGTTGTCATTTACCCCTTGGTTCAGGCCTTCTACATACTAGTGTTCAAGGAGTAACGTAACTAGTGAATGAAAAAGCCAAAGACATGGAACCTGTTTGCGTCTGGAGACCCTGATGTCCAGTGTTAAAACTGTTCTTCCACCCTTACCCTGAGAAAAGTAAAGATTTAGGCCTTTTGCAATGCTGCAGTGTTTACTATGCATGGTTAGGTATTTAGGCTGTGGTGGTTCCAGTTTTTCACCTTGTACATGAAGTCATGAAAAGAGACAGTTGTGACCTGGTAAGCCTTTTGAGGATGATGTCTCTGAAAATAAAAAAATTCTGGTAAGAAAACAATGCGAGAAATTTTAAGGGAGTTTACAAAATAGAACGACACTTCTATTTTACTTACCTCACCATGGAAATCCCAAGGGTCGTTTTAGAAGATGTCGTGTTTAAGACTCGGAGTGAGCAATAAAACCTCCTTCAGTCGAGTTGCTATACTTTATGCATGCCACCAGTTTATCTTTTGTCGTTTCATTCTTTCAGAGATGAGAAGTGGGTGTTCAAAACCTCTGGGAAGCTGCAGTGAGTCTGTTTTTCCTGGTAGAAGAGAACATTCATTTTTAACCTTGCAGGACGACAGCATAACAGATATGAAGTCTGTGATATGTGTCTGGCTTTATCTTCTGTTTTTGTTCAGCCAGGCAACTGGGAACTAACTAGAAAAGATTATAGCTACCCGGTAGCTTGGTTTGGATGCCTTGAGATGGTAGCCCACAGTGCAGCTGTGCTTCACAGCTGCAGAGGCTGCAGCTGATCTGTGGTGCAACCTGGGATTTCTTCATTCTTGGCTTTGTGTAGAGACAGTCAGAGGGGAAAAACTATAAATCTTAAAGGGAAAGAATTAAAGGGATCTCTTTAGAAATGAGGTGATCTGAAGAGAAGGAGAATGATGTCCCTGGGAAAAGTTCATATCTGTAAGCATACAGTGTAGAAGACTACGACAGAATGCATGAACATTTGTAATGCTGCCATTTTCTAGCTTCTGAGTGTTTTTATAACTTTATTATTTCTAATGCAATTTTGACAAGGTGCTTTTTGTGAACTTCCAAACAAAAGCATAAAGAGAAAGGTATTCCTTTACTCAGAAGGGGTTGATTCCCACATGGATCATTATGAAAATTTAGAATCACAATTTCAATTACTTGACCAATTGGAGTGGTTAATAACAGTGGATTACAGTCTCTTTGTGGACTAGCCAGTTAGGGGAAGAAAGGATGTAGTTGTTAGTAGTGTCTCAGAAACTAGTTGAAAACAAAAGAGTGCAGGCATCTGTGAAATCTTGGTTCTATTCTGCAGTCTGGAGACAGTGTTTGTGTATTTAACACAATGGATCATTATGCCCTGGTTATATTGTATCTGTCTCTGGAAGTCTGCTCTGCTCTTCTATTTCTTTCTTGTTAGCCCAAGCTCTTCAGCTTGTTTCCAAGCTAATGAGCTTCTTCAAGTGTACTGCTTGGGCACCATCAATGAGTATTGATGGAACAACGGGCAGGATTTCTCGGCTCTCAGTTCTGGTGCCACAGCAGCTTCTGGGGGCCAGTACCATAAATTGCATAAAAAGACCTAAAATGTTCTGTAAGTCCTTTTGTAATTGTGGAGCCACTCAGTTAATCTGTGGGAAGGATGTGCACATAGTCTGGTGATGGAGAAAGTGTATGAGGTCAAGGTAGTCTTCTGTTTTAATAGAATGTTCAGAAAATAATGGTGCTTCTTTGTAGGAAATTTGTATGGAGCATGGATAAACCACAGCGTTTAGAACTTGGCCAAAATTTGGCAGGTTTTCAGAAGGCTAGTGCTGGGCATGACCTGACATTCTGATTGCTTACAGTAAGGCTCTTGCCACCCACATGCAGACAAAACAGATTCTCAGTGAAATGGCTATAGAAAAAAACATGAGAGAAAGTGAGAATGATCCCCTTTAGCCCCCTTTTCAGAACAGCTGTTCTGGTTGAAGTTTACCAGAAAAATTCAGCCTGATGGAGACGAGCAGCAGGAAAAAATTTCAGCTTTAGTAGTTAGAGTTTGATGAAGTTATAAACAACTGAATTAGGGTTCTATAACAGAAAGGGTTATGTAAACTTAACTGTGGGTGGAAGTATCACCAGTGTGTATGATATGGGTATAGATGTACATTTGATGCATATGCGGATAGTGTCAATGGCTCAGGTGTGTGATGATATTATTGATCAGATACAAGGCCATGGAAGAGGCATGGCAGTCGGTCTGTAAGCATCTTTGCTAGCCTGTTTTAAGCTTTACATGGGCAGTTCAACAGTGGTGCTACAACTATAATGCAGGAGAACTCCTTACCTGTTGAAGGCAATAAAGCTACTTCTTTTAGTCCAGCATAAAGGAAATATTTCAGGGGAGCTGAACAGGGGTCTGGTTGCTGTCTCATTGTTCTAAGTGCACTCATTTAGTGTAAGGCTATGAAGAATTAAGCTTCGGAGGGGATATTGAAGCCATGGAGTAACAGCTGTGGAAAAGTTTGCCCATTGCCTCTTTTGTGGTAGTTTGTTCTCGACAGCCATACAGTGTAGTTCCTCTGCTTAGGAGAGGAAAGAGTGTGAGTTTTTAATAAGCAATAAGCTTATCTTCCTGTTTTACTTCTCTGAATTATAATGGAAAATAATGTTTGTAACACTCAGTAATTTTAGCTTAACTAAACAAGTAGTGACAGAACCAACATTAGTCTCTAGGAAAATTGTGGGAAGGACTTTTTCTCATCTCCCTATGCAGTAAAAATAGCTTTAATATGTTTGCATCAACAGTTTCTCCTCTTGAAAGTATTCAGATGGTGCAGGCTTTTTGCTATTTCTCTTTGGCATGGTATACACATACTGTAGTAATCCATTTTTTTCATCAGCGTGTTGCTAATAATGAGCCACCTAAGCTCTGAAAACCTCCCTCTGCTCTTAGCTGTAAAAGAATGCTTAAAGGATTTAGGGATGTCAGTCATCATCTGGGTTTTTAGCAGGGGTGTGTGTATGTGTGCACAGGGACAAGGGGAAGACAGCCCAAGCCGGAGTTCAGAAATTACACTCTGTGTGTGGTCTGAGGTTATTTCTCATTTCATGAAATGCACGCTTCATTCCTGGCTCAGACAAACTTGCACGTCACTGAATAAGTCCCTTATCCAGTTTCCAAAACACTGAAGAGATTTGAAAGGGCTCTGTGGGTGGACTGCTACTATCGGCAAAAGCAAATAAGCTAACCTATTTAGTTAAGCATTTTTTAATTCTTAAGCAGAATAACCTTCAGCAACACTTGAACAGTTGTGGCCATCCAAGAGAAGAGAAGGAGGTGAAAAAGCACACAAGTTTAAGCAGTCATACATTAATTAACATTAAAGGCTGCATTGTAGTTCCTAGTGTGTGAATGTGTTGTCTGATCAGTCCAGGAAGAGCACTAGGGAATGAGTAAATGAACTGCCTGTGCTGCTAGTCTGTGGTCTGCTGGTCAGAGTTTATTCAGCATTTCCCCTTCCTTTAATCAAAAGTGGTGGAAAATTATTATAGTAACCCCCAAAAAGATGAATCCAAAGAATCCTTGTATCAATACAATCCTTGTATCAAAAAGATGAATCCAAAGAATCCTTGTATCAAGCTAGTTTGGTGTCCAAAATAAGTAAATGGCTCTACCGGGGGATACTATGAATGTCCAGCAGCAGAACATTATTGTAGAAAATCCTAGCTCTGTGATAAATCTCAGTATCCAAAATAAACGATGATTTATTTCAAGGCAGGGAGAAAATAGAACAACCAACAAAATGTTACTATTCATTCAATTTGAAATTATTTGGGCAGAACAGCGTTGAATACTCCAAATCCTGTTTTCAATCCAGTATTCAGTGATCAGAGTATCTCTCATCTTGATACATTGGCTCCAAATGAGTAATGTAGTCAACTCCACAGCTGCCCAATCTATGTACTTGCAGGATTAACTTCATTGTAGCTCTGAACTAGACCAAGATAAAAGAACCTCTTTCAAAATGAATCAGAGACAGAAATCTTTTATTCCGAGAGATCAGGATCTGTGAAAGCCCAGGCAGGGCAAAGTGTGGTAACATAATTCGTTAGAAGCTTTCTGTGACAGGTATGACAGGTATGTAACAATAGTCTCCTTGCCCTGGGAAGCACTGCCTGGGCCCACACCTCTGAGATCTAGCAGAGTGCAGGGCTAAAGGTCTTTACCCAAGGAGTGAGGCTCCTGCTTCCCTGTGGCATGAGAGAGGAAATTACCAAGTTGTAGATAGGGGGTTTTGCTGAAACCTTTGCAACCCAAAATTCAACTTCAAATACTTCTCACCTCCCAGTGCCAATATTAAATTAGGTCCCAAGGGTCTCACGTTCTGAATAAACAGCAGAGAAATGAACATTGCTGAGAGGCTGCTGAATCACAAGGAAGAAGCAGGGAAGCATTTGACAGTTTTGTTTCCTTCATAACATTAGCAATTCTTACTTGCCTAGTGCAGATCAAAGACAGATGAATTGCCAAGCCACGCTGCTTGTTGTATTTTCAGGATGTGTGGATCCAGAAAGAACTGGTGACTCTGTGCAGTTCTTGTCTGTGTTCACAGACCTCTGCCACAGGTCATCTCCATCACATCTTCAGTGTGGGAAAGAGGGGGCAGGCTTACCCTTCCTTTTGATGGCAGATCTACATCTGTCCTTTGGTTCCCTCTCCCCGCAGGGAAAGTGAGGCATAAAGCAGGAAAACTGCATGTGTAAAAACTATGGTGGACCCAGGCTGACATAGACGTGAGCTGTGAGACTGCTCTTCCTTTCTTAGATTGTGTAGTGTGCGATCTGCCTGCTCTACTGCTTGACAGTAAGCCCTGGAGGGAGTTGTGACATGGAGCACATTCAAGGATGAAAAGCATGGAAATCCCTAAAGCATGTGCAGTTACTGTCTGGACAGGTTAGACAACATAGACCCTGAAAAGATAAATTTGTTAGGGGATCCGTAACTAAAAGTTAAAGTTTA
Organism: Acanthiza pusilla; assembly: GCA_036630365.1. NCBI lineage: Eukaryota > Metazoa > Chordata > Aves > Passeriformes > Acanthizidae > Acanthiza > Acanthiza pusilla. The sequence goes on from JAXCHO010000053.1 coordinate 7,526,536, forward strand.
AAAAATCTGGACAGTTAAACAAGTTAGCTGATAGGGAAACTTGGCATTTAAAAAAAAATTTAGAGTTTAACTAGGGACCTATCACAAAAGGTCCAGAGAGATTTGAGTAAGAGAATATTAATTCACTGCCAGTCATTTTATATTTTCCCTGCCCTTGGATGACAGCAGTTGGTGCTGAATATTTTCACATTTTCACCAGCCCCAAAGCTGAAATGTGCTCTGTTGTTGTTTATTTAGTCTGACTAGTTCTGGCCAAGGTGTTAGCCCTTCATTCCTTTGTGCTTGAAGCACAGCAGCGAGTCCAGCTGCTGAATGTGGGGCTTTTCTCAGCAGCTGTCTGCATTAGTGTCTGGCTACTAAGACCAAGCTGTGCTGCCAAACTTCCACAACACTGTCCAGACAAGGCTTTCCCAGAGTTAGATGAGCCTAGGAAAGAAACCCACCAAACCCAAAACCCGCTTAGAGAAATCAATGCCAGTTTCAAATACCACACTTTAAAGAGTTTCTGCTTGCGAAGCTAGCAATCAGAAAACCTCTGTCTGGAAGAGGGCTCTGAACCAACTCCTATTATAGGACCTGACGCTGAGTTCTTGGTGGTAAATGACCACATTACTCTTTGGGGCCTGTGGGTGTCAAAGAAAAGATGCATGTGAGAAAAGTCACTGGCTGAAAGCATGGATATGTTTTGAACACTGGAGGTAGTTTAGTAGCCTGAGCCTGTTTCTGATTAAAATAAGAGTCCTTCAGATGAATGGAATGTAAACCACATACCAATTATTGGAATCCCATAAAGGAAACTCCCTTTTCCGTCTGTCTATCCTTCCATCCGCCCACCCACAAAAGTACAGTGTCTCAGAAATATCCCTCGGCAGAAATGATGGAAAAACTCAGTGCTTGCTTCCTCTTTCCTTACCTCCCAGGTGCTGGATGACAACTAAAGAGATGAAATTGCAGTGAAGCCACTTAAACAGTTATCAAAGAAATGGACCTCCTAATTAAAAGGATAATATTTCCTGGCACCAAGAGAAAACACACAAAGTCAAATCTTGAGGCTTTCCTCAAGCAAACTTCTGTGGGAATGTGACTGTGTGAGGGCTGCAGGAATAAGCCTTAGAGTAAGACCTGCTCAAAGTCAAAGCATTAGATCAGTGCACTCATTAGAAAAAAGTACTAAGGCATGCATATACTTGTTTCATTTGGAAAATCTCTCACTCCTTTGCGTTCCCTTTGCACATTTAATTGAGGCTTTTCCATGTAATTGATTGCAGTAATTAATGTTCCCATCTCTTACTTCTATGAGGCTGGAGGCGTTTCTCCCAGGTCAGCTTTGCATTTTAAGTGTTACAGTATCTGTTTTACAGATGGTAAAACTGAGACACCAAGTTCAGAAACAGCAAATCAGTGCTGGAGTATGTTCTGTCTCTGACCACAATAAACACTGCTTCTTCTAAGTATGCACTAATCTCAAACACACTGCTTAAATGAGCTCTTCCCTATATGAATGAAGACAATAGATCTGTTTTCACAAGCACTCTCTAACATCCCTGACACCACATTAAGGAACCTAAATCTATGGGAAAGGTAAATATATATATGAAATGCTTTTTTGCATACCCACTGTAATTGCAGGAAAGTTCAGTCTCATTGCAAAAGGCAGCCTTTGCACAGCTGGAAGAAGTTTTACAAGTTAATAGTTTGGGCAAGATTTGGGTCTACAGTAGTATTATGGTCTAGTTCATGGTAATTGTTTTTTGATACTCTGCTGGCCTCTAGAGGGATAATTTGTACAGGCTGAAGCAGTAACCAAGGGATTTTAAGCAATACTGCCTGCTCTTCAATCTTCTTGCCAGGTAGTTCTTTTCTATTTGGCAAGGCTTTTAAGTAATGAGGCTTTGTAGCTCTTTGGAAACACTTTCTCTTTTAACCTCCATGATTTTCCTTCTCTCTGGGCATTTCATGTAAGGTATGTTTCTTCTGCTTGAATAAATAAGGGTAGAAGATCCTGGTAATAAACACCTTTCAACCACTGAAGTGAGAAGCTCTGAGGAAAATGCTCCAAAGGGGAAGTGAGAGAGAGAAAAATGCAGAAAAGAGAAGACAGCATTTTGTGATAACATTTATCCATAATTTAAAAGCTCTTAAATGCTAAGAATTCTTCTCGTGAATCCTGTCATGTTTACTGAAAATAATAACTCCATTGTAAAAAAAAATAAAATCATGACTTTGAAATTCCCAATACCCAGCAGATCTTTCTTGGCTTTTTCTACTTTCTTCTTTACTCTCTGCAAGATTTGCTGTATTCTCCAACTCATTTTAAGACCCTATCTTCATTTTTTTCACTATATGTGTATTAAATCTGAGGAAAACACTGAACAGAAAAGGTGAAAATTTACTGCAGAGAGCAGATAATGGTCTGTAAGCAGTAACTGCTTTCAGGAAATGTTTTTAACATTAAGTAGATATAATCTTAATGCCTGAAGTGTATCTCTCTGTAACTTCAGAGCATAACAAGCATAGACAACATAGTCTATGTGAAGGCCTGAGTTATTGTCTCAAAGTCATTTATACCCTTTATCCAACAGCATACATCCTTTCAGGTCCTCAGTTCTATGCTGGCCCTTTGCCTCCATTCGCTATGGCCACTCTCACCCAGCTGAAATGTTTCGTGTCTCCTCAGGATATTCCCATTACCAGTTTACTGGCAGTTGTCCACTTGGTGCAAAATTGGTCTGCTGGACCCCAATGCAAAGTAATTTTAAATTCATCTATGCCTCGTGGTACGATCATTGTAGGATATGTTTCTATTAACGTCTCCTTTTCTCTTTCAGGTGACTATTGGAAACTTCCAGTGTAGGGAGGAGCCTTGTCTAGAGATCATCCTGATGTCAAATGCTGTTTTAATGTTTAGGTTGATGTACGTGTTGATCAGTTTCTCTCACAAAGTCCTTCGCACCATTACAATATGTATGGCAAATACTACTGGCGGCAAAATATCAAGTAAGGCCTTTGTCATAGGAAACACATCTGTAATGGGATTTGCTTCTTATTCTAGTAAAATACTGAAGGAAGCAAAATGGTGTAATAACTAAGACCTACGGCTGTATTCTACAACGAAATTAATTTTGCCTTCCATTCCTGTGTGGAAAAACAAAAGATTCTGTACCTGTGTACCTGTCTTCTACAGAAAGATTTCCTCTTGTTCCTTCCCTGTGTTGTTGTTCTGCAGCTATGTCATCAAAGCAACAAACTGAGTTACTTATCAAAATTTACATATATTCTTCAATTTATACAGGAGGCTATCACATCAAAAGAGTGCAATGTACTGGAGTGACAGGTAAAGATTTGGTGAAAAGTTTTAAAATTATCTGAACAAATACTGATGCTTGCTGTGTGACACTTGAGAAGCCAGACAAGTTAATCTGTATGAAACTGACCTTCATGTGGCTTTGTATTTAGTAAGTACAACTGTCAAAGTTCATGATGCATCTATGTAGTTTGCATGTGCTATTAGTAAAAAGTGTGTTTCCAAATGAAGAACAAATGAAACAAAGGAAATTCCAACTATTTGATCCAATTAAGACTGTTAAGAGCTGTGTAGAGCTGCAGAGTTTCAATGCTGTTTTGCTACCTCAGTTAGTGTGTGACATATGAAAGGAGGCAATCAAAAAGCAGTGATTGGCTGATGTGGCCCTAAAGTGTATACTAGAAATTACTGGATTAGTGTCGACGGTAACTACAGATAGCAGGGAACTGCAACAGTGACATGTCATCTGTGCAGCTAATAACTGGGGTCAAAGAGAAAGCACAAAGACCACATTCAGAAACTCTGTCCTTTTGTTGTGGGAAACAGCCTCAAATGCAAATGCTTATTGGTTTGAACAAACCTTGAAGAAACTGCTGGAAATTTAAACATATTCAAAAAATACACAGATCAATGTGAGCCTTTCAGGAATAAAATTTTAGGGTGTTCTGGAATCATCAGATTTCAGATAACAACATGGAACTGGCTGAAAATGTTGCAATTCTGCATCTGCTGTGTGACACAATAATAATGAACACATTGTTAAATGAGAGTTGAAACAGAGCGTGATGCGACCTCCGTGCTTCCTCTAGCTTCACAGTTAGGCTGTCACAGATGACCTAGAGGGATGAATATGCGAAAGAATCTAGATGCTACGAGCAACTTAAACAGAGAAAATCTATCTCCTCTTGGGTGTTATTACTGTGAATTTCTCCTGTAGTTGTAAAAAGCTGACATTAAAACTCTGTCCTGTGAAGTACAGAAGTGTTGAGTTCTTTGGCAGAGAGCAGAAAAAGGATATTCATCTGATCTGCAGAAGTACAGAATATCCAGGCAGATTACTACGGAACCTATATTATGTGCTGAATCTCTCCACCTTCCCTAACACAAGCTTTGGTCTGAATCACTCATTTTCCTCTTGAATTCAGAGACTGTAGCAGGCATGCAGTGTTAGTGAATATGGCCAAAGTGCCTGAGGACATAGAAAGAAGGAGGAAAAAAATTAATTCCTGCCTAAATAAAATGGAGTTTCAGTTTCAGTTGTGTCAGTGTTGGATCAAAACTTCTGGGAAGTCTGAGAAGCTCATGGTAGTTTATCCACATGGACTAAATTCATTCCATGTGCAGGAAGGTCTTTCCACTCCTTGCGTTTCAATCTTCCACATCAGCAAAATGTCACAGTGCTTGACAGAGGAACTTAGCAGCTACTAAGGGCTGCTGGGTAGGAAATTATTTTTCATATTGCAAATAACCAATTTCTAAATCTTGCTCTGGGACTATGTGAAAGTCTTACGAGAATGACAGCAAAATGTGGCCATTTATGGTACCAGCTATTGTGATACTCCTTCCAAGCTATCAGTCAAGTTATAAGTGTTGGCTGTTTACCAATGGAAGAAGGAGTTAGCAGTGTTGACAGGAGCTGTTGACAGTTGTTTTGTGTCATAGTCTGATATGATGGGCTGAGATCTAATGCAATTCCACACTGACTAAACAGTTATGGCAAAAGGATTGACTCAGATAGAGGAATGACTGCTCATAGCGTTCTTTAGTTGAAAATAAGAGTAGCTTATTTGTTTTTCAGGTGATTGTTCCCGTGAACTGTGGATCTTCTATGCTTCAAGTAACATAAGGGTCTTGGGAAGCTGCTGAATCAGAAGTCTCTGAAAACTGTTACCAGATACTCATATACTAGGAGGGAAAATGTCCCTGTAACTTTTTAGTATCTTCTTATATATTCATAAAAATTTAAAACCAGAAAGCATCATTAGCTTCTTTCACAACCATTAAATTTCTTTTACTCTACATTAGGTCATTAAGTATACAGGCATGTTAAAAAGCCTTCACTGACCTTTATACAGAGTATAATTATATGTTCTGTATAAAGATGAGCCAGAGCAATATGTGCATAAATAGTCTTCAGGTGTTCTTTGTGATTAGCACACCTTAGTATCTGAAAGCTAATGGGTATTTCCACATTATGTTGCTGATTCAAGAACACAAGACATGTAGAGCCATCCCTTCAGACATTCATCGGCCTACAGTGTCAAAAAAACCCTGATTTCCAGTAAACTAGTAAACTTTTGGTTGTTTGTTTGTTTTGGTTTTGGAAACAGGGGTACAGGCATCTATGATGGCTTTGTATTTTCCAGACTCCATCCTGTTGCTTTGCTTGGGTTTGAAATTGCTGAATAACATTTCGAATGAGAGCTCTAACATGGAGTACACCTTTCATGACTGGGTAGTTTTTCCTCAGTGAGATTTTTGAAATTTTCCAAGAAAGGGAAGAAGCTCATTGGATTATTAGGAGAAAACTGCTACTTTCAGTTTGGAGTTGGAGACTTTTTCTGGCAACCATCTGAGTGGGCCAGTTCAGCACACTGAATGCAATAACACAAGGCACTGAAGTCATTAATAGAGTACTTCGTTAACTGGAGGGGGTTTTTTAGCCCTTATTATTGAGGAAACTGGAAGAGGTTTACCGACTCAGGGAGAGGTCAGATGATAAAATTCTGTCACTGGCAACTGAGTTCTCTCTCTCCGAACACCTTCAATGTGCATCATATCGTCAAGAATTTAACAGGGTATTGCTCACTTTGGAATTGCAGAGCACTCACAAGAGCCATGAAAGTCAACGGAAGGATCATCTGGAAAATGTAAAGTGCCTGCTAATTCCAAAAAGCTGGAAAAAAACAAAATCTAGGAACCTCATGTTAGACAACCTGAAGAGGTGGGCCTCATGGATGTTAATCTCTTGTGCTTCAGTTTCCATCTCATGTAGTAGTCCCTCACTTCATAGGCTTGCTATGAATGCAGTCTGTGAAGCACTCAAATATTGTGACAAGAAGGAAAACAGAGAGACATGCAAGAAACTCAGCACTTCAAAGTTGTCTCTGAAATGCAGAAGACACGTGCTGAACACTGGGGATGGGACACAGCACTGACTCGCAGCCCAGTCTGTAAGCCCTCACCATGTCCTAAGGCACACACACAAGGGACCCCATATTCTGGTATTCTTCGTTTTAAAGAACTGAATCTGTGACTTCACTGTGGATTTTTAGTCCTACACATGTGCACCACACACAGAGAACAATGCATCCGTAATAGCTTTTCTTTTCATCATCCTTATAGTCCTAACCCTAGTTGGAGTTTCCTAAAACATTCTTTGTATTTCTGGACTTCTCTTTTACTAGAAACTACTTGTCAGTTTTCTAAACCATGCCTTTGTTTATGTCTAAACCAGAGAAATAAGTATTTGTTTGTCCACAACGTACTCACCCTCCCTCCAATAATGGAAAGAAAATCTAGGTCTTTGCGTCCTGTAGGATTGCCCTCTCCTTACCTGCTCTGGTTCTCACTTCTGTAAGTGGTTATTTATGGAAGAAGACTTTTCACCCAGAGGGTATTTGGGCACTGTTACAGGTTCACCAGGGAAGTGGTCACCAGCCTGACAGAGTTCAAAAAGCATTCGGACAATACTGTCGTGCACATGGTGTGACTCTTTGGAACAGTCCTGTACAGAGCCAGGAGTTGGACTTGATGATCCTTGTGGGTCCCTTCCAACCCAGCCTATTCTATGATTCTATGATCCAGCTGACAATTATTTGGCATCTGCTTTGTTTCAACCCCTTTGTTCCCTGCACTGTGCTTCTCTTCTGAGGATGTCCTGTCTGGTGTTTCAGTGAAAAGCCTTCTCTGATAATACTGGTATTACCAAAAATTGCCACGTGCAATGTACAGGACAGTAAATTCTTTTCCCAACACAGTATGAGTTGCATGCTCATCTTTTCATGTAGGTAGTACTTAAATTTGCTTTGTGTCTCACTTTGGGTCTGTCAGATACTACAGGGCTTTGTCTTCTTCCAATAAAGGAAAACTTACAAGAATTTTCATGGCTATCTTTCAGTTTATTTCTTACTTCAAAGGCACCACTGTGACCTTACTGGAATTTCCCTTCTTGAAGATAGATCTATCAAAATTTTCATTACATATAATCATCACTGCAAAAATTAAGAGTCTGTGTATATACAGTATACATTTACAGTACCTGGGACGTGGCTGAGAGATCATCCTGATGGATGTAAGCCTCAGGGTGTAAGATCCTCTTCCAAATGTCTATCCATAAAACCAAGGAATTTTGCAGTATGCTGCTCTCACAGCCCAAGTCAGCCCAAGGACATTTCTCATTGGTTACATAGAAAATAGATTAATTTGTAATGAAGCCAACAAATCTCTGTCTCATGCATATGCCGTATTTGACATCCTATGCTTTGTTGTGTACCTGTTCTTTGTCTAGTTCATAGAAACTGAATATGGTGTCCTTGGTGAAACATTAGACCAGGGGACTGCTGGGTTCTTCAGGATTTGCAGCTTCCAGATGTTTTTACACAACTGTTCGAAACTGAGATGTTGAGTGTATGGCTTTCATTCTGTTTTTCTACATTATGTCTTTTGCTCCTTTGTCCCCCATCCTCTGTGTGGTATTTGAGATGGTTTAAGGTAAGGGTGTATATTGGCTATCCATTTTTATTGGGACTCTGGATCCAATCAGTGCCGCTAGTCATTGAATGAACTTCTCTGTCTTCTAGTTTTTTATGGGCTTCTTTACACTGTCTGACTAGTTGTGTCTTTCTTTGGCAAAAATGTTTGACACTGCTAGATGGAATGAAACAGAAATTTTCAAATTAATTCATGAACTCTACTAATGAAAAGAAGTAATGTGAAAAAATAAATCACTGCTTTGAAAAGATCTCTATGTTGTGTCTCATAAAAGAACCTTCAGATGTCCTTTAGTATGAACTGTATTTATTTTTATTACTCTTCCTAATATCTAATAATGAAACCTTGTATTTATGGACCTCATCTTCAAAGTGCTTTGAAAACATTTGTTATCTGAACATCTGCAGGATGGGATGTCCTTCTGCTACACAAAATAATCTTAAATGAGAACAGCACAACTTTGCCATATGCCAGATTTTGGGAGGATGATTTTGCTTCAACTTTATCTACCACTTGCCCAAAGGTTCCCCATATATATTGTAGACAAGAACTTTAGACATTCTTGGCTGTAAATTCAAAGATGCTATAGCAAAATAATACATTTCTCTATGACATAAAAATTGAATTTGTTTCATTTGCATCTGGAGTCTTCTAATATATGCTACTTGGTAGCCTTAATCTCAGAATCCTGTGAAATTCTAATGCAATACAAATGTGTTTTAAGATGTTCAATTCCATCTGGGCTTTTTTAACATGTACTTCCTTCATTATGACAAATTTGCATTTTTACTGTTGGTTTAATTATTCCATCATGCTCCAGTTACAAGAACTTAATGCGTTTCCTGTTGTGTGACCTGGTCAAATTCATATCTTCTACAAGAGTCAGACTTTGCCTGTATGGTGATGAAGGGGAGTTTCAAGCAAGATTAGTGAGCACAACTGATTGACTTAGCTGTAAAATGTTCCCTACCAAGACCAAGACTGCGGTGCCTACTGCTGCAATGGAAATGTTTAGTATCTAACGGGGCTACTCCCTGCCACCGTTTGTGATTAGTCCGTGATTATCACATCCCAGCTCCAGAGATGGAATGATAGCAGAGTGCTCCTTGATTCCCTGCCAGCAGAGCTGGCCATAATGTAGCAGTCACTTAGGTGATTTTCTGTAACTTGTAGCTAATGGGAAAGTATTATCAGGAGGCAAAGTATCTCAAGAAGTCCATGGCCTTCTCCATAGCATTTCCCATAGAAATGCTCCACAGCTCCACAGCAGTGGAGCTCAGGAGTAGCCTTCTGTATCAGTAAGATCACACTGATAAAAAAATTAAGAATTAATTGAACTGGTAATCAAGTGAGCACTTGCTCTTGGACTTTGTATTCATTGGAATCTCACATGATTCTTATATGGGATGCCAGTCCAGTTTGTTCAGTGAAACAAACAGAGCAAAAACCCCTTCAAAACCTCAATTTTGCCCAGACTTTTCAAATAAGAGTATAATAATATGGCAAACTGAAATTTGGAACTGAACTTTTATGTCCTGCTCCTAAACAGTCATTTAGGGCCTATTTGCCTTGCTTGAACCTGTTTAATTTTTCTTTTTTCGCTTGGGTCCTTTGGTAGCTGAGATTGGGAAACGGCAGATGAATGTGTTTTACGGGAAGTTTAAAGGAAGGAGTTCATGTGCAGCATGTTATAAATCATGTCCTGTAAACATGATTACAGCATTTACAGTGCTTCACATCAAAAGCTAAATGTTTTGTGATGTCTCCACCATCATAAACTTTGAGGAAGCTTTTTTAAAGCATAGCGATCCATCTCTGAAACTGGATGCCTGCTGTCGGCAGTGAAAGCAGCACCACTCTGATCTGAAAGAACTGCGAGCAGAGGGTGCAGATGCCGAGCTGACGGTCGGTGTTGTGGCTACCTAGGGAAGAACCAGAAATTTCCCATCACCTCCTCCAGTGGCAGTGAGGAAGTTGGCATCTCTCCACCTGTGCTTGTAATGGAATCAGTATGGGTGTCTTGCTGTCTGTAGTCATCTGTCCTTAACCACTGCCCCCACTATCCTAGCGGGGCTAACTTCGGTTAATTTCCTTGGTTGTTTTGTTCAAAGGATTTGGTTTCATTTTACTCCAGTTTTGCAATATTGGCATTTTATTTTTTATATTTGTATCAGAACAGAGTGAAAGTAAGTTTTTTCACATTGTGGCTGGAGACATGGATATGAACAGAAAGACTGGCTCTGAATTTTTCACTTGTTATTGAAATGAATTGAAGTGCCACTATTTCTGGTTTACATTTTTATCTAGTGTCACTATTACCCATTGTGTGCACCTGGCCAATAATTTTTATGCAAGAAAAAGATCTTGACTTAGAGGAACACAGTGACTAAGCATAATTTACTCTTCACTCATTAACTACTCATTAACTCCCCTGTCACGGATTCTGGGTAATGTAGTCCACAAGGACTCTCCTTGGTATAAATGGTGCTAGATGGTTAATGTTTGTGCTGCAAAGTATTCAACAAAGAGCCCTAGGCACAGGAACCTAACACAATACAATTGCTCTCCAAAGAGTGGGCTGCGAGCCCGTTCTGTCTGCAGAGGCTGTTTCTCAAAAATAGAGCCTGTGAGACTCTACACAGCAGGACTTGTGAGTGTGGGGAGGTGGAATGAGGACATACACTGGAAAAGATGTTTAGCCTCTGGGTGCTGGGATCTGGGATGCAGGAACAATGGGAACAAAAATGGTTGGTGACTGGGATTTCTGTTCTAGAGGAAATTCCAATGGTTTCAGACAAAGCTTATTCCAAAACAGAATAAAATGCTAACATGTTCCCATTAAACAAAAGTCTGACAGGGTTTGATTACTGTGGTAGTATTAAAAGAATGGTTTCAATATTAGTGTTGTAGTTCTATGGAACTCTGAAAATTAAATTAGCCTATATTATACAAAATGTCCATAGTATGTAACTATTTAGCATTGTCTGTATATAGATTACAGTGTTATATAAACTTTTTCACAGTCTAAGGAACTAAAGGTTAACTGAAGTGGAGAAATAAAAGCTGTGTATTCCGAAAACTTCTGATGAGATTGTGGAAGCCAACCCATTCCCATAAAGCTTTCTCATACTGACAAACTGGATGTTTTAACTCATCCAAGTGGGGACATCAGCATTTATGTTACAGTTGTAACCTAATGGAAGCAGTTCCTTTGCTACCATCTCTTGGAGGTCAAGAGTTGTTCTAATAGCCTCATCCACCACTGTTGTTCTAAGTCCAGATATTCAAGTTTGTAGACCAAGACTTGGCATATTAGCAGTTTTTGTATAAATTTCCTTCTTCAGTTTGCAAAGCCAAAGCAATGAGTTCCTAGGCAGTTTCTGTGGCATTGCTGCCTGATCAGACATCTGCTTCAGCACTTTGTCACATCAGGGAGCAGTGGCCTTTTTGTGATCTGCATGTTCCTCAGTACAACCAGTATTAGACTAGTTGTATGTAGCACCAACATTATCACAGGTAAAGCAAAGTTATTGTGGCTGTTAGATTTTGAAAAACCTCTGGAACAGCAATTTAATTGTCTGTGATAGATTTTCAAATTTTGTTGTACAATTCATGATGAGAATTTCCTGTAAAACACAGTTTTTCCTTTGTTTGCTCAGGGACACCTTAGTGCATCTCTTTGGAAACCAACAGCTGGATCCTGCAATTAGAAAATTATAACCACAGCTCTGTGCAAACTCGTGGGGCCATGATGCTTTGGCCTCCTGACTTCTAGCAAATTGGCTAGTTTGCATTCCCAACAGGCAGTAGTGAGAGAACAATGCATTTGTCCTAATCTTTGGTTAGAACTAAACAGAAAGGACAGAGATGGGGATAAACTATTAAAATAGCTTTTAGCATAGTCTCTGTACTGGATTAAGATAGTAAATCAGGACAACAGTGACTTCGTCAACCAGATGTTGATGAAGAAAAGGGAAGGTAGCCTGGATCTACAATTGGGGCTCATGTTTATGCTGGTAATTGCAAACCTGATGTCATATTTCAAAGGGGTATATGCTAAAAATGGCTGTGATCTCCCACTGGAAATCACAAGGTCACTGTGTTAAATGATTTCTCTATTTACAAAATGTATGAATTGCCAGAGGTCTTTTCAGAATGTCTTATCGTGTCCTGCTCCATGTCTGTCCAACACCTCTCTGAGACACATCAAACCATCAAGGCTCAGACTGGTCTGCACACTTCTGGCAATATTATATCTCTCTCATCACTCAGCTACTCTACATATTGCCAATGACCAAAAAACAAGGCTAAAGCTGAGGTAGATATAATGGCACAAGAGACCTTTTCAAAATATTCAGCAACTTTAGCTGCTAGTAGATATGCAGGGCATTTTGTAGCTTGAGAATTCATCTAGATTTGTCACTGCTTCTTTGTAGTCAGGAAACAATGTCTGAAGTAAAGTATCATTCCAGTTCCTTATGTTATAGTACTTTTTGTTTAAGCCCTCTTTTGCTTCTCTTTGACACCATGTGAGTAATTCAGCTGCTCAAATGTGGATGTCTGGAGTAATTTTAGGTGCTATGGTGAGCTATGCCTTACCACATGCACTTTATGAGGGTTTCAGGTGTCCACAGTAGCCTTCTGCCCTGATGCAACTGCAGTTGGTGCTGCAGCTGGTTGATGTCTCCCATGAGGTACCTTGGTTATAACACTGCTGCTATGCTGTGGAGTAATAGCTCTGGCTTTTTACCAGTCCCAAGCATTTATTAAGAAGAGGAAATTGATGTATTATTGCAGAGGATGAAAAGACCAACAAAGAAAAGCTGTATGGTTCCTCGTGCTTTTACCAGTATTTCAGGAAGAAATTACTTCAAAGGGTTTCACATGGAGTTTGTTCAGTCTTGAGTTCCAACTACTCATTGTTTGCCTTTCTAAGGTCCAGAATGCTTAATCCCACTGCAAATGTCATCTGCTACCTCACTGAAAGCCCACTGTACTCCTTGGTAGAAAAGGGGCCCATGTAAGTGGCAGCACTCTGCAGATTCATTGAGGTCTACTGGGCTCAGTCCCAGCCTACAGCACACCCACACTGCCCAGTGCTACCAACCCTGATCTTCTGCTAGCCAGAAATTGCAGTGCATCAGATTTGGGAGGCTGCCACAGCCAGGTTCCTGGGTAGCCAGATTTGTGCACAGGTTGCTGACTCTCTCCATACTTCCTGTGAAATCCACTCTTCACTGTGGTGGTGACTTCTCTCTGTGCTTGGCACAAGGCTGGGCTCTCCCAGCTGAGAGCACAAAGCAAAAAAATGTCCTCTGCCACCCTTGGCTGAGTTTTTTCACTTTGTTACTAAGCCAAAAGCTGTCACTTGTCAATTCAGTGTGCTTCTGTAAGTATATTTAGAATAATAATCTATTAACAATCATAACAGAAAAAGGTTTCAAACCTTCAAAACTCAGGAAGTGAACTTATCAGTAAGCATTTAAAATGAAGACCTCCAGAGATGTATTTTCTCCTTCTTTGGGAATTAAAACTCTCCTGCACCTGAAAGGAGACCTTTACCTCATGTTCTCTCTCTAGTTCCTTTAAACCCATCACTTCAGACAACGTTTACCCTTTTCTTGCCATTCCTGTCTTGAGCTGTTGTCATCTGCTATGCCTTCTGTTTGTCATGCCTGATTTAGACTTAAATTCTTTGGGACAGGGAATAGCTGTGTTTGTAAAATGTCCCGTAAATTTATAGTGCTGTATAATTTATGATTGTAAGTGCAGGACATATTTCAGTTTGACATTCCAACTTACATTTTCAAAGCCATAAATAAAGTATTTATGAGCAAGATCTTGAACATTTTATTTTTAACGCATTATACTTGAATGTTTAATTCAAGGATGGATAAATATTGAAGTTATGTGGACAGAACACAGTCCTTGCTTTCTCCTTCTTCAGGCAATACTGAGGGGCCAATGCCCCCTTATTGCCAGAATAGGGATATTATACTTGGCTTATGAGGATCCAGTGTACTGTGCATCACCAGTAAGAGTGAGCAATGATGGCTCCAGCTAAAAATGGCTTTGGGAAGGACAAACAATGACTCCCTTTTAAAAGTACTTGTGAACTAAGCTGATATACAGAAATGTAATTTTGATATAGCACAGAGTGAGTATGAATGTTCATTTCTTAAGAAAATATTCGAGTGCAGCTGTTGCTCTCTTGTCCCATATGGTTATGCTTTTCAGCATGGTTTGAACTTTAAAACATTTTCCATTCATTAAAAAAAAAATTCTTTAAAAAGCTTTTTTTCAAAAAATAATATTAACATGTAAGTTTCTGATTCTGGTATTTTTCTAATCAGTTAATCTCCTCAGTTCCCTTGCCCTCTTCCTCTGTTCCATATGCATTTTAAGCTCACAGCTCTGAAATCTTCCTAACTGGTCTGAGAGTGTGGAAGGGTTAGACTGCCTTGCTTCTGCTCCAGAGGATCTTAAGTTACCTGCCATGACAGTGTGTAAAGCCTCACAGACCTGGTGTGCCTCCTCTCTGTTACAGACTCAAACCCATCTTCTGTGTTAATGCGCTCAGCGACAGAAAAACCACATGTGCTGTGTTTGCCTCTGTGAGACTGTTCTGAGGATGGGCACTGAGGTCATGTACCACATCATTATGGAAAAGAAAGGTCCCTTTAAACATGGAGTAGTAGATTAGAATGTTTGTTTATTGAATGTCTTTTTGAGCATCACATTATTTTAATGGAAGTCTTGAAAATAAAAACAGTTTTCCTTTCCATGTGTGATCTATTACTAACTGAACCATAAAGACACATGCTCTATCTACATCTACTTCTGTGGTGAATTTTTATAAGGGAGATGAGAACATAACAATCTATTAATCTATTTCAGGTTACTGGGAAAATGCAATAGTTATGATACATGACTGATAAAATATAATCTGAATTAGCTAATTTCTGCTGTGCAAGCAGAGCAGCCATGCTGAAATTAGATACTGGATTCTGTTGTTCCCTGAACATCCTGTGTGGATTGCCTGTGGTGGTTTAATAAACCCAAATTAGTACATGTGTAACCTGTCACCATCCACTGCTCTTAACCTTTGCATTCTGTATATGACCTTGAGAGAAGGTGGCACTTGAAGCCTCATGATAACATTTCTCTTTTACAGAACTTCAGCATAAAATGGCTGGCTAATGCAAGTTACTGGGGTTTATTGTTTGGAATTTTGTTTTGGTTTTGTTTCTTTCTTTCTTTGGGTTTTTTGTTTTTTGGTTGGTTTTGTTTGTTTTTTTGTTCTGTTTTTGGTTGGTTGGTTGGTTGGTTGATTTTTGTTTGCTATTTTCCCTTCTCTTTTTCAAGTGTTCTGAGCATTGGTTAGCACTGGTTAATTCTGCATTGCATGTGTATTGTTACACCAGCTTTTCACCTGCAGCTTCTACTGTTTGCATGACAGAGCTAGGAGGTGGTGTTCAGCACCCAATTTGAAAGCCACCTTGAGAAGATGTGAAGAGAAACAAATGGTTAATATCAGTAAAAAAGACTCTGAGTGATGTTATTTAGAATGAGTAATTAGGGAGCGCTTAGGACTAGTATTGCTGAGGACTGGACGACCGCAGTGTAGGGAACAAATTTTGGGTTCTCCTAGTTCCAAAAATCAAATTATAATGAATCAGGCCTTGAAAGTTTGTGAAACTGCCTTAAATCAACAGTTGAAAATATATCATAATGAAAGTCACAGTCTTTTTATTTCTTTAAGGTTTATGGAGTCACCTCTGTTTTCAAAGTCTTATTTAAGTAGTCCAGACACAACACATATCTCTTGATTCAGCAATTTTGCTTCTCAAGGATTTAAGAAAGAGGTTCCATATGTCCTGAGGATCTGGATAAAATAATACATCAACAACCCTAAAATGATAAAAACAAGCGTTAAAATACCTGAAAATATATCAGTGGTCCAATTGATTTAATGAAAATTATGCAGTCTTTGCATAATTATCTTTAAGAAAGGACAAAGTCCGTTCTTACCAGTCTTTATATGTGTTCCAGCACCTGCTGGAGTCATTGGAACAATAGGAGAATTATTTCCCTCTACCTCAGAACGGCTTTCAATAAAGTCTTCAACAAGGAAGATGAGAACAGTAGAGCGCAGCCAAGTCAGCTGCAGAACATGAGGAAATGCAGGGCATTTAGGATAATTTTTGTGTGTTATTCCTATTCAGCCTACAACTGATTCACAGGTGGTGTTCAGCTAGAGAAGAGAGCTCTTGTTTCAAATCTGAGACCATTTAGAATTTGTACTTTCACCATGTTTTACTCAGAAGGAAAGTAAATCTTTGAAGGGTTTAGTATTTACTTGCCTTCATGCACTAAATACAAAATAAATAAAATTTATTTTGTATTTAGTGTAAAATACATTTCCAACTGAAAAACGATGTAATTTAAGGCTGAAAATTAGTATAAGCTAGGTTTAAAATGTAACACTGAAGAGTAAGGAATAATACATGACTGAAAAATACAAAAATGTGAAATTGATATATATGTGAACCTCCAGTGTTCAATGCTATATGATAAAGGTCCAGTGGCAAGGTTTTATCCCAGAAATTCCACTCTCACTGATGAATGGCAGACTTCCATGCATATTTTAATCTCCCAAATGGTTCTTTCAACTTCCTTGGCCTAAGCAGCTGTCAAAGTTTCTTCCTATGCATGAGGACTTTCCTGAATTTACACCAAGCCAGGCTGTTCCTGCCGCTGACAGATGGACTGAGACCCCACTGACATGTCTGAGCACTATTCAGCCTGTGCCTGACCAATTTCTGCCTCTCGCCTCTGCACAAACTCTTTTTTGCTTAACTAGCCGACAGGACAAATAGTGACCAGAGCGTCCAGGTTCCTGCAGATGGAGCAGCCCACAAATATTCCAGTCTCATTTAAGTGGGCAGTTTTCTTCCCACCACTTGTCATGGGAAGGCAGCTCATTAAATGGATGCTTAGCTCCTGGTCTTGAAAATTCTTAATTTCTGAAATCTAAAGTGCAGCAAACCCATGATAAAATCCTGTGGCTATTATAACAATTCCCATAAGAACTATGACTACTTAGTCATGGTCTACAGACCACCAGAATGTTCTTTATCTTTCCAAATACTATGGTCTGATATTTCACCAGTATAGCTTCCTGTTAATCCTAATTATGATCAGTGTTGGGAACATATATGTGATTACATATACCTTCAAATCTGTTTAAAAGTAGAATCAATTTTGTTGGTTTAAAAAAAAACAAAAAACAAAAAAACCCAAACAACAACAACAACAACAACAAACCAAACAAAAACAAAAACAACAACAACAACAACAACAACAACCAACAAAAAACCCCCAAAAAAACAAAAAAAAAAGAAACAGGTCTATCACTGCCTCTCTCTCTTCTCTTTTTTTCTGCTTTCTTGCCTGGCCCCTGGTTGTTCAGCTACAATAACTGTATGTAATGTGTGTTTAAGTGCCCAGGAAAACAGCAGTTTGTACCCTCAGAAGTGGTGAATGTATTTCTGAAGAAGCATTATTTAATTGATGCCTATACTTCCCTAAATTTTGAGTTTATATATTTGGGTCTTTATAATCTCTGTAAGAATTCTAACTATGAAACTAACTGAAGTACTCTGTTGCTATTTGATCAGATTCCAACTGAATTTAATTCTGGCTGTCTGTGATTCTCTGACGTTTGCTGACTGCAAATATTGGATGTTCAAGCTTCAGAAGAACAACTTCCTATCACTTGTGAGAGGAAGGAAAAGGATTTTAAAGAAGTGCTTGAATGCTTATGGAATAAAAAGTCTTATATGCACTCGGCTGTGGGGTGTGCAACTCAAGATTCCTTCTCACCAGCACTAGAAGGATTGCACCTTGATTTTAAATATGGAGGATTTGGGTAAACCCCTGTGTGAAAGTGCCATACAGAACAGTTGCAATCCCAAGCAACAGAGTACCCATGGACCAAGGCATTGTCTTTTCAAACTGTGCAGATGTTTAACCAGGATGGTGAACATCACCTCAGACAAGGAGCTTGTACAATGAAAACCCTGCTACCTCACTGCTCGTCATCAGAGAGCATCTGAGCTTGCTTCAAAGTCAGCAGAAGTAAAAAGTATTCAGTGCCTCGATGCTGAGTACAGAAAGGTGTGTGAGTGAATATCTGCCCAGAGTTGCCATCACTGTGCACTCCACAAGTGTCGGCTCAGAGGCCCCAGGGGCGGCTGACCACAGACAGTGAGTGCTGCCCACAAAGGCTTTACACACAGCTCTGTGTAGCGTAGGCGAAGTCATCAGGGATTCCTTCAACCCCACTTCCCTCCCTCGCTCTGTGATTCCTGACAAGCCTTCCAGGTATAACAGCAACCATAAAAAATTAGGCTTCTTAAATGAGAGGAAAGATCAGAGACTTGGATTCTTTCCTGAACTTGCCCAACAACAGCCATCATTTGGCTAACCATCACCATGCAATGAGTAACTTAGATCAAAAGGAGAGCTTTATTTACTGTCCTTTCACATAAATGCAGACTAAGAAAAAGCTATTTATGTACCACTAAAGTTAAAGCAGTACAAAGATAATTTAATCTAACATCAGAAAAAAATCTGTCAGGGAAAAAATTCCACTCTCAGGAAAGGCTTATTATCGTTTTCCCTAGTTCAAAGTCCAGGAACCGTAATGTATTTCAGCAGCTAATAAAATTACTCTTCGGGATTTTTTGAATTTTCAATTCATTGTGCTTATGCATTCCAGGGATAAAAAGGACAAATGCATCCATGCTCTGAGGAACTGCTGTCTGAAATGGAATCATTCCACCTGAAAGTAAATTAACTGTAATATTGTAAATACCTAGCTGTGATACAATAGACACTGAGATGGGTCACAAAGAAGTCATTATACAGGTGTGGCAATTGCAGCACAGTCTTGGGGAGTGGCTTGTGAAGGTCACGCAGCACAAACCTGCTTTCAGCAGATTCCAGCAGGGACGTGCTCCCAGCAATGCACACCCTTACCAGGCTGGCTTAGGTGTGCAAGTCTGCTTTGGTGCATAAGTACAGCAGGTAGAGATGAACACAAAGCAACTCCTGAGCATCCAGCCAGGGTTTCTAAGACTGACAGTGTTAGGCTAATGAAAAATACAAGATTAAATCCAAGTCTCCTGAGCCTGTCATGTTCATCATCATATAATCTGCACCCTTATTCTCAGTAAATCCACTGATCATGTAGTGGAAAAGAGCACACGTTGTTTACTTTGCAAGAAAAATGTGACTGGACTTTTGAGATAACACATGATCTTCTGGCGTGAAACTCTTGCTAAAATGGTAGATGAACTTTGCAGGCCAGGAACAGAAGAGGAAGAGGCATATTGAAACAGAGGAAGGCAAGGCACCAAGGTATGCTTTCTGGAATAAAGACCTGAAAATACCAGTGGTTCTAGAGTATGTCTGTGTACTCCCTGCTCAGCTGCCCAAAGCAGGTAGGTCACAATTTATCTGATGCTGCTGGGATTGGAGGAAGCCAGGTGATCCTTTATTTCTTGTTTATTTTTTTTGTGTGCCTTGTTTGAGATTTCCAGATGGTGTGGTTCAGGGATCTCAGTAGCCACTGTCCTAGCAGACCAGGAGTGTGGGACTGATGGGGAAACACCAATTTCTTTTTAACTGCTGTCTTGGTAGCACGGCCTCTTGCTATGCTTAACCCCTCTTTGCCCCTGGTGTCTTACTCCTGCATTTGTCCATGTTGAGCCAATATAGCATACCTAGAGATAGGGACCACCTCTCAGAAACTCTATTTCATCTTAACACATAGCCATTGCTCCTGCAGCTGTTATTGCCTCCACCTTCTACTGTACTGAGTAACAAACAGTAAGCACCAGGGAGCAGAAAGGCCCTTCCTACAGCTCATATTTTGGTCATGTTGTAATGAGATGAACAGGAGAAATGTCTGACTACCGACCACCACAGGTGTTACGCAGGGGGGTGGCTGCTGTTGTTTCTCTTGGTGTTGCTACAGCAGTTGCCCCCTAACAGGGATCCAATATTTTAACTCCATCAGTTACACAGGTCTCACTTCCTCTCAAAATGTACATACGTGTATGTACACACATAATTATGTAATTTCCACAGTTCTCCTTTCTTCCTGCCCCTCCTCAAATTCTGTGATACTTCGCCTGGCTAAAGCTTGCTTTGTTGGTGCGCAGCTTTCCGATAGCATTTGTGGGGGGCAGATATCTGGCTGGCCTGGAGAATAACTTGCCCTGGGAGAAGCTGCCATGCTCATGGTGGCTAAACTGGCCGTGCTGCCCTCCTCCTGTGCCCACTCACTGCACTTGGGCTCCAGTTCCTCGGCAAAGGGGAGATGTAAACTGCTCCAAAAGAGGAAGGAGGACAATGAGCAGCACACCTTTCAGTTTCATGTCGTGTTAACTCTTGAAATATAGCTGTGTGCAATGAGCACTAAGAAACACTGAGATCCAAAATTTAGCATGGCAGGGCAGTGCAAATGTAGCACAACTGAAGGAAAAATCAAGAGGAAAACACACTACCAAATCTTCCTTCACACCCCAACTATTTTTTTTGTTGCTTAATTACATTATGTTTTATGATTTTTTTGCAGAGAACTTTAATATGGAGTCTCTACAGGGATTACGGTTAGCTTGACAATAACAGTACTTTGTTAATTTTTAAGACTGGTTGCAGTAACGCTTCTTTTTCTTGCTATTTTTTAAAACTTTTAGACCTTTGCTACCTATTATGCATTTTTTTTCCCACATAAATAGCACCACATAAATAAAACACAACCAGCCTGGCAAGAGCTGTAATTTGCTGATTGAATGTAAAACCATATTCAAATTGATAGCGATCCCCCTCCTTTCAGCTTGCCTCTTCATGCTCATTGGAATTTTGCTTTGACTGTGAAGCAGGGGTTGATGAAAAAGTCTTCACTTCTCATGTTTGCATCCTGCAAATGTTATGTCTTAAATCCCTCTTTTTTTCCACATGACTTCATGTGCTAGCAATTTAACTTAATGAGCAGCTACAATAAATGTACAGTATGGAAATATTGTTGTAAGTCTGCTAGAACATTCCCATGCTTAAACAAAGTGTTGTGTTGAAAGAGATGTAAAATATATAATTACACTGAAGCCTTGAACAAAATCCTGCTTCTTATTTCATTCTTACCCTTTTTTGGGCAATGTGAGTAGTCCTTGTTTATGCCTTCTTTTTGAACAATATTGCTGAACTTCTAAGCATCAGAGCGCTTTGCTTTCCCTATCATCATCCATGGATGCTACTAAAATGAATAGGTTTCCTTGTGTATTGTTTGTTTTGTTTGAAGGTCTGCCAGATTCCTTATGTACTGATGTCATTTTAAAAAGTCTCAGATATGCCCATTGGTAATTTTATCTGGAAATTTAATTTAGTGGAGGCAGCAAACAAACAGAGCTTAGAATTAAAGGCAATAAAGATTTCTTCTCTGGTATATTTACAAATATTAGACAAGTTAAATCTTCCTTCTTCTCTACTTCAGTGCCATCCTGCTCTGCTTTTGCTTGCCTAAAAGGGCACAAGTCATGGCTGCAAGTGTGCATTCCACGCATAAGGATTGAAATTTATTTTCTGATTCTTTTTCTAGTTCTTTGCAAGCCACACCTTTCAAAGAATAAGAAAATAACTTAGTGCTGACTTATAAACTAAACAGATCCAGTCTGTCTTGTGCCAGCCTCCAGGCTTTGGAGGAGTGTGTGTGTTTACTGCATTTCAGGGAGTACCTGAGTGTCATTTGCAGGTCTCTGCCTGAGGTTTGGAGAGCTGTCATGCTCACGCTCTGCATTTTCCACTGACCTGCCAGAGCTAGCAAGGATTTCTCACCTGAACATGGGCTCTCTCTGTGAGCCCTGTTTTCTCTCCTGCATCACAGCCTTCTTTCTCTCGAGACACAATGTAAACCCTAAAAATCCTTGGCTGTAGGGTGTCACAGGAGCCTGAACACGGCTGGGGAGTCCTGCCCCATGAACCATGAGACAGCTGCCCTTCAGTCCTCATGCTGTCAATAACATTACTAAAATGGGAATACTTCCTGTTGACCCGCGTGTTTTGGTTTGTCAGGCAGACATCTACATTATTTCTAATGGAAATTAACATTTTCTGCTGGAAGCAGACTTTTTTTGGTTGGGACTTCATTTTTCCTCCAAGAAGGCTTTGATTAGAAGTCCTCTGAGCTATCACTGCACTGCTCCCCCTCCTAGTTAGTTTCAGATGCTGCTCTTGAGGTTTGTGCTAAACTACCATTTTTATCTCTGGGCTAGGGAGCTCATATCTGCATTTATCATTGTTTACATCTTAGTATGCTTCAGGAAAATGTTTCAACATTAATGTTACAGGGAGGCCTGGACAGCCTACAAAAGGCAAGATGGGACATTTTGCGTCTGTGCTCAAAACCAGTTAGTTAAATGGTCCTTGCTCTTGACACCCATCTTTGTAAAACTGAGATAACAGTTGTTCTTACAAAATGTCTGTTTTCTGTTATGTCAGGAGATGAGAAAGGACTGAAAATCCCACAGGAAAGCCCCAGCCTGATGCTGGTCCAGCCAGCAACGAGGAATGCAGCATTGCACTGGGTCCTGGCGCGTGAATATCTTTCCTGAGCAGACATATGCTTCTCTGAGGTCTCCTGCTTGCTTTACATGACTTGGCATCACAGACTCTCTCTCCTGAGCAGCTCCTGAGAATATTTTGAAAAACTTATTGAAAACACTATTTTAAGCAGTTTGTAGCACCCGCACAATAATAGCACTATCACACTGTTTTACAAGGCCGTAATGTGGTTCCCTCCGTAGCATGAACCAGGAGAACTTTAGTCTGGTAGTTTCTCCACTTGGTGACTGGCTTACTGCCTTGTAAAACAGCACGATGGGACCATTACTACTGGAGGAAGGGACAGGCATCAGGAGAGCTGATTGGTTGACACCTCTTTGTCATTTAGCATAATATTTTTCTTCTTGGAAGTAGCGTATAAACCAAAATGTTTGCAATGGTAACACCTCATAACTTACTTTTCCCCCGCAATACAAAATCAATTTTAATATAGTTTTCTGAATTTATAACCAACCTACCTATACTATTATTCATTGTTTATACAGCACTGTAAACAAGGAGGACACAGCCACCATGCACAGCAGGGGAGGACAAGGTAGCCATGCCACCAGAGTGTGAGCAGAAGCACTTGCATCAGATGGAGCCCAGGCTGGCAGGAGGGCTGCAGCCCCTGGCTTCTTCCTGCAAGTCTGCACTGGCTGGAAAGGCACGGGACATTTCATAACACTGGCAGTGTTTTTCTAAGTACCCTCGTGGCTCCTCCTGAAAAATGTGTTCTCTTACACCTGCAAAACTTACATGTGGTAGGCAAATACTTACTGTCCCTGTTTGACATATGAGCATTTCGAGCAGAGAGGGGCAAAGATGTGCACCAGCTGGCATTTGGCCACCAGCAACAATACAGATTCTATGGACCAGCCCTTTGCTATCAATTCTGCTTTGTCCCCATCCCAGACAGCATATGGGTTTCTTTCCAAGTGATGCCCCACATGCCCAAGGGAACCCAGGCTGCTGGGCATTAAAAGAGTTGGGCTGTAATGCCTGGGCAGAAACTGGAGGGCTGTGCTACAGCTGCAGCACAAGTACTTTCACAACGCCTTTAACTCCTTTAAAACTAGATGTATTTTGTGATAAAATGCCTCTTAAAAAGAATTGCTTTCAGGAAGTCAGAGCCAGTGCTTCTCTGTGTGTAAAATTTCTCATTATTCTTTTCTTTTCACTGTTTAACACATTCAGCTTGGACCAATGAATTGTCAACCTGAAACTGATCTATGTATAAAAAAAAAAGTCTCGTCTGGAGTAATGCCACCTAGGATTAGTTCCTAGCTAATCTGATCCTGATTAACTTTGTCTCCTTATGCCAAATCAGAACTGGTCTCTGTTGAGGACATAAGGAACAGCACTGTTGCAAAGAATAAATTTTGATAAACCACCACTTTCTTAAATTTTGTGCTAGTTGGGTTTTCTTCAATCCACGTTCAGAGAGCACCTGCCCATAACAGAGTCAGGGTACTGCTGCTACGGCTCAGATAGTGGCAGTCTTTTTCAAGAGCTTTCTCAGGAACCTGGATGGTGTAGAAATGCCCTGCAGATATGAAGTTTATTTATTAAATTTTATTTCCTTCTCTCCTGCATCCTCTGACACAAGGGACCTTTAGGGGATGGGTCAATATTTTTTCAACACAAGGGCATGCTCCAACAGTACCTGGCTAGTGTGGGACTCAGAAAGCTACTGGGAGCAGTAACAAAACAGAAAGTCTGCAGCCTGATAAAAGCTTTGCTAGGACTAGGTCAAATAAGGTCTTTTTTTCCCACCCTTAACTTGGCCCTTAACAGTCAATAAATAATACTGCTAAACATTATACATCCTGATGAATAGCATTTGCTTTTCACGCCATGCAGTTGTGCATCTCCTTGCAAACTTGCCAAATTTCTTGCTAGCTTCACTTGCCCCCTGAACTGCTCTCAAATGATTGCTTTCAGTTTCTCTTATTCCACTGAACTGCCTAAATGTTGCCTTGAAGCCAGGTTCGATCACACATGTGAGGGCCTGTCCTGGGAGTGGGATCAATCTCATCAGTTCTCTTTTTTGCATCTACATCTCCTTTTTGAGTTGCTCAGGAGTAGTATTGCACTGACTACCAACTGTCTTTGAGGCGGGCTCTGCCCTGCCAGTCCCTGCTGTGCCCTGGTTGATGCTCCCTTGCCTGATTTTACTGTGGCAGAACTGTCTTGGCTGATACCCTGTGTCTTACCTGCCTGCTGCCATTCCTGCTGCGAATGAACAGAGTGTGAACCATTGCCTTTGACATCCCACCGTGTCTCTGCAAACCCAATTAATGAATTATTGCAGTGCGTACGAACAGCTGGACTGCAGAGGATGGCAGCGGAGAAGCAGGTTAGGCCATCCAGACCGATCTCAGCTGCAGCTTGGCGCAGTAACCAGAGCTAATTCCCATAAAAGCTTGAGCCAGATCCCTTTAAGGTGCTAATGCACTTCAAGCAGACCGAAGCAAGTGTATCAGAAAAAAACACGTGCATTCAGTCTTGCAAAAGCCCTGGTAGCTGTGCAGCAGTACTTTAAATCCTTCCCAAATCCCGCCGGTAAGTTTCCCCATTAAGCCTGATCCGCTCAACATTTTGCCATTGCGAACCTGCTGAAGACATACAAAGTCCACACCGTGGGCCTTGGGGTGGTGAGGAAGGGCTTCCCACTGTGCTGTTCCCATCCTGCGGCCCCAGGCTGGGAGCCTGGGATGCCTCTGTGCAGCGAATGTCCCGCTGTCCCCAGGGTGCTGCCCGGCCGTGGCCACAGCCGTGCCTGTCCCACCAGCCACAGGACAGCCAGATGGGGCTTCTGGGAGGATTCTGGGTTATGTTGTCAATGTCAATATTTTTACAAGAAAATGGACTTTTTAATTTAAATTGTGGAATTCACGTCTCTGAGGAAAACCATGGAAAAAATGACATAAGCTCACAGATCAAAATCTAACAAGTTTATTCAAATTTCAAATCACTTCTTTTTACTACTTTTCTTTTTTTTTTTTTTTTTTCCAGTTGGAGAAAACATTTTGTACTGAAAGGACAGTCTAGTTGACGCTTGTTAATGTTCCCAATGTGCTGCCTGCATCTTGGCTGCGTCTCAGAGTGCTGCTGACAGGATTTAAAGCTCACCAGTGCTGCTGGGCTGAGTTTAAAGCTTGGGCTTTAAAGCCAGCAGCCGTGGGGGCTGTCTGTGTTTGCATGCATAGTTAATCAGACATCGATTAACATTTTTAGCACAACAAATCCCTGTGGATCACAATTTAATGGATCCATCCTGGGTCAGAGGCATAGTGCAGTCCACTTGATCTCACAGAAAATTGGCTTCTGACTGTGAAGTGGGATGGTTTCTTGTCATATCCACAGCACTTCAGACAAGTTTCCTGCTTTTGTAAACACATTTGAGAGAGGGACCTTTTATTTATCAACCAGTTTCCCCCCCATTCCCCCTCCCTGATGCAAATGCTGTTAACAATTCTTTTCTTTCCTTTTCTTCAGAACTTTCAGTTAAAACCACAAGTGATCATTTTGCTGGCCCAGTGCTCCTACTCTGAAAGATTGCACACCTGGAGATTTTTACAGGAGTTTAGTTTTGGTCTCATTCCCACAGGGTTTTGTACCCCTCTCTTAACAAGAATCAGAATAGCTTACATTCCTGCACCATGCTTTTCCTCCCAAAGGACCCTAAAACCATTTACAAACTATAAAAGCTGCTTTTTCTCTAAACAGAAATCACTTTACCCATCAGTGAAGTGCAGCCACCTGGAGGGGAGGGAGAGTGGAGAGAAGCAGCTGCTTATAAACTCCCAATATTGTTACATTTTAAGCTGAAAAGTGATAAGTACTAATATCCAGCTGAATGTATGGCTGGCATTTCAGAAGGTAGGATGTAATTTTTCAAGCTGTAATTTGACCTAGGGAACATACCCAGCTCTTGCCCCAAGTGCAAAGAGGCATTTAATTTTAGCATGCAGTCAAACAAGCAGCTTATGACTTATTATAAAGAAAACCAGGACCTCGGGCAGGAAATTATCCTAAAGCTATGTAGAAAGGAAGAAAAGAACCAAGTGGATAATCAGCTCCCAAGCACAACTTCGTAGTATTATTTCGTGAAGGACTAAGTGCTGAGCAATCTCAGGCTGTTTGTTTTTCAAGTCTTGGAAAATTAGAGCCCAAGGGGATAGGCTGCAACAGTGCTCCAGATGGCACACACAAAAAATGTCTGTCTCATCACTGTCAGAATATACTAACAATGTAATAATGATGATGATGATGATGATGATGATAGCAGCAACAACAATAACAATAACAATAATAATAATAATAAAACCCCAACAACTAACATTGATGATACAAGTTAAACCAAGTTCATGTGAGCATGCTTGAGGCTGATTTTCTTTGTTTTCAAAGAGATTACTTTTTGATGACTCAGAACAACTAAGCTCTAGTATGGCAGGTTGTGTACTTGGGAACACGTACATGAAAAGTACAGAAAAATCACCCTAAGTCTGGAGTTGCCCTGTGCATGTTACCCAGTTACGGATGATGTGCCAAGGAAGAAATCCACATGCATTTTAAAATGCTGTGACAAGAGTAAAGATTTTAAATGAGCACTCTACTGAAAATGAGTTTCATAAAAGACATTTACAGCTACTGAGACTGCAGTCGTATGGTTGCCATAGCAAGAATAATTACTGCTTATTTAAAAATCCTCTTCTGGGCGTCTCCCAGTGATCCTGAGGGACTGCAAGAGGGACAAATATCTCCTACTCCCACCAAAGTGGTAAAAAGGCACCATTCCTCTTTAATGGAAAGACTCAGTTTTTTTTAATTCTTAATAGACTGCTAAAGGACAGTCTGTCACAGGCTGTCACAGACCTGGCAATTCCCAAGAGTTGCTCCCTTTGCTGAACCCGGTGCTTGGACTTGCCTCTACAAAGAGGCAATACTTTTGTACACTGTAGGAAACAAAGGAGTGTACATCTTTTTCCTTAATAATATTTTCTTCATTTTCTGAAAACAAAAAGGTGTTAAAGCACTGTCATCTAGTGAACAATATAATAAACAGAAAGCACAAGGGAAGAGCTGAAAAAGGACTGAGATAGCATATGAGCAAAAGTGACCTGACCCCAAAATGGCAGAATGAACCTGTGTTATTCCCTCTGCATTTGTCCCAGAAATATCTGGACTCCACATGCGACTTCCGTGTCCTGCCGCATATTAAAACTGCATCTCCCCTACTGTCTTCTGTACTGTCAATTCAAAATGCCAATGTTAATACACTGCAATCAGACTGCTCATTGCTGTTCTGGAATGCTCGTGTCAGAGTGTGAGGAAAATGACACTTCTTTTAAGAGATAGAAGATTTTCATGGGCAAAATAAAACGGGATAAATTCTTATTGAATATCTTAGCATATCATAAATTATAGAAGTGA
The DNA here is from genome assembly GCA_036630365.1 of Acanthiza pusilla. Taxonomy (NCBI): domain Eukaryota; kingdom Metazoa; phylum Chordata; class Aves; order Passeriformes; family Acanthizidae; genus Acanthiza; species Acanthiza pusilla. The sequence continues at coordinate 7,554,659 of JAXCHO010000053.1, forward strand.
AAAAAAATTTTAAATAGTAAGTTTCCTGTGTAGCTCATTTTTCTCATGCTGGTGAAATCCACAATTCTTCTTGACCTAGATTTTGTTGCTTAGTTAATATCTTCTCTACAAATTCAAACTTCTGTTCAAAGGTAAGTTACATTTTTCCGACTACAATGACTTCTTCAAAAGAAGGCATGCTAGATGGTAAAGTTAGAGTTAAGGCAGGTTGACTACAGCAACTTCTGTGTTTTTCTTTTATTAGCATTAATTATAGATAAATCTTTTTATTCCATTTGCTTTCCATATGCTGTTTCCATGTTAGAAGGTCATTCACAAGGCAGAAGTCATAATTGGGTTCACTTAATGGAAAGACAGAGCATGTAATTCTTGCAAGGAGATCAACTGATATTTCATCCCTCAGAGATAAGAGTCCACAACAGAATGAAGATAACATCAGAGTCATTGAAGGAAAGAGTAACTGTACCTGAAAAATACATGATGACCAAACCTGTAAAGTATGTCTGCAAGAAACCTTAGAAGGTCTCAATGTTTTTATCAACTCTATCTTTTAAAGTACTGAAGTGATATAAAAGCAGGGGGAAATGATTATAGAATTTCAATTTCTTTGCAGGATTTATTTCAAAGGCCACGGGTCAAGTAAAAATATAACAGAAATAACCCTGGTCAAATTTATTTGAAAAGTATAAGTGCAGTCGAAGCCTGGGAAGCTTTGGAGACCCATTATTTTAAGCATGAAGTGTAAGTTTTTTATCCAACAAACATTTATACACCATCTGATTTTGAGAGTCTCCCATCAAGTTCAACAAGACTGCATGATTTTAAGTATTGTTCAGTATTTAAGGGAATTTTTTATCTCTACTTCAGCTTTTTTCATAAGATCATATATTTTTTAAGCACAGAGAAGCTCATTATGCTCTGAGAAATCTGCCTAAAGGTTTTGGTAATTCCTATAATGGAGAATAAAGAATTTGTACCTTGGACACCTGAGTGACATGTGTGCATAAAGTGTACTCTGAGGAAAATCACATTCTTGTAGTGGAGGAATAAAAGTCTCATGATGAATTTATCCGTTATCTTGCAGTTTTTGTGATCTAGAAAGAGGAAACACTTGGGCAATGAGTGTTCATATTATCAAAGTTTTTCCTAAATGTATTTGAAAAATTACCTTTTGGCAACCATATAACACTGATTAAATTACAGTAGTGGCATAGATAATTCTGGCATAGATAAAATATGGCAATGCATAGAGTTTGTAAATGTGCATCTAAGTTTTATAGCTTGATGGTAAAAACAGGCAAAGTGAACTGTTTTCCTAGGAAGAAATCTGTGGCATCTGCCACTTATTTTTTTCTGCTAAATACGAAAGGAGGTCTGTGGATGTGATAAAAAGCTTTGGATTTGTTAGAAAGCTTGCTCTAATAATAAAAACTATTTAGCTTACAATTTGGGAAAGAAGCATTTATTGAGCAAGTATATAATATCTTCAGTTATAACTTTAATATGTTATCTGTGATTGTTCAGGGGGATGTATCAAATGAAAGGGACATTTAACAGGTCTGCTTTTATCACTGCATCTACCTAATGACCTCTACACATGCATACCATGTGGAAGACATGGGAACCAAATAGACAGACTTGGAGTAGGTACAGGACTATATTTTAGGCAAAATTGGAGCTCGGGTTCAGAGATAGGCTCAAGGTCAGCCTGAAACCACCTTTTCTCTTGTAAGGTTTCACATTGGCATGGTAGGCAAAAGGCATGAGAGGACTGTTTTTGTCACCAATACAGAAAACGTCACTTGCTAGCTTTTGTGCTTGTGACTGCTGCTTGACCCCAAAATTTCAGAAGTAAAGGTATCTTCGGGAAACTCTGCTTGCATTTTTTTCCTTGTTCAGAAGAAGAAGAACTTTTAGGTTCCACATGTTCTCCAAACCTGTGAAGGAGTGCCTGCTCTGAGAAATCACCCAGCCCTTTCCCCTAAGCCACATGACAGAAATGATTTGTCGTGCTGAGTATGACCTTGGCTCTGTAGCAATGTGATACGATTGCAAGGAAAGCAATAACAGCCTTTCATAAGGCTCCTGCTTTTCCCTATTCTGTAACAAGCATATAATCCCCTATTAGTACAGGGTAATCCAGAAAAGACTCTGTTGCATTTTATGGGACCTTTTGATGAAGATGTGCTCTCTTTCTTCTTTTCCCCAGCAGAAATGTAGAGTGACTTCAAATTGAGTCCATCCCTCAAATAATTAAAAATGAGCTGGATGAGCTGCATGACCTGCAGTGCTGTATGATACTTTCTTTCACACCTGGAGGAAATAGTCAGCCTTTCCCAAAAGGCAAGCTTTTCTCATAGTCATCATGGGGCTTTCAAAAGGTTTAAATCTTCATCCAATGTGACTAATGCCACTTACAGAAACAAGTGGGTCCCTTTTCCTTTGGCAAATGTCAGCTCTTAGGAAAGTGTAAGACTTGAACACTACTTCTATTAGTGTTTCTTTCATATTAAGTTCCAGGTAGTTACACTGGTAAGGAAATGCCAGCATTCATGCTGTATCCCATACAACAGGCCAGTTCCTACACCTATTTGTAAGTTTTATCCATCAGCTGAACCATTTCCAGGCACATGAAAAACAAGGAGGAATTTTTCTTGTTTTTCTCATGTCTAACACATGAGCTGTCTGATTAAAATTTGATACTGCAAATGCAAGACAGTTACTGAATTTTCTTACGTGTTTTTACTTTACAGAACAACAATGCTATTTTCCAGGGGAAATTCTTGCAGTTTCTTCTTCTTAGGAGCCCAAGTGTGTATTTTTCATGCTTTATTGATGCTTTGCATAATTTTAAATAGATCTAAGTTAACAGAATTCTGTGAAGTCTAAACTAGATTTTCCAGTGACTACTGGAAAGGTATTGGGGCAAATTCTCATATGGATTGGGATCATCGTCAACCAAACCCAGACCTCAGAATTGAATATGCAGACCTACAAAGATTGCTTGGATGCCAACGTGGTTTTTGGGTGGTATTGAGCTGGCTTGGAGGCTCTTCTTGGGCTCTACTTCTCTGCTGTTTGCAGCAGGAAAAAAGGGCCAGACAGGATCTGTCCTTCACCAATTTGTGGGTATGGTTTTAATTCCTCAGGGCTGAGAGCTGTAGCTGGCATTAGGTTGCTCTGAGTATAGGAAATCAGAATGTAACTGAAACAGGAAAGGGATTAGAAGGATGGAAAAAAGGGAAGGGACAGAACCACAGCCCTGAAACAGTTCCTACTGCGCGCAATTCAACCCATGCCTATTGTGTTCAGCTGCCTTTTCCCATGCACTTGTTTTTGATCTACAACACACGCGACAGTGGTAACTACTAAAACCTAGGGAACATTTGCAAGCTATCAAAGGAGGTGGAGTCACTCAGGCAACTGGAAAGGGAAACTCTGCTATTTCTCAGGATATTTATAGAAGGGTACCCCCACTACCATTTGTGCTTCAGGGAGGTCCTTCCCTTGATTACTGATAGTGTGTACTTTAGCCATGTGTGGTGTAGCAGATTGGGCTCAGCACTGTGAGCCACGGTTCCCCTTTCCCAGAGATTTCTTTGAACTTTGCAGCCCTATGAAATAAACTTATGTGTGGTGCTAGGCTGGCCCACCCAGAAGCAAGATATTTCTTGGAAGCTGTCTCGCACTTCCCTATGGCAAGCTACTGTGAAAATGCTATGGTGAGATCTCTGTGTCAGCACTGCTTCTCCCTCCCCTCGCGGCTCCAGCCTGCCCGCTGCAGGCAGACCAGGACTATCCCAGCTGAACCTTTCAGTACTGTCCCACTCCATGTGGACTGCTGGCAAAGCGGGATGAGTACTGACAACATTGCGTTTGCCCAAAGCTATTGTTTCAGCTTTTGTTTTTAATTGCAGTATTCTCAATAGCTGGCTTCTTTTCCTCTTTTTTGATTATGAAACAGGGCTATGTTCCATGTGTTTCGTCATTGGTGGTGCTGTTCCAGTCTCTAACCCATTCTCAAAACAACAGTTGGAAAATACTTTTCAGGTCCCTCTCCCCAATAACAGCTGGTGCATTTTCAAAGGCTTTGGTTTAAGATGAGAGAAGGGAAGGGAATACCAGAAGGGCTAAGCAAGCCCGACAGCTCTCTTATCCAAACACACTGTCATTCCCATGATTGATGGAGTCCTTGGCCAAACTCTGGAAGGCTTTCAAACACACTGTTCTGGGGTGGTGTGAGTTTCAGAGGGTCATTCTGGCAGGTGTGACTAAACGCAAATGAAGTGTTAGCTCCCCAAATAAATACTGACTCCAGGAAGATAACAAGTATGATTTTCACAACTCACTACCTTTGAGCAAAGCAAATTGTCTCACAACTTAGAGATATTCATGAAAAACATTGAGAACCTTACAGTTGACTAGGCACTGAGCAATAATTTTAGTAAGTTAATACTTCTGCCAAAAAATATATGTTTCACAACCAAAACTGTGAATGTATGTTTTTATTCTGCGGCTTTAAAAAATAACAACAGTTTAAAACACAAAACAAAACAAAAATTAAAAATTAAAAAACAACAATAACAACAAAATACAACACCAAAAAAAAAAAAAAAAACCCCAAACAAGAAAAGAACAAAAAACCCACAATAAAAAACCCAAACCAACCAACCAAACAGAAAAAAACCCCAAACACAAAAAACCTCCATGAACCCCTTTGTTCTCCTCAAACCTCCCAACCCTCACCATATATTCAAAGTCAAATTTTGGTCTGGTATCCAGAAAAGTGCCCTGTTTACTCGAAACATCTTCAAGGACTAGCTTATCAGTAGGAAGAAGCTTGTGATAGAGTGATCTTTTCACTGAGAAGTAAAAAAACCTAAATTTAAGTGCCTTTAAAGAATCCCAGTCTGGAATGGAAGCAGTATTATATCCTTATATGTATTGCTCTTATGCTGTGTGTTGATACCCTTATCCTGATGTCCTTATATGTATTGTTGATAAAAGGCAAGTATTTAATACAAAGCTAAATGCAAATGTGACTCAATTTAACAATTGCAAGTGCACTGTCTAAAGAGGAAGGTCAAATAAATATGCACAGCATTTAAATGGAACTCTTGGTTTTAATGTCCGTACACCAGAAAGATGTTTCTAGTGTTTTCATCTACTGTGAGTTGTGACTGAGAGTGTCTATCAGCCTATAAATGCCTTGCCCTGACACCATTTCAATGTTAAACAACTGAATCACTGCCTTTTTTTTTTTATTATTAATACTTTCCACATAGAACACTTTCCACCAAATTTCCAGGAGTGGGAAAACTGTCCCTATGCTTTTGGGAGACTGGAAAGTGTGAAGTGAGGATTAGGGAATGTGTTAGATTCCCAGTGATCTAAAAGTCAGAGCAGATGTAATAAATCAATTCCAGTTCATCCCTCCACTAATGTATTGTTGTAACTATTAAACCGTACCCTCATCATATTAATAACAGTACATCAGTGGAGAGTTACCTGCTCAGCACGTGGATCTTTTTTCTGTGTTTTCCCAGAGTTCTCCAGAGAGCCGTAGATTCATAGTATTTCTTTGGATTGGCATACCCAGGTTAAAAGAGGAAACCCTCAAAACTGTACAATATTCATGTGTCTATACAATTGATGAGGCTCTTGTTTTTGCCAACAGGCAAATGGGTAGAAATCAAAGACTCTATTCCATCACTGTATGAGCTTTGCGGTTGCTTCTGGATGAAATAATCCGGGAATCTGCCTTTAAACTGGAAAATGCTGGAACTAATTTTGCTTTTACAATTGCACTATGGTCAGTGCTTCATCCCCTGTCACTGAAGGACAAGAGAAGCTTTCAGCCATGGATGCATCAGATTTGCCATGTGCAAAAATCTTCCTTTTGGCAGATCTTCATAATCAAGCCCATTTCTTGCTATCATCGATGCTGCTGTGTGGTTTTCTCTCTTTGCCAACAGTATCAGATCCCTGCCCCTCTAAAAGTCCCCACTAACTTGTCTCAGGGCCCAAACTTCTGCACATGTCTAAGATCACATTTTAGCACTTTGCATCCTACTTGAATTGGGTCACTGTGCTTGTGCCTTCCAGTCTGCCTGGGCACATGAATCACCCTTTAAATGAGAAATCTTATTTACCATTACACTGCTTTAATGCTATAAAGGCAGATACATGTTTCATTTACAGCTGGGTTCTGAATACTGGCCTTGAGGATTTCATTCTGGTTTTAATTTCTTGGACACTTTTGTTTTGAATATGTTGTCAGTGATTGAACGCTTATACAGGGTGGGAAGGGGAAAGAGAGCAGAAGAGTCACCACATTACATAGCTTGTGAAAGGCTGGAACAGGACGGCTGCTGTAGAACAATGCACATTTAGAAATACACAGAGCCTGTGCTGGCAACTTCAGGCAGCTTTAAAGTAATGTGGATATAATATGTCCCCAGCATGAGGCTGCATAACTCTGCCAGAGCACTGCAATGAGAAGCACTGCCAAAGGGTAAATGCAGAGAAGTTCCCAGTGTCTCACAGAACAGAGAAGCTATGGAAAGCAGTTGTAGAAGATGCTTTGTTGTTGCTTGTACGGAGGGGTAGGGCTTCCATCACCTCTGTCCCCATCTATGTTGACAGTGTTGTCTCTGCACTCCTTTCAGAGATAATGGACCTAAATCTGCAGGTAATACTAGCCTATTGATTGGATGGCTATGGGCTATAAAATGACTGGAGTGATTAGCTCATAGGGACTTACAACATTATAAGCCTTACCCGGCTGTAGTTAGACAGGCACAATCCAACCCAAAACAGCTCAGTGCTTCAAGGACATCTGCCAATATTGCTTCACAAACGCCTTAACCTTCCCAAGTGTTTTCATGGAGAGAACCTTTGGTGCCAGCATGGCAAATAGTATTTGTGTTGCTTGATTTCTTGAGGCTTTTGAGCTGGGCTCCATGGTCTTTCCACAGGTCTTCATGAACACATATTCCAGTGTCAGAGCTTGAATGGGGAAAATATTTTGTAGAATACACACACAAACAGACACACACACGCACACGCATGCACACATGCATGCACGCACGCACACACATGTATTTACAGATACGTAGGCAAAAAGTGAAGGGTTTTGTTCTGAGCTTGGAAAAAGGGATGTAAATTTGCAGGTACTTAGTTAATAAGGGTTCATTTAACCCTTACTAGACTTTATTGGTGTCATTACCTGGGGTAGGTGGCACAGTTTTCGCACTACATGATATCACATGGACCCAATGTGAGCCAAGGGTCAAAAAAAGCAGGAAAGGCAAATTCACGCTGTGTGCCATACATGCAAAATTAATAAAGCTGAAGAGCTGCTTCTTGTGACTTTACATACATGACTACCAATTTCCTGCTAAACTAGTTCCTTATGTGAAACATAATGCTTTCTGACACTGAATATTATTTGGTCATGAGTTAACATTTTAGAGTTCATGATGCTGTATTTTAAGCACTTGATGATTTACTTTAAAACTCTATGATCTTACAGTCCTATGTTTATTAAAAAAAAAACAAAGAGAACCACCAACAGAACAAAAAACCCCAATCAAAACAAAACTGAAAAAATCATCCCCTGCCCCCAAAAACCCCCAAACAAATAGAAATGTGCAAATCTAATTGATTAGTTACAAAAAAAAAAAAAAAAATCAATTAAATTATAGCAGCACTGTGGATATTCTTTTCTTAGGTGTTTTGAAGTTGACTGCTAGATTGGACTGCTCTGAAGGTTTTTTCCAAATACTGGTTTTGATCTATTGCAGAAAAACAAACTAAACGTACATGTGTTTCTAGTAATGTATTACTACAGTGATTGCTTAAATCAGGGAAATATGTTACCTAAACTTGTTATGCTCTCCAAAGCTAAGCTGAAGTCTACAGCAGATAATAGGGGTCAAGCCTCCATTAATTTCCTTCCACAGTCCACTTAATTTTCTTCATCGCAGTAGACCCTCAATATACTAGAAGAAGGGTGGTTATTTCTCATAAAATGGGGTATTAATTTAGGTATTTTATTCATCAAATTGCATGAGGAAAGGGAATAAAACAAATAACAGTTTCTGAGGAGGAAATCCTATAGAGAATTGACATTAGAAATAATGAAGTTAGGTGGAGAAACATTTGCCAGTGTTCCCATAGTAGACAAAAATAAGCCTCAAGGAGAGGTATGAGGAGCAAAGGGGACACAGAGGAAGGAAACACATAAGCAAGAGAAACAGGCTGTTTTGAAAGTTGTTATTTTTAAAAGGCCTCGATACTACACTTCAAAGAACCATTTGATCTTACTTTAAAATAAAGGAATAAAACCACACAGAGAGTGAGAAATTAGCGTGAGAATACTTTCTTCTTGTTCTTCTTACTCGTGTGCATTTACTTCTGTGAAAACACCTACTTTCTCCTTTATTTAAAAAATTAATGTCGACCCTGAGAGGCATGTAAAAATGAATTTGTTCTTAAGCCTAGGCAGAGACTTTAAAACATGTTAATAATTTTTATGGCTTTAGTGAAAACTCCTACTATTTAGATCCCATACAAATAAAAGAATTTCTATCACCTGTCATAATACTCTATATTGTTGGAGTTTAAGATAAAAGTCCATTAGAGTGATTGGCTGACTCACTGCAAGGATTCAAAGGCTGTTTATCTCGATTAATTAAAGACCTGTAATTACACCGGTTTGACCTCGAGGACGGCAATTACTCCACAAAAGCTCTCTACAGGAAACCAGACATTAGCCTTGGCTGATTAGCTTGACATTCACAAGCTGCCTGTATCAGAATGCAGATGGTTTGGCAACACCAGCATGCAAACAGCACCTACAAATTCTGCAGCAGCAGCCCCCAGAAAAGCAACCGCCTGTCAGCGATGGCTACGAGTGAAATTATTTTCTTGATGGCTTTTACAATTTGCATTTAGAAAAATCCTTTTTCCCAGAGACCATTTCCCATGGAGAAAACTGGAAGAAGGGGATGGCAGCCTGGGAGATCGACTCAATTTATTATGGGAAAAAGTAGAGGAGTCTGGTTCTGTATATTTTTCCTGGTCCTCCTGACTGTGATTAGTCTTCTCATGCCTATTGGCACATTCTTCAATTCTTCCTCTTGTCAGTGTCTTTAGGGTTTGTATTTAGGATGCTGTAGGCTCCCTACATATGGTCCAAATACAGCGCAGCAACAATCAAACCAAAAAAATTATCATTCGATTTACACTAAAACTTGCATATTTGCACATAAAATAAAAAGAAGTTTTGGTTTGGATTTACAGTTCCAACTTCCATAGATGTTTGAATAATGATTCAATTAGTCCTATAGAGATGTTTTAATACACGCTCAGCATGTAGCTCAAAATAAGATGTGAGTTCACACTTTTTAAGAAAAGGGAATTTAGAATTATTTATTTCCTTATGTTCTTCCCAAGTGACAGACAAATTCTAACCTATATTTCAATTCTTTTTCTTCAACATAGTTTTCTACTGTGTGTTTTTGATGTTATAGGTACAATGAAAGAAAAATATCTGGCATTTGTCAGCATGGTGATGCATGGTGGGCCTAGACACTGAAATGCCAAACTTCTTTGTCTGTTCTCTAGAAACTACAGAATGAGGGGTTTATCTGTTATGAACGAGTGTTTCAGCAAATGACCTGTGAGTTTGGGTGGTAGCCCAGTAACCCACATCAGCCCAGACACCTTTGCCATTCTCTGAAGGTATGACTCTCAGAGATGAGAGAGCCACTTGCTCCTCTCCATATTCAGAGTGACCACCACAATGCTGGGGTGTCCACCTGTGGAGGCAACAGATCCCGCCAAATAGAGACTACAGAGATCCCAGTGGCACAAGGGCTGGCACAGAACAGACATATTCTTACATCATGTCTCAGATTCATAACATCCTGATGAGAAGCAAGGTAATAGCTGCAAATAAATAATAGAGGCACCCCTGCTTTTCCTTTTTCATTGCTCTTACTAAAAATGTTTTAAATATTGTCAGAATATCTTACTACCTCAAATGCAAACTTAAATAAAAAATATTAAGAACTCAATTTGTTCTTCCTGCCACAGACATTTTTTTATGAAGGAAGACATCTTTGCAAATGAAGAAAGTATTCAAAAGGAGGATGAATCAGAAAAACTGAGTTATTGAAGTGCTAGTAGATGACTGTTCATGGCTGTTGCCAGAGAACACTTCCACCTGCTCTGAACATTACAGTGTTCAGCTTTCAATCAGCTAAACCACTTTTGCTATGCCTTCTGGAATTGTCCCTAAACTTACTAGAAGAAAGGACTAGATTATTTTGCAACTTTTATGAGAGGCATATGAAATGGAGAACAGGGAAGACACCCCACTGTGGACTTAAGTACGTTTGTAGTCCTTTGTTGTAACTAGCTTTTTACCCTCTGCAAGATATGAGATGGATAAGGAGTGCTGGAATTTATGTTACCAAATGCACTTCTCATGAGCTTGTTTGTCATTCACTTCTTTTCCAGACTCAGCATAAGCAGAGTTTTATTGTTTAACTAACTGAGTAATGTCTACATTTGTCAAGTAATGTTTGAATCTTCCTGAAAGTAAAAAAAGAAAAAAAAAAAAATATAAAGGACATTTTTATTGCAGTGAAAAATATCTACTAGCCCTGTGGAACAATGGGCTAATCAAAGATTTGTCAATAGGTAAGGGATCATTTTACAGTCAGAATGAATGTTCCTCCTTTCATCATTTTCAACACCCACTCCTGCCCCAGATTTGCCCCTCAGTTACACTGAGGAATCTTTAGAAATGTCGTTAAATTGTCCATTATTTTCACAGACATTCACAGCATATCTCAAATTCGATGCTTTTGTAGATAGGTCCAGAATCTGCAGAAGCATATTTACACTGCTCCATGTCAAGCTATGGAAATGCAGTCAAGGGTGTGACCCTTGTCTTAGGTAACATCAGTTTTCTGCTGAAATAATTCATCATCACTGAACATGGTTCTAATGGTGTTACACTGTCAGTTCTGCCAGAGCTAGATGGTGTAAACCTGTCTCAGGTTTGTCTCATGATGTTCAAACTAATTTTTTGGTTACAGCACAGATCAATCTCAACAAAAAGTAAAGACCGTAAAATGGTTAAATTTTGACAAAAACCCAACCTGTTCACAATCCCTCTCGACCTCCTGTTTTGGGGGGATAGGAAGGAAAAGGTAGAGTAGGCCCTCAAATGCCAAGTGGTGCATTCCTCCTAGCATGAAGCATTTCAGGAAATCGAAGGTGTAACAGAAGGTATGGAGCCTCAGGACTACAAAGGACAATATTGCATGGACTCTTGATCTCTCTTCCTTCATTTGGCGTTCAAATCTCATGGTTCATGACATATCCAGAATCATGAAAGACACCTTCGCAAACATGCAGATGTCAATCTAGTGCACAGCACTGAAAATACACAGAGCAGAAATTACAAATTGCAGTGTGTGCCAACACGGAAAATGAACATTCTTGTGAAGGCGCCTTTTCAGTTTCTGTGTTTTGTTGCATGCCGTGAAGTTTCACAGGACTGCCTCCTCTCAAGCTGCCTCCAAGGCCTGTATTACATGGACTGTATTACAACGAAGTGAGAAAGAGATATTGATCTACCTTCCCACTCCATGCAGCCATGTCTGTTTTCTAGATGTTCCAGCCCATGAAAAAGGGAGGAAAAAGAAGCTGCTCTTTTGCAAACCCCTTCAGTCCTTATTCTCAAAAATCTTTGCCAAAAAGGCTATCAAATACAGTGATGAGGCCTGAGAGAAAAGTTGGATATGGCTATTTTTCCCTCATGAAACAGACTAAATCCCAACAAAGCCACTGAAACCAAACCAGTGACCCTGAGTGTTCCTCCCGAGCCAGCGTTTGGAAAGGTAGCTTGTTATGCATATAGGATGAAAAACTATATCCTGGAAAAACACAGAAAGTAAATATTTAAAGGAAAAGAAACACAATTAAACAAATGGCTTGTGTTTATATTTCCATGGAGCAGTGCCAAGTATCTCTCAGCTGTTACCCAGCTAATGTGTAGTGTACCAAATGTTTTTTAAACCAGTGGATTACTCTCCTCCACAGTTGTGAAAAACATCAATGTATTTGTTCTGGACTTCCTCTTCCTGACTTTCTTGTTAATTTACAAGTTTCTCACATCCCTCTGACAATTTCTGTCTGTTTACATGTTTTAGATTTCTGATGGAATTTATACATTGCTCTTACCACCACTCAGGATCTGTTGCCCATTATCCCCAGGAACATAAAATGATGTTCAGCCATTTTTAGTGGACATTTGAGAACACAGGCCAGGAGTATCCCTGGCGTCTTTTCAACCCGAAGTTCCTTGATGCCTACTCAGAGCACCACCTCTCTCCATGGAGAAAAGACTGTCAGGTCTCAATCTCTGTTCAGATCTCTGGAATGGTCTTAACCCGAATTATTTGAACGATGAAGAATGCGAACCACAGACTCCTAACTTAGCCTCTCTCACAGCTATACTATACTTCACTTTTGACATTTGAGGGTGAATCCTGAGGTCAGAAGCCAGCTACAGAGCTGTATTTTTGCACCCTGTGATTCTGCACATCTCTATGTAGCCACAGATGCACACCTCTCCTCAATCTGAGAAGCTCAGCCTTCAAAGACACAAATGCCTTCAAATGCCACCTATTTTCCCTCCTTTCAGGTCTCTGATCAAAGCTTAGGGAGCTTGGTATGAAGCAAAAGCATTTTTCTGTGTGGTTTCAACTTTCCTGGAAAGTTATCAGAAAATAATAAGTGCAGACAGAAATAAAGACTAAGAAGAAAAACAGGCTCATCACACGTGACAAACATCACAGATTTTTGGCTCCAGGAGCCTGCATGGAAGGAAGCTGGTTGAGAGCCGTCATTTCCATCCCTAAGAGAACAGCCTCACCCATACATTTCTTACACAGTTGCAGGTGTATAACAGTTGGATGTTTGGTCACTTTCACTCACAGATGTGGCTGGACACCTCATGATGAAACAGAGCTCCAGCTAGTGCATGGGATGCCAGGAACTCATTCCTTAACCTTGGAAAAACAACGAGGCTGTTGCTTCAAACCATGGCAGCAGTCTCTTTGAGTGTTAGACCACGGGCAAGAGCTCATTTCAGATGTGATGACAAGCAGTGACCTGAGCCTAAATATTCTGAAATTGTATTCGTTTACTTGGAAAGAAAACGAATCAGCTTATGCAAATGAATATCAGCTTATGCAATGTGATAAATGCTTGGTTGTCACATTTTACCTAGGCTGGAAAAGTCTGCATCTCTTGCTGGAAACCAAGGCAATGGGAAAAATGTCAAAAATGTAATGTTTCAAGTACCAAAACAATGTGAAAACCTTCTCACAGATTGTGGCTGGGAAAGAATATTAACAACGAACTTCCATTAACTTCAATGACATGACTGTTTCCTATGGGAATTAGACTCCTGAATTTTTTTTTAAACTTTTTTTTTTTTTTTTTTTTTTTAATGGGTTGGCCTGTCTTTCTTGTAGCTTTTGGTTTGGCTGTTTTTGCTGCTGCCTACCAGAAATGACTGGGAGTATTTCTGCAACTTTAGTAAGAATAAAGTAAAAAATTGCTAACAAGTCTCAGTGATATGTCAGGGCCTAGCTCCCATTGCTTTCCAGAGCAAACAGAAGTCCACATGCCTCTGTCGACTTGTTCTGCTCAGCCTGTATTGTTGCTTTTTATCAGATGGATGAGAACCATGGAGAAAACCAGCCCGTTCAGACCACATCAAGCTCAAAGGCCAGTACTGTCTGATTGAGGCTTTCCTTTCTTCCCTTTGTCTTTGATCTCATTTTGCATGCCTTCTGTCATTAAAAATTATAGCAGCACAGATCGTTTTTGGAGGGAAGTCTGAACATAAGGCCAACTCCTACTCTGCACTCCAGAGTCTCCAAAAAGATTTTGATGATCACTGGATGCAGCAGTTTTCGAGCAGACTTAGCACCATAGCCTTTAGCAAGACAAGATCTCCATTCAGTGTGATATTGTTCTTCCAAATAATTTTGTCTTTGTGTTCAGATCATTGCAAGAGAGATTGATACCTGATTTTAAGAAAGCATTTGCAATGGTGTGGTTGGTGTGGTTGCAATGCTCTGGCATGGATTGTTGGTGGGATGGTGGTAATTCCCAGCACTGAAGAGGTTGAGAATGAATTTGCCCAAGGCCAGTGAGGAATAACATAATTTTGGGATTTATGTGGGTCTTACCAGACGTCTCTGCCTATTACTGAGCTTTTCAGAAGCAGGTCAAATAGTCTGTGCGGCTACACAAGGAAGGACCCAGGACCTCTGAGGGAGGATGAGTAACCTCTAATGATCAGACAACAAATCCTCTCAGCCTCATGCCAACTTCAAGCATTTTCAGAGCCCAACTCCCAGTGCTGCTGGAGCAGACATAGAAGCCAGACTGCTGCAGTTGGTGCAGAGGACCCAGGGATCTGCCTCCTGCACTGCCCACGTGTGTCTGCAGCACCTTTGCTGCAGTTCTCTCTGGCTCTAGCCCCAGCAACGCCTCATCTTATCAGTAATGCACGTATTTTGTGCATTTAAGGAGCAAAAATGTGCCTTTAGTCTAGAGAGTGCCCACAACCTCCTGACACCCTCCTCTCATGTTGGGTCCAGACTCACTCCTAAGAGGGAGAGTGTGTGGAGACTGCGGATTCCTATCTCAGTCCAAACATACGTACACAAACCTGTCCAAAGGAAGATTGCATTTGGACTATTAGACTATCCCTGACTCCAAGCCTATGGCATTGGACCCCCAGGCAAGAAAAGTGCTGAGAGGTTGCAGTGGAGTGTTTTTATGTGGTACGTGGGAAGGGACTCTTCATTGTGTGTTTCTGCATAGAAATACAGCCTATGTCCTGAGAGCACAGTGTTGCCATCTTCTTTACAAAACAGCCACAGGAATGGAGAAGTTGTTCAAAACTAGTTAGGCAATATCTGTTCAAAGTGCTGTCCGGAGAAATGGCAGGTGTTTGTTCTCATGGGACCTCTCCATGTCACAGCTTGTCTGAATATTAAAAGGGATCATTTGTATGTGAAGGGGTAAAGAAGGGTCAGGGCCACATTGTTCTTTGCTCTCTTTGTTTGTTAGAACAAAGCAAGGAGTCAAATTTGAATTCACAGAGTAGAGGGACAGCCAAACTGCATGCTTGGGAACCTGTTTGCATTTGTAACTATCATAGTGTTAATTAAGTTGAAATGGATTCACAGGCATAGTTTCCGTGCTGGTTTGTTTTTCTCTAAAACTTTGTTTCAAGGATAGGAGGGAAAGAGGAGAGACAGTCTTTCGTGTGTGCATGTGACAATTTAAGCACAGTTACTTAACGCTCCAGTCTTCTCTGCGTGCACGGTAGTATCACAAAAACATGATTTGCAGGATATTATTATAGTTCTCATAGTAACCATACTTTGACCTTGATTTTTAACAAGAAATTGTACAACGAGGAAAATTGGCTAGTTACACTGTCAGTCCAGCTTGGGGCTGAGTTAATTTAAAATGTGTGATTCCTATGAACAATAGTCCCAAATTGCAACTGGGATTAAATTACATGTTATCTCATTAGTATTCAGCAGCACCACTACAGCTTTCAATTGAAGCTTCTCCTACAAACTGCCTGTGTGAACTCAGCATTTAACAGCCTCTGTGTTTCTGAATCAATCTGTATCAAGTTAGTTCAGTGATATACACACACAGAACAGACTTTCTGCCTGGTTCTTTGCTGTCTGTTGCTTGCAAGGCCAAGAGATGTACACAGCACATTTGATTTCAATCTGTGAGACACACAGTAACCACATGCCCATTTTAAAGGAATTTTCCAAAGCAGAGCTGAACCTGATAAAAACACCCAAACATATAGTTACTGAAAAAGAAATAAACAAAAATAAGTATGTTGCTCTACTAAGGAGAGAGATGACGTTTGGATAGTCAGTGAGACAGCTAGCACTGCTGCACTGATTACAATGCCATTCATGTCTAATTCAGCTGCGAGGAGGGTTATGTAACATCATAGGAGTTACACTGCTCTGCAGTGCTCACAGCAGAAGCCAAGGCTCACACAGGGGTCAGAAAGGCTGGGACCAGAGCCATTGTCCTGCCTGTCACCAAAGCTGCAGACCAGCTAGGTCACTGAATAGCTCTGACTGCACCCTAGAGACAGGAGGAGCTGACAGGTGCTGCAGGACCTGGCCTGTGGGAAGAGACAAGGGCTTCTGCCCCTTGCTGTCTCCAAATCAGGTGGAGAAGGGAGGCCCCCATACCTGATCAGGAGAGGAAGTTCCCTGTGCCGTGAACACAACAAGGGCCAAGACCAGAGACCAGGCGCATCTGCCATTTCCACAGCTGCCTGGCCTCTGGGAGCAGCAGCGTCTTCCTACTCTGAAGAGGTGAGGAACGGCTGTGAACGACGAGCTGTATCCTGCTGTTCCCAGGCTCACTGTCTGCTGATGCTTAGTGTAAAATACAGAGCAAAAACTGGCTGGAAAACATGTTGAATCCAGGTATTCATAATCACAGCTTTGGAAGCCTGACTACTGCAGCCATTATGATTCTGAGAGCTTTAAAGTGCTTTGGGCCATGTTATTTGGCATGCTTTCATTGTTTGTACTCCTTTAATTATGCCAGTAGTGGCTTAATTTATCGCCTGATGATGTTTTCCTGTGTGAGAGAATCTGAGTGCTAAGATTTTCTTCGTGCCTTTTATTAGAATTTTGAAATTCTGTATTAAATGAACTTTATTTTTTTCTAGTGGATCCTTTCTGTTGTCTTTGTTTGTTTTTGTTAATTTGATTGGTTGGTTTGGTTTTTTGCTTGTTTGTTTATTTGCTTATTTCAGTGAAAATTAATGCAACTGAAAAATTAAACTTTGCTTGATTTAGAGGGAAGGAGGCAGGAGAAATGAGATCTCAAGGAACACCTTTATTTCTCCATGAAAGCAATAGAATATTTCTTCCTATGGTTTCAAAGCTTGCCTAAAACTTGATGAAATCTTTGTCAAATATGGGATTTTCTTTGGTCTCCAAGTGGAATATACAGCTATGATTTTGCAAAGTGGGAGGCAGGCCCCCAGGAACTGCTAAATATGGAGGTATCAAGCACTCATGACTGTTGTCAGTTTCTGTGCTTACTCACAGTGTGCCCTAAATTTGGCTTTAGACCAATTTTCTTTTATATTGCCTATTTGTAGAAGTGAAATCCACCTCCTTGGTGACAAGACCCCCTGTTGAGGACTGTGTGAAAATAAAGAAGATTGAATGAAAGAATAGAAATGAGTCTTACTTCTAAGGGCTGGGGCTGGAGGGTGGAGTTTCTTGCTCTTAGTATGAGTTTCAGATGCAAACTAATGGAGTTCATGTGGTGGCAAACACTGCTGAACCAGGAGAAACAGATATAAAAATCTCCCTTTCTGTTTTGGATCTTTGTCCTTATGGGAACAGGAGATGCAGGTAGTATGATGAAACACAGTGTGGTTTGCTGGGGCCTGGGGTTCAGACAGAATTCCAGTAACCTGTTTGTGCTCACTGGTGCCTCTCTTGACAGATTTCAGGGGCTGAGACCTCCCAGTCTGTGGGCTTAGGTCTGTTGCCCTACTTGTCTAATTGAAAGGTGCTGATAACTGTGAGAAGTTATCTTCTTTTCCAGATTATTTATGAACAATTGTATTGAGAGACTACAGAAATCAATGAAAGATCACCACAACTCTCTGTGACTAACTCACAGTTTATGACATGTTCACCAAATGAAGCACTTCTGGAAGCCACTTTTACTAGGCACCCTACAAAAATATTCTATTTAGCCATTCTGCATTTGCAGTGTGGATCTGGGGCTCTTCCATGCCTTAACTCTTAATGTGGTTGATGTTCATCAATCCAGTCTGAAAATAGGTGAAGGTGTTTGTGGAGGAAAGCAGAACCAATAGAGCAAACCCTTATGATCTGTCACCTTTCTGTACTTTTCCTTTAATTAACTTTTTTTGCATGCAATTTCTCCAGGAGCAATGTTTCACTGACAAACTCTGCTCCCAGGTAGCAGATAGGCACAATGACTAATGTGTGAAGAAATAATTTAATTTATTAAATTACTTGCACTTGATAGATCAGCAGCAGAGAGGCAGTGGAGAGGGGGAAGGGAAGACAGAAGAAAACCAGGTGATTTCAGAGAGAAGTTACTGGAATTATTCTGATTATTCTGATTTTACCATGGCTTTTTTGTCACTGGCTGCATATGGAATTGGGGGTGGATGGCCAGATGATTTAATGAAGTTTCTACATTTGGCTGATGTGAATAATACCCACCAAGAGAAGAATATGAAAAACTACATGCTGCCCCAGCCAATATAGAAAGCTACTAACGCTAAAGACAGTTTGTATTGTAGCAGACTTCTGTTTTCCCTGCTGTAACTCAGCATCAAGATTGAAAAAGGAGGCAGTGGAGATGAAGTAAAACAAAAATTAAGCCTATTTGCAATCTTGCTTGTGCGTCTTTGACAAAACAGAGGCAAATTCACAATCTTGCATCTCCCTTCTGTACCACATACATTCCCTGGTCTAGGAGGGAAGCAAGCTGACAATGGGGCTTCAAAAACTATTACTTTAGTTTTGCAGAAGCTGACCACTGGCTGGGAAGTTGAAAGGTATATTCAAACACGGAAAACCAAAGTATTGTATGATAGCCCATTCCCAGAACCTTTTTTCTGAAAGAGACAGGAAGGATGGTTTTGAAATCACCTCCACCATGGACTTCCATCAGAAGGCTGAGTGCTGACAGGATGTTGGGGCCTCTAATGACACCATTTGGTCACTGATTATTTGTAGGTTGGGGCTTAGTGGGTGGCATCAAGCTCTCTGTGAACTTTTTCATCTTCTTGTTGCTTTTGGCTGTTTTCTTCTTTTTTTCTTTTCTTCTTCTTTCTTTTTTTTTCCTCCAGTCCCCTGGAGTGGCCGGGAAAGGGTAGTGGTGGGAGGACACAGCATTCACAGCTAGCCTGAGACACAAGCCAGTTTATTTACTTAAACAACAAACATCCAGCATGCCAGGAGAGCAGTGACAGAGGGCAGTTCCTGAATGGGATGAGACAGTATGTCTTCTAAAGCGGCCACCCACGTTGCCTGAAAGGGTTTAGCCGTGCTGACTCCTTGTGAGGAAATAACAGCTTGTGTGTTCAGAAACGTCACAGGCAACCAGCAATGTGTGTGATGTGAGGATCTCACAAGCTGTCTGCAAATGACCAGAGGCAAAACTCTGCTTATTTTCCCTTCATTTCCTCCACTGCTCTGCGCACCCCTCCCCCGGCCCTCTTTTTGGGACTGTCACTCTTCTCATCATCCTGCGCGCAGCTGGCATTAAGCAGCAGAGCACATTCTCCATCAGATGGATAGAGAAGGGGGTTATATAAACAAACAGAACAACAAGAACATTTCTAGGAGCAACATCAAACCCGACCTTTTGTTTTATGGTAAAAAGTAACAAAGATATTCTTGGGAAAACAGCTTAGCTGAGAGAGAAAAAACACGAACCCTTGAACTGTTGTGCCTGTGAGGAGCTGACCAAGCAGTGATTTGCTTTCTTACCAGGGCTCTGAACTCTGCTGGACTATAAAAATGTACATTGCCGTTGTCATTCTGTAAAGGTTGGTAACCTCAGAAATCAGCAGAAATGAAGCAAAACAAACCTTTTGCTATCTGTTGTTTTTCTAGCAATCCCTGAGTTGGTTTTTTGCTGACAACTCCTCAGCATGGCAACGTATGACACCAGCACTCTGTGATCTCTGCTGCTTGCCTGCTGCTTTTCCAGACTGCAGCAAAGGTGTTGACTTTGACCTACAAGCCCTCGATGGCTTTGGACTTTCCTACTAGATGTTATCTCTCTGAAAGCTGTGCCAACAGAGGGGCCCCAGATGCTGTGTTTAAAAGAGAGTTATGGGACAGGTTTCTCATTGAGAATGCCTTATGGATGGCATAAACTCTTCCATACCCACTTCAAAATATTCTCATTAATACTGATCATGTGAAAAGCTTGCATAGGAGCAAGCCATTTACTGCGGCTCTTGTCAAAAGTCTAAGGTATCTTTGCAAGAGGACCAGTGAATCCCAAAATTTCACCCTTGGTCTTCTAAATGCCAGCTCAGAAGCTCTGTTGGAGGGCTTTTAAAACTACTCAGGTACTCGTAATGCAGTACCAACTTTCCTTCCATTTCAATGGCATTTGAGAGGTTTATTTCCTCAGTTAAAGGGAATAAAATTAATTTCATCTTAGTTCAGGTGTTTAAAATTTCAAGACTGGACTTGATCAGCAGTCAGTGGGGAGTATTTTTCTGTGAGCTATCTAGACGCTGCCATGGGATTAGAGGACCCATGCCCTAGAATTTCCCCTATCTCTTCTCTGATTAGAGAAATTGTCAGTGACAAATCGTATGCATCTGAAACTCAGTTACCTAAATACACTTAAATAGATAAATCTTAGACAGTGGTCACATAAAAAATATTTTTTTTTCATTCCTTTTTAACTAAAACACCTCTCTGTGGTGTCTATTCTTTCCAAACTGTTTATGACTGCTTACTAACACTGTCTTCTTTTCATCCACAACTCTTAGGCTGGGATCAACAACAGCAGTTAGCTCTACCCACATGGCATCTACATAGCTTTCCGGATTTGGATTTTACTATCCTAAATTACAGTTTATCTCATCCACTCCTGCCTGGTTATCCTTGGCATTATACAAAATCACATGCAGACACCCCCTTCTAAAAAACTAAACCTCATTCTCAAAATATACATTCTCGGACTGTTTTGGAATCTCCTAGAACACAGAAGCAGCAGCCACTTGCACTCCATGTTTTTAGTGGACCAGTGAAATCATGTTCTGAAAAAGTCTAAGAGTATAGCTCACCCTGCTTCTCTGAGAAGGGGACCTATCTCCCTTCTTTCCCCATAAAACACTGCAGCAAGCTGGTGAATACCTGGTACATCTGCAACAAGCTTCACAGAGAATTCACATAATACAGTTTAACAGGGGAAGAATGATGCATTTGGAAGAAGGAAGGACAGACTTCTGTGTGCCTGTGCACACCTGCAGTTGTAAACCTATGTCCTTACATGTGAGAACAACAACTCAAAATGAATTAAATGAAATTATTTAAATAATAGGAAAGCTAAGCTCCAGAACTGGGGACAGACAGAGCTGATGCTCTGCACTTTGACTAGGCCATCAAATCTCAAAAGCATGTGATAATTTGTAAAATGTACATACCGTATCCACAGAAATCTCTGGCTGAATGAAACTGGTCCAAAATTACTCTGCTTCTTACATCTAGATCTTCCAGAAGAGAATTCAAAATGAAGAGTGTTCTTCCTTTCCATGTGGACCATAAAAGGTAGCTTGTCTCCTCTGGTAAAACGGAGGTTTTTACAGCACACACAATCTCACTTGGCCATGTCACTGAACAGCATTTCATAGATTGTTACTTACTCTAGAGTTCACAGCTCATGCCTGGTTTTACCGTCAATCAGCTTTCCAGTTCTGTAGTCTCCATGCCGATCATATGCATAACTAAACTGTCTGCCTAAGAGGTGTAACCCTGCATTCTTCCCAACACACAGCCCTAGGTATTGAAAGATGCAATCTCTACTAACAGATAATTTTGGGTTTGTGTTTTCTCTGTTGCTATTTGCTGTGTGTGTATACTGAGTCTCACACAGCACCATGGTAGCACTGAGCTATTGCTAAAAGCAGCCTTTAAAAAAAGGCAAAGGGCATTTATAAATATTACTATGCTCTTTTGGATCTCTGACAACATTTGCCCTGCACACTACACCTTGCAGACAGTCTTATTGTTGATGGTCATATGCTTGATCTTGGACTACGGTGAATATGTGCTTCAGAGTTTCATTTATAAACTGTGCCAAAGCCAATCCCTCATATAATTTTAATTGGAAAATCACACTGTCTGTGAAAAATGAAGAAGGAAAGGCTAGTCCAGATTTTTAAACATATCTTTCAACTGCACCCAAGGGAGAAGAAACAGTCATGTAATGACCAAATCTGAACAATTAACTTTAGGCATATGTTTTAAGCAAATTTCGGCCCATTTCAAAGTGATCAGTAGGAATCGTTTTTGTTCACAAGCCTCAAATGAACAGCAAACCTCTAAGCTCATACCACCAGTGACACACATTTTTGTTGTGCCAAGTGTATCAACTCTTCATCAACACCTTTCCTCAAGGGGGAAAGAGGTAGGAAGCCTGTGTGAGGTAGTGGGCATGGTGGTGTTTGGTCAAAGGTTGGACTTGATGATCTTGGAGGTTTTTCAAACCATGGGAAAGATTCTATAGTTCTGACACTCAAAATTTCTTTACACTTCAATAAACTGTTGCCTTCTGCCCACATCAGCTAAGAGGTACAGAGCTTTATGGAAAAATATTTTGTGAACAAGCATTTGTCTCCAAAGTTTCTCTGCATATCTTATGGTTCAGCTCCACCAGCAGACCTCTGTAGATTGTGTTTCAGCTCAGTTTGTGAGATAATATGCAGTCCAAATTACCTAAACCACATTACTTGTTTTGGAGCTAGCATGGAAAATCTTGACTTCAAAACAGTAGAGTAGATACAGACATAACTTATGAGCAGCTCTCACACATAATAAGGATATTCGTAATACCTTAATCCTAAAATATATAGAAGAAAATGAAGCAACATCATATTAATATATACAAACTGCCACTCAAGCATGTGAATATATGAATGTAATTATGACCTGTCAGCTCTCGTTCTGAATATTTTATTGTGGTGGGAAATCTGCTGAAATCTTTGTGGAATGAAGATACATTCCAATCATCCAAGCAGCCTCAGGACAGTCCAAGAGTCGTGATTTCAAATAAATTCATGTACTCCCTGAGTTTTAGAACTGAAGGTTGTGTCTGACATCTGGCTGATCTGAAATTTGGTTGCAAAAAAGCTGATCCATCTGAGATTATCTGTATTTGAACTATCTCTGTTACGAATTTACAGTATTATCAAATTCAGACTCTTGAAATCAGAGATACAATCCACTCATATCAACTATCTGCCAGAAGAGAAAGAGGCTCTTTTCTGCTGAGAGACGTGCCACGTATATTGATTTTGTATTCTGGATTGCAAGTTTTGGGCAGAGACTGGGTATCATTGGCTTCACTACAATTCTCAGAACAATTATTCCACACATGAAAATTCTCCACGTGGGGGACCACAGTATTGTAAGTGATGCAGGAGTTTTTTTCCAGGGAATTATAGTGCCTCAGTTACATCAATGCAATAAATACATTGTAATAATATTCTCCCATGGCCTTAAAATACATTAAATCCAAATAAATCTAGTAATAAATGCAGTTAGAGCAAGGAACCATATTGTATTAGTTTGAAGTTTGTTTTTGCTAATGTTTACTTTGTAAAAGTGAGCTGGAATTAATGTTGAACCCACAGAGTTGTTTTAGCCATGCAGAAAAAAGCAAAAGTCTTGCTAGACATCCTAAATAAAAAATTGAGAAGTTTATTTTCACATTTTGAAGTGACATGCTGTTTAGAAATGTATCCATCTTTATTTTACAAGAAAGAAAAATCTCAGAATGAAACTCTGCATTGTAGAGTTAAACAAAATGCCTTGCACATTCTTTCCAACAACTCTCCAACAGTTTTACAACTTCCTTGTTTGTCTGTGATTGAAAATCCAGCTGATCCTCCATGTAAACTTTAAGGAGACGCAGTTTTTAAACGAAATCTGAAGTTTGTTCTCAGGAACACATTCTCTCAGAGTGCTGCAGTGGGAATGAATGTATGGCACAGCAGCGTGCCAATGAACTTCTGACTGCACTTTTGGCAGGAGACAAGAACCTGTGGTACCCAATCCAATGCATGCGGCCTTTCAATTGCATAGAGCAAGGCAACTGATGAGCTTAGGCTGCATTAAGTGTAAATACACTTCATCTCCACTCTATTTCTAATTTATTGACCCTTAGATGAGGAGAACAAGACTGAGACTAAAAGATTTTTTTTTCCTGCTGAAACAAACAGAAGAAATTCAATAGGCTGTGTTTGACTTTGTCATAGCGCTCATTAGATAAATAAATAACACTGACATTAATCACGACATGGATTGCAAACCATTTGTCTGCTTCAGGAAGCTGGGATAGTCCTCTTTTAAATTGCTACTCTACTGCAAAACCATTTACAGCTTTAATAAGTGGGACTCCTGTCTACATCTGAATTTTAAAAATACATATTATAGGCAGTGCTTCCCCCCACAAATTGCTTTAAAAATTTATCTCTTCTCTGTCCTGTCTAATAGACAAAATAAGTCTGTGAAAAACATGACAGAATTGCACACAAGTTAGACAGACCCACCACAACAGAGCATATTGAACAGCTGTTAAATGGATAGAAGTCACATTGTTTCTTGCACTGACTGAGCATCTGATCTTATTGAAGCCAGGATGATTTGGAACAGCTTAGAGAGGAACTGTTGACTGAAGAGACCTTTATATGGAAAACCATTGTTCAGTTAAATTTTATGACTTCACAGCTATTAAACTAGAGAAATTCTAACACAGAAAATTTCCTTCGAGGTTTCTTTATGAAGTGAGCGAGCTGAGTTCCCCATTTTTTCACAGATTAGGCTCTGTTCTAAGAAGCTCTCTCATCTTTCATCTACTGGAAAAAACAGAAAGCATAGCCCTCATCATGAATGACTCTCACCAACATAAAAAGAGGAATAAGAATTTTCCCCAATTCTATTGTTCATGTTGTGATTGTTTTTAGAGAAGCCTGCTGGTGGTGACCAGAGTTTCTCCTCTGGCTAATAATTACATTATCAGGAATGCCCTCCATATCAGCCACGAGGTTTGCCATCAAGAAATTTCCCTTTACCTCAGTGTCATTACAATAGCAGGACAGGACGAGTGACTAAAGACTACCATGTCACCTGAAGTCTTGTCCTGCATGGCATTTAATTGTTCAGAGGTGGAGGAGCTTTCACAAGGTGCAAAAAGGGGAGAAGACATGGCCTATCAAAACACACTCTCACATGTGTGAATGTGTTCTCTTGACTCATCCCATTGCTGCAGAAAGGTTATTATCTGTTCCCAGGTGACAATCCAGCTGTTAAATTTGCACAATACCATGTGCATATTAGCCCTCATTCAGCTTTTATGATGCTGCCACACTAGACCTGAAGCACGTGGAGGGAGAAGCTGATACCAAAATATGTAGACACCAAAAGTACCCTTATATGTACCCATCAAAAGTACTCCAAGGTCTTATTAAAATCCACTGTAATCCTCCTTGCCAGGACCTTTCCGCCAGACCGTCATTCATGGTCTTTATAACCCATTGTTGTAAACCTGGAGAATTATGTTTCATCTCTTATTAGATGTTAAATGCCATTTCTAAAATGCTGATATATGTCAGGACCCACCCAGGATACAATCCGATGAGACACTGGTGTAACTTTTTATTATACTTTCAAAATGTATCTGAATGGAAAACAAAACTATTATGCTTCTACAAGCATAAGTGTATTCTGAGCTACCCTGATCCAATGTCACAAGCTTTTCTTAGTGCTGTCCTTCTTTCCTGGTACCAGAGGCATTTGCCTGATTATGATTCACTCTGCTTTTTGGTTTTTTCCCTGACTCAGGGAAATTTCATATTAATTAGGGTAAGTCAAGTTCAAAGGAGAGTGAGACATGAGTGAGCCCAAAAAAGTGAAGACCCTTTTCATATGTTGGAGGATGGGATTTGTCCTTTTCTTTCTCTCAAGAAATTTTCTCCCATTTGTTGCCTAAGAAATCGTAAAGACGATGCTTCAGAGACAAAAGATGTGGCTGAGAGGAGGTGGTGGAAGGGTGCAGTTTGCTACTGTCCCTTAGCTGGGGGACTTCCTCTTGGGAAGGGCAGAGATACGGTGAGATTTTGGCTGGCGGGTCAGGGGGGTGGGCTCAGCTCCTCACTCTCAGGAGTGGAGTTGAGATGGTTGGGCTGCTGCTGCGGAGTTCTGTCTTTCACTGGTCTCTTCCTTACCATGGGTGAGCCTTTGCTTGTTAGAGTGGACATTGAGCTGTGGCCTTATTAACACCCGACTGCACTGGAAAGGACCCTCATCATCCACTCAGGTGCCTCAGGGGAAAGCCCGGGACCCTGAGCCCCAACCCTGTCCAGAGGGAGTGTCTCCAGCTGTGTGTGGGAGCCCAGCTGCCGCTGCCCAGCCCCGCTATTTTCTGCTGCTGCTTTGGGTTTTTCGCTACACGCTAACCCTACATGCCATGTCTGCCTGACTCCCCACAGCTCCAGACATGGCTCCGGAGTTTTTGCTACATTTCATTTGTCACCGTGGGTGTGCCAATCTCTGCCGTTCCAGCCACCACTCTGAGGTTCCTGCTACAGCCCATCTCGCCATCCAGAGGGGCATCAGCACCAATTGCTCCCGGTGAGTTCGTAAAGGAAGCCCTTTCCCATCCCTTCTGCCAGCTCTGCCCGCCATTACCACGTGAGAGAGACACAGCTGAGCTCCTCCCACAGCGACCCCTGCAGCCGCGGGGGACTCACTGCACCTGCCCTGCCTGGCTGGGACCCAACAGCGCCCCTGCTGGCTGTGACCGTGACTGCACCAACGGGGAGGGCACCTGGCAGCTCAGAGCAGGCTGTGGCTGGGTCTCTGGTTTTTTCCTGTTTGTTGCTGTTGTTGTTGTTATTTGTTTGCCTTGTTTTTTACATATATATAATATATATATTCTTTTTTTATATAAAGTACTGTTATTCCTTTTCCTATATCTTTGCCTGAAAGCCCAGTAATTTCAAAGTTACAATAATTTGGAGGGAAGGGGGTCGTATTTTCCATTCCAAGGGAGGTTCCCGCCTTCTTTGGCAGGCACCTATCTTTCAAACCAAGACATCATAATATTTTAATATCCTAAAGCTTCATGCTTTGTAAATTGTGTCATTGTAGGATTTATTCTCCCAATTTTTTTCCAGTGTTTGGACTTGATAGCAAAAGCTAATGGTCTCAAAAGAAAAAAGCTGCATCTTGAAAGGCAACAATTGCTCTCTATGTAGTAGCAAACTCCCACAAATACCAGTCGATGTCAGAGCACCACACAGACTGCTGTGGGGAGAGAGGAGGGCAGCTAGAAACACATTTCGGGAAAAATGCCATTTATCTGTCATTCTGTTGGTGAAACACCATGCGGAATCTTGTCTTGACAAGATTGCAGTGAAATAGCAGGTCCATTGACACTTTTTTGGTTGGGTTTTTTTTCCAAATCGTACACATATTTAGATTAACACCATGGAAAATATTTGAAAAAGCCATGAGCTAATTTCCTTTTCCTGGCATTTGAAGCTCTGTGCTCTGCCAGCAGAGTGGAAATCTCAGAGAAACCCACCTGCAATGCCCTGGCATTGTGCTGTGTGGGGAGACTCCCTAATACTGCCATGCAGGGAGCCGTGGCAGCTACAGGATCTTCCCTGTATACTTACATTAGGTCTGCAGTTGCAGCTCATGTCAGTTTGAATTTTGGATGTGATAGGTACTGGTTATTGTGCTTGATGTGTGGTCTAAAAGGGAAAAGGCACTTCCTTGGGGGACAGCAGCACAGTGTCACATGTTGCAAGCAAGACAATTTGGGGCTGCTGTAGTGTCACCTTACTTTTGTAAATGGGGGAAAGAATTTGGGTAATTTATGACTTCAATCTTCTCTGAATTTTATTTTAAGATACTTTCCTGTCTGTGTTGTGACAGCTTATAAGTGAGGGGTATGAGTTTTATGACTTAGCAGAGTGCCAGGAACATGAATGGTGCCGCAAACATAAGAGAGGTATACTGTCCCTGCAGCTTATTATGAAATCAAAGGTATTATTACAGCAGCAGTGAATAGATGAGTTCCAAAGATTAACAGTCCATCTCTTTCTTCAGTGTTGTTATCTAGGAGCTCAGCATATATTTGATAAGCAAATATTTTGTCCAGCAATATTTCTTTAATCAGACTAAAGTAATTGTCACAATTCCAAAACCTTATGGAACAATACTGAACTTCTAAAAGAAATGATGGTAGAAAGGCAAAGGTGTAAGAATTGCAGCATCACTATGGTGCTGTACACACTACAGGTGCGTAAGACTATTTATTGCTTTATAACAGCTGAAAATGATAGTGAATATGCAAGTTGTGTACATGAATTATACTGTATCTACTTGGTAATAAAAACCAAACAGCATTATAAATGACCCGACAGCCTCATAGCATTTGTGTCATGTATGTGTGTATGTGTGGGGAGATACACCATATGTCTCACACGTACTTTATTTGCATGAATGCTAAAATGTCTAGTGCCCCCAAGAAGTGGAAAAGGTCTTACATAGCCCTGAGGGTGCTTGGGCTTAGCCCAGTGCAACACTGACGTCCAGGTTTGGGTGTAGCTTTCCCTACATCAATGCAACATGTGGTGCTGCTGGAACCATGAGGAAGTCACCCCAGCAGCATGAAAGCAGCTTACCAGTGCCTAGAGGAACTCTACTTCCTCCTGAATTATACCACCACATTCAACAAAGTAGTTTCTGAAGGTGAAATTAGCTGAATTCCTCTTATGTGTATAGGCTGTGCCTCTCTGGCCAGGGAACTGGCCAGATAACCTGATGATTGGTGGAACTAGGGGCAGCACCTCGTGCCTAGAGGGGCTGGCCTGATGTGTCACCTCACATCAAATTATATGGCAGTTTCACATTGCTCAAGGCCAGGGTCAGCAGCACAGTTTTTGAGTACCAGGGCAAAGAGTAGTCCTGTAAGAAAGGGGATGAGGGATGCTCCGTGCAGTTGCCATTCCCAGAGATAGGCAGGCAACGGCACCCAGACCAGAAGGGAAGAACCTCAAACCCTTTGGGAGTAAGTACTCTCCACTGCTTCCCT
The DNA here is from genome assembly GCA_036630365.1 of Acanthiza pusilla. Classification (NCBI taxonomy): domain Eukaryota; kingdom Metazoa; phylum Chordata; class Aves; order Passeriformes; family Acanthizidae; genus Acanthiza; species Acanthiza pusilla. Next base: position 7,583,663 of record JAXCHO010000053.1, read on the forward strand.
GGGGAGGGAAAAAGCATCCTACAACAAAAATGAAGGTTTCACGAGAAGATGGTTGCTGAAGAAAAATGAGAGGGCCAAACGCATGTGGAGGAACAACTTGAAAGCAGGAAAGAGCCATCTTCAGCATACACATGGATGCACTAGCTGGATGTGCTAGTGTGAAAAAAGGTGTGAAAACGCACCAAGTAAGCAGTTGTCACTTTGTTGCTGTGTTTGTGAGCACCCCCACCATATCAGACGTTTCAGACAGTGCTGGGTGGCCCTTCTTTTGGAGAAAAAGTAGAAAATTACTTCACATTTAAATGGGATTAAGAATATGCCCACTGCTGGAATTACATGGCACCTGGGGAGCCAGAGGCTGTCTCTATAGAGTTATCAGGAAGTTGCTAAGAAAAGAGAACCTGTTGCTGACATTGAGCAGAGATTTGCATCTAGATATGAGAATATACAAAAGTGTAAATCTAAAAACTAAAACAAAATTTTGAAAATACATTGATTTTCATTCTTACTGTGAAGCCTGTAACATTGCAGAATGTGAAAAAAGTTGAGATTGCTGAGAGTGTATCCTCGAAAACTCCAAACACAACATCTGAAATTTTTAAATAAGAAACAAATATCTGTGATTGCTGGTCACAAGCACATGAATTCATGATACTAATGAATGCTGTGTTGATGTAGCTGTGATGCAAGGTACAAGGATAAAAGTAAACAGTGTTTGCCAGGAGAGGCAATATTTTTTATTACGTTAGAAACTGAAGGAGGGCATATGTGTCTGTAAGATTTACTTTTTTATCCAAGTATGACACTCAGTCTAACAAAGGACAATCTTTCCTGACAAAACTTGCTTTACTCTTATTAAAACATGAAGTTTATTTTCTTTTTCCCAGGCTTGCTTATACATAGAAAAGAAAGATTTAAAAGTTATTCATATGCAACATTAATACCTTCTCAACAGGCAGTGGGGAGGGAGGGCAGTAAGGAGAGAGGATGTAGTTCTGCTATAACATCTTTTTCTCCTAACAAACCATCACAAGTAATTTACTAGCAATGGATTTTTCTGGACTGAAACTGCTAGAAACAAACTAAAACAATAGCTTCAGAGTACAGCATGTTGTTCATGTGCTTGCCATATGACTGTGTTGCAAGCACAGCCAGACCAAACAGTTATTCAGTATTGAAAGAATATTGTTCAACTTTTACTAAAATTCTCTGTGATTTAATCAGTAAAATGGGTTTCTGTAATCCAGATGGGATCAGTGACACAATTTAATAACAAAGTCAGCTCTGGAAATTAAGGTGATTATCAGTGTATGGGCCACCCACTCTGTGCCATTCATGGGAATCTGCCAAACAGAACAGGAAGAGAAACTGGCATCTACTGTGTATCAGCAACAGAGACATTTTGTTACTTTGTTTATTGATCTATTTATTGATTTGTGATGTGGGTGGAACTCTGGGAGAAGAAAGCTGCCTTTTAAAGCCCAGATCTATAAAATCAGCATGTGAAGATAGTTAGACAGTGCTCTGCAAACATTTGTCTCAGACACCAAGAGCTTCTGCCAGTTTGGTTTTTCTTTTGGTATAGAATAAAACTTTAACTATTCTTCCTTTCAAAACTATTCCTGCTCCGGAAAAAAAAAAAAAAAAAAAAAAGGCAGGGTGTATTTTGTTTATCCACTCCGAGAAACTCACATAAGGTACAAGTGGTTAAGTGTGATATACATATAACATACTCAGAAGCTTTTGGTCATTACAGTCTGGAGAACTTCCTTACAAAATTTTCTCAGGCTTTAATTAAAACTGTGGGCTGTGGGTTGTACTACATTATCTTGCAGGAAAACAACCCCAGAAGACTGATTAGAAGAAATACATTTAGAACTCAGGTGCAATAGGGGCCACATAACCTCCAACTCATTTCCATTATGTGACTGATGTCATGTTTGCATCACACAGCAAAACTGCAGAGAAGGAGAGAGAAGAAATGGGATTGGTCTTGGTTTTAATCTCTGATGGGCAGACACTTCAATCCATGTGGTAGTGAGAAGTTCTAGGAGCCCTAGGAATAAGAGAGTGAGCTGCTAGAACAACTCCACAAGCCTGCAGACTTGCGGAGAGGCAATGGGACAGATGGAATGGGGCATAGATGTTTATAGATTTTCATTGCTTTTGAAGCACAGGAGCCAATACCAAATGACTTGCCTGTTGCTGCTTTCTCAATTTCCCCTCTACAAAACTCGCTCCACTTGCCTTTGGGATTAAGCATTTGCCTCACAAGCTGATTTCCATCTTCATGACTACATTTTTTGCTCTCCTAGGTCTTTGTTCTAGTCCCTCAACTGTGACACATTCCTAATCTTTCTGTCTGCAGCTGTCATCCTTTGGTTATCTCACTGGAGGTTATGTTCAGATGCAGACATCTCTCCAAGCTTCTTTTGCCACCAGCATCACTTCTCCTGTAAATCTCTCGTCCCTTTCCCTTGACTTTCTTCCCAGGTGACCCAGAAATTTTGCCTCTGTAAAATACACTAGAGAAGAGAGAAACTAGGTGAAGAATGGTCCTTGTTTGAAGTCGCAAAGTATTCAACTCTTGCTAGCTAAACAGGCTTCATTTACCTTCATCTTAAAGGGGCTTCAGTTTTCACAGATACTGGTCCCATCTATGGAAAAAAACAAATTGAAGAAATCAGGAAACCAATTCACAACATAACCTTATCTATGTACCAGAGACCAGTGAAAGAATCAGATACAGACCAAGCTGCAGCAAGCCCTGGAGGAGCCCACAGAGATGAGTTACTTTAGTTGGTTAAGCTGAGTTGGATTCTTCATTCTAAAATATCAGGGAATCAGTACTTACTTGTTTAAAGCAAGTATTGTGTGTTCAGATGACTTGAAATGGTTGAAGTTACAAGTTTTACTTGTCTCATAACTTTTATGTAGGCTCAGAACTGCATTTACATTTTTAGAATGTCAGCCCTGGAGTCTACAATTCAAAGTGCTTTAGATTTAAGGATGCTTTAAAAATGGTGCTGTGAAGTCTGTGTTTGACTGTCTGGTTGTGCTGTTGAGGGTGGCATGAGGCCTGGCTCCACGGCCTTTGTGGTCCCTGACCATGCCCAAAAAGCCTCCAGGACACTTGCAGCTGCCAGAGAACTCCACTCTGAACACTGAAATTCAGTTCCTTTTCCAGCCTTTTATTTCTCCCACTCCCACATGCACACTCAAACGCCTCTGTCAGTGTGTGTGGGGGAATACTATTCTGATGATATCTGAAATATTTCCATCCTGTTTGAAGTGAAATGTTTACTATGATCTCACATCATCAGTGCTGCTCAGCACAGGCTGGAGAGTAGGGGATGGACTGCATTGGAAAGGAGATGCAGGTGAAAACCAAGCTGGAATAAAAAGGGAGCATAAATACTCAGTTACATATTCTCACTAAACTTTATTGTTCAAAGCTGAGGAAAAACCAAAGGCAGACAAACTAGAAAATCTGAGTGACAGATTAAAGCAGCATTACATGCTGTAAACATTAGACAAATACAACAATCTGTATGTTTAACAAAAAGGGCAATATAACCACCTTTGATCAGCAAGAAGATACATAACATTCTTTTGTGTTCTTCAAAGGCAAAAAGATGTTTTATTTACCTAATGTCACTTATATAATTGTTTGCTCTACCAGAGCAAGATCCAGAAGTATTTCTGCTTGTGTGGAGCACAGTGAAAGATAAGAGCCCATAAAGCAGTCAGATGATCTGATTCCCAGGCGTATGTTATCCCGTGGGTAGGAACAGAACAACACAGGGGATTTAGACCACAGTCTGCAAGCAGAGCAGACATAAACCAGAGCCAGGTGTGCCCCATGGGCTGATCTCCTGTAGTGTTGATCCTTCTTCAATGCTGTGTTGACATCAGTGGGCTTTTGGTGTGAGCATGCCCAGTTGGCTGTTTCGGAAGTTATTAATGTGGACGGCATGCTGTTGAGAGGTGTACAAAAGGCAGGACTTTCTGCTGGATTGTCAGACCTTCCAGACAACAGTGGAGCTGAAATGTGCTGTGGTCTGTGTATGGCTGAGGTCAGAACAGAGAACACTGATACCTTTATCTGGGTTTTGCTGAGTTCTGTGTCAAGAAAAACACCCTTGAAAACAGCATTTGATTTTTCTTTGATTTTTCTCCTTGAAAAAAGCCACACAAACAAAAAAAAACCCCAGTATATGTCTTGGAAAGAGTGGCTGAATGAACGTATGAAGTCTGCAATGCCACTAAAGAAACAAAACAGGGGAATAAAATAGTAGCCAAATCTGTCGGGTTTTATTTTGTGGTCATAGTGCCCTCCAGAGGTGCCTAGTCAGACAGCTGCATGGGTCCCTATAATTTTAAAGCTTTCTTTATTTAAAGAGCAGTGCACATAAAGCCTAAAGATCTCATTTGTTCTCTCAGCCCAGGCTTGCTCTGCTCATTTGGTGTGCTCCTGAGCAAGCCCGTTTTCTGTAGGTTTTAGCAACACACAGTTGCTGTGCTCCACACACGAGCTGGAGCTGCTGTGCTTTGGTCAGCTGTGTTTTGGTTACACGCTCTCATAGCACCTCTCAGTGGCGAGGCCAGCTCTTGGTTTACTCCTTCCCAGGAGGCCGTTCCAGGCACCAGGCAATGCTTCTGCTTTTCAGTCTGTCACAGGAAGGATAGTTCCTTACACCAGCAGCACAAAGGCATCTCTGCATCACTCACCTCCCTCACCCTGCTCAGTTCCCTGCAGAGAACATCCTTGCTGTGCCTGGATCTGTTCCAGGAGTGAGGCCAATCTGCACCTCGTCCCCGGACACTGCCTCAGTCGTCCTGGCCTACATTAGCACTTAGAATCTGATATTTTGATCTCCTAGTTTCAATAACCGCACTTCAATGTACAGTAAGAGTTATCAATTCGTCTGATTAACTCAGTCAAGCCACTTCCTGCAAGAAATTTGTGCTGCTTAAAAAACCATATTAGGACTGTGTGTCTAAATAAGAGAATTACAACACTATACTTTTGCTTGAAACACAATATCTATTATCAGCAGAAGATGTCTGCTTTTATGCAGATTCATTCTGTCTCACTAGGGATTGAGCCAAAGCCCACTGAGGTCACTGGAAGTCTTTCTCCTGCTAACTTTCCATGCTGACAGATCAGTAATTTCTAAAGCATACTTGTAAAAGTTAGCCTATCCTGGACAGGAGAATTCAAGCAGCTATAATCCTACTATACGCTGCATCTGTTTTTGTCAAGAAGTCATTTTAGGCTGTACAATCTGTAGGGAAAGGATTAAGTTTTCCAGCACTTGCAGTGTTAACATCTTCTAAGCCATTAAACAGCAGTAATACTAACCAGCCATCCCTATGTCTGCAATAAGTCTTCCAAAAAAGTGGCTTCACATCTTAGTATCTCTGATGTGGGATAAACGCTCTCGTCTCCGTGGAGGGACACTTTGCCCCAGAGGTCTTAATAATCACAGACCCCTGATGGAGCCTTGTACCAGCATCAGTCCTCAGCCTAGATCACTCCCCCCCGAGTGCTCCAGCTCAGGCCCTGGAGCCAGCCATCTAACACTCTCTCCTGCACCCCAAATGGGCTTTAGTCTGCATCAAAATGGGGGTGCTTTTGACTTCTTCCTTTCCTTTGCCAAGTATTTTTGCACAAATATGTTATTATCATTATTTCTTTCCACTACTTACTTCTACAGTAAATTTTAGGTCAATGTGTATTTGAAGACAGTGAAAAGAACTTTGATGTCTATTTAGTTTTCACTGACCTGTTCACTGAAGGTGTTTCCACAGCATAAACTCACACTGTGCTCACAACATAGTAAAGTCTTGCAGCAGTGACTCCTAGGTCGTGGTGTTTCAGCAATTTCTCTCATTGCATTGAAAAAGGCCTTAAATATCTTGAACAGCAGCAAGCACAACTGTTTGGCTGCACAGAATTTCGAAAAGGTTCCCTGGGAACATCCAATAGATTTTTAATCTGTTCATAGAGAGCAACAATCCTGGTTACCTCAATACTTCAGGGCAGTACAAATGGCAGGAGGTCATCGTCCAGTAGCTTTTACACTGTCCCCTGGTGCTAGCAAAGCTATCAAGATGAGATTTTGGTGTGTGAAGCTGTGTCTGACCTTGCTCCCCACTGGCTCATTCTTGAGCCCTTCAACTCGGAAGTTTGCAGAGTAACAGAGGAAAGAGACGTGGAGAGAGGAATGTAATAGCCCTCTTGGGCCAGATTCCTTTTCTGTGTTTTTCTTCACTTAGCAAGCAGCCAGGAAAGCTAACCAGCCCTTTTATTTTTCATGTACCTTTCTTTTTGGCAACAACAAAAACAGCAACAAAATCCCACAACCAGCCCAAACCCAAAAAAATTGTCAAAACCAAACCAAACTGAAAAAAACCCCAAAAAACTCCAACTAACAAACCAACCAACCAACCAACCAACCAACCAACCAACCACCCAATCAACACCACTAAAATCAGAACCCCAACCTCTCTCTGTGTGGAGAGGCAGAACTGTTTTACAGGTGGTCTCTTTCTTGGCGTGAATGACTCAGTTTTTCATGACAAATGCCCAGATTCAGTTGGATTTGAAACATCAGGAAAGTATAGACAGCTTTATTTTGTAATATGCTTAATATAACATTTCAGCCACTCTTGGTTTTAATAATTTCTGGAAGGTTAAAATGTCAGAAGCGTATTTTGTTATCACTCTCCCAATTCGCTCAGTAAGCTGGACAGCAGTTTCAATGTAGATCACACATACTGTTCTAAAATCGGGACCTAAATGTGTAAGTGTGGATGCAGGTATCCATCTTTAATAGCCAAGACTGAAAATAGGATTTAGAAAGCTTTCATTGTCCTACAGCTGTCCCAGGAGGTGCAGGGGGATGTCAAGGGGCAGTTTATACCACGTCTGCCATGCTTCTGCTGCAGCCATCGACAGCGACCCATGGTCTGTCTCACATTGGAAAACTCTGGACCATAATGTTGAACTCTGCCTTTACCTCCAAAACCCACATGTACCAGGATATCTACTGCCATGGCTTAAAGACCATGCAGAAGAGCTGCAAGTACACTGTTAAACAAGAATGCTCTTTAAAAAGAAAGCGGGGACAAGGAAAAACAAATGTCCCTTTACACAAGTTATGATTAATTTGGGATTCTTGAAATGCCATAATGGTGGAAAGATCAGAGCAGAATAGTCAGGAAACTATTTGAAGGCTCTCTGTGATGTCTTCAAGTATTTCTGGCTTTTCCTCTTCATGTATTTGTAACTTGCTGTAGTTCTGTGCTTCTTACAAAGTGCTAAAATCCTCTGTTCCCAGCACCTTTAGCCAAACAAGGCTCTCTGAATACAGATTCAAGGACATATTCATTGCCTTAGGGCCTGAAAATATGTAAAACACTGTGAGATGGGGGGAGCAGACCTGGAGTGGTGAACATCATCACCTAAGGGTGTGATTAGATAATTTCGGGCCAATATGCTCATGGGACAGAACTTGTAAAAGGTGAAGGGCTCGTGACCAGTTGTCCATCTTGGGTGCTGTCCCTGAGGGGGACTTTTGCTTGCCTGAATGTACCCGGAATGCCCCGAAAAAATTTGTCTGCATTTTATACTCCTAACTTGTTTTGGCCTCTGTTTCAGGCATCATCTATCTTTATTCTGTGTTTTAGGAGGATTGAAGCTTCTGAAGCGCATGCTGCAGTCACTGTCAAGGCTGCTCCCTCAGCAAAGCACTCCTCACTCCTACAGCTCTTTCATGCAGCTACCACATACTGGGATATCATAAATAAAATTTTCAGGCAAGTTGCCATATCAAATTCTTTGTCTTGTGGGTGGTCCTTGAGAAAAGTAGTGCCCTGTCTGTATTACCAGTCTTGATAACAGACTGTTTACAACATTAGGTTTCAATGGTTTAGATTTTTTCCCTTGCTGTAAATTACTTGTCTAGACAGATTTGAAGCTCCAATCTTTGTGAAAGTAAGGCTTTGACTCCATTGCTGATGTAATCCACTGATTGAATACAATGTATTGTTAAAAGCAATCCTGCACTGCATAGCTCCTGTTTTCCTTAATCTCGTAGTCTTGCAGACTGACTAACTGGAGTGGTTTTTTCTGGAGTGTTTTTTTCTTTGCCTGAGCATGTGACTACTGTAATAATCAAAATCTGTGTGAGTCAAAGATTTGCAGTTTGCATCCCACAGCTGTAAACCGTTTTAACTTTACTCAAATAATAGTGATTTGGGAAAAAAAAACAATGAAACAAACAGAAAAATAGTCAAAAATTTTTAAAATCCCCAAAAACAAAAAGCCAAGAAAAAACACAAAAACCCAAACACAAAAAAACCCACCACCAAAAAAAGCCAAAACAAACCAAACAAACCTAAAACTCCAACAAGCCAGCAAAGCCCTCACTCAACTATACAGGCCTACACACTATATGTTCAAAACCCTTAGTGAACACCTGCACTGTTATACCTGAAAGGGCCCTGAAGGACAAAAATATCTGACTTTCTCCAATTCTTTTGATTTTTTTCTGGCCCTTACTGAAGTCCAACTTCAATGTAACTCAAGCCACCAAAACTGTGGCATCACACATGGGTGACTATGCAGATGCATACACACAGGGAAAGGTAAGGGAATGTAACAAGTGTGAGTGTGTGAAAGGAAGTGAGATTCTCTAAATATTTTGCTTTGTGCACTGCACTGTATTTCCAACACAATTTTTTTTTTCCACAGGTCCAGTGCTTTTCCTTCTATCTCTCTTCTGCTCCTTCATTGCTCAGAAAAACAGGGTAGGTTTAGTTCCTTGCAGAAAAATCAAGAGACAAGCCCTCTTTGAGAGCAACTGTAGCTACACACACCCTTGAGGTGTCTGCCATCCCATGCTTTTCACTTAATGTTTTTGCAGTGCCATTGGTTGGATGTCTGTCTTAGATCCCAAAAAAACTATGGCTCAACACCAGCCCATACATGGCTGTAGCGTTGGTTCAAGCCCAGAGAGTTCCTTCCCCCCTGAGGAACCTCTGGAGGCCTAGAGAATAAGACCCCCCTGGAGCAGAGTAGAAAGTGGATTGCCCCAGAGAGGGGTCAAGGTTCCCCCCCTGTCCCTCAGTTCATAATGGTATTCGTATCTCCCTCTCTCCTCCCTTCCTCGTTCCCGAGTGGTCCGAGTCCCTTGTCCCTCCCTGGTTCCTCCCCTGCGCGGTTCCATTATTGGTTGTTACCCTCTGAATAAAAGTCTGATGCCCGCCTGGGTTGAGGTCTTTCGCCCTAGACGGAAGCTGCCTACCACCAAAGGACTCCGTGTCTGCTTCTAGTCCGGGCGGGAGAACCCTCTCTCTCTACAGCACTCCGGCTCACGCGGCGTGGCTGCATTCTGGGACGGTACAGCCCCCCGGCCAGGAGATCTGTCTCTAACTGCAGCGAACCTAGACATTAGGAACGCTAGCAGACACAGCTGCCGGGCTGTGACCGTTCCCAGGTGGCCAGCGAGACATGGCCATGGCCAAACGTGTTCTTCCATGAAAATGCCATATCTGAGGGGAGCTGGAACTGATGGTGGTCTGCCCTGTGGCCTGTCCCCATTGCAACAGGATCCACATGGAGTTTTTGGGATTTTTTCCAATGCATGGGTCTGCTTGGGGCTAAAATTGGCATTCTGCGTGTAGACAGCTTTCGAAGTAGGAGTTGACCAGATGGAACTCTTCTTTTTGCTGAAGAGATCATGGAATTTCCCAGGATCCTGTCACTTAGGAGCAGTACTGGTCAACCAGTGATAGAGAGAAAGAGATCCAGTGTGGTTTTCGAATCCCCCTGGCGCAGAAGCTTGCTGAGAGAAACCAAGCAGACTAAGTATGGTGGAGAAGGGCAGTTTATTTACAGAAAAGGGTTTTTATACTCTAACATACTCCAACAACTACTGGTCAGTGAAAAGTCCACCTCCTAAACCCATTGGTCACAACTAAATGACACCCGATGCCAAACACAGAGATTAGAAAAGTAAAAGAATGCAACTTACCTATGCTCTCTGTGAGAAAGAACAGAAAGATTCTAAAACAGTGCAACCACAATTCCCCCTTATTTGTTTTATAAAAAGAAAAGCAAAACAAAGGTATTGCTTGCAGTCTCCATTTGTTCCCTAAGAAGGGAAGATGAACTCAGCATGAGGGATCTGCTCGGCAGTGGCCAGCCACCAAGGAGATCCCGAGTTAAATACCAATAAGGGGTCTGCCAGTGGTGGCCAGCCACTGACAGGGCCCAAACCAGCCGCTGATTAGAGGTGGACAGGGAGACTTTCAAGCAATGCCATAAATGACATATCTATTAAACTTAGTTCTACTGAAAGTTCTTATGTTTCTGACTCCACAATAAAGATGAAATTCAGTCTCTGCTTGTTGAAGGACCATCTGCCTGATGGTCAGTGTCTTGATCATTGTTTTGAGGTCGCTGGTTCTGCTTCTGAAGTCACAGATCAGGACGAACGCATCTCGCAGGCAGCCACTGCACTCCAGTATCTGTGGAAACGCAAGCATACCCACGGCCCCAAGTAATAAGCTCATGGGGGCCTTCCCAGGTGTTAGTAAGTAGGTTTCGAATCCAAACCTTCGCCCGGGGCAAGTGCGACTTGCCTGATGACTGCAATGAGAGAAAATGGTTCAAAATGACAGGATTATTCGAATTTGGTGGTACAGTGAGATGATTAATTGTATACAAAGCTTTTTCCAGTCGGCTCTGTGGAGATTCCCCATGCATTCCCCCTTTTTGTTTTTCCAGAACGCGCTTCAGAGTACCATGCGCACGTTCCACAATCACCTGACCAGTTGGGGAATGTGGGATACCAAATTTATGATCCGCACCCCATAGATATAAGAACTGTCGTGTCTTCTGGGAGGCATAGGCAGGGCCGTTGTCGGTTTTCACCACAGATGGCACGCCCAGGACCGAGAAGGCCAATCTCCAATGGGCAATGACATCACGGCCCTTTTCTCCAGTGTGAGCAGTTGCCCACATGGCTGAGGAGAAGGTGTCAATAGACACATGCACATACTTAAATCGGCCAAATTCAGGGATGTGTGTCACATCCGTCTGCCAAAGCTGCAAGGCCCTTAGGCCCCTGGGGTTTACCCCTGATGGCAGAGGTGCAGCGAGTCTGTGGCAATCAGCACAAGCACTGACAATGTCACGAGCCTCGGTTGGCATCAGTTGAAACTGCTTTTGCAAAGTATGTGCTCTCTGGTGGAAGAAATCATGGGAAACTTTGGCTTGTGCAATTTTGTCAGGCTGAGGTGCCATCCATGCAGGATTGGCTAGCATATCAGCCCTGGCATTGCCTTCAGTTATAAAACCTGGCAATTTAGTGTGGCTCCGAATGTGCAAAATGTAATATGGGTGTTTTCGAGCCTGAATTGCATTCCACAAAGCTTGTAATAATGAAAACAGAGCCGCATTATTGACTTCCTTTAGAAGTGAACAATCTAGACGTTTGGTTATATCTGCTACATAAGCAGAATCTGTGACCAAATTCAAAGGCACCTGAGAGAACCGCTGAAAGGCCAAGGAGACTGCCCTTAGTTCAACCAGTTGGGCAGAGCCTGACTCATGGCTTTTCAGTACCTGCCACTCGGATCCCTCCTTCCAGGTAACAATGGCTTTTCCCATTTTCCCAGAACCGTCCGTAAAAACGGTGGGACCTCGCACGGGCACCCGACTGTTCTTTGGTCGCAAGGCAAGATTAGTAGACATTGCCAATTGTAATAATTTGTGACTGGGCAGGTGATAAGCAATCTGCCCTGAAAAGTTCTGCAGTGCACTTTGCAAAGGAGCGCTGTTAGCAAAGCTCCATTCAAAGATGTATCTTGGGATTGGGACAATGACGGTGGCTGGATCTGCAGCCATCAACTGCAGACGCCGATAACAGCATCTAATTATCAAACACGCGATCAACTCGAACAGTGTGGGTGCTGTCTTTTTTGGCTGATGGGGCAAAAAGACCCATTCCAAAACGTGCAGAGGATCAGCCCATTGTTTGTTCCATTGGCCGATGATACCTGTGGGATAGAGATCTGGAGTGGTAATAAAAACAGTGACATCAACAGAGGGATCTATTTGATAGACCTGAGGAGCAGAAACAGCTTGTTGCACCTCATTCAGCGCTTGTCGCGCCTCCGGGGTCAACTTTCGAGGCGAATTCAGATCAGGGTCTCCCCTTAAAATCTTAAAAAGAGGGTCAAGCTGCGAGGCGGGTAGTCCCAAATAAGGACGTAACCAATTAATAACACCAAGCAACTTCTGGGCATCATTCAAAGTTTTGATAGTGTCTGAAAATTGCACCTCTTGATGTTGTACAGTCCGATCCAAAATTTTGACCCCCAAATACTTCCAAGGAGGCTCTCGTTGAACCTTGTCTGGGGCCACTTGCAACCCATAGGAATGCAGGGCAGCAAGCAGTCGAGGCTGTAATCTCTGCAACTCATCCTGGGTGGATGCTGCCACCAGGATATCATCCATATAACGGTAGCAGAGCGCCTTAGGAAACTGCTTGTGGACACCAGACAAAGCCCGAGCGACATACCATTGACAGATCGTGGGGCTATTTTTCATACCCTGAGGTAACACCTTCCATTGAAATCTCCTCATAGGCTCAGCATTATTAATTGCTGGCACTGTAAAGGCAAGTTTTGGTCTGTCGTTGGGGTGCAAAGGAATCGTAAAAAAACAATCCTTTAAATCAATGATCAGGATCACCCACTCTGTGGGGATCATCGTAGGTGAGGGCATTCCAGGCTGCAAGGCCCCCATACTTTCCATCACTGCATTAACTTTTTGGAGATCTTGCAGCAGTCTCCACTTCCCTGATTTTTTCTTAACTATGAAGACGGGAGTATTCCAGGGACTAGTGGAAGGCTCAATGTGTCCCTGCTGCAATTGCTCCTGAACCAGCTGACAAAGGGCGAATAATTACTCTCTGGGCAGGGGCCACTGTGGTACCCATACAGGTCTATCAGTCAGCCATCGCAAGGATAGCGTGAGGCATGGCTCGCCCTCACGCACAGTGACCCCTATTAAAAATTTGTCCCGATCCGGACTCCCCATGCTGCCAACACGTCCCTCCCCCAGAGGTTAAGTGGGGCCGAAGTAACATAGGGCCGAATTACAGCTGTGCGACCCTCCGGGTCTCTCACCAACACAGGCCAGCCACTTAAGCAGCTCTGTGTGGCACCCCCTAGCCCCGCAATAGCTGATCCCACAGGGGCCAGAGGCCATGTGGAAGGCCATGAGGAGGAGGAGAGAATCATTACGTCAACACCAATGTCGAGCAAACCTCGAAGTCGAACTCGACGTGGGCGGGGTCCTGGCAGGATCAGAGTGCACGTCAGCTGTGGTCTCTGATTAGAGATGTCTGCGGCCCAGCAGACTTGTGGAAGGTCCGGAAGCCCAGCATCGCTGCCTCCGCAGACTTGCTGCTCAGCCCTGGGCACAGGAGACTCAAAAAGCACTAGATTAGCAATGAGAGTTTTCTCAGGAATCGTGATGGGGGGCTCGGTGTGGAAACCATAGCATGAAGCTGGCCCACAGAATCCCCATCTATAACATCTGGATGAACAAAGATCCCCTGGTGGGTGACCTCAGGCCTCCCCACCAGGAGAGCACCATACCCTGGAGTCAGGGGTCCAGGCACATCCAGGGGGACACTGTGAAGGCTACCAGAGTCTAGGACGACTGTCCTGGCTGTGTAGACGTCGACTCGGGCTGGCCCGTGGGCGTCGTCTCCACGCTGGCCACAGGGGCCAGAGCTGGCGACGTTGGCCCGGGCTGGCTCTGGGGCACCACACTGACTGGATCAGCCAGTGTTTGCAGCCCGTTGTGGGGGAAGGTCTGGGATGGAGGGCAACTCCCCCGTTTTGCGCTCCCCTTCCCGTTTCCCGGCAATGGTCGACCATCTACATGGAACCTGGCCCTGCAGCATTTCACAGAATGCCCTGATCTACCACACCTGCTACACTGAGAAACTGCACCCCCTGCATTCCCCTTCTTCTGCGACTAAGAACGTCGCCGCCTGTTCCCAGGCTTGGACCGCTTGTGCCCACCGCCAGGATTAGCCTGAGCAGGTGGCAGAAACGCAGCCAAAGCAGGCTTCTTTGGGCTCAGTGGTATCACCAGGGAGCAAGCCGTGGCCATCTCAGCAGCGGTGACATCGCCATGCAGTGTCTGTATGATTCTCTTGCAGTCGTCGTTGGCATTGTCCCTTGCCAGCTGTTTGCACAACACATCTCTTACAGTCTCTTTTTCCAAAGCAGCCGCTAAACGTTCAATGAAGTAGAGGAAAGGCTCAGACTCGCCCTGTCGTATCACAGTGTACGATTCCACTTGGTCTGCCATGTTGAATGTCTTAAGAAGGGCACTGAAGCCAATCTTCTGGACCTGCTCCAATACTTCAGGATCCCATCTGGCCTGCATGTCAGGATTGTCGTAGGGCTTAAGCCCCATCAAGGCTTCCACCCCAGCCCCCTGCCTAGGGCTGGTAGGAGGCAGGCGCGAGTTCTCCTCTGCTGCTCTCTGGGCAGTTTGCCTCCAGTTATTTTCAAAAACTGCAAACTGCATAGGGTGAAGCAGAACCTGACCCAAGTGCCTAAGATCATAAGGCGCCAAGAGATCGCTATTGACTGCCCGAAGAAGCAGCATGACCTCAGGCGATCCAAGCCCATATTTGGCTACTTTGGTCTGCAGATCTTGGACCACCTTCCAAGCTATGACATCATGGTGGTCCGTTTGGCCTGTGTTTGGGGCCAGCTTAAACACTGGAAAAGCTTGAACATCCCCTTGCAGGGCAGGAGCAGCAGCAGCTCCAGCTGGGACCACGGCCCCAGCCGTCGAAGGCACCACGGCTGTCACGTCAGCGTCTAAGGCAGAGGCTGGGGCATCCCCATTCGGGCTAACAGGTCCCAATCACTCACCTGCAAAGCTTCGTATTTGACACAGTCCCAATATTTCCTCGAATTTCGCGTTCTCAGAGTTATAGAACATCCGGAGACTGGCCATGGCTGGGATTGCAATAGCCTCTTTTTCCTCCTCCGCGTCAACTCTGTCTTTTTCCCACAGCCAGAGCCACCGTCCAAATCAGCATCCGAGTCTTCCATGTGGGCATCATCCCCCGCCCCATCACAAAGGACGGAGGACCAGCGAGCACGGGCATGGGCTGGGGACAGAAGACCCGCACCAAGGGCAGGCTAGGAGAAGCGGAGGAGCGGGGAATAGCAGCAACAGTCGCAGGACCAGAACAAGGCACAGAGCGCCCGGATCCCGCAGGGTCTGCAGCTGCAGGAACAGAAGGGTGACCATCCGAGGAATGCCAGTCTATCAGAGAAGCAGCCCCGGAACCAGACGACTGCTTGTCAAGCCTGCTCTGACGGGTAACATGTAGCAATTCCGAAAGAGTTCCCGAGACCCCCTCAAAGCTGTGCAAGAGATGATCAAAGAGCACTGGGAAAACATCCAGTTTCTCCAACATCCGCTCCAACGAAGCAGGAAGGGGGTTGACTTTTTGAAAAATACAATCCAGAATCGCAGCTGGGCATGAAGGGGTTAAAAGTGGAACTTCAGACCGCAGCGCTGCCGCAGGAGCATGGGAACCACCCTCCAGGAGCCAGACCGGGCCCAGCCCTGCCCCCACCAGCATCTCGAAGCCGGGGCCGCTGCCGAGACCGAAGGGAGGCGGCCCCGCTGGCCCGGGCGGGGAGGGCAAGCCAGCACGGAGCGGGGGGGGCAGCCCCTGCTCAACACAGGCTGGGGGGGGAACAGCACCAACAAAATCCAGGGGCCGTGCGGCTCCCGCCGGCCCATCCGGCTCCAGCGGCCGCCTGGCTGCGGCGCGCGGGGCCTCCGCCGGGCCCGCCTCCGTCTGACAGGCGGCCGAAGCTGTGGGGATGACCCCGGCAGCCGCCAGCCGTCCCGGCCGGCCTCCTGGCCCGGAACGCATGGGCACACGAATGGACAAACACGGGGTCGGACATGGGCCAGGCGCCGCCGACTCCGCAGCCGGCACGGCGCCTCTCGCGGTGCAGGAGAGCCCCGTGGCTGCCGCTGGCCGGGGCCGGGTGACGTCATCATCCGAGGACACCGAACCGGCGCTGGAATGGCGCGCGCTACGCCCGCGTGCTCCCGGGGACGCGGGCAGGGATCCGAGCCCCTGGCTGGGAACTGGAACGGCTGCCCCAGTGCCCGCCGCTTTCTCCCGAGCTCGGAATTCAGCGAGTGCCTCTGCAGGCAAAGGGTACTTCCGAAGTCCGCAGTCCTTCAGAGAGAGGTACCGCCAAGGCCCCACAGGGGGCGTGGCTGGCCCATCAATTACAGAGGGGCGCAGGGGGGCCAAGGAAGCTGGGGGAGCCAGGGAAGCAGAACCAAAAGCAGCACCTCCAAACCCCGTGGCGTCATCTCATAAAAAAATCCAAGACTCGCCTCCAAACGGGGCACAAGCGGAGAGTTCCCTCGTCCGCGTAAGAAAACTCTGCCCACAACGCATCTCCGAGGCGAAGCCACGCCCTGTAGCTGGGTAGTTCGCGTGAAATACGGAAGTGTCCCTTGTCTTGAAACCACGATAATAATTCATCAAGCAGGACGTCAGCAACTTTAGCTCGAACGGGGTCCCAAACATCCCGGCCAGGGTCCAAGGCAGGCCCCAATGCCTCATCGGCATCCAGCATGATGTCCCAAACCCGGGCGGGTGGGAGGGGAAAAAAGGTGGATGGGGGGGGCTTCACCTACCCCAGAACGCACGCCGACGGTCACCAAATGTGGTTTTCGAATCCCCCTGGCGCAGAAGCTTGCTGAGAGAAACCAAGCAGACCAAGTATGGCGGAGAAGGGCAGTTTTTTTACAGAAAAGGGTTTTTATACTCTAACATACTCCAACAACTACTGGTCAGTGAAAAGTCCGCCTCCTAAACCTATTGGTCACAACTAAATGACACCCGATGCCAAACACAGAGATTAGAAAAGTAAAAGAATGCAACTTATCTATGCTCTCTGTGAGAAAGAACAGAAAGATTCTAAAACAGTGCAACCACAGATCCAGTGCATCCTCAGCAAGTCTGTGGATTACACCAGGATGAGTGGTACAGATGACACACTTGACAGAAGGGACCTTGACAGGCTTGAGTGGGCAAATGTGAATCTCAAGAGCTGCAACAAGTCCAAGTGCAGGATTCTGTACCTAGGTTTGGGCAATTTCCCGTATCAGTACAGACTGAGATAAATGGACTGAGGACAGCCCTGTGGAGAACTTGGAGATACTAGAAGATAAAAAGAACTGTATATGAGCTGGCAACGTGTGGCTGCATCCCAACCATACCCTGGGCAGCATCAAAAGAAGTGTGCACAGCAGGGTGAGGGAGGGGATTCTGTCCTCTTTTCTCATGAGAACAGAGGAGCAGTGTACCCAAGGACTACATCCAGCTCTGGAGTCTCCAGCAGGAGAAAGACATGAACCTGTTGAAGCAGGTCCCAAGGAGGGCCACAGGGGCTGGAGCACCTCTCCTAAGAAGACAGGCTTAGAGTATTGGGGTTGTTCTGTCTGGAGAAAAGAAGGCTTCAGGAAAACCTCATTGCATCCTTCCGATAGATAAGCAGGCCTGATAAGAAAGAAAGGGACTTTTTGCCAGTGTCTCTAGTGACAGGACAAAGGGCATTGGTTTTAAACTGAAAGAGGGTAGATTTACATTATGTGTCAGGAATAGTTTCTTCACTGTGGGGTTGGTGAAACACTGGAACAGGTTGCCCAGAGAAGTGGAGGATGCCCCAGCCCTGGAAGTGTTTGAGGCTGGGCTGGGTAGGGTCCTGAGCAACCTATTGTAGTTGAAGGTGCCTTTGCCCATGGTACGGGTGTTGGAGTAGATGATCTTTGAAGTCTTTTCCCAATCCAAACCATTCTGTAATTCCCTGATTCAGTGAACCCAGGAAAAGGAGGCGGAGCCAGAATATAAGCACATAAGCACAGGAAAGTTTGTCTCTAGATGGATCGCCATTATTTTTGCTACTTAATTTGAAGACATTTGATTTTCTGAGCCATGGGTCTCCTTAGAAGGCACAAGCTCCTTGGAGGATGGGGCTGAGGAGAGGGGAAGAGTGTTTGTCTTGAGGTGATCCTCCTTCCTCTGGATGGCTTTGGGCAGGTGCTTCACCTCTCTGCACCTCTTCTTCCCACCCTGCAGACAAGGGTAACACTGAATCCTTCCTCAAAGATCCACTGCTCCAGTGTACAGGTGGTTTTGTTGCTATTAGCAATGTTTTACCACAAAAGAGGAGATCCCATGCTGTGGGTGTTGTGGGAGAAGCAGAAGGCCTGACCTGCTGGTCTGCTCCTCCAGCTTCTCCCTGGGAAGGGAGTACTGGGAAAAACTGCCATTTTTCCCTTCTGTTTCCCTTTTCTCATCAATCAGGTCCAGGTTTAGCAGCAAGAGCAGATAATATAACATTTGAGTTGTTTGTTCAGCACTCAGAGAGAGTACATAGCCTACGAAACAAAGAGGAACGTGTGATTGCGTCTCCTCCACGCTTACACACTCGTGGCTGATCCACTCACCAACTTCTCTGAAAAGCCAAAGGAGGAGAAACTCCTTTTTGCAGACTAGGCTAATTTATCATTAGAGAGAGCACCCTGGAGGTTGCAAGTCAGCAAGATCCCAGCCTAATATTGTGCAAACAGAATCACAGAATCACAGAAACCTAGAATATGCTGAGTTGGAAGGGACCAGTCAGAATTATCGGGTCCAACGCCTGGCACTGCAGAGGACACCCCATGAATCACACCTCAGCCAAATGCTATACAGACTGACCATGCAAGGAGAGAAAGTAACAAGATCCTCCCATTCATCCAAATTGATGCTAAGCTCATTGTTCAGCTCGTGACTCAGCAGTCTTCAAAACCCATGCAGAACACCAGTGTGAGACAAGAAACATGGAATGGTCATTTGTCACAGGTTACAGGACCTGCAAACCTTGGAAACCAAGTCTCTTACTCACTGTCATCTGCCTGTGCCAATGGTACATCTGTGTTACCAGGGTCCCTGTATGTCAGATAAACTGGCACTTGTTCCCAGTGACAAACAATTGCCATTGTGGGAATGGTGAAAGGGTGTTCTTTAACGTGAGCTAGGTAACTCATGTGAAAATCAGAGAGAAAATAAGAGAATTTTTATAGCAGCGGCCGAGGCCTTTCGCGCGGAGGCTGGCTGAGAGATACCAAGCAGACCAAAGTATGGCGGAGAGAAGGACAGTTTATTTACAGCAAAAGTTTTTTATACTCTTATCAAACTCCAACAACTACTGGTCAGTGAAAAGTCCACCTCCCAAGTCCATTGGTCACAACCAGTGTCAAACACAGAGATTAGAAAAGTGAAAGAATGCAACTTATCTATGTTCTCCGTGAGAAAGAACAGAAAGATTCCAAACAGTGCAACCACAATTCCCCCTTATTTGTTTTATAAAAAGAAAAGCAAAACAAAGGTATTGCTTGCAGTCTCCATTTGTTCCCTAAGAAGGGAAGATGAACTCAGCATGAGGGATCTGCTTGGCGGTGGCCAGCCACCAAGGAGATCCCGAGTTAAATACCAATAAGGGGTCTGCCAGTAGTGGCCAGCCACTGACAGGGCCCAAACCAGCCGCTGATTAGAGGTGGACAGGGAGACTTTCAAGCAATGCCATAAATGACATATCTATTAAACTTAATTCTACTAAAGGTTCTTAAGTTTCTGACTCCACAATAAAGATGAAATTCAGTCTCTGCTTGTTGAAGGACCATCTGCCTGATGGTCAGTGTCTTGATCATTGTTTTGAGGTCGCTGGTTCTGCTTCTGAAGTCACAGATCAGGACGAACGCATCTCGCAGGCAGCCACTGCACTCCAGTATCTGTGGAAACGCAAGCATACCCACGGCCCCAAGTAATAAGCTCATGGGGGCCTTCCCAGGTGTTAGTAAGTAGGTTTCGAATCCAAACCTTCGCCTGGGCAAGTGCGATTCGCCTGATGACTGCAATGAGAGAAAATGGTTCAAAATGACAGGATTATTAGACCTGATGAGCAGAAACAGCGTGTTGCACCTCATTCAGCGCTTGTCGTGCCTCCGGGGTCAACTTTCGAGGCGAATTCAGATCAGGGTCCCCCCTTAAAATCTTAAAAAGAGGGTCAAGCTGCGAGGCGGGTAGTCCCAAATAAGGACGTAATCAATTAATAACACCAAGCAACTTCTGGGCATCATTCAAAGTTTTGATAGTGTCTGAAAATGGCACCTCTTGATGTTGTACAGTCTGATCCAAAATTTTGACCATCAAATACTCATAGGCTCAGCATTATTAATCGCTGGCACTGTAAAGGCAAATTTTGGTCTGTTGTTGGGGTGCAAAGGGATCGTAAAAAACAATCCTTCAAATCAATGATCAGGATCACCCACTCTGTGGGAATCATCACAGGTGAGGGCATTCCAGGCTGCAAGGCGCCCATACCTTCCAGCACTGGATTAACTTTCGAAAATCATGCAGCAGCCTCCACTTCCCTGCCTTTTCTTAACTACGAAGACGGGAGTATTCCAGGGAATAGTGGAAGGCTCAATGTGCCCCTGCTGAAAATGCTCCTGAACCAATTCACAAAAGGCGAATAATTTCTCTCTGGGCAGGGCCCACTGCAGTACCTATACAGGCCTAACAGTCAGCCATTGCAAGGACAGTGTGAGGCATAGCTCGCCCTCACACACAGTGACCCCTATTAAAAATCTGTCCCAAGCCGAACTCCCCATGCTGCCAACACGCCTCCCCCCCAAAGGGTAAGTGGGGCCAAAATAATATAGGGCCGAAGTACAGCCGTGTGACCCTCCGAGTCTCACCAACACAGGCCAGCTACCCAAGCAGCTCTGTGTGGCACCCCCCAGCCCCGCAATAGCTGACCCCACAGGGCCCAGGAGTCACGAGGAAGGCCACGAAGAGGAGGAGAGAATCGTTTCGTCGGCACCAACGTCGAGCAAATCTCGAAGTTGAAGTCGATGTGGGCAGGCTCTCGGCAGGATCAGAGTGCAGGTCAGCTGTGGTCTCTGATTAGAGATGTCCGCGGCCCAGCAGACTTTGTGGAAGGTCTGGAAGCTCAGTGTCGTCACCACCGCAGACTTGCTGCTCAGCTCTGAGGACAAGAGACTCAAAAAGGCACTACATTAGCAATGAGAGTTTTCTCAGGAATCGTGATAGGAGGTCGGTGTGGAAGCCATAGCATGAAGCTGGCCCACATGCAAAGCTTGGCATTTGACACAGTCCCAATATTTCCAAGAGACGATCAAAGAGCACTGGGAAAAACATCCAGTCTCTCCAAAATTCCTCCCACAAGGCAAGGAGGGGGCCAAGTCTTTAAAAAAAAAACCAAAAAAGAAAAAAAACCACGATTCAATCGCAGCTGGGCACGAAGAGGTTAAAAACGAAACTGGAAATCGCAGCCAGGCATGAAGAGGTTAAAAACAGAACTTGAAAACCGCAGCCTGGCATAAAAGGCTAAAAACGGAACTTGAACACGCAGCCGGGCACAAAAGAGTTAAAAACGGAATTGCAGATCGCAGTGCCGCTGCAGGAGCCCGGGAACCGCCCCGCAGGAGCCAAGCCGGGCGCAGCCCCACCCCCAGCAGCGTCCCGGAGCCGCGGCAGCTCCCAGGACCCAGGCGGGGCGGCACCGCCGGGCAAGCGGCAAGAGCAAGCCAGCACAGAGCGGGGGGGGCAACCCCCGCTCAAAGCAGGCTGGGGGGGAAACAGCAGCAACAGAACCCAGGAGCGGCGTGGGTCCTGGCAGTCCCCCTGGCCCCAACGGCCGTGGGGCAGCGGCGGGCGGTGCCTCCGCCGCTGCCTCCTCCGCCTGACAGGCAGCTGAAGCCGCAGGAACAAGTCCCGCAGCCGCCAGCCAACTTGGCCGCGCAGCCAATGCAAACAAGTGCGGGGCAGGGCATGGCCCGGGTGCCGGCGGCCCGAAAAAACGCGGCGCGGCGCACGGGCCGGGCGCCGCCACCCCCGCCGCCGGCACAGCGCCTCCCGCTGCACAGGAGAGCCCCGCGGCAGCCGGCGGCGCACGCTGGGTGACGTCACCATCCAAGGACACCGAGCCCGGACTGGGAGCGAGCGCGCGCGCCGCGCCCGCGCGCAACCGGGGAGAAGGGCAGCGAGCCCGACCCCGGCCGGGAACTGGAAGGAGTTCCCCAGCTCCCGCTGCCTTCCCCCAAGCTTGGAATTCAGCGAATGCCTCCGCAAGCGAAAAATCGGGCAGTTCACGCGAAAAACGGAAGTGTCCCTTATCTCGATACCACGATAATAATTCATCGAGCAGAGCGTCCCCAGCTCGAATGGAGCCCCAGACATCCTGGCTAGAGTCCAGGGAAGGGCCCAACGCCTCAGCCGCAGGCAGCATTGTCCCCAAACCCGGGCGGGCGGGAGGGGAATAAGGAAAGGAGGGCAGGGCGGGCTACACCTACCCCAAAAACACACACGGCGGCGGTCACCAACTATAGCAGCCGGGGTCACCAACTATAGCAGCGGCCGAGGCCTTTCGCGCGGAGGCTGGCTGAGAGACACCAAGCAGACCAAAGTATGGCGGAGAGAAGGACAGTTTATTTACAGCAAAAGTTTTTTATACTCTTATCAAACTCCAACAACTACTGGTCAGTGAAAAGTCCACCTCCCAAGTCCATTGGTCACAACCAGTGTCAAACACAGAGATTAGAAAAGTGAAAGAATGCAACTTATCTATGTTCTCCGTGAGAAAGAACAGAAAGATTCCAAACAGTGCAACCACAAATTTTTGGCTGTGTTGTTGGGATCATGACAAGCTGCAGGCAAGGGAGTCCTCAGGTTTATTGCTGCTGTGACTGAATCCCTAAATGACCCCCACTGACTCAAGCAGAGTGGGAGCAGTCAGTGCTCTGTAAGATTTGCTTTACCCTGCAGGGACTGCTCACACATGTAAATCCAACCTGCAAAGAGCTGCCTGTGGACAAGGCCTCAGTGTGTGTTTGGTGTGAATGGACTGGGAAAGAGACATTTCATGCTGTATCTGAGAATGTATTGATTGAGCATATGCATACATGGAGAAATAGGAATTTCTACTAATGACCAACACAAACCCTACATTCCACACTCCAGCCTCCTATTCAATGTGTATTTCCCCCAGGAACTTAAACAGCCTTTGGTGTACATATAATATATAACATGGATTCTGTATTTATTTGCTTCACAGCTGCACAAACGTCACACTTTGAAGAATACAGTTTAATCACTTGAAAATATAGTCTCTGTGGAGTGATGAACGAACCATTTCTATGCCTTGCTTTTCAAACCAGCAAAGCTGAAATGTCCAGCACAGATGTCTCATTTTTATTTCTAGATGTTTTCTGCATTGGGTGACAATATTCAAGTAGGAGTTTTATTCCAACTCTGACATGAAAGAACGTAAGTGTATCATCAGTTTCGTTGAGTTCAGTGGCAGACCCAACTCATAAGAGCCCATGTGATTAAAGTGATTTTTTATGACTGTTTGCAGTTCTGGGTCAAATATGATTACACTGCAGGAAAGATACATATAATTTTATGCATTGCAATTTTCATTATTTCAGTTCAGATATCTCAGCTCAATCCTTAGTTGTTCTTTTGAGATTTAAACACCAGGGACAGGCGACATGTGGAGAAAATTGGGACCTAATAGTACTATATTATAAGTCTATGATGTGTTGGCCATAGATGTCATTAGCTTCAATGCTGCAGACAGGAATTCCTGGAGCCAACAGGATACATTTTGCAATTTCTCTCTCTTCTGTGTGGCAAAGATTACAGAGACTCTCCCTCACATTTGGCAAAAAAAAAAAACTCATGTATTTTTTAAGAGGGTCTTTGCTATCTTCATGCAGTTTTACAAATACTTGTTGAAATTAAAAATTAAAAGATACCTGAAAATTACTGATTTTTAATGAGCAGAAATGTATCTGATCAAATAGCATAGAGTAGCCTAGCTTAGGATAGAATAGTTTAGTTGGAAAGGACTTACAGACATCATTTGGTTTTTCTGCCTGACCACTTCAGGGCAGATTAGGAATTAAAACCCACTATGAAGGGCACTGTCCAGATGCACTGACAGGCATGGGCATTGGTCACCTCTCTAGGAAGCCTGCAGCAGTGTTTCATCATTCTCTCAGAAGAGAAATGCTTCTTAATGTCCAGACCAGAAAGAAGAGACCAGCACTTCCCTCTCCAGGTCCCCTCCTCAGGAGTCTGTACAGAACATTGAGGACACCCCTCAGCCTCCTT
Organism: Acanthiza pusilla; assembly: GCA_036630365.1. Lineage (NCBI taxonomy): Eukaryota > Metazoa > Chordata > Aves > Passeriformes > Acanthizidae > Acanthiza > Acanthiza pusilla. The sequence goes on from JAXCHO010000053.1 coordinate 7,608,001, forward strand.
CTCTCCCAACTGGACAAACCCAGAGCCCTCAGCCACTCCTCACAGGATGTGCCTTCCAGCCCTTCCACCAGCTCTGCTGTCCTCCTTTGGACCATTCAAGGACCTTCCCTTCCTTCTCACACTGTGGGGCCCAGCACAGCACCCAGGGCTCGGGGTGAGGCCGCAGCACGGCTGAATCCAGCGGAATGATCCTGTCCATTGGCCGCTGGTGCTGCTGTGTCTGCTGCAGCCCGGGATGGGCTTTGCCCTCCTGGCTGCCCGGGGACACACTGCTGACCCACACTGAGCTGCTGCCCACCAGCACCCCCAGATCTCTCTCTGCAGGGCTGCTCTCCACACCCCTCTCCCAGCTTATACTTGTGCCCAGCTGTACTGCACCCCACGGGCAGAATCTGGTATTTGTTCTTGTTAAATTTCACGCCACTGATAATTACCCAGTGCTCCAGTGTAGCCAGATCCCTCTGCATGGCTCTTGTGCCTTGAGAGGGTCAGCAGCACCTCCCAGCTTGGTCCCATCAGCACACTTCTTAGTGGTGCATTCAACTCCTGCATCCAGACCATGGATAAACTTCTTGAACAGAACTGGTCCTACAATCAAGCCCCGAGGAGCACCACTGGTGACTGCTTATCAGGCACATGTACCCCATCCACTACAACCCCTGGAGCCCTGATGTTCAGCGTTCCAGCACACCTGGAAGCACACTGCTCTTCATCCAGCACTCTGTATCTGCTCATCAGAACAGCTTGTCCAGGAGGACGCTGTGAGGGACAGCATCAAAAATCTTGTTAAAATCCTACTGAATCTTACTAAAATCAAGAAAAGCCACACCCCCACCTAGTTCATCCACTAGTTCATCCACTGGTTCATCCACTAGGCAAGTAGCCTTACTCTAGAAGGGTATCAAATTAATTAGGCAGGACTTTCCCCTTATGAACTCACAATGACTGTGCCTAGTGATTGAATTGTCCTTGAAATATCTTTTAACAGCACCCAATTTGATTTCACAGGCATTCAGTCAAAACACTTGTTTTCTGGATTCATTCAGCAGTGTAGAATTACTGTGTATCCTTTTCCTGTTGCTGCCTCTTACATCCCATATCACATATTCCAGAGCCATTCACAGGCTCTGGATAGAACTACATTTTTTTATCATTGCAGACTTCCCAGTGTCCAGTGTGCACTTTACATTCTGACAGATTTCTTTTTTCTTCTTGCAAATTTCCGTCACTTTTCCAAAGAAATCAAAGACACAAAACACTCACCGAAAGCATGAAAATACACTGTGAACAAGTCGGAAATAAAGCAAATTCTTGTTTTATTAATAAACGTCAAATAAGCATAATTATTTGTGATGTCCAAGATAATGTTAAAATGATAACACAAATTTCTTACAGTCATTGGAATAGCTCTAGCAAATTTTACTCTCTTTGGAAGGGGACAGGAATTAATTCACTTAAAAGATTCATCAGATCAAGTCACATCACTTGATAGATCACTCCAACGGAGCTATGGCTCAAACTCATTTGAATCATACATACAGAGACTCTGTGAAGTGCATCTTGCAGAGGTTTCTGTAGCACATCTTCTGAAAAGAACGACTCTGTCAGGGGTTTCTTCACCTCTGTCTCAGCCAGTAAATGCAGGCAGGACTGCTTCCGGAAGTCTGTCTCTGTGGAATACCCATAAAGGAACAAGCTGCAGGACACAGGCCTTCAGAATAACCAAGCAAAAATAAAATAAAGGCGAAAGGTTATAGAAAACTCCTGAAAGAGATTAACTGAGTATTCAGAAAGGCCACAGCCTTAAATGCAAAAGCTTTTACTTCAGGCTTTCAGTAACTGCATTTCTCTTAGAGGAAAATGTTAATTCCACTGTTTTAAGCAAATCTGTTCCTTTCCTTATACTTGCATGTAATGCTCATCATTAGCAGCTGCCGTATATAAACATTTGTTCTATTTTGTTAGCATGGTATCCAAGGAAATGATGTTTCTGTGATAGTACAGTCTAGGTTTATGTCTTTCCTCCCCCCACTAATAACTTTTGAATTTGCTGGCCAATTTTTGTGGAGGAGTATAGGTCTTGGAAAATTTCTTAACAGGGTTATGCAAACAGGCAGCTGGAGAAAGGATAAAGACTAACCAGGCATCAAACTGAGCTTGGCTCAAGGCTCATAAGCGGAGAAAACCATACTGTGCTGTTACCACTACACTTTACTTGTGTATTCCTACCTTCATATTTTACTGCTGCCATATTAACTTCAACAACCCATTCTCTCTTTCTCATTTGATGTCCAGGGTCTATGGAACCACTGAAAAGAACAAGCTGAGCCCAGACAGAATTGATTGAAATCTTTGGAACCCATTTACACACAACCAAATTCAACTACCAATACTTCTTGGGCTAAACACCCAAAAATCTCATCTCCATAGATGACATACTCGAGTGAATCACTAAGAAACTCTTCTACTGTCTTTGTAATAAGACCAGGGTTTTAGTACATTGCCATTGGAGTAGAAACACTGTAAAGAATCACCACCTAAAATAGTAAATAATAGTAATGAGAACAGTGTAATGCCATCTAATACTTCCCTAGAGCACTCTGCAGAATCCCACAGCATCTGACACATTTTAAGAGATATTTGCAATGGATTAGCGCACTTTGTGGAATAAGTGAGGGTACTATGGTGGAATAAGTAAAAAAAGCTGCATAGAGGGATGAGACAGAACTTTGGCATCGTCACCCAGCAGTACACTGAGGACAGATTGAGGCATCTCATATATTCCTGAAGAATTTGCTAAAATGAAGACTAATACAGCAAGATACAGCAACACCTGCATGATAATTACCTTTGCATTATACTCTGTTTGTAGTGGTTATAAAAGTGCTTACAAAAGTCTAGAATATAACCAAACCAAACAAAACAAACCATTAGCACAGGAAACTAAGTACTTCCATTATGCTCAGAAATTAGTGTGATCCTGTCCTTAAAGAAAATGGCCTAACCTTGTACAATCTAAGGCCTGGTGCAGTGGTGGAGAAACACAGAAAAGAAGTTTTCAAGATACAGTTTTTTGCTGGTATACATGAGCAAAGCTGACTCTTTGCCTGCAGCAGGAAAGATGGAGCCTGGCACTGGCCTGAGCTAGACATGCAGCAAGTGTTGCTGCAGACTGGACTGGAAGCTTTGACACATTTAGAAAATGTAGAGATATACGCATGCAAGACCCACTTATTCTAGCTACTGTTTCATGTGGCTCTCTGCTCTGAATTACACTGATAAGATTTGCAAAGTCAAGTATTTCTGAATTTGGAGGAGGTTTTAGCTTCAATCTTTTAGATTTATGTAAGTTTTTCTCCACACCGTTTAAGACTGATTTTAAGAGCTAGATCTTTGAGAAATACCCAGAAACTTGACAATGTTGAATCACTTATCTTTTGTAATTAAAAATACGAAAGTCTTAGTAAGGAGAGAAAAAATTACTGTGTTTCAAAACCGTTATTTGACAGTCTTACACTTTTAACACCAACACTGTCATGATACTGCATGATAAAATGCTGACAAGTAAAACAGTTCCCTTCCAAGGGATTAAAAAAAATCATTACAAACAAACGAACCAAAACAAAAACCAATGCAAAACAAAAGAAGCCCTGAACTTAAAAGATACCTGAGAACAAAAAAAGATGACAAAATACTACCAATGTACCATATCACTTTTAAATAATGTTACGTAAATGCCTTTAAGGATATAAAACTGTCTGGTTTGAAGCTAACTAAAATTTTGAGCAACGAGGAATTTATGGTAAAAGACAGAAAGGAAATAGAAAATGAGACTTCCTTATCAAGAACAGCTTCCCCCCCCCCCCCCCCCATCTAAACTTTAGCTATGTTCAAGCAAATATTGTTAGAATTTTTCATTTGAAGCAAACCTGAGCTGAGCAAGTTGCTTCTGGAGTTTCACTCAGAATCATTCATTCCTCATTTTTGTAAGCTCCAGGACTCAAATTCTGAGCAAAAATTTAAGGTGAAATCTATGAAGTCAGGCAACATGCCACTCAGCTACCAGAAATTCTGTTCTTGGTTCCATAAGCAAAATCTAGCACTTTTGTGCATCTGCAGTTTTAAGTAAACCAGCTAAGTGAGCCTAGGAAAATTCATCACTCACCAGAATGGGGACAGAGTGTAAGCACTGCTGTAATACTATTTAATCAAAGGCAAAAATATTCCCAGGATCAGGCATACCTTGAGCTGGATTTCATTTACATAGTTGCACTGATTCTTAGTTCTCAGCTAGTGTTAATTTACATTACTTCATTATTTCAGTGGAGCAACACTGTTTATACAGTGATCACTCGCTATACTGATACAATGCTTTATTAAACACTTACTGGGGATTTGTTAACTAAGCAATGTGAAAGATTTGCCTTAGTAGCTGAGTGCATTGCATATACTGAACAAGGGAAAGTACTCAGACCAGAGGACAGATTCAAAATTAGACCTGTCTGCCTGAAATTTAAGTTAAACAGTTACATTAGCTTTACACTTTACAGGATTATAGTAAAAGGCTACATAAGCAGAAAACAACATTTTTTCCCAGAGGGCACAGCTCTTCTATTATGCTGTCGATCACATTTTCAAAAGACACCCTTTTTACAGTTTAGTTTGGTCTAAACCAGCTAGTAATAATGTCATAAGTGAAATTTAAATGCCATCTGTAATCAGAACTGCATCATAGATGCAATCATATATCTAACAGAGAAAAAAAATCTGTCATCAGAGGAAAGATTTTATGCTCCAGAGTAATTGGTAGATCTCCTTTGCTCATTGACCAGCACATTTTTTTTTCCTACTCCATGGATCTCTTGTTTTAGTTTTCCCATTCACAGCTCCCTGTAGCTGTTTAGTGAACACATCACTAAAACCTAACACATTTAGCAACAATGGGGAAAAAACCAAAACAAAGCATAATAAAAATTAAACAGTAAGAGGTAATTTTGTTGCCAAAACTAAAAGCATGCACTGGCCTCTAAAATGCAGTATTTAACATGTTTTCTAGAAAATCCATCTGACGATCCTAACTTTAAGGACCCCATACCTAAAATACACATAGTATTAGAAAGAGAAAAGGGATCCTTAACTACATAGATGAATGAATGTCTATGATTAATAATATGGGTATTTCCAGAGGCTGAAGAGCCTTATTCCAAGCTCAGCTACCACTCTTAGAAGAACAGGGTAATACATTCAAACGCCATTTCTCTCCTGAATAGGCCCATCATCCCGTTTTTTTCGGCCATGTGTTTTTAACTGGACACAGACCTGTATTTTATGTTTTGCGCCTTGTTCTTCGATTGACTGACAATTTGTGGGAGTTCCTATACATACATGGCACTAACAGCAGTAGAAGAAATCTCACTGATTGACAGACTGCAAAGTCCAGGAGTTAATAATGAAAATGCATAACTAGCATTAAAGATGCTGAAGGTAGAAACTAAAAGCTATTCAAAATTGTAGAAAAAATACCCTGGTTGCATCTGTTCCAAAATTATTTTTGTCATCTACAAGACAAGTATTTTAAGAATTACGTCCATTCCCCATGTTCCAGATTACATTTTTAAACTGATTTTATTTTAATCTCAAGTTTTCCCACTTGATCGAGCTATATGTATACAGCTCAAATAGCTAAAATATGGCACATTCAACATTTTGGAAAATATTTTAGAAATGCTAGTGTCCTGAAAATTGTCCAAAAATTCCAAAGGTTAGCCTTCTAAGCAGTAAGAGTCTTATGTTTATCCAAAGTTATTCAGCAGTTTCTGAATTTCATCATTCTTCAATATGGAATCACAACTGTAAGGAGAAAATCAACTCCATGTTCTTTTTGCAGTTTCACTTTTTCTTGTAGCTGGATCAGAAATTGCAGAAAATCATGAAAAGACATATTTTTTTTTCTGCTATCAGAAAGAGTTTTAGGATCCTTTTTGATGTTAATTATTTAATTATTTTTTCATTGTTATATTAGCAATAGACTTAATTATGCATCTGATTTTTAAAGCTAAAATAAGTCCATTTTTAAAGGCAAGAAATCTGCTTTTCTTTGTGCATTTGATGGGTATTATTGATAGCAGAGCCTAAGTACCAAGGAGAAATCATACCTACACTATGAATCTTCTCAGGACAGGAGTGTGACCTGACTTGTAAAAGGCAGTAATGAAAAGTAGTGCAAATTAATGTTGCACTAATTGAATACTTGTTATTTCCCTTTTTTTTTCCAGCAGTGTCATTGTGCACAAGAGGATAGTAGGAGCAGTGCGGGGTTCACAAAGCATGGCTACACCGGTCGGTCCCATCAGCTTGGGTGAAGAGGAATTTCCAAGTATAAAACATGGGAATAGGTCCTTCTTTTGCAATGCTGAAAATCCCACTGACATCTGTGGGAGCCAGGATACCTGGACCTCAGGCATTACACTTCAAGAAGTGGTGAACAGAGTCTCAGCAGGAATACAGACAGGAAAGGGAAAGGAAAATTCAAAAAGATTTAAAGATTGTTTCGACCTAACCATGAGGAATGCTGGTTAGGAGAGTGCCTTCTCCTTTGTAATTTGAAGGAAAGTGAATATTTATGAAAGACTGAAAAGGATGTGGTTGCAGCACTGGGATAAGGAATGCCCAGGAACTGGAAAAGCAGAAGAGGTTGATTCTGAGAGATGTGTAAGGCAGGAAATCATACAGGGAAAACCACTTTGTACCCAGACTGAGAGGGTACAAAATGGCACATATGTATATACAGCATTCAGATATTGCAGATATTTCTGTTCTTTTGAAATATAGATTGAATAAATCCTAGGAGCAGAAATCTCACCAAGCTACTTACAGGATTTCCTTTGATTGGTTGATATTACATGATTTATTCTCTTGAGTTATTAACCAGCATTACAAATTTGGGATGTAAACTTTTCTAGCCAGAGAAAGACAAACATCTGTTGTTAATTTTCCTGTCATTTTTAGAAAGACATGAAAAGCACGAAAGCCAAGGCTGAGATCTTCTGCTCACGTTCATGTTAACATGATGCTTGCAAACAGCAGAACGATATAAGACTTAATCAGAGTTGAAAAGCATGAAATACTAAATGTTCTTGGAAAAAGCCAACCAAAATTAGCACCAAGGGGTAACAATACAGAATTGGGAGGTAGTTCCTGGAATTTCTGTCCTGCATTGATACAAAAACATTTTGGCAGAAAAGAATTTTGACAAAAAATGCCAATACAATGCTGAAAGTCAAACAGCCGATTTACCTGTCTTGAATACTTCATTTCTGAAGCAAATCTCCCTGTATACCAAAACAATTTGCAAAATGTTTCAGCTTTTTCAGTTGTAGCGCAAGGAAGTTTTTCAACTGAGCAACTGTGTTAAAAATTTCCAGTCAGCTCTGATCTAAGTATTTCACAGGCAATAGAAACAGGTGGGTTCCTTAAATTAACACTGACATCCATGTTAATTTACCACTGAAAATCACTATCTGTTGATGAGTTAAATGAAAATACACAGAAAAGCTAGTTGGTCACTCTAACGTGGGACTGATTTTTTTCCAGTGAAATACATTGCAGACCTGGTACAGATTGGAATGTGTCACGTATTTTTGTAACAGCAAAAATGTTGTAGTTGTCAAGGTCTTGCAGGAATTAACAAAACAGTAAATTTATCCTGAAGTCAGAGACTGAGGGAAGCAGCCTGCCTGAGGTTCTCTGATTTGGAAGAGATGATGACATAAAATCTGAATGAATCTGAGGGAGGTGCTAGCAAGATACACTTAAAAATTCTGGCTTTTTCATTCCAAGTGCTATAGCGGTAAATAAAAATAAGGCAATGGAGAACTTGATGACATCCTTAATCCTGACACCCTATTCAACATGTGTAAATAAATTACCCCATAAAGTACACTGTGTTTAAATGACATTTCTTTTTTCTCTATTTTTAAAATTTGGTTTGTTTGTTTGTTTATTTGTTTATTCCCACATACTTAAACAATGGTGTTCCAAAGAAAGTAAGTTTTAACAATACTAACAAGAACCCAACATATTCAGCTGTGGCTGTGAATAGACTGGACCCTGTTACACTACAAGCCAGCAGAGATTCAGGGGGTCTGCTAATCCCTGCTGCAACCAGACCAGCTGTACTCTCCCCTCTATCACTGGGTGCTTCCTGCAGTTTAGCTGAAATCTACCATTCTTTTTCTTTCAAGCCCTTCCAAGCATTAAAACCAAATCAAAATATGCTTCTTCATGCCCGGTTCGTTTCCAACTTGACTGAACTGTTAGTACCTGATCGTAGCAGGGGTGGAACCTGTTCCTTGTTCAATGAATTACAATTCCTCATTGTTACATTGGAAGTTGAAATCCACAGAGTAATCCTACCTCTTCTATGTCTGGCCCTTTAAAGAAATGGCATGGAAGAGGATTATGAAGCATTCCAACATTGCTAACTAGTCAGGGAAAACACAATATTAAGAACCAAATCTAGACAAAGTGCATAGTTCATCTAGTTAAACAAATTGCTTCTCCTCGAGACCCAGAAGATTTTGAGCTGTATGTGAAGAGAAACACTATTGAGCATCAAGTCTTGTTCTTGATGAAATCACCAATACCAATCAGTGCTGACTCTGGGGAACAGATAAACAGACTGTTGCTAAAGTTGTTTGTGTTTTGTTGTTTTTCATTTGTTTCACTATTAAAAGGATGATTTTCTTTAAAAATAAAAGAACTTCCAAAACCCCATCTTTTCACTGTTGCTCCATGAATCATACCAGATAATGAATCACAGGCTCATTATGTATGCTTGCTTTTAAGCATTGGCTAAGAAGTTGTTAGGACACATAATTTATACAGTGGTCTGTTTAATACACCACGGACATAAAATACCCTTCAATTAACAGAGCTTAATGACTGACCCAGAACACCAATATCCAAGCCTTTCAGATATTTTTCAATGCTCTCATGCACTGACTTTTTAGTGAAATCAGCTTGTATAACCTTCACCTTTTGAAATGTGGCCAGCTCTGTAGCAAAAAAATCAAAAAACAAACAAAAAACAAACCGAAAACCAAAACCAAAGACAAACCAGACAAGAAAACCTGTTTTCATCTACCCAGAAAGAGGGAGAGCTGTAAAAAGTAACAAGAGAAACAACCAGATGTCTGATTTAGTAATGCCCACTCTACAGTAAGCAATTGTTTCAACTTTCTTAGTCTAATACAGCACAAGCATAAAGCTCTCACTCTACCTAGTTGTTTTCAGGAAAATGGCCTAGCAAACAGAGGGAGAATTTATGCCCTGAAATCAATACAATTTTTCTTGTAGAATTTAAACAACATTTGGTCCTTCAGTAAGGTAGAACAAAACAAATTCATAGATAAACCACACAGGACTTCTTCCCCTAGCTATCATAATATTTATACATGAACACTGTCAGCATACTTTAGACAAATGAATGTGGATGCCAGATCCTCTACATAAGCACAGCTTTGCAGAAAGGTATAAAAGAATTTTGATGGATTAGATGAGCATTTTAACCAGTGGAATTTATTTTTTTACACAGGAGAAAGGAAAAAACAAGGCTGGATGTGATGCAGTATTTTCTGCATTATTTTCCAGCAATTCCTTGCCTGTTTTGACATTTCCACTCCCACAGACTGAACCTTACTCAAAACTTTGCAGCACTAAAAAGCATTTTAGGGAAGCTATAGCTTAAATTTTACAAGGTCAATTAGAAGGGAAAGGGAAATGTGTGTGATTTTTCCAGTGTCATTGCTATGCAGGAGTGGAGCCCAGCTGTACATTGCCATTTTTCTCAGCAGCTGATTTATTGCTCTTCATATTTTCAATGAAGTTTCACGAGGAAAAGAAGTAGAAACTCTTATTTACTCATTTTAAAGGCAAGGCTGTCCTTTAAAGGGGCCCAGTAAGGTCTCCTCTAACTAGATGTTCACATTGTAAATTTTTGCTACTAAACCTGCTTTCAAGTTTTATGGGAAACCTGAAATCCAGACGAAGTTTGCTGAAAAACTGACAGGCAAAGCTTGGAAATGTCAATAGAATATCGGATTGCAGGCTCTCAGCAAATGGCAGGAATTCAGGAGCATGCACATGGCAGAAAGTGCACATGGCTTTCGGGAAAATGTCTCCGCTGGTTTGCAGCTTGATTTTATCACACAAGAGACAGAGAGAATTGCCTTGCATGGGAATCAGACTTGCTGAATTTCTACCCAGAAATTTTGCCTCACCCCTTAGTTCTCATTCAGTAAGAAGAGGGCTTGTGCCAGCTCCTGCAGGAGAGCAAGGATGAAGAAAGCCAGCTTTGGGTCCTGCAGGACAGTTTGCAACAACTCAGAGCCTCTGCTGGAGGGTGAGATAATGTTGTACCCTTCCAGTTCCTTTTTGACCTTCAAACCACTGTGCAAACTGCAAGTCTTGACCATCTTATGTTACTAAAGTGATGCAGTTTGAGGAAACAGCAAGCACTCTCACTGCAGATCTGAAATGTGGGTTGCATCTTGTGTGCGTTTTTAGAAGACATCTGTCTCCATGACAGAAGAAAGAAGGAAAGAGTGCCCTTTTTCTTGCCCTCTTTCTAAGCTGTAGTTCTGTGTATGAAAGGGACAAAACATCCTTTGAACCTTCAACCTATAAAAGCAACTCTAGTGGCAAATGACCCTGTCATGGTCCCAGGCTGGGCGAATGGTGAAACTATAAATAAAAGGACATTGTGAGTGTAAATGCAGTGAGTGGGAAAGAACAGAGCAACAGCTGGAGCAGACACCTACAGTGACCTTCTGACTGAGGAGCTCTATAAACAAAATGAGATGATCTTAAAAAGTGTAGTGATGTTGTGGCCATCTTTCTCGCGGGCAATCAGAAGGGCAGCCAAAACTAGAGCAACATAAAAATAAGGATCAAACAAGCCATTTGGACTTTCTCTGTAACTCCTTGTCTGTGCAGGACTGTACTGCTGCAACCAGCGCTGTCAGCCAACAAACAAGTACTCCAGATGGCTTTCCTCTGTCTCTTTTAAGAATAAACCAATATATTAAAAACCAATAAAACTCTCATGCTGACAAATGAATTATCCAGGGATAGCTCTTCAGAAAATTATAACAATTCTGCAAAGGAGAGAGCCAAAAAACAATTTCCAATGTCTCTTATGTCTCTCCCTCTCTGTGACAAAGATTTATGGTAGTCTTTGAAGACACAAGCCATTACATCTCTGTTTAAAAGTCCTAAGTGTGCCAGAGGCAAAAAGCCTAGCTTTTCAAACACCAGGACAGGTTATTGTCTTTGTTTTGTTTTTTGGTTTTTTTAAATAATGGGGTGAAAACTAATTTAAGGAAAATTAAGAGTTGAACCAAGTTGATTAATTCAATGTATTATAAGATGTATCACTAAGAGATATACATCTAACTCCTTCTGACTTCAGACCAGCTGGGAATCTACTTGTCAAATAGGACAATGTCCTGCTTTTTGAAATTTTCCAAAAAGATAATAAATCAGAATGAAGCATGATGTTGTTTAGGATATACAACATTCCAGAATCACTCCCCTTCTCCTTAGAGAGTTTAGAGAGTTATGAAGATCTTGTGAAAACCAAGGCAGCAAAATGAATGTCCAAGTGACACAAGAGCTGATCTTTGTAGAAAAGCCCTTTTGAAGTACTACAGCAACATTTGAACATGAAGAGAGAAGCACTCAGTCTAAGATGGTGTTCGTATTCAGTGGAAATTTGAAGACAGGAGAGCACATCAAGAAGTTCACCTTAAGGGCTCAGCAAGAGACAACAGCCTTTCAGAATGCAGAAAGGATGTGCAAAGTGAGCTGTTTTATGCTAGTCAGTGAACTCACTTTGTTACCTGCTTAGTTCTTGGAGCAGGAAGGACAAGAGGCAGAGGACACAGCAGAGCAGGTTGGAAATTCAGCCTATAGCAGGGAGGCCAGAGGAATGATTTAGCACCTTCACAAGTCTTTGTGAGAGCAAGGTATATTTTGTCCCAGGCTGTGTGGGTTTCTTTTTTTATTCATTACTTTATTCTATATTAGCAGGCATAAGTTCTGCATAGTTTTCTGCATCACCAAATCCACCAAATCCAAATTCATTAACTGTATGCTCTGCTTATCTAAACTGATACAGCTGTACTTTTGTTTTATCTGAGGATTACACACCTTATTCTTCATCAAATAAAAATTTGTTTCTACCAAAAAAAGCCCCAAAACCCCACCAAAAAGAAACAAAACAAAACAATAAAAGAAATAAACAATAAACAATAAAAACCCCTACCATACCCAATAAACCCCAACCACACTTGTGAGGAATTTTATGTCTCGCAGAAGTGGTTGTTTGGTTTTTTTTGGTTGGTTGGTATGTTTTTGTTGTGGTTTTTTGTTTTTGTGGGTTTTGTTTTGTTTTGTTTTGTTTTGTTTTGTTTTGTTGGTTGTTTGTTTGGTCTGGTTTGGTTTGGTTTGGGGTTTTTTTTGTTTATTTGGCTTTAACAACAAAATGGTACAGATCCTGGTCATATAAATAGATTTTAAAGTATAACTTTGCAAGCAGGACTTAGCTCTGCCCTTACAGCTTGCTTAGGAAATATAAGCAGAAGAAATTAAACAGGACATGCAGTTAGAAGCATTCCATAATTTCTGATCCCCTGATATTGTGGTTTGATCAATATTTCTCAACCACTGTACTAAATGTGTTAAATGAGCAGTACACCTGGGGTAATGGTTCTGTCTGCCCTCTGAAACACTTTTTTTGTTATCTTTTATCTCATCTTAAAAGAGCTTTCCAGTCTGAACAAATGGAAGTCTGGTTTTCAATTCCAGTGCATCTTTAGAGAAATGTTTTTCTTACTGTGGATTTCTGCTGGCTCCAGCTCTGAGTGCTGTTCTCTGGCACACCTGTGGCCCACAGAACTTGGAAAGCCAAACATTGAGATCTCTGTAATTACCCACAGTTTAGACTCTTTTAATTTATAGTATTCAATGTCCAAACAGATGTGGCAGGCAAATAATACAATCAGTTTGAAAACACAGCAAGCATTTTCAATATAATGTCCAATAGACAGCAAAAAATGCATGGTGTAGATGTTAAAAAAAAAAAGAAAACAAGAGTAATGTGTCCAGAAATCCCACTGCTTTTAATGCCTCCACATCAGATACTTGATGCTTTTCATTGCTGTATTTTTCTCTCTTTCCTTTTGTTTGTGCCATCTACTTGTTGTTAAGATACTAATTTCGAACCTGACATAATAAACAACAGATGACCCCCTCTGGACTTCAGCCAAAACCCACTGAAAACAATGGAAACATTTCACTGGGATTTGCCACCAATTTCAGCAAGCTGTGGGAAAGGCTATGCCCACATCTCATCAGTGTAGCCTAAATTCTGGGGTCACACCACACACCTCCCAGCACCTTGGATTACATGGATAACACTGCTGCTGGCAGTGAAGCTTCCTCACGTGTGAAAAGCCATGGGTCTGTGCAGAAGGTGCAGGAGTGTCTGTTTGCACCTCAGCAGAACCTTTCAGGACAGGCAAGGCCCCCATCACACGCTGCTGCACAACGCGGTGCTGGATGGCCACCGTCGGGAAGGTGGCCAGGGGACGGCCTTGTAATCCATCACAGTGGGGAGGAATTTACAGCATGCCATCTTCCCTGCATCCAACACTTTTTTTCTCCTTTACTTAGCTATGCCAGTCTCAGGGACCTAATTGTTTTTCTTATTTCTGATTATAACTTACTATGCAAAAAAACCCCTAAAAAGTCTTTAGCCTTTCACTATTGTAATTCTCTAACATTTAGCTGTGAAGATATGCAGGAGTGACACCAGAGGTCACCCAATTCCCACCAAAATGGTTTTTTTTAGTGACTGTTTGCTTAAGAGGGACTAGCACAGGCCATAGCCACATTGGTCACATGATTACAGCTTCTTATAGAGAATAATCAGGGAGTTTTTGCTCTCCTTGTCACGTACTCCTTGCTTTCCAAGAGAAAACGAGGCTATCCAGCCCCACAAAAAAAAAAGATAAGCATGTTGGATAGAAAATTTCTGGGTCCAATCCTTGGTTTTGGTAGCTGCAGGTTGAAAATTTGCAGACTTTTTCACCCAGATCTGCCACATCCCTGATAGGTGTGCTGCTCTTTCAGGTAAGCATTCTGGACCGGATACTATGTTGGAGTCAGCTGCTAAGCTTCCTCAAAGGCCAGTCTTTCCAACAGAGGTATAGTCTTGCAGTGACACATACTGTTAAACATGTAAATCAAGGAATCTGCTGGATAGAAGCCATGTATAGAAAAAGAGACAGTGGAAAGAATAATATTCATTATAGCAATCTGTAAAGCTAATGGAGGATAAAAACTCATTTGACTCCTAAATAAATTCTGTCAATCTTAAAGTATTTACACAAGACATTCACCAGGATTAATGGCTAATTTCCTTTGAAGAAAAGAAAGGGAACATTAATTTTAAAGGCACTCAATTTAACTGCTTCATCAAGAGCCAAATGTAATTTGAAAGCCTTAAAAAAGCAAACCAACCAACCAACCAAAAACCAGCCTGGTACTTTGATTTCATTTTTAGTCCTCCTTTGCTTTGTTCCGAGTACCAGTTTAAAGGTAGCCTATTTATCTGTATTTACAGATTTTAAGGACAGATAAAGGCAGTAGGGAACACACATTCACTTTTTTTTTCCCCATTACACTCTTTGAAAGACAGCATATATTTTTAGAGTGATCCATGTCTAGAGGGGCACAAAGCAATATGAAAAAAGTCTGTAGTATTGGAGCAATACCTGGAGGTACATCTGTAGCAATATCCAGGCCTTTCTGTGCCAGAGACTGTACCAAGGAAAAGACCTGCAGATCCCTGTAAAGCTAGCCTGGTAAATGGAATGATAAGTTTGCGACAAACACTTACCAACTTCAGTTTTTAAAAGTTCTGCTTATCATCACTATAGCTAATTCTCTTCTTGACAGGTACAAGAGAAGGATATAAAAGTTGTTAGGAAACGGTAAGGTGACAAGAATCTCTCGATTTTTTACAGTTTTGCAAAATCAGTAATAATAAATTTTTAAAATTGTTTTCATTCACCTGTGACTTGTCTAATGGGTAAACATGCGATAGTAAAACCAGGCCAAAAAATAATCAGTATTCTACCAATTTCCAAAACATTTCCTTCACTGTATAATCTTGGACCATTACAATAGAAATATACCAGACAACAATCAAATCCCAATAATATGAATAAAAATAAATAATTGGAGCCAGCTTCAAATGAACGAAAGTCTTCAGGGAGTGAAAACCACATGACATTTCCCAGAAACACATTTTTATTTTCATTTGGGTTTGGAAACCTAGACATGCTGCTGGCATTTCAGTCATTTTACAGCATCACCTTCTATCACCACTTTTTTTTTCCCAACAAAGTAGATTAAGCACATTGTATGAAAGGCTCAATAGCTGGAAAGAATTTGTATTTTATTAATTTTTATTTAATAGAAATAAAATCTGATGCAGGGTAGATAGATAAATTTTAGCTGCTTTTTTTCTTATTTTATAATTAGATGCAAAATTAAAAGGGAAAAAAAAGAGAAATGTAAAGGTGAAGTCCTTGCATAAATTCTCAAAGCAGAGTCACACAAATGTACATCCACAAAGATGCTGGGAATAGTTGGAATTTTATAGTTGCAAACACTATTTAACATAATGATCCATTTATGTTCAGTTTGGTATTACCATGTGCAGAACAAAGGCAGAACAATTAGAGAACGGTTTTCTCCTCTTTTTCTGTGGCCTCCTGTTCCCATCAGAGTTTTAGGCAAAGCCAGAGAAAGGAACATGGCCCCAGCTTTTGAAATTAAGTTCCTAGCCAGTGGAAGCTGAGCTGAGTTGCACGTATAATGAAAGATAAAACTAAGACTAGAAATATGTCCATGGGAGAAATGAGAAAGAGAGCTAAATTAGTCATCACAAAACATAAAACTAATGTCATCTGAAAGAACCAGATTTGCTTAGAAGAAGAAATAACCGGAGAAGGCCACCCACTGAAGATCCATTCAGTTCCATAGCTGACTCCCTACAACACGTTCTTCTTAAAACTATTTGAGGAAATTGT
Source organism: Acanthiza pusilla (assembly GCA_036630365.1). Lineage (NCBI taxonomy): Eukaryota > Metazoa > Chordata > Aves > Passeriformes > Acanthizidae > Acanthiza > Acanthiza pusilla. The sequence goes on from JAXCHO010000053.1 coordinate 7,624,161, forward strand.
TTGTCCTGTTGGGTTCTCATGAAACAATGCAGAGAATGTTAAGAAATAAGGACCTTTGTTCAAAAATTTGCTCCATCAAGAGTACAAGGGGATAACCCCCTGTTAAGTGCATCAGCCACAACCATTTGTATTTTCAGCCAAGCTCACAATTCTGTATTTTGGAGATCAGTGCTCCAAAGACACCTGCACAGACTTGGGTCCTTTGGGGTTTCAAAAGTCTGCTTTAAGTACTCTTCTTGAAGCTCTCAAAAAAGAACTTTAATTGCCTACAAATTGGTAGATTTTCCTTTTTCCACAACGAGTTTGACTCAAGCCATTTTCAATCAGAGATACGGTCTCTGTTTCTATGGTGACTTGCTCCTTTCTGTCATTTGGGGGTGTTTGGACAGGGATTGTTTTCATTTTTACACCTTTAGACCCAAGCCTAAATATCAGCCATGTCTTACACACAATTAAAAAAAAGTTCTGCTTTAGTAAAACTCTGGGCTTCTCAGTGTCATATCAGCTTTGTCTTTGTATATCATTTGACGGCAAAAGCCCTCCTAAAACTTAGCTAAAGGATTCCTACCACTAAGATTCCATTGTATTTCAGCTAAAACCACATATTTAGGGTAATTTTATAAAATTGTTACCTATCAGGTGAGAGGAATCTCTCTTGCTGCTGTGCACTAGACTAACCCGAAGTATAAAGCATTTCTCAAGACAAAGGAGGCCATACACCTGACTACTGCCTTTTGCTTCCTCACCCGCATAGAAAATGTGCATCCTTCTCAGAAAGAGGTTTTTTAGGACATTGTAACTACCATGAGATGCAAGCAGACCCTCAAGCAAACAAAAATAACTGTGTTTAGAATTCCCTGGCCACCTGCAGGAAAGGTTAAATCTGGCCTAATATTTCAAATGAAGGTAACTTTTAGTGTAGGTGTCTTTAGCACAAAGGATTTTCCTAATATACAAAGACTTTGATATTAAATGATGGTATTTCCCTTCACAATAAAGAATAAGCACTAGGTCCCACTGTGCAACATGAAGCTGCTTATGTTAGGAAATCCTGACTCCCAGTGGCAAAGGGCTAAAATGCTACTGAGACCCAGTCTGACAAAATGCAAGATCGTTATTACCAACTCCAGGCATAACAAATCATGACAACCAAACATCTAGAAAAAGGGCTAATGATGAAGAAAATTTGAGCACAATCAGGACTCTGGAATCTCACCAAGACATGAATTAAAAGTTTAAACCTACGTTAAATGAGTATTAAGTCCCTCTGCATTTTCTGGCATGTTTTTACAGCTCAGTGTGAGTTGATTTTTCAATCAATAAAGCTTCAAAGAAGGCAAGATAGGCTTTAGATTCAAACGATGCTGTGACTGCTATATTTACCTTGACAAATTTTCATTATATTCCACATGGATCCTTAGATATAATAATCTAAAATCCTTAATAATGCTTTATGGAATCCGCAGCTGCTGATACGGTCTGTGTTTCACCCTTTGTCTTTTTTTAACTGGGATTCATAACTGCAGTGTCCCTATGAGTCAAAAACATTCATTCTAAGGTATGGCTCAAATCTTTCAACCCCTTTTTTGGTCTAGCAGATGAGAACTGAGATGACAGAACAGAATGATCTTGCAATATTTCAGCTAGCTCTGCAATGCAAGAAGTATTTCCAAGAATAAACCCAAGATCAAGTGGAGAAAATAGAATATTTTGCAACCAGAGCAGGAAAACTCAAATCATATTTAACAGGTATACTGCTGGTAATATTACACAGAATTCAGGAAAATAAATGAGTATTTGAGGAGGTCTAAATTAACAAATGAATGAAATCTCAAATGAATGAAGCCTGTCTCAAAATGGTCTGCTGAATCACTGATTGAGCACAAGCAGTGGCCTGACTTGTAAGAGAGTGATGAACTATTGACAGTAACAAGAGTGGTGACCACGTGAGCCACAACATCCTGCTTATGCCCTGACATCACATGAGAAGTGTGCAGAGGCTAAACCACAATCTCAGAGCATGCCACAGCCTTGTCCACAAACCCAGAATGTCTGAGGTACTATATCAGTAAAAGATGATAAAGCATACCTGTAGTTATTACACCATAAAAGCAGAACAAACAAGACTTCATCAGTACCTGACATGCTAACTGTTGAGTAGAGACGTGTCAGACTAGCAGCAGGCTCACAGATGACTTGTTTTTGTTTTTTCTTGTAAGTCCGGTGAGTTTAAACCCTATCAGCCCCAGAACTAATGGACCAAGTACAACTATAACACAAGCCTGCCTATTCAAGTAAGTATAGCAAACTAGATCCAAAATCCCAGTGCTCTTGCATCATAACAGTCAATTAAAAGTTCAGGTTTTTCATCTTCAAGAAGGCCAGTCATTCAAAATCATCCATCTACTCAAAATACAGGTACAGCCTACAGGGAAGCCTGGATAGTCGCTCAGAAGAGGATAAGCTCAAGTTCTGTGTGTGCTTGCCTCTCAATACAAACTTGGGAAACTAAAGGTCTGTGTCCTGGCATCAACAAAGTGGTGTTCTTAGAATCCTGTAGCACATGCTACCAAGTGTGGAGCCCTTAAATTAGTTGTGACTCATTATCAGCCCATGACTGAGCTCAGGGCTTCAGGAAGAAATTCATCACTCGATGTCAGAACTAAGACTCTGGAAGACTGTGCCCATCAAGCAAGGCTTGCCTTCACATCAGCACACAACATCAGAGGAACTGCCACCAGAAGAACATCAGAGAATTTTGTACCCTGACATCAGAGCAGCAAGACAGCAGTGCTGAGCCAGAAACTATGAAGGCGTACAGATATTAAAACAGCATGATCAGATTTATTTATCCACCAGCCACACACAAGTGTGTGCTTCAGCCTTAGCCAGCAAGATGATGTGCCAAGCTATGAGCTCATGTGGTGTGGGCTTGGGATCTGTCCCACAGAGCAGTAGCTGAGCAGAGCTTCAATCAAAGGGACCACCTGGAAAGGATGGTACATCTCAGTGGGGAGAAAGATAAATCTTGGTCTACCCACAAATGCCAGAAACAATGAACAAATGTTTCACAAAATCTAGCCAGCTCCAGCAAAGTTCAAAAAAAAAGGACAGTAGTTTGGTTTACACTTTCTTACGGTATAAAGCAGCCAGTCACGTGTTATAGCTGGCCTTTTAATGAGATTTACTCTTGCATAACCCATATAGCACAAAGGAAGCAGAACAAAGACAGAGGCTCCAATCTAGACATTCACAGGCTCTTGCAGCCTTCACACAGATAAAATATCACCAGGTGCTCACGCAGAAAATTGCTTCAGCAAGCTAAATAAACAGGGGACTTCACCCAGAAACATGATAATAATGTTTAGGCATTTCTGACGACTGTTCTCCCTGAACTGATCCCATCCCACTCCACCTGACCTATGTATTCACCAGACCCTTCCCATTTCCTCATTACTACAGCAACGCAGTGAGTAGATAGGAGGAAGTATTTCCCCTCTCTCCCATGGGAGAGCTTGTGACTTTTATCACAACTATGCCAAAAGTTAAACTCTAATACTTGATATTGGTCCTTGAGCTTCCTACATTCAATGCTTTTTCAAAAGTAGTTATTGTACTCCCATTCCCAGTAATGGCAGTCATAAGGTAGGTAGGAGCTTAAACAATGCACAATGAAAAGACTAGTGCAAAAATCCTATAAATCAATGTAAAAATCAATTCATTTTCTTTTCCTGTGATATATATTTTATAATCTAAGAGCAGAAGGCATCACATCTAAACTCTTGCATATGACAGGTTGTCCTTTGTCACTGTGTCACCTCAGCTCTGAAGACAGCAACTCATGATTCATTGCTATTTAGCTTTTAGAAAGGGAGACAGTTTAGAAAGAAGACACCAAGGAGAAAATGTACTGCTCAATCACAATCAGTAATAGCAAGGCTGGTACAACACAGTGCAAGGCCAGCCTGCCCTCAGTGCTGACTGGCGTGGGTGAATAGGAAGGTAATGCTGCAGTGACTCCGCACAGCAGCGGCTACAGGGACAGAACAGAGATCCTCTTCCTCCTGCAGCTTCCTAGAGCTACTGATTCTGAATTAAGCCATTAGGATTCCTTTTACTTTCCATAACTTGTAGTTTATATTAATTTATACAAGTTTCTCCTTGCTTGGTTATTTCAGATACAACTTTCAAAATATGTTTTCAAGTGTAAAGGCTAGAAAATTACATTTTGTGTATTAATACTGGACCAGCCCACTGCAGATTAGCTGTGAAGCTGGGAAAAAAAGGGACAATTTGGGAGACTTCCTTCTCTGGACAGACAGTCGGACCTCTTTCAGATCACTCATTTTAGTTCCCTGGTTTGATGAGACCATTGAGGCCCAAATGACTTTCCTCTGAAATGTTGCACTGGTTTCCTTTCAGAATCTGATTAATGCTATTCTGCTTATACAGGGAAGAAGCATTAGCACCATGTTTGTCACAGTAGCTCTGAATTCTAGCACAACATCACTAACTTGCAGACACTGATGGAGGGATAACAACTGCCATTTTGTTAAGATAAAATGAAGGGAAGGTAATCTATTTTACCTGAAGGAATATGCTTTTCCAATCCCATCACCTGCTCCTGTGACCACTGAAGAAAGCAAAAAGGGTATGGATTTCATTTGGAGCTCTGGTTTAGCTTCTTCTCTCTGAATTGTTTAATCTTCATCATCTGCATTTCTTGAACAATGTAACCAAAATGTGTCTACTGAAGCATAGAAATAGTCTTCTATTTTTTTTTTTCCATGTGACCCTTGCATCTCTTAGCTAATTCAGCACTTTTTGTCTTCAAAGCAAATCTCTCCCCAAGATAGCCCATGTGGTACAGGAGGTAGTTATTACTCTCATTTTCAGTGTGTCAACTACCAGCAACAAACCAATTGCCTGAGAGCTGGCAGAATTTTCTTCCATGTATGTATTTTCACAAATTCTGTTTTGCAAGCTTTGTAGTCGTATGCTGGTAGCAGAATGGTAGGAGGTAAAGACTAACTGGTGACTGAAGCTGATAAACAATTTCTCACACAAGAATCCTGTCTGTAAGGAAAGATCATAGCAAACTTGCCACCATCTACAAAACGCTCTTCCTTCAGAGCTGTACTACTCAGTTTACTTTTGGATTTAGTCTTACTCAGAAAATAAACAAGTGTTGGTATTTGTAAAGCACCCTGAACTTTGAATGCTATGCATATAAATACAAAAGAGGAACTATAGAAAGAAAAATCCTTAGCACCTTAGAAATAAAGAAGAAATAAATTAGCAAAGCACTGAAGAAGTTCTAAGGTAAACCTGGTAAATTTTAGAGCAGACGAAAAATTAGCCAATATTTAAAAAAAAAGAAAAGTGAATAAAGGACATCTGCACTGCCAGAGACATGGAAAGTGAGGTGTTTTTGAAGAGTTAGGTGTTGCCAACAGGAAGAGCAATTACTCTCTCATTTCACAGAGAAATAAGATCCCAGTGAGGCAGTGGTGTATCTTGACCTTCCTAGCAGACCTGCAGATGAAAAGCAAAGAGTCTGTTGGGAAACAAGCTTCCACATGCCAGCTTTCATTTTCCTGATTCTCAAACCCTCATGTGCCACATGACACAGCAAATTATCTGAGCCTTATGTATTTTACTGGGGCCAGAAGACTTCGCTTATAAAAACACATCATAAAGGTCCATTAAAGGAAACAAGTCTCCCAACCTTAGGCAGAAACAAATAATTTGCACAGAAAGTTCTACATGCTGCTCCTCATCTCCTACACAGAAGGGAAGTCTTTGCATCACTTAAATCAAAATAAGATCTATGCACTGCCTTAGAAGTATCTGGTATTCAGGCAGGTCTTCTACACAGGAATGGATTTATTAATCCACTACGAGATGTGCTAATTAAATATGTATTTAATCATTAATTATATAATTAATTAATTTTTAAAATAATTTAATATCTTTACTCACATCAAGTCTAACACAGGAAAAAGGAATGAAGCACTAGTCTACTGTTCAGGTCATTTCTTAACAGGAAAACACTATCAGCAACAGAGGCAGCCAAGGAACTCAGGAACAGCAGCACCAGTTCATATCTGCTTTATACTGATCACCTAACTTAAGCTTAAGAAAAACATCAATGATCAGTGGGAAAAAAGGTGTTTATTAAAATTTGTGTTATTTTGTGAGAATGCGTATTGTCTTTAAAAAAGCTTTGCCACTTGTAGTCTTTGAAGATTTTAGATTAAAGTACATTCAGTTCATTAACGATATCATTAAGGATAGGTCAGCAATGTGTAAAAAACCCACATTGGTGCAACATCACCAGTAACAAGAAAAGTTGCTTTGAAAACTGGAGAACACATGCTAAACACAAACTAGCAGCTTCACCTACCAAGTAACTGAGGATCTAAGCAATGCTATTAAAATGAAAGCATTTGCAGTAGAGAGAAAAGAACAGTAGCAACAGGGAGAGAATTCACATCTACTCGCCAGGGCGTGAGCTGTTACCAGTTTGACTAGTATTCCATTCTCCCCAAGCACACAAAACCTTCAGGCTCATAAACCCAAAGTTTTAGGAGAAAAGAGAAAGAAATCAAGCAAAACAAAAATAGCAGAGACTGTGTTTCATTTTGAAGGAACAGGGTAAAGAAAGGCGAGGAAAACCATTCCTGATTGGTAATGTATTAATCCACTGCTCCACTACAAGTAGAAGGTGAAGCAGTTTCTTTTACCTGCCTGTTTGCCCACTGACCAAAAGAAAGCCTAAAACGAAGAACTCCAGATATGTGGGAAAATGTATTTCATAAATCTGATGCACTTTACAAGAGTACAAAAACAGATCAGATCCCCAACAAGACTGAGTAGCTGATGCTGGAGCACTTCCATGGTGAGTGAAGGTAGTGAACTTGTATGCATTTCTCTGCCTGGAAAATGCCTCTTTCCAGGAAAACTGCTAGTCTCTGAGCCTTGGCGGAGAAGTGAGAAGATTAATCAAATCACATGATTTTGTTTTTCCAGGAAATGTCCAGGATTTAGATTGGAGTAACATGGCTACATTACACTCAGATTTGTAAACTATTGATAAAATCCACACTAAACAATGTCTGAAGCTGGCCTAGGAGGAAAAGTTCCACTCCTTTTCTGGAAGGTAAACAAAACCAAAAAACAAATTTTATTGTCATTGCTTACCATTTACAGAGACCAAAGATGGGTCTAAACCTAACCTTTGAAAAAGAATACTTCTAACAGAAATCAACACTACTTCTTACAGTGTAGCCCAGACATTTCTGGGACAAATTCAAACTGGAACTAGAAAAAAAGATTTATCATGTCACATTACTGACACCTTCAGACAGAAACCCACAATTGTGCAGATGCTTTACAAGTAAAGACAATGTCTGAATCACAAGGAAGGTAATACTAGCTTATCTGTAACAAGGAGAAAACAAAATTACTGTCTTAGCTTAACAACCCCATTTCCTCACACTAAAGCTGTCTTAATTTTCCCTTCGTATTTTACCTCATAAGTAAGCCCAGTCAAATTAAAAAAAGGTTTGAGTATTACATTTATGGAAGTATTTACAAACCATCACAAATAACTCAAAGAAGCACTCACTATTCAATGAATACTTTAAATTTGAAGAGGTTTCGCTGTTTACCACAAGTAAAAATAATGCTGAATACCCTCCTCTAAATTAATGCCCCCAAAATTTAAAGAAATCCCTTCAGTTTGATGATGGAATCAAAACAGAAACTCCCACAGCTACCAGTTTTCTCTTCTGCACTTCCTCGTTCCGTTTCCATTTTATTTTCCTGTGGTTGGCAATGAGTTTCAGTTATGTTTACAGAACTTCATGGGCCTAGTATGACTAAATTAGGCCAAGATAATGAGAGGAAAATTAATTAATTCTTAAGAACGTGAAGAATTCTTCATTGAGCTCAGTCTATTTTTTTTTTTTCTGAAGTAAGTTTTTTTTGCTTGTCTGACTTCCACAGGGAACACTGCAAGAAGTTTACACAGTGTATAGGTAGAAAGTTCCTTGGGTGGACACATTTTCTCCCTTAATCTCACTTCACTACAGACAGATCACTGCTAAAAAATCCCCAAAATTTAGAGCATGAACAGATCAATGTACAGGACAATACTGTTTTCTGGTCCAGTAATTGGGGGGGGTTTTGTATGCAAATACACTCCGATACCTGCAATGGTACTAACGTCACTTTTAAAACCTTAATTTCATTAATATGAAATCTGCAGAAAAGTAAGGTTAGGACTATCTAACAGCTGTCTCTTAACAAAAATCAGTTTTAAATTCCTATCTTATTAACTGAAAAACACACTTACTGAGGCTCTGGATGAAACAGCCATTACTGCAATCACCTATATTCTAACATGATAGCTGCGCCTGGCTGAGCCCATATTTCTGGAGTTCTAATCAGCAAATTTACTGCAATCAACGGTATCTCAGATACAGAGGAAAATAAATGACTGAAGCTGAGTTTCTTTATGAAAGTATGCAAGCACTTGTAAGTACTTCTGGACAGTACCTACTTTTTGCTATTCCTAAATTTATTTTTAAAATGATTCTAAGTAACACCGTTGTAAACACTATGACTATCAGGTCTGCAGTTCAGGTGAGAAACCGAACTCTGAAGCACTTCAAAAACATGATGTGAACAATGAATAAAATAAAATCACTTCCACTCATGTACAGAATGAACTAAAGAAACTACTTTAAGTACACTATAGCAGTTAATTGTATAGAAAGCAAATATTTGTGTTGTGCATGTGCTTGGGACAATTATTATGTGTCCATCCACAGAAAAAAAACCCAAACAAAAAACTTGTTAAAACTGTAATCTGTATATTTTTATTTATAAAAGGTACAGCAAAATATAAATGAATTACAAGCACACATTAGGTGTTCCTTTATGGGAACTATACCTTATTTAGCAGGTGCCATTGTGTGTTCATCAGTATTGCTATCAAATGGCACTCATACAAATTTCATACTTAATTAAACCTTCTGATACCTTGTCTCATAGCAGAGAGTTAAGGTTCAATAATTTGAATTGTGGAGGTAGAGATGATCTCAAGAAAGAGGAGTCTTATAAAAGAATACACTCAAAAATATTGGAAGTTTTTTAAACATAAAGGAAATCTTTCAAAACAGAAGATCACTCAAAAACATTTGCAGCAACATCTTCCCTCCATGAATCTTCGATAGAAAATGAAAGTCACACTCTTAGCCGGCTGTGAGAAAATGGATAGCTCAGATTTCTCTTCTCACTTTGACTGTGCCCTTAAATTCCACTTCTAGTATCTGCAGTCACTGCTTCTCTTGACATTCAAATCCATGCAGACAGTGGGAAGCCCAGTCACTCCCTGCAGCTTCTGGTGTGAGTTACCCACATTTCTTAGACCTAATCCAGACTGGTCATTCATATGCTACATAGAGTAATGCTTTACAGATTTTCTTTGCTTTATTTTAATTCAAGCAGGGACCAAAAAAGTCATTAGACCACCCTAGATCCATGTCAACATCTTTCAAAATCTTCTTTTGATTTGTTTCTTTTCAAAGATCTTGGCTCATGCTTGCAGGGAACTGAGAACTTCAATGAGATTAATTACTCCTCTGTCTTCCAGCACTTCAATGCTTCTATCATGTTTTCAAAGGTTCACACTTCATCCTCAGAGATACTAGTAGCCATTACCAATGGTATTTTCAAGAAAGGATTTGGGCATTATTGTCCCAGGTGATAACTCATACCATTACAGTCTGGGCCTCCTAATCACTGTACCAGCAGTGCCCACTGTAGTAATCCCCAAACTTGTGATGATTCTTTGCTTAGAATTTAAAGCATAAACTAGTACCAGATAAGCTTTCACTGTATCTACAAGACATAACAGGACACTGACCATTTCTCCTCATTTAAAAACAAGTCAGTCTTCCATACATCTGTATTTCCCCTCCCTACTGTATTTGTACATAGTGGTATCACTTCTCTGCAGCAAGGTAGTTACAGACAAAATATCACAGAAGAGGACTGTGATATAAAAGGAAAAATGTACCTAAACAAAAATAGATTTACCTTTGTTGGTACTGGCTCATGGACACACACATAAAAAGTCTTTAAATATTAAAAAAATCCCCTATCATTTTCCTACTCTCCTTCATCTGCTGCAAAGTTATGAGGGTTCACTTAATACACCAATTGCAGCAGAACACCATGGTATAATTGAGGATGAGGAAAACAGAGAGAATGTCTGCACAATGTACACTGAACACACGCAGACATAACCTGAATTTTTTAGTTAACAGACAGGCAACAATCTGGGGGCACATATCCTCTTTGCCCCGTATGTTCTATATCACCTACCCAAGAGCAAATAACATGTGTGAAATCAATCTGAACCACTAGGATCTTTCATCTCTTCACTGATAAAAAGGATTGCATATGGCATAAGGCAATGGTGAATCAAGCCTCATGATGTTTACAAGGAGTTTTGCCTCAAGAAACTACTGGCAGTCCCTGAAAGAGAACTCACAGATCTTGTTGAAATAGCACCCAAGTACATGTAAATGCAGAAAATGACAACTTGAGATTTGCTCATAGTACTCCTTCCTATAAAATGGCTTGCAGTGTTTAAAAAAAGCTAAAATCAAACTAGTCTACATGTAAAAAACATGGTGTGCAAGAGTATTTCTGAGCCAGTGAATTGTGTGCACATCTGTGACAACTGAGGTAGATCTTTTTTCTTGCTCCCAGTATGTTCCAGCATATACTTATTTAAGTTATTGGCAAAGCTAAACAAACTTGTATCTTCAGTCTCTTTCAAGGCAGGCATTTTGTCTAACTCTTTGACATAGGCAGAGCATTCTCTTCATCCCCAGGTTGTGCAGGCTTGCTGTTTCCTCTCAATGTCAAAAATGAGTATCTCAGTCCTCCTGCCATACTAAAGAAAAGAGAAAGAACAGTGGTGTCAGTGATGTCTGATGCTGTAGATGGCATTTCATAGGTACGTACCTTTCCTTCTGAAGGAGTAAAGAACACCAGCTATCGTAAACTAGGAGTGCCTCAGAGCTATGTAAACCATCTGAGAAACCAGTCCCGAGCAGACAAAGATCAATTACCAGTTGTTCACACAGATTCATACACACAGATGTAACAGATCATCCAAGCACAGAAAGTAAAACTCACAAGTTAAAATTTATATTCAATGGGCACAAATTATATTCAATGGGCACAACTCATTCAGTCAGTGTTCTCATTTCCCACACTACTTGGCTTTTATTTGGAAGCCTTGCAGCTCATAACAAAAGAAAAAAGAACCAATTCAATTCCACACAGTAAAACTGCAGGCATATTTCCACAATTAAGGCCCTACCACAGTAAGATTTAATATCTGAAAACAGACATTAAAAGATATAACTAACCGTAATGAACTTTACAACCTGAGGCAGTGCTTCTTCAGGCCAGTAGTTTCAAAACTGCATCACCCAAATGAGCCAAATCAAATGAAACATAAAACTATAGCTCACTGAGAAATTTTCAGCTTTAATAAATACAGGCTATTCAAGTTTCACTTACCAAATATTCAGCCCTATAAAGTTTAACATAGAAAAGATGTAATCTCCACCAATCAACATTCCGATGTAAGCAATGGATATATTCTGAAATGAAACAGAAATCATGCATTTATGTAAGGCAGATTTCATCTCCATGAATATAAGTGATATCAACTATTTTACTTTCCTAAGGAAATAGCTATACTGTGTTGCTGACCACTCTAAAATCAGCCTTTAAATTAATTTAATGGGATGTCAGTCTTATGGAGACTGTAGCAATGAAAAGAATAATAAAATCGGTATGTTTTCTAAATGCATACAATGCACTGAGATTGACTTGTATTGGGGAAAAAAAGAAAATCAGCTATTTGATATTAGGCAAAATGGAGCTAAGGCCACCTTTTGAAATTTATTTCTTTTTAATCTTTGGAATTCAAATCCCATTTCTTAAAAGTGGGGTTTGGGTTCTCCAGCATAAAAAGCATGCCTTCAAGTTAGAGCAAAAGTTATTTACTATTCTCGTAACAGGGTTATCTGCTTACTTTTCCAACTAAATGTGCATTGAATTGACTTGGTATAAGGTATAAGGTATAAGGTTTAAGACAGGCACAGTTTAAAGATTCTACCTTTCACCCACACCCATCAAGTTTTGAAAAAATTGTCCCCTAAAGACAGAAGGAAAGCTGTCAAACTGTGTGATCATTTTACCAACACTTTCAAAAAACTGTTGCTTTCAAATATTTTAGCAGCTAGTCTGGACAATGACATCAGTCTCTACCAGTCTCTGCTGGAGACTGCTGCATCATAAACTGCTTCTCAACTTTAAAGCTGCTCAAAGTGTGTCAAAGACTATTATAGCTTAGAAAATAGAAATGGTCTTGCTCTGACTTAATGGTTTGAGGCAGATACATAAAATTTAAAAGAACACTTTCAGGACCACAGAATGAAAACTACTAGATTAATCTTGCAGCTTTCAAAAGAAGAAAGAAAAATACAGAAAGAGAAGTACCGTCCTCCTTTTGCAGATTTTGTTATGCTGAAGGTGCTGTTTTATTTCGTCTTGGAAAGGAGCACTTTCAGGACTAATTCCTGTCTAGCCTACGCTAGTTTGAATTCTGAAAAGTGTTTGGCCCACAGCTGCTTAAGTTCTATCTTTTACTGGAACTCTTTCAGGTTTACAGCTCTGTGCTTCTCTACAAACTGGCCTATGAAAAAGTGCATGGTCAGTCAGAGATGTTCCCAGACATGCTGTCCTCATCAGTACAAAGAAAAATGCATGGTTTTAAATTGAGCTGGGTTAAAGAAAAGAGATTGTAAGGACACCAGGTTCAGTTTTTAAGATATTCATGTTTTGGTGTAGATCAAATTGACCAGAATTTGTACAAACCAAAATGAGATAGTCTGTTCAGCTAGAACACAAGTTCTCTCACAGAGGCTGAGGCACTTAACCATAAAGCACACTCCATACTTCAGGTTAACCATTATCCTGTACCTATGAAAGCCCTGTGTATCAGCTGCAAAGGAAATTAGTTTAGTCCAGGGTAAAAGTGGGTAGTCCATATCAGTTCACCTGGATTTGCATCAGGGCATCTTGACTAACACACAATAACCTGATAAATAATACAGAATATTATTATTATACAGAAAACCACAATAAACAACAGAGGCAAGGGATAGTACCTGATGAAATGCGGCTAAGTGTTCATCTTTTAATTAAAGTGGTTCGAGTTTCTCTTGTAGGAAAAATAAAAATAGATCAATACTAACACTGCTTTCTAGAGCATACCTGAGCTTCAATGCAAGAGAACAGGGTCACTTTGTGGTGTGACCTTGTTTAGCACAAGCATGTCTCAGTATCAGCTGACATTTTGAGTTTCCATCCCAAAGTATAATCAAGATCACTGCTGAGCCAATGCTCTTCCCTCTCTATTTGAACATTTTTCCGTTTCCCTCTTCTGCTCCATAACTCACCTTGATAGCACCAACTACTGTTGTTGTGAGCGCAGAATTATAATGACTGCATAGGACAGTAGAATACATCAAGAGAAACCTAAATAAAGCAGAAGACTTTATAAATTCCTCCCAGGGAACTCAGAAGTTTAGCAACACTCTGAGATGTTCAACATTTTCTAGATCAGTATTTTTCTGGGATCTACAATCCCACCTGTTTCAAACCCTAAAACAAAATTTCTGGGAAACTCTTATTTTAAGTTAATGGCATTCAAGATACCATTCAGCATATTCAAAATATATGTTAAAATGCGCTGCTTGAGCTCTAGCAGAGTCATCCCTTTTCTCTGTACTTTTTAAATGTCAGTATTTGAAGTTAGTTTGACTCCTTGGTTGTGACATGTGGAAGAGAAGAACAGGATGCAACTCATTCTTCCTTTGTAGTTTCAACAGGAACAAAGCATTGTTTCGTTACTTTTAAGTCTCCCACATTTTTCCAGCTGCTTTAAAGAATAAACACACTGAAACAGTTCCTATGCTCAAGGACTTATATGCTATTAACTGCAAAGAAGTTAGTTGATCAGAAGAGGCAGAAGAGAGAGTACAGAAAGCACAAAGTTAAATGTCATGCTGCTCGGCACTGTACTGTGAGGTCAAAAATGCAGATAGTGCTGAACAGCTATTTACACCATTAGGAATAATTAAAAGTCAAGCCATAACCCTGGAGGAAAAACCATTTTCTCTGAACTTTAACATAACTTATTAGTGAGTTTTACATTTGAGATTTGCAATTAGAAACACTGTTATGAAAATATCCTGCTTGATTCCCCTGTGTCCTTACCCCAAAAAGCAGGAAAGAATAAATTGAAAGACAAACAAAACATTTGTCCAGTGCTGGAAATGTGTTGCCTATTAAAAAAAAAAAAAGACAGAGAGAATTATGTGCTATATAATCAACTGTAAACACATATAAAATGTACTTAATATGAAAATATGTAAATTCACAAAATACATTTAATACATACCAAAATTATGAACCATTTACATTACTACTGGAAGCAGTCTAATGCATCTAACTTGAGGGACAACAGGATGACAGCCATCATGACACCTAGACACATACTTGTAACATGTATAGCAGTGCAGATACACAACTGCACACTGTAAGCAATGAACATAAACAAAATACAGAAAGCTGTGTTTTGGTTTCTACTGACAGATACTTACACTGTGATTAATAATACATAATAAATAGTGTTGATATAAGACAGACAGAAACAGCAAATACATATATAATTTCCTCTAAATCCATTCCACATCACAGATTCATTCATGAGCAGCTTTCAAGGCCCATGCTTGTATTTTTGAGCATTACTAAGGTCTATCAACAATGAAGGTCAATGAAAAGGTTCCACTTTGAAGTCTCCTCCTTAGTGAAGCGCAGCAAACAGACACACAGTGCCACACAATAGGCACTAAGAAATATGTCACAGATTCTTTTCCATCTCTAGTAACTCCCAGATATACCTCATCTTAATCAGGTTAGTTTAGACTTCCCCATATGAGCATCAAATTCAGCTAAGGCTGAACACATTACTGAGAAACAGAAAAAAGGCCATTAGTCCATGCTGAGCTGCAGCCAGCTGAGCCTCCACCATGTGAGGAGGGATCTTGAGCAGCTGTGCCCTGCTGGAATTGTGCTGGTGTGCAACAACAAACTGCAGAGTGTAACAGAATCGTTCGGGGGCTTCCTTCCTCGAACACTGCATCATGCTTTCCTGTCCACAGAGTGAGTCAGCTGGTGAAGGAGAAATGAGCAACTGGGACACCCACAAATGGCCATCCCTACAAGATTCCGGAACTAGCTAGGGGAGCAGAAGCATGTCCCTGTCACACAGATGTGGTACTGTTGTTTTGACTAGCAAAAGACATGCTCTGATGGGTCAAGGCAAGAAGCTCTGCCAGGGTAAAAGCTGGTCTGGAAATCTGCTAAGTACAAGTTTTATCTACAACCATTTGCTGAGTTGTCATCAGTACTTTTCCATTTTCTCCATTTTCTCTGTGATTTGATTTTTGTGTATCACACTGAAACTAGTTATCTGCATCATTTAATAGGAGCACTATTATTAAGTGACCAAACCCATGTGATGCTCAAAAAGCACAATGTGTTTCTCTGAAAGGTATCTATTCTTTCCAGGTAACTGAGCATCAAGTTGTTTGCAGCATTATCAGCCAGTGGGCACAACACACTCTTTATTTTTCCCATGAAGTAAACTTAGCAACAAAGTAAACTTCTCAGACTAGGTGTCCCAAAATGTCTCCAACCCTGTGTGCTGGAAAAGCAGTCGAAACCTTACAGCTATACAAACTTGGGCCCCTTTTCCAAGACAGGCAGCAGCTGCATTTTCCTAAACTGGTACAAGGTCATGCTGGACTGATGTCATAAAGAGATTCCACATTCCTAGCAGACCTAAGTCCACCACTTTCAGGGTATCATAATTTCCTTGCTTAAAGCAGAGTTCTAAGAACACAATGATAAAATCATGTGAGTTCAGGGCACAACAACATAAAACAGAGAATATTGCAATGATTTATTACACCCTCCAAAGAATTTTCAGTGGCATATGTCAAACATTTCCAGAAAGGAATATGAGTAACTAGACTAATTTAACTATTAAGAAAAAGGCAGCTCAGCAAGTCTGTGAGGGAGCCAGGAAACTTTCTGTTCTGATATCTTATGTATCAGGACATACTGCCTGCGGATACTGTATTAGGATTACCTGGGAGAATCTTACTCTCATTCTGTGAGAATGCAAAATGTAGGTTCCCGAACTGGACTGAGACTAAACAGAAATCTGTCCTGGACATCAGAATGAGAGGACTGGAAATTGTCTGTATATTGGCAATCTCATTTTAGAGCATGTGGCAAATCACACAGTGAAGCTGGATTCTCAGCCAATTGCTCTAGCTAGGACCCCCCAGACATACATAAGTTCATACACAAAGACTTATATAAGGACTATCACACAAATTTGGCTTCTCCTTAAGTGAAAAATCTTAAGTTCTTACCTGTGAAGGGCAAGTCCAACTCACACTTTTCAAATACTAACACGACACTAACATGGAGGTAGGATTACCTCTTCAGAAACAAACAAAAAGTGCCACCCCCTCCCCAAATGAAACCTGAACAAAATAACATTATCAGTCTGAGATATGCAATATTGCTACGTACCTGCTGAAAGTCTCCAGTAGAAAAGCTAATAACAACTGTTGGAATCACCATGAAACAAGCATTATAGAACAAGACACCGTATTTTCCCAACTCCTGCGAAAATTGAAACATGACGTTTGGCATTAAAAGCCATTTGGGAGCAAAATATTACATATTACTCAGGAAATTCTTCTGACCTTATTGTCAATGAGCAAAGAGAATATAATACATCTCAATTTCAAATACCACCTTGCAATCCTTGGATTCAATGTTTCGTACTAAGCTGAATTTCCACTTCAGTCACTTTGTGCACTCAGCAGAGTATTACTGCTCTGTTATACCTTGGACGCTTTCTATACAACACCAGGAATTTCCAAAAGCACTGGTCCGAAAGTGCTTTGTGTTGACTTCACATAAGACTCTGCCTGACCAAGGAACTACCCAGTCCATCTACTGCAAGTCAACCACAAAAACACATAACAGGAAAATGAATGAAGTCTGACTTGGAGCTCTGTAATCACTGATAATTGATGTAACTTTATGCAGCTTGAGGGTACCATATAACCCCTTGGTTAACTTGCTTGACATAAAGGCAGAAAATTGGTAGAAAGAAAAAACAGCCTTCCCTTCCTACAGATTCAGCCATGCTACTTAGCAAATCTCTCCAGCCTATCTCTTCTCCTGTATCTTGCAGAAAACTGTGAGGCTGTTAAGTGCAGCTCATAAATAAAAACGCAGTCTGGCACCAACGTGATGTCTAAGATTATTAAAAGACCTGCTGTATGGATTGCTGTATGGAGTGAACCACAGAAGTCAAAGACCAAACCTCTGTCAAGACTGCTCTTTACTATGGCTTGGTATGGCTCATGGCACTGCATTTGAAGAGCAGCCTGCCCAACATTTACGTAAGTAATACGTATCAAGATATTACCTAACTCCTTGGCATCCCTGCCTTTGCTGTGGACTTGCTTTTAGACAACCCGAAAATACTACAGTTACTGTGGTTATTGGTTCAGGTTGGACAGTTTCCCGTTTATTTTACACAAACCTCACTTAAAGTATGTTTCTAGTCAAAAAGTCATCCTCCTTATATAAATATTTATCAAATTTACAGGTAAACTATTTGCTTATGGTTTGCATTTATTTCAGTTTTTTTAGTAACTATAAACTCTAATTCAAAGATTGGGAGAAAATAAAGTACACTGTTTGTTTACCAAAGCCTGGTCAGATAATACAAATAACAACTTTTTCCCAGGCTGTTCTGTATTAAGGATGTATGTATCAAATTACATATGAAAGTAAATGAAACTACTTATTAGTTCATAACAGTAAGTACATAAAGGTCATATAATAAGTAGCCCACTGTTACCATATTGTCATAATGCTAAATTTAATCACAGTTACCTTTGGATCAATTTTCTGCTTTGTATAAACTCCATTTGCTGCTGTGAAGATATCATTTAGCAACACAAAGATGTAGCCCTCTAGATTGAAAGACAGATCAGACCTGGAAAAGAAATACTATATTATAAATAAGCAAAAAATATACAATGCATTGCATTACCTTGCTTACCTAGACAAACATTGTAAACATCCTGTGAACTCCACCAAGTCACAGGTTTTGCTTCAAGCTTTCTTTGTAAGTCAAAGTACTTTACATTTCTCCAGTCATAGGACCATCACAAATGAGATATCAGAGAGTTCCCAGTATTTAGTGGCAGGAAATGTTCAGTTTTCATTCAGAGAAAAATTCCACCCATCTCAACCCTGACAACCAGTCCAATTATTACTGAGGATACTTACCTATTTCTTACAATACAAAAACAGCTAGGGAACAAAATCTGACTGGTTTTTACAGTCACACCAGATATATTGTCATCCTTTCTGTTTTGACTAGTTACCTCATTGATATAGGGTAGTTCATTTAACAGGAAATGGCTCTGAGCCATATCATGTGGAAATTATTTACCCATGTTCACAGCAAAGCCAGGAAACAAACAAAACATTAGTTTGTTAGGTAATATTATGTAAGGGAATATTCAAACAGAAAGAAAACAGAGGACAACAGCATATGAGTGCTTTGTGAACTTAATCTCACAATGGAACTTATTTTTAAAAAAAGAAGCAGGTTTTTTAGTCAAATGCCTAACTCCACATTTGACAACCAAAATATCAGTCTTTCTATCCAGAACAAGAATATACTTTTCCAAGATAATTAAAATACACTGATACTGTGAAATAAAAGCAACATTCCTCATACAGTTTTAACTTGCTTCACTTAGCGATCCCGCAAACATGGAAAAAGATGCATCCAGACTTCCACCAGGAATTAAATTTTTCCCTTTGCATATCTGCACCTCACAAGGATATCACTAGAGAGATTTTCCAAATCAAATTTGTCCAGAGTAACTGATCTCAACTTAGGTTTACTTGGAACTAAACAAGGAAAAAATCCTCCTGTTGTCCCTCCCCTCCTAATATGGCTTTGTATAAGAAATTAAAACCTTACCCAGCAGCTATGAAAGCCCCAAGAATGATGGCAAATACGCTGACTATAATATTCAGTGGGTACTGTTTCCTGTAGGCAAAAAATAAAACAGTTCACATTTTCATTATCTGAAGCAGAGATTAAATGGCTGTCTGCCTGGAAAGTTTCAAAGCAATTAATAATCACAGAACATTTAACAGGAGGGCAAAGTCTTGACAACCCTACAGAAACAATATGATTGCCCATGTGCCACGCTGTCAGACCTTGGCCCGGAGAATGGAGATTGAAAAAGCACTGTGAGCACTCTGTACTAGACAATTATAAAAGTAAAGATTAAAGGTTTAAGGTAACAGCACTGAAACAAACTAATGTAATGTGTATTGATATTCGTAATAGATATATTTCAGAGTTTTCCAGCAATCCAATAAAGGAAAATCACTATACATTTCTCATGCAGTTTTTCATATCACCTTTGTTGGGAAAGATGCTATACAGCACACTGTCTGGATTATTTTCAAATAGACACTTATTTTGAAGTCACACTGAAACTTTATACTTGAAAGAGAAAGCATGGATCTTACGATATTCTTCACTACCACATCAGTGATGCCACAAAGTAGTGCAAAGCCCACTGTAAAACTATTCCGTTTTTTATATCTACACTATTTTATTTGGAAATATCTTAAGTACTCACTTTTTGCACCATACTGCAATATGCTTTACAACCATTCCCCTAGACCTTATTCTGTCAAGACAGACTGAGAGAGGATCCATCAAAACAAAATGTACAATGGCCTTGAAGAAATGCCCACAGAAAAATCCTGTGTGTTAAAGGAGCACATCTGTGGACCAGTGTCCCAACAATAAAGCACTGAGCAGACTCCAGATACATTAGGCTTTCATTATGACTCTCAAGAGTAACAACCCAAACCTTGACTGTTTAAAAAATCCTGTCATGAGCTTGACACAGATTTTCTAGAGTCCTTTAATTTTCAGCCCTGAGGAAAAAACACTGTCTCAGCTGTACCAGTACAGCATTCTGCTCCAAAGCTTTCCTTTGGTTAGGGTGTTGCTTGCACTCATAGTCCACATTGCTGTTCTACAACTGAGCATGCATGATAATCTCACTGACTCACTTTTTTTTTCACTTGCTTGTGGGAGTCTTCAGGCCAACAGGAGAAGACAGCAAGTTTTGCTTCCCTTGGAACAACTTAAAACTACAAAAGAATTCCAGAGCATCCCCAAATACGAATCACATTGATCAACTAACTGCTACTTCAGCCAAAAGGAGATGACAGTCTACTTGGGGGCTTTTTGAAAAGCTTTCCCCTGACCATCACTCTTGTGTTGCCTGTGTTCAGCTTCAGCAAGCAGGTTTTCTCCTTGTGAAATCATCTTAATCCTTTTATCCTTGTGAAATCATCTTAATCCAGTACCAGCCATGTGGATAGAACTGTGAATTTCTACACAATGCATGATGTATTTCTACTCTTGTTCCTCCAACTCAGTACAACTGAAACTACAGATCCCGAGAAGCTAGCATATCCTTCTTAATTTCTCATGAAAAATAACTTGTAAAGAGTAAGAAGCAAGGAGTTCTCTGACCTAACAACTGGTAGATACCATTTTGCTTCATTAATCTGGTATGTTTTCAGACTTGATCCAGACAGCTCCTCTACATAAGCAGATTGCCATGCTATCAGCACTGTTTGGAGTCATCAGGATCTGTCTGTTTGAAGCAGTTTGCAGCTTAGGAGCCTCCAAGATGAGACACAAACATAACCACTGAAAGTGTCTGAGTTGTGTCAGCTTATCTGAAATCGATGCAACTGTCTAGAGAATGAGATGTGAAAATGAAAGCAAGCTGATTTTTTTCCTCTATTCACTAAAATGTATGTATCTATGTCTTCAAAAAAGCTATATAGAATCACTTTCTTTGATTTCCTCTATTTGTCAGTAAAAATCACTCATTCAATATTCTGATGAGATGACACAAACAATTCATTTGATAAGATCTAAAATAAAGGTATCTTAAATGAAAAAAAAAAAAAATTAACAAAAAGGATCACCCAAGTATGATGATTTCCAGCAGTAAAGTAAGTGGAATGGTAAACTTCCTGAGCACTGTAAACATCGGCAAACTGTCAAAAAAACAAAATAAAAATCCAAGCATAGTGTCAGATTAACAGCATTCTTATGTTCTAATTCTTATTTTACTAACCACGGGATGGAACAATTAGTCCAGCAATAAGAAACCAAAACAAATACCAAGTCACTTAGCACATATATAAAAATGTTAGTCTGACATTAGATGCACATTAGATAACCAAATAATTGAAAGATAACAAGTTTTGCCAATTTGTAAACCATTGCAACTGGCTACGTTCTAAAGGTTCCTCTGCATTAGCAAAATGGAATGTAATGGGTATTTTCCACCTAGCATAACCCTGATGAAATAATTCTTTCTGCAAAATTCATAGGCAGGGTTAAATAAAAATTATTTCTATTATAAACTTCAGAGGACAGACAATAAACCTGTCTCTGAAAACATGTAACAGACCTAAAATACAAAGAAAACATGCTTAGTAAACACGCTGTACTTTCAAAAAAGAAAAATAAATCCACGACCAGAAAATTAGAGGAAATACCAGAAACATGAAAGGTGAGACCACCTGCAACCACCAAACTGCTACTTTTGAGCAACATATTGCTGATCTTCATGAAGTAATGCAGTTGTAAAACTTTCTGAGTGAGAAGCACTCTGACACTTTGGAAATGTGACAGCATGGCCATAAGGACCAACAAATCCCCTGCTTAAGATAACTATTAACAACTACATTAAAAAATTATACACATCTTAACACAGTTTAATAACTTTATAACAGACACTTTGAATTTATGCATAGGATCATCTACACATTCCAGACAACCCAAACAAGGTGGAGAATTCCACAATGTAAACAAGTATCATATATTGTAACAAAATACAGTGTTACAAAATGTAAATTGTAGAAACACTGCAGCCATTTTTACATTTCTGTTATAAAAATTAGTCAAAACTAGTAAACCAAAAAGAAGTATACCAGCCACAGTAGAGGGAGAAGGTGCATTTATATACCTTACTAAACATTTAAATTTACAGTCAGAGAAAAGGGAAAGAAAAGCCAGCTTTTACAGGATTGAAATTAGTTTCACATTCACAATGGCTGAATGCTACTAGGAACAGTAAGTCTTTATGTGCATTTCAGTGGAACAACTTGTGAACACATTCAACAAGGAGTTGCAGAATCAACATGCAGAATCAGGCATCTAGTGCTCCTAGCTAGAGAAAATAAAAAGAAATGTAAATAAAATAAAAGTAATACATTGGGGACCTCATCACTCTCTACAATTCCTGGAAAGGAGGCTGTAGTATGCCTGCAGTGAGAGCCCCAGAGCAAATGGCCTTAATCTGACACAGGGGAGATCCAGACTAGATATTAGAAAAAAAAATTTCACAGTCAGGGTGATCAGAAATTGAAGTGGGCTGTCCAGGGAGGTGATGGAGTCACTATCCCTGACAGTGTTTGGATCTGTTATTGGGTGATAAGGTTACTGGATCAGGGTTACCGTGATAATATAGAGTTGATGGCTGGACTGGATGACTTTAAAGGCCTTTTCCAACATCAATTTTATCATTCTGTGATTCTATTTTCTTTCCCAGCATCTGTCTCATAGTTACAAAATGCAACAAACCTGCAAAATTCTGTTTTGGTTTAGCTTAGTACTAAAACCCTCAGGAGCCTGCAATGACATAAAAAAACCACCACAATGGTATCTTCCAGTCTTGGTGCAGCCATCATACTTCTGTGCTCCTTTTCCACAGAAAATATGGTCATTCATTCTATTACAGCACATGTCTACATTACTTTCACCTTTTTAGCACTAGCATGGAAGCAACTCTCATGGGTCTACACTTACAGGCACTCAGGAATTAGGGTATCCGTCAGCAGTGCTCCCTGACAACCTGCTTTTGGTGCTCAGCAGGGCTGGGCCACCACCATCACCCCACTATACAGCAGTTTTTTCATCTCTTGGTGATTCCTTAATGCGTCCCATGACACCATGGTACAAATATTTTTCTTATGCTTCTTCCTTGAGAAACATCTTACAGTTTTCCAACTCTGGTTAGGACACCCAGGAAAAGCTGGATGACTGGGTGTGAAGAGAAAGTGGAAGTGCTTTCATGGTCACATGGTAGTATTGTGATTTTATGCCAGTACAGGCCTGGCTAAACTCCCCTTGAAAGAAGCAGACAACTTGTAAACAGATCAAATGATTGGGTAAAAATTTCATAACAGCACCAAGGGTTTAGACAGACAGGCAGAAAGATACCACATGAATTTAAGATCCTAGACAATGCTCTTCTTTAGTGTTTCTTTTTTTACCCCACAAGAGAAAAGGGTAAAATCCAAACAGTCTACTTATAACTTCCATTTACTGTACCTGAGTTTGCTGGTACTTGATAATCCACTTAAGTGGTTTCCAACATAAATCAGAGGCAGAGGAAACAACTGTGATAAAATTAAAAGCACAACTCAGATTATTATGTTTAGAAGCACTGTTGAGAAACTTTACTTGATAGAATTCGATACCTGTAATATTAGATGTACTTTTAGCAAGACAGAGGGGTTTTTTAAGAGGAAAAGAATGCAACTATGCTGCAAACTCATCTGCAGCTCCCATTTATGTGACAGTTCATGACCACAGCTACACTGATGTCATTAGAAGAGTTGCAATCTATCACTGATGAGACTTATTTAGAGTAATTTACTCATTTAGAGTAAATGTTAATCAGTTTTATTCTAGTTACTATAATCTTCAGATTAATACCTATTTTAACATTTAATTTTAGGTATAAAAGTAATATTAATAACAGTAGCTAAATAAGCAAGCACAGAGGTGGAATAAAAAATTAATAAGCTGCAAGTATGCTGTGCTTCTTTACGTACTCCACATTTATTAGTACAGCTAGAAGTTGCAACATTTTTCATTATACTATGTGAGATACTAGAAAGGAAAGGTTAAGTATTTAGCAGTAAACTAAACTTTACTAAACGAAACTAAACTTTAAACAGTTTCTAGCATAGAGACTGAGAAACATGTTGGTCCATAATACAGCAAAACAGTAACAGAACTTCAGAGCCTTAAGAACATGTACAAGAAGTCATGGATCCCCACAATAATCAGCTTCAATTCGAAGCTATTAATTTTTCTGTTACATAAAAATTACAGTATCACAAAATGGGCAAGGTTGGAATCTGCAGAAGATTTAAACCAACCCAAGTAATCAGTGGGGACAAAGGTAATGTGTACATTTGGCTCCATTCACTCTCAGTCAAGAAGGGCTGAAATGACAGAAAAACAAGACAGATCCTCTATCCTAATGAGTAATAGTTGCTCTTATTCCTACACAGGAACAATTCATGGGACACTGTGTTTGTCAAAGGCTACGCATTCTCAAAACTTTGTCTGCTGAAAAACCATACAGAACAGTGGGGTGCATTTTATCTATGTTAAAATTCTGCATTTCTTTCACAGTAAGAGAGAAGAAAATTTAACTGATAGTCAACTGAAGTTAAATGTTAAGTGAAAGTCACAGTAAAAGTAAACAGGACTATAAAGAAAGCAGGAATATAAGTAACAATAAATATTCAGCCTGTCAACATAAGTTTGCAAAAATTTTGTAGTCAAAATGTATCTTGTCTGCAGATTTTTATTTAGAACATTTTGGTTTATTTAATTTCCAGGCTGAAAACAGAGCAGACATATTATCTTTCCTCTGAAATTTGTTCCACTGTAAAGACAAAATTACAACATGCAGCACAACAGCAGAGATCAGTGAATCATTTACTTTGAAAGGTTCAGGAACGTTAAAGCTTCATCACTAAAATAAGCATTTCACTACTTTAAAACCCTAGCTGAAAGCACTGAAGACATACACCAGCTCAGGAGTAAAAAGTAATGATTATCTTAGTGTCAAAGCAAAAGTTGACAAAAGGGTAAGGAGCTGGCCTAAGGGCTCCTTAAAAAGTAGAGAAATCAATCATGAGCAATCCAACTGGTTCACTATGACTAGTCAAATCCAGCACTACAAGCAATATGCAATCCTGGGTGCTAAACTGCTGCCTGCTCCCAGCCTATCCAGTGAAGTCTTACAAACAACAGATATTATTAGGATAAAGAAAATGGGTGATGCATTTTTTTAATGCCTTTGTACTTAAGTTAAAGTGAAGACCACAGCAGAGAGGGAGCACAGTGGGACTGGGGTGGATAGAGGGAAGAAACTTCTCAAGGTCTCAATAAGTTGTTTATACGTAGAACTCAAAGCTACCCACTGTGAAACCTTCTTTCTTTATTCTGGAATAAAGAAGGATTGTCCATTTTTGAATGATACCATAGATTTTCCTCCAAGACTTGTACACTTAGAAATGCTAGTGATTTCAACATGCATTAAGAATAAATATGTCTGTGAGATATCCACTGTACACCTCATGCTGACAGTAAGACAAGATTCTGCAGTAAGGATGCTGGCCTGGGAAGCTATGTCTGAGCCCTGCAGCAGGGCTGGGAACTCTCCCTGCATCCTGAGCAAACATGACAGATACCCTGCAACACACAGGCAAATGCATCAAAGAAACACTCCAGCAACATTGCACATAGATGCAAAAATCTTCAAGGATCATTGCTGCTGTTATTTCACATCCTAGTTCACAAACTGAGGTAACAGGAGATCCCCCCACATTTGCACTGTCCTGCCTCCTTAAACCATACACATTTAAGGTCTGTATGATGCAGCTAGTCACTACCTACAGCATTTTCAGTGGGCATTATTTTAGCCCCTCCTATGGAACATAAATCTTATACTGGGAGCCAACTGTTGTTCAAGTTTTTCATCTGACATGCTCCATTCATATTTCCAAGTAGCCTTTCTCCCTTCATGCCGTGTTCAAAAGTCTTTCATAAACACATATCTCCATTGATCCCACAGAGGCTATATCCAGAAAACCACTTCTGGAATAAAAAAGAGTTCATTCAGCTGTATAAAAGTGAAGTACCCCTTCCCATGAGCTGCATAACGAAATGGCACCAGATTTCTCGGCAAACAGATTTCTTTGCGAACAGCCCAAACACACTAGAATATTGCAGAGAAATTAAAATTATCAAATCCATTTCTAAATTAAACAATTATACAAATATGCCATTTGAAAAAGAAATGCAAATGTTTTTCTTGTCTCCATAAGAAAGAATGCTACTAGAAAAAGTAACTCTTTCCTATTAATACCAGGACATATGTAATCCTTACCTTCACAGGTATACTTTTGTCAAAATCAGGGAAGTGAACAATCTTATTCAGTTTTGACACATACAAGATAAGTATAGTGGCTGCCATCTAAACAAAAAAATGAGAACTCATGTAAGAGCAAAATTGTAATGTATCAATGAAAAAACTACTTCATAGACAAAATCTTTATATGAATTTGACAAATGCTAGCTTTTAGATATTTCTCTAAATAACAGCACAGCATGCAATTAACAAACTGAAATAATTTTACTCTTACCAAATTTGCCAGCTATTAATTTAAAAGCAAAATACACACATACACTTTACTATCCTGAAGAAAATTAGTGGCACTCTGTGAAATAAAGCATACTGAGAAGCAGCTGATAAACAGTCCCAGATAAACCATGACACTTTTATTCAGAGAGTGTTTTAGTCTGCAGAATCACTCCTTAAGATTTTTCGGTAACACAAGACAGAGGTTGTGCATTGATCAGCCTGTTGACAACACGAGGAAGAAACAGAAAAGATGCAGACAGAATGAAGAAGAATATCTGAGTAATTATACATCACAGGTGTTAATGCTGTCCCCAGGGACTCAAAAAAAGGGTCAAATTTTCTTAATACAAAGAGACAGTAATTGACTATCTAGAGGATGAGGTGGAGTCATGTTCTGCAGACTAAAGCATTATACCATATCATATGCACTTTACAAAATGTTCAAGGAAATCCTGGAAGGATCAGTCAACAAAAAATATGGAAATGCCATTAAGTCTTGGGTTCTGCAAAGAAACAAAGCTGCATCATCACATGAATTACTGCCACATTTTCTAGTCTTTCACTGAAGCTTGATCTGTGGCTCCTTGAGCAGTCTGGATGTGTAAAACTCTCTTACATCACAAAGTCTTCACAAGACATTTTAGCCTCTCCAGCACCAAACAGCAGAGATATCAGACTTGAGGTACCCGGTTTTCAATTCTTCCTCACTACCTCCCTGGTGCGTGGCCTTGGCAGAAAGTAAATTCTCTATAAAATGTATTTGCCTAAACAACACTTGCTTCAAGGCTCAATCTTTATCAGTGATCCCTCTGCAATGACGCATTCTTCTTTACGGACCCAGTCCACAAGCATTTGAACTTTGGCATTACTATGATGCCACCTAACAACAAAAATAATATAAACAGTTCTGTTGCAATACTACACAGGCAAATAAAGCAACAAAGAATCAAAAATTTGTGCTGGTCCTTCTGGAAAACTGCTGGAAAATGGGGAGAGATTTATAAGGAAATACATGGTTTCACTACAAACAGGGGCAATATCTCTGCATATAGTCCACAAATGCTCAAGGGCTCTCACAGGATGCATGCAGATGCTAGAACAAAGCTGGACAGTTTTGAAGGCCAGATCTCTAAATTATGGAATTTTACAAGGAGAAATAATGGCATTCCAGTCTTTTACACAACTCTTTCCAGGCCATTATTTTGACTCAAGCTTAAAGCTGCCTGTTTTCAATGAAAAAAATTACAGTTCCTTACATTGTATCTAATCCAGAAGACAAGCAGTTCACTGTAACTGTGATTTTGCCCCTTAGATCTCTATTATCATTAGTTAAACTTACAAAATAATGAATACTTTTAATATGCTTTACTCATTAACATACCTGTCCAATTCCAAGAAACATTGGTGATGGGAAGCTGAAAAGCATGAACAGATATTTAATACTGAGGAATGGAAATAAATAAGCATGAAAAATTAAAAAGTTTAATACCAAAGTCAACAACTGAACATGAGGATGACTGGCCTGTGTTTCACAAGAGGTCAGGACTACACTTATTGCAGTAGTAATATTCAAGTTCTTAGGTAAATGTTGTAGAAACATCTATTGTCTACTAAACCAGCTACATTCCTACCATAACCCTTCAGCTGGCTTTAGCCGGAAGCATGGCTAGAATCATATAATGGTTTAGGTTGGAAAGGACCTTAAAAATCACCTAGTCCCAAACCCCCTGCCATGGGCAGGAACACCTTCTACTACTCCAGGTTGCTCAAAACACCATCCAGACTGGTCTTGAGCACCTCCAGGGATGGGGAGTCCACAACCTGTGGATTAGAATTTCCTCCTAATATCAATCTAAACCTGCTCTCCTGAAGCTTAAGGCCATTCCCCTTTGTCCTATCACTACACAGCCTTGTGAAAAGTCCTCCTCAAGCTCTTCCCTTTACGTACTGGAAGGCCACAATAAGGTCCTCCTGGAATCTTTTCCAGGCTTAACCACCCTGTCTCTCTCAGCCTGTCTTCACAGGAGAGGTCAGCTTAGTGGCCTCCTCTGGACTAGTTCCAACAGGTCCATGTCTTCTTTGTGTTGGGGGTCCAAGACCTGGATGCAGTATCCCAGGTGGGGTGTCACCAGAGCAGAGGGGTAGAATCCCCTCCCTCGACCTGCTAGCCACACCTCTTCTGATGCAGCCCATGATATGGTTGGCTTTCTGAGCTGCAAAGACACAGTGCCGGTTCATAATAAGCTTTTTGCCCACAAACACCCCCAAGTCTTTCTCCCCAGATCTAGTCTCAAACCACACTCCATTCAGACTATATTTGTGCCTGGGATTGCCTTGATCCAGGTGCAGGACCTTGTACTTGGCCTTGCTGAATTTCATGACATTTGTAGAAACTGCTGTACTCAGCACTACTTGGTGTGCTGAGAAACGTACATCTCAAATGAGCACAACTGGGATGGGAACATAGCCTTGGCAAAATAAGCAAACATACCACAAGAGCACTACAGTCCTAACATAGAGTTAGGAGCAACTTGTGGCAAAAGAGATTCAGGGAAACAGAGGTATCATGAGGGAGCAGGGAGGGAGGGAAATTTTAATGATGTGACACTTAAACTATCTTTTGTTTAGTACTTACATGTACTCCGTATAAAGATGGAGAGCTCACTCATCGGTACTACATAGATTTCTCCAGACATTCGTAATTTGCAGAGGCCTAAACATTTCCAGTAAGGCTGAAAGGTCTCTATACAAAACTTAGGCTTACTGATGGACATACTGTCCTTGATTATCTCACACAGATGTTTTAGATGTATGCCAGGGACTTGCAGTTTGCAGGATAAAATCTACTATAAACCAAAATCTCAACTTGTGCCGTGTATAATTTACGAGAGATATTATACACAGCTGCTATGTGTTCAAATAGCACTGAATGTTAGAAAATGACAGCAAGTTTGGCTTTTAAACTTTTTTTCATTTTGTCATTTCTTTTTTTGATTTTGATTCGTGATGAGTTAAACCGCAGCAAAAACAGAGCAAAGATTTTAAGTGAAACATATTAATGGTGAGAAAAAAATCACAGTCACAGGACAATCAGAGAATCATAGAATATCCTGAGTCAGAAGGGACCCACGAGGATCATCGAGGTCCGATAAGTACAAATCTAGGTCGGGAAAGTATGAATTGGCGATGTTCATCGCCAAGTTCATCACCAAGTTCATCGATTTCCCACAGCTGCAAAACTAAGAGTAAAATGCAAAATGTAAAAGGTCTGCAGTTAATGCAGTTGCTTTACACAATGGTAGAGGAAGCTAATTATCACAGTGATTCCACACGGGACTTAGCACCATGGAGTCAAAGACTGAATCTTCCAGTGTTTTTAATTAAGCCATTTTACAAGGTTCACTTTTCATTTCTGGCTACCGCAGAAAAGAAAGGTGCTGGCAGGAACAGTTAGGGGATATGCTGTTTCCCTCACGGGTGTCTGAGGCGGTGAGATCCCCTGAGAATAGCGAAAAGCCGCGGAGGAAAAGACTGGCCTGTCGGAACTGTGCCTGCCGTCGGGCGGTGCTGCAGAACCCGTACATACTGGGCACAAGGGGCGTCTGAAACAGGAGAAACCGGCCCGGCTCCCAGCTCATTGCCCACCAGCTGGCTGCCCGGACCCGAGCCGCACGGACGCCCGTGGGTCACGCCAACGGGAAGGGGAACGGGGCGGGGGGGGAACGCTTCCCCGGGGCAGGGGCAGCCTGGCACCGCTGTACCACCACCCGCGCAGGGGGCGGCCGGGCCGGGCCCGCAACCCGCTCCGCCGCTCACCTGTAGGCGCTGAGGAGCGCCTTGTTGACCAGCACGATGAGGAATGAGCACGTCCCGTAGAAAAGCGCCGAGAGCACCTTGGGCAGTGCCGGGGACGCGGCGACAGCGTCCGCCTCCTCCTCCGCGGCCTGCCCGGCGCTCATGGCGGCGAGGAGCGGCGGCGAGCAGGGCCGCACCGCAGGCGGCACCAGGGCGGCCGCCGCTCCTCCTGCTCCTCCTTCTCCGTCTGCCCGGCCCGTCCCCGAGCGGCGGCGGCGGCTCCGGGTCCCAGGCGCGGCGGCCCCGCGGGCGGGTCTGGAGCGGCGCCTCGCCTGGCCTGGCCTGCGGGAGGCGCTGCCGCCGCCAGGGCCGGGGAGGCCCGGCAGCGCGCCCTGCGGGGTCAGCGGCGGGCGGCACCGCGGGCAGAGGCCCGCGTCCCGCGGCGCCGCGTCAGCAGCTCCCGAGCCTCAGCCCGATCCCCGCCGGCATCCGGCACCACCCTCCGGTGGGGTTAAACCAGTCCGGTGGCAAAGCGGGGTCTCTGGGATCACCCGCGTAAGGGAGAGGAACCAGCGCCGCCGGGGCACAGGGCAGGGAGAGGGCTACAGCCAGCCCTCAGCACCCGGCCTGGGCGTCGCACCGGAGGGACTCTCACAAGTTTGTCGAACTGTAAAAAGCACTACGGAATTTGCCTCGGGTGGTTTAACTTGGGTCAGATTTCAAGGGACAGGGAAAATAAACACCTTCAACCTTCTCTGTAACAAGTCGGGCTGTCAGGAATACAGAAATAAGGAAGCCGCAGAGTATTTCATAATTCCCAAAGAGCACACATTAAACCTGAAAATTAAATCAAGTTTTTATTCAAAGCATCTATTAGAATGACAGCACATTAACTCTTCTGCTTTTAACTCACGCCAAACTACAACTTAGTCTTTCAAAGCACTGAACAATTTCTTGTATGTAATCACTTAAAACCAAAAAGCAGTCTTCGCAGTCTTCCACATCCCGTCTTGGCTTTTTTTTGCTTGGTATTTTACCTAAACTCATGATCCAAAACTACTTCAGCTGTCTGAATTTTGTCCACGGTAAAGTACAATCCAGTGTACTTGTCATACCTTAAAGACCTGAGGAAATATTCTGACTGAAAAAAAATTTTTAAAAACCTCAAACCAAACAAACAAACAAAAAAACAACCCACTAAAAAAACACAGCCAATCCTGATGAAGTTAGATTCCAGTCTGCAAATGGCTGGTAATTACAGTCTTCTGCCCTGTGAAATACTACTCAGGAGCAATTCTGAGTTATGACTCAGAATTACAACAGATTTATGTTCAGTGCTCATTTTGGGATCAGACTATTCACATGAAGCCAGATGAATAGTTAAAAGCATGTAATTTTTTCTAGAAACCCAAACCACACATACATTAATTACCAGTTTTATGTAGGCTAAGAAGCCTAGTATGAAGAGTGTTTCCTGGTTTTTTTCAGAAGCTGAA
This sequence comes from Acanthiza pusilla, assembly GCA_036630365.1. Lineage (NCBI taxonomy): Eukaryota > Metazoa > Chordata > Aves > Passeriformes > Acanthizidae > Acanthiza > Acanthiza pusilla. The sequence continues at coordinate 7,656,286 of JAXCHO010000053.1, forward strand.
GTTAAACCGTATCACTGGTGCAAAATTATTTACATTCAATGAAAGAGACTTTTTAAAAAATTATTCAATTACTCTTTAGTTAAGTGCATCGACACAAGATTTAAACAAACTAGGTTAATGAGATTTTCAACAACAGGTTATCAGAGAACACACTTCAACAGTTGCAGTTTCTGGTGTAAAACCACTCTGCTTTTCTGGAATAGCTGTATGCATCTGGTCAGCCTGTATCAAGTGATTGATGTTTTCTTCCTTTAAAGTGAGAGGAAAGAGGCTTCCCTTCTCATCTGTATTTTCTGGCTTTGAACGAGAGGAAGAAGTTAAAGCAAGCAGGTCAGTAAATACACATTATTAATATCCCCTTAAGCAGTAGCTTAACAACAACAACCAACAACAAAACCACACACAAAAAGTCCAATCTGAAAACAAAGTTTTGTTAGCATATTAGGAATCTCTGGCTGCCTTCAAAACAAAATATGGAAAAAGATCTCCATGAGACAATGCTACTGAAAGTATACAACATTCACAAAGTGACAAGATACCCTGTTAAACATTTTATATCAGCATCTGAGTACTAGGCAGCATTCTGCAAGTTCATTTATTTGGAAAATATATGAAATCACACTGTTAACACACTTTGTAACTACCTTTGGAAGCCTATTTTCTAGTTGTATAGTGAATACTTTTCTGCAGTGTTTAATTTATAGCTGTGCTATGGTTAGTGAACAAAAAATCAGCATGTTATCCTGGAGTAAAGCAGTAAGGTGGCTTTATGCACAGTAAGTATGGAGGCTTCTATTTGCTAATCATCATATAAAAGCAATACTTTAAAACTTAGTGTTTGCTAATAGACCTAGAATAGTTTACTACAAACTCATACCACCCTGTAAATAACCCCTTTACTGACAAAATCAAGTGCCAAATCACTACAGGGTCCAAAAACACCTGAAAAAAATATTACCAATTGCTTACCTTTGTCTAGACTTTGCAAGACTAATCATTTTCAGACAAAACAATGTGCAAAACTTCCCAACTACACATGTTAGGAATAACAAGTGCTACCAAGAGATTCTGCTGAAATCAAATAAAAAAAACCATGAAGCAGCAAAATCAAGCCTCATACCTTTAGCAGTCACAGTGAAGATATTCCCTGCATGAAGCATTTTCTTTCCCTGTACAAGCTGAGATAACTAACCTTTGCCCTTCACCTTGGAGATGCTAGGTAAAGATACACTGACATTAGAAAAACATGGTTTCGTTGCTGTTTAACAATATCCCCAGACCCATCACTTTGCTTAAATAGTCAGATAAATACTTTTTTGTCAGCCTTCTTTGGCCACATGTACCATCCTGCTAATCGCAAACACTTTGTTCAGAAAGTGTTTCCTGTGAAATCTGCTTCAAATAAATGAGTTAACCTTGCAAAATCTAGCTTCCCATAACATGTAAATTTGTCAACCCTGCATTATGCAGTCCCATATTTACAAAATACTTAAAAATTTTACATCTGTCTTCTACCTTATCAAAAGTGCAATTCTCTCACCCCGTGTTGTGGGGCAACAACATTCTTCATAGATTCTACAGAATAGCAGCCTATTATAAGCAAATAAGGTGCTTAGCTTATGCTTGGGATCTAACTGGTAAAGTAACACCAGAAAGTACATTTTATATGGGCAGACTGCTCCTCTTATCTACTGTCGCAGGGGTGCCACAGCTAAGTTTGCCAGCTCAATGAGAGCCAGTGCGCCATGCATGCGTTCACGTTGCTCCTGGAGGCGGCGGTGGCAGGCAGCTGAATGAGCACTGTTTTTCTCTTCATCATCTTCTTCATCAGACTGAAGATACTCCATTGGGTCCTGCTGTTCCTGATCTGTTTTCTGGATTGCTTTGGTCTTCAAAGCAGGAGCACGCTGCTCTCTAGTCTCCCAGTATCTATAACATCAAGTGTGAGGAATACTTGTAAAATATGTGCATTTGACTTGCAACCAAGAATTCAAAGTATCTTCCCAAATACTAACTTACATCCAACTGAGCACTACACTTGGCTTTATCTTTCAGCCCTTATATGGTAGTGTTTAAGCTACCTTAAGGAAACTTATTCAGTGTTTTAAGTGTAAAGTGCCCAAGTCAACATCTGTGACAGATTTCTTGTCTCCGTGGTGTTCTCAGAAGGCATTTCTTCCTAGGCATACACAACCCCTCATACAAATGCAAATTCAGCAAAACTGTAACACTAGCTAATAAGGTATTAGCAGGTGTTGATGAAGCAAAGGGAAGTATTTAAGCAGAGAGCAAATGCAAAACAAAACTTAACTGTAAGAAAAAAGTTTCATGAGGACCTTTGTCTTGACAAGGAGTTTGTAATCTTTAAGAAGAGGCAACGCTGCATTGATGTGTACTGGAAGAACAGCTAGTTTTGGTTTCTCAGGCTTCTACTGCCCCAAAGAATAAATGCTGTGTCAGACCACGCTTCTAAGTATTTTGAGAAAGGTGACACCATGAGGGAACTTACTTTGCAAGCCACTCAGCCACAGCTTTATTGTCAGCCGTCTGCTTCTTACTCAGCCTGTCCGTGAGCTCTTCCCTCTTCAGTCGGGCATATGGATGTTTGGGACAATGGCGGTTCGCATGTGTGAATCTGCTTAAACAGCCTTTAAAAAACACAAAGTGACAATGAAGAACATGTTACAGCAAGCAGCCAACCAATGAGTAATTGTAACATCTGTGGGATGGAGATGCCACTGAATCTAGCCTTCCACGTTCACAAAATCCTAGGTTTGGTTGAAAACTGCATGCACTAGTTGCAAGGTTCATAACGTGCCCCATCATTTTATACGTTAGTAACTACTGACAGAGAATGTATGCAATCCTTAGAGACATTCTTGGAGAATTAGGCAGATTCTGTATGGCTCTTCCCCTTCCTAAAGGTTCCACCAAAATTAAATTCCGAAGCTTTTGCCACATTGAGCACGCATACATTTCCAGTATTAGTCTGACCCCAGAAAGCTGCAAGTTGTGCTCTGATGACTCACCATTCTCTGAGCAGACAAAAGGTTTCTCTCCTGTGTGGAGACGCTGGTGAGTTTTGAGCTGTCCACTCTGTACAAAGGCTTTCCCACAATCTGGGTAGTCACATAAATAAGGCCTTTCACCTGAAAAACAGTAACAGAAGAGATTTTTGAAAGCTGACTAAAAGTGTCAAAACATCCTGTGGTGGTTCCTGGCTTGAGACTTGTACAAGCAAGCTCTCCTTTTACCTACTCAGACACTTAGACCTATGTCCTTCACACTTAAAAAGGCCCAGTGTATTTTGAAGGGCATGTTCTATGCTACTGAACAACAGTCATATTTCTAAAGAGGAAAAAAAATTGTATTTTTCCCTGTCATATTTTCTGATTTAAGATTCCTAAATAGCACTACATAAGCTTTGTCCTGTGAAACTGTGCACCTATAGAACAAGATATATATAAAGTAAATGGACAAGTAATGTAATTCAAGTTATAAGCAGATAAATTTTATCCTTATCATAACCTGAACTAGGGTAAAATATCTGAGGTCAACAGTACTATGAGGTTGTAGAAATATCTCATTAGGAGAAACATCTCATGTTTGAGAAAAGTTATAATGATGGAGGCTACGTGAGAAACTTATTCCAGATTTACGTTTTTTTTTAGGACAGTCATCAAGGAAGACTCTTCCATGCAAGCTGCAATCAGAAGAACAAAGGTAGCAGGTGTCTCTGTTGCCTAAAAGACAGGCTATCTGAAACAGAGGCCAAGACAAATTAGGAGTATAAAAACGGACAATTTATTCAAGAGGCCTTGAAAATACATCTGGGCAAGCGAAGCCCCCCGTCGGGGACGACACCTGAAATGGACAGTGGGTTATGAGCCCTTCACCTTTTGTAAGTTCTGTCCCATTAGCATATTGGCCCTTACTTCTCCAATCACACCCTTAGGTGATGATGTTCACCACTCCAGGCCTGCTCCCCCCATCTCACAGTGTTTTACATCTTCTCAGGCCCCAAGGCAATGAATATGTCCTTCAATCTGTATTCAGAGAGCCTTGTTTGGCCAAAGGTGCTGGGAACAGAGGATTTTATCACTTTGTAAGAAGCACAGTACTACAGCAAGTTACAGATACACGAAGAGTAAAAAACTAGAAATACCTGAAGGCATCATCTCCTTCCTCAAGAGGATCTGACTGCACACACTACACAAGGGCATGCCATGCCACCGCCCTCAGGAAGGCAGCAAAATGAGGGTGAGTCTGGCTTGCTAATTCAGAGGAACGACACCAGGGTAAGCTCTACTCAGTTAAGCAGTTCTTACGAGTTCAACACATTGTATGACCAAGTGAAGTAACACCTTTTGACCACAAAATATGAAGAAACTGCTGTTTAATATAATTATCTAGATGGTCATAGTGACTTGAGTCAGAAGGAGATGGTGAGAGCCAAGGTTTTTGTGGGGTTTTGTTTGGTTGGTTTGGGGGGAGTGCTGGTGTTTGTCTCTGTATTGTGAGCTACAGCTGTTCGTATTTTATTGCAAATGCAGAATGCTATTGAAGAAAAAGATATATTTGCTTGGTTTAAAATAAAACAAACAGCATCTTCAGTTCAAGCTTAGCTGAGTATTGAGTGAGTTCATCACGTATGTTAACTGAAGTGCAAGCTGCGTTCTAAATACAGTTCAGTAAATTAGCATAGGTGGTGGGAAAAAACAACTGGGTGATTTTCAGCATGCGCACTATTCTCTCAATATTTAAGCACACTTCCTAGGCTGTTACAGTCCTGAAGTTGCCAGCCACTTACTAAGTCACTGTAACCTATTACAGCAAAACTTCAATTGTGATGCAAAAAATACACTAGCAATGAGGAAACAAATCACAGTGAAGAGGCAACTGGGGTACAAAGTGCTACCCAAGCTTAAGTACAGACCACCAAGCTCAAGACTAGTTGTCCCTCTGACACAGTTAAGTCTGTAACTTTGACAGAGAAAATATTTACACAATTTGCCTGTACTATTAGGGCCTAAATTGCTGCTACACTTCCCCATGGCAAACACAGTTACAAAGACTTTGACTGACTAACAGGCACTGGGAGCAAAGTGTGATTAATTTAGCAGCTACAATAAAATTGTAACAGGTTCCTTTATGTTTGTTTGTGGGGTTTTAATTCCTTCCCTGGTGCTTCCTGGGTGGCTCACCCCAGCTATTCACACCTTCCCTTTACTCACCGGTGTGAGTTCGTTTATGGGCTTGCAGTGACTTCTCTCGTGGAAAGACCCTGTTGCAGATATTGCACCGTATCCTGCTGGAAGAGTGCTCTCCTTCATTGATCAGGTCTCGGACGGTGTCTGCTCTTGGACGGCCACGTCTTATTCCATCCTGGGTGTAAATAATGAGGGAACTAAACTCAGGCACTTTCTCCCCCCTGCAGTTTGATCAATAGGCACAGCATCCCCTGGAGCATCGGCATGACTGAGGATGTTGCTGCCACAGCACAGAGCCACACCAGACCATGCCCAGCCTATTCCTAAGACACTCCTAATGGCTGGGCTGCAGCCAGTGCAGGAGGCAACAAGGGGGGGAAACGGTAAACAGGATCACAGAATGGGTCAGGCTGGAAGGGACAGTGGGTCATCTGGTCCAACCTCCCTGCTCAAGCAGAGTCATTCTAGAGTGCGTGGCACAGGATTGCATCCAGGTGGTTGCTGAGTATCTCCAGTAAGGGAGACTGCAAAACCCCTCTGGGCAACCTGTTCCAGTCACCCACACGGTAAAGAGATTCCTCTTCATAGTGAGGTGGAACTTCCTGTGCATCAGCTTCTGCCCACTGCCTTTTTTTTTTTTACAGCTTGTCACAACCAAGCAGAACCTGGCTCTATCCTCTCGGCACCTTCGTTAGATATTTATATGCATTGAGGTCCCTTCTGAGTCGTCTCTCCTCCAGCTCCCTCAGCCTTTCCTCACAGAGGAAATGCTCCAGCCCCTTAATCATCTTCGTTGTCCTACACCGGACCCTCTCCAGGAGCTCCATGTCTCTCTTGAACTGAGAAGGCCAGAACGGGACAAAGCATTCCAGATGCCAGGGCAGAGAGGACAAGGGGTTGTTTGATTGAGAGGGTGCTTTTTTAGTGGTTTGGTTTTTTTTAACTTTTAAAAGTAGGAAGGACGGGCAACTGCTCCATCCCCTCCTTTGCCCCGGAGCCCGCGCGCCGCTTCCGGAAGTGACTTCACTTTAAATGCCCGGGCGGAAGAGCGGGAGGGGCGCGCGCCGCGGAGTCACCCTGTGAGCGCGCGGCCCCGCCCGCCCCCGCCCGCCGCGCACTCACCTTCAGGTGCCGGTGCCGGCCGCTGCTCCCCGGGCTCCCCGCCTTCTCCTCGTCCCCGGCGGGCACTCTGCCCGCTCCCCCGCGGGGCGGCGGGAGGGCTGAGGGGCCAGCGGTGCTGTCGCCACCGCCGGGGCTGAGGGTCACGTTGTGCGCGTTCTCGCCCCAGCGCCACGGGTAGACCATGAAATCACTGAAGCCGGGGCTGGTGGGGACGGGCGGGACGGACATCGGTTCCTCGCCCCCGCTTGCCCCCGAGGAGGGTTTGATCGGGGTGGTTTTGATAACGGAGACCAGGACGCGCTTCGGAGAGTCCTGGCAAAAAATCACCGGGGGGGGGCCCGGCGGGAGCCGCTCCGCCATCGCCGACCCCTCGCGGACAGCGGCGAAGGGAACGCGGGGAGAAAGGAAAAGGAGAGCGCTCCGCAGCGGCACGGTCCCCTGTCCGCGCCCGTGTCCCGGGATGGGCCGTGCAGCTGCACGGAGGTCGCCACCTGTCGCCGCCCGGGCCCACCTCAGCCGCTCATCACCGAGGACGGCGGCTCCCTGTGGTCTTGGTGCCTTTCCCTCCGCACCCCTCCGCCTCCGCGGCCACCCCCGAGCGGATCCGCCAAGTCAGCGGCAGCTCCCGGCCATGGCAGCGGCCGGAACGAAGTAGTCACAGCGTCCCCGCACCTTTCCGAAGCGAAGCCGGCCCCGCTGGCAGCCCCGGTCCCGGCGATGCCCGAGGAGGAGCCGCTGCCGCCGCCGCGATACCTCCGCGCCCGCAGCCCGGGCCGAGCCCCAGGTTTTCCCGCGTTACGTTTCGCGCCCGAGCGCAGCCAATCATCCGGCCCGGCGCGGGTGTCACGGGGAGTTCGTTCCCGCCGGCCAACCGCTGGGCGGGAAAGTCGCCGGCCCCGCCTCAAGGGGCGGGGCCCAGGGGGGCGGACCTGTCGCTGTTGCTATCCTATTGGGCAGCTGCCCAGTTCACGGCCCCGAGAGACGCGCTGATTGGGCCGCCGCGGCGGGGGCGGGGAGAGGCAGGGGTGGTGCTCCCGGGAAGATTTGGCGCGCTCGGGCTGTGGGCGGGCTGCGCGGGCCAATCCGCTGGCGTTGCCGGGGCCTTGGCGCGCCCGGCGGGTTCAAGGGGCCGCCTGGCGGTGGGACAGCCGGTGGCGGCTTCGCTTTCCTGGGGCGGGGGAAGCCCTTTCCGTTCTTCTGCCCGGGGCCCTGCCCTCAGCGGCGGACAGAGCTGGGAGTGAACTTGCCGGCTGGGAGGGTACTCCCGTGAGCTGCCGCCGCGGGGGTCGTGGGGCGGGCGGGTGCGGTCGGTAGGGCGCGGCCATTATGGCGCTGGCGGGCCCGGCCGGGGAGACGCCCCGTCCAGCAGCGGTGCCGGTGCCAGTGGGGCACCTGTAGCTGTACACCTACAGGCGTCGGTCTCGGGGGTGTGATAAGTGGGCAGGAAACGTTGTCACGGGCCTCGACTTGGGAATTTTAAGAAGTTCTTGAGGCAGGTGGTATTTTAAGAGGATCGTGCCAGACTCCTTTTAGTATTGACCAACGACAGGACGAGGAGCAGTGGCCCTAAACTAAAACACAAAAGTTTCACCTCAAAAAGAGGAAGAGCTTCTTTATATTGAGGGTGGCAGAGCACTGGAACAGGCTGTCCAGGGAAGTCGTGGAATCCTCCTCTCTGGAGGAGAGAGTCTGAGGACATAACTTGCATTTTTTACATTAGTAGCTAAGTTTTGAGGCCAACACCAGGAGCACAGAGAAGCCACAGAGCTGTAAAAATGGTGGGTTTTTTTCCCCAGAACTATTTTGCTCACAGTTCGTATGCTACAGACTTCTGCCTTGTAAGAGTGTTAGCAAACATCACTGCTGACAGGAATAAGAAAGTGCAGGGAAGAGCAGGTTTGCAGCATATGACTACTAAACTAATGCCCCTTTGCATAATAGGAGAAGCCTTCCTGTAGTGAACTGTAGTACTGGACTGCAGTATTCATTATCCATCCTGAGATCAGCAGTCCTTTCATTATGAATTACAGTTGAGTTTGTCTTGACTGCCCTTTTAAACTAACTAAAAATCCTCGTATTTTTTTCTTAGGCAAAGTCTTGTTCCCTGTAATACTATCCCAGCTTCTCAAAGTCAATGTTACATGTCAAAGACCTACCTGCCATGCCAGATCAGGACATGCTTACCAGGCCTGGTAAACGCTGCAGCTTGTAACATTTGTTTCCAAAATGAGCAAACAGGTTTTTGCATGCTTGGATCTGACCCTCTTAAAAACCTTCAGCCATAAAAATAGTCCATGGTAAACAGTTCTGGTGGTATAATGATGTAAAGGAGTAGTAATACAGAAAAATATATTTAAATTTATGGCCGGGGGCAGGGGGGGAATTACTTGTCACGTCGAGACAGTCATGACAAGTAAAAAGTTCACCACAACAGCTTCTTGGTCAGAGAAAAGGAAGAAGTAACTCTTTATTTTCCAAAGCCTTTTTGTACTATTTTCTAACATTCATGGCACACATCCATTGTCTCTCAATTCACCCCCCCCACAATGTCACCCCCCCCACAGTTAGAAGAACATCTTGCAATAACACCACCTGCAAGTCTCTTATTATCGTTGTTTATGGATTTCTACTTGTTTTGAGCTAGAGAGGAATAGTGCGAACTGGACAAGCAGGCCTCTCTCATGGGAAAGTAGTTCTTACTACATGCCTGCAGTTTCCACAATTACTCATGTTAAAATAGTTGCATCCCAAAACCAAACTGCAAATACTCTTCATAATTTTCCGAATCTGTGTGCCTAGTGCTTCAAATAGTACATGCAGCTGCTAAAGAACTCCAGTGATAGATGGAATTAATGTTATGAGCTGGTATACAGAATTGTAGATATTGGGGATGGGGCAGTGCATTGTGAAAAACTGAATATCTCCCTATTTAACCTGTGCTACCCCAATGTAACCATTATATTTTGTGATGATGTTTGAGGGCCTGGCAGGAGATTAACTTCTTTACATGGATCTTGTAAATTTTTCTAATGCCAACTAATAGAATTTTGTTAATAGAGGCAGCACAAGAGAAGGAAGAAGTGAGTTGATGCCACATCTGGTATTTTAATTGTTTTGAACAATAGTGTTTCATGTTATAATAACAATAACTGAAGAGAAGTGAACTTTCTCTCCAGATCATGCTACCGGAAGAGAAAATGTATATATAGAATGTACCTGGCCTCTAAGGCTTAAAACACACTGCTTTTCAATATACAGTCATACAGTCCTCCCCAAACTGCTGCAGCATGGGTCACTCTTCCACAGGGCCCTTCAAGGACAGGATGCTCCAGCATCGGGCCTCCCAGAGGTTCTTACCCTCCTTCATGCATCCATCTGCTCTGATGTGGAGCTCCTCCAGGGGCTGTGGGTGGATCTCTGCATCCCCATGGACCTCCATGGCTGCAGGGCACAGCTGCTTCACCATGGTGTGCTCCAAGGGCTGCACAGGAACCTCAGCTCCAGCACCAGGAGCACCTCTTCCCTCTCCTCCACTGACTTTGGTGTCTGCAGGGTTGTGCCTCTCACATGTTCTCACCCTGCACTTCTCTGGCCACAAGTACAACTGCACAATAACTTTTTTCTTCTTAAATGTGTTTTCATAGAGGTGTTACCACCATTTCTAATTGGCTCCACTGTGATCAATGGCACATCTGTCTTTGGAGCTGCCAGCGTTTGACTCTGTCAGAATGGAGAAAACTTACAGCAGCTTCTCACAGAAGCCACCCCTGCAGCCTTCCCCCTCCAAAACTTGGCCTTGCAAACCCAATACAATGTGTTAAAGCATTAATATTTTAGCATAGAAACAAGAAAAAGTTTTCTCTGCGAGTTAAAGGACTAAGATAATGAAATGTGATACAACCTACAGTCAGATCAAATCCTACTTTTTAAAACTAAGCATACCTTCTATACTTGACATAAGATAGAAATTGTAAAAGGATAAGGAGCAAGGATTCAAGAGAAAGCCAGAAAAGGTACCTGTGTTCCATCTGGCTGCTTAAGACAAATTATAATTACAGAGTTTGAGGATAATAAACTCTTTCAGAAATAGAAACAGCTAACTCTGAAACAGAACACAAACATGACAAATAAAGATGGAAAGAGGTATTCTACCTTTTTAAAGCATGCACTTTAGGTTATGGCCTTTAATTAGATAATAGCAAACACTTAACCGCACTGCATGTAACTTTATTGTTATTATGTTATAATATGGACTTACATAAAAACTTAGCAATTGTAATTATATGTTTTATCCAAGTCTTTATTATTACATTTTTCAGTTTTCCAGATTTCCTGTCTGAGCATTTAGGTTCCACTCTGGGAGTCACATTCACAACCTGTGAGACTCTCACTGCTGGGGCTGAGACCTTTTTGCAAGTGGATGGCTCCAGTGACCTGAGGGGTGCCCCGTTTGAATCCCTACACACAACACACTCACACTGCCAGACAAGCTTCTTTTACCGTCTTGACCTCACATTTCCTGTAGCGGAGTCCCAGATGCTGGCTTTACTTTAATCCTGATGCAGCAACACAGTAGCAGCGTGCACTATTACAAAGGAATCCCCGGGGTGTGACACCTTTTCAGTCTCTGCGCCCACCATTCACACCCCTGGCACATGCCTCTTGGTCCAGTGATGATATTTGGGCTGGGGTCTCCTCCTTGCTCATTGGGTCCAGCAGGATCTCTGCATGACTAGCTACCCCCATCCCTACCAGCCAGCACCACAGGTCTCCGTGCCTTTTGCTAGCAGAAGGCCAGTGCCTATTCCTGGCTCATTTGCTGGGATGCCAGCCATTTGCTGCCAGCCAGGGCACAATGTCCAGTTCTCACACAAAGCTCCCAGCATTAGGTGTGTTCCTCTATAAGCCCATCCATCTTTGGTGATGCACCTCTCTGTTTGGCTTAAGACTTCATGTAGTCAATTTTGCTTGGTAGAATTGCATTGCTGGAAAATGTATTTGATGGCTAGATCTACTAAGTGACAGTGTTACCCACTCTACCTGTTCTGGAGCCCTGCCCCAGAATGGGACCTTGAGCCACGTGGTGTTTCTCCCTCAGGCAGGAGAGGTTTAGGCACTAGAAAATGAAATATCCAGGGATGAGAAAGGGGTTCTAAGAAAGGACAGGATGCTCCTTGCTGGTAATTAAGTACTTAGCTGTAAAGGTTAGGGAAACATCAGCCTCTGTTCTCAATTCTATCTCTTGTAATTGGGCACTTTTGCCCCTTGGAAAGAAAAAAAAGGAAAAGGAAAAAAATAAAAAGAAAAATAAGCAAAGGTCTTTTGGTAAAGATGCCATATTCCATCTCTACACCTGCTAGGCAAGCTTGTGTTGTTGTTCTGTGCATGTGAAAAATCCACTTGTGGAGAGAACCTGGGTGGAGTAGCCACTTCGGCAGGCAGCCCTCATCTTAACTTAATATGAGTCACCTGTTGTCAGAAAGGTTAGGCACCTGTGCTTAGTACAGCAAGTATGAGATTCAGGCTTTGCATGCAAATATGTAACCATGATGAAGCCATCGCTGTTACTTATTTGGTGTAAAATTCCAGACAGAAGGTTTGGTTTCACTTTGACTGTAAAATTCACATTTTAGTTGTCTGTCTCTTGTTTGTGTAACTTTGTAGCTTTACAATCATGCTGTGAAAAACTGCAAGCAAATGAAGAGATTGCAAATTAGTTTCATCTGTCATGCAAGACTTTTAATCAGTTTGGGTGTCAAAATCTCTTACAGAAATTTTGTTTCGATTAACAGCTCAGAGCATCAGAAAGCTAAGAACTTTTTCTAAAGCTTTACATTAATTTTCGAAAATAGAATTATACAGATAAAGACAAGACATGTTTATAACAAACAGTGGTTTTGTCTGTCATTGCTCTCTGTGAGCAGTTAGACTTTTTTTTTTTCCTTTTTCAAGACTTCATGAAAAAAAGTCAAATCCCACAGAACACCAAATCTCTAATTTTATTGCTGAAATATTTCTGAATTCCTCATATTCATCTCTCTCCAGAGATACTATGAGCTGCAAAGCTTATTAGGGCTTCAAGGACATAACAGTCAATGATGGCACCCTTTTGTCTGTCATCTTTCATATACAGCATAACTTTGATTCAAACTTGTAAAATATTTAAATAAAAATATTTCAAAAATTTCTAGAAAAAATTTCTGGATACAATGTGTGCTGTGGACATCTAGTGTGGATGCTGCAATTGATACCAAAAGGTCTGCAAAGATTTGGGGAGTTTTTTGATATGCTGCAGTAATGTGATGCTGTTAATGTCTTTCTCCAGATTAGAACAGGACAAAGTAGCTTTGCACTTCCTTCTTTGCACTGAGAACACGTGTGCTTTCATATTTTTACAAAATAAACCAACTATTCAGAGGCAAGTACAGGTGATCTAAGTGAACATTTCTTATACAGTATTTTATTATTTTATCATAATAATGAAAATGTTTTCACAAATTTTTGCTAATTATGGGTAGCTACTTTTTACAATGTAAGAACTGTGCGGAAATAATGATATTTTTCCTTTGTTGAGTTAAAATTTTGCACTTTTAATTTGAGGCATTTCAGATCCTGAGAGATTTGACTCAAACACCAGGATTTTGTAAAGCTCTTTTGAGAGTAGATAATTGCCTGAACTTACTGTCACGAATTCCATTGATGCAAAACAGTTTGTGATCTCTTGAATGAAATTGAGGCTTGAAATGGTACTAAGTAAAATTAAATTAGTTTTATTCTGCAGTAAGCATGCCCTGCAGAAGTGGGTCTACATGAGAGCCAGGAGAGCTGCAACGATTATGTTCAGGGCTTGGAATAACCTGTGGAGGATACACTGTATTTTGTTTTACAGTGGTGTGCACTGACCTATCAGCACTCCAGAATGAAGAGAGAAGGCAGTTGTGGTAACAGGGCTGTCTTTAATCGTGCCTTTTGAAACATAGCAAGAATTCTGATTTAGTTTCAAGTTCCTGTAATAAGGATAAAATCAATTTCAAAACAAGGGGGTATATACAGGGAAGTTATCATGATAGAGGAAGTTTTAGTTTCTCATGAACAATCAGGATAAAAAAACAGCCTCATCACAGAAATCGAGACTCTAATCGGCATTCTCTGAGCAATTGTGGCTGAAGAGCTGAGATTTTGGTGCTACTGTGGCTGATGAAAGAGGCACTGCTATTTCACCTGCCCAGGTGCCCGTCCTCTGCGGAGAAAAGCGTTGCTGAGCCTCCTCGCACGTCACTGTTGGCCGTATTTATTGAGATATTTTAATTCTGAGACAGCAAAAGTACTCGCAGCTCAGCCCAGAGCTGTGAGCAGCCGACGCACCTCCTACAGGGGTGTGCACTACAATCTCACACCATAGGGATCTAGGGACAGCCGGGGAGCTCCATCCACGGCTTTTTCCGGACGGAACAGCTCTCCGAGTCCCGCTGTGACTCTCCGTGCGGCGCTGCACCTGTGCGCTGGTGGAAGTGTCACCGCGCGGGACCGCGGAGCTCGCTGGCGTGATGGGTACCACCGCTTTTCTAAGCAGAAGGAGGCATTTCAGAAACTTTGTGGGAACACCGCACTGCTTTATACAAGCGTGCCGGCCACCTGGAGCAGAGCTACCCTTCGCAGCTCCCAGTGTAGAGGGCGCCGTCTTTCACTGGAGTCACTTGTTAGGAAGCGTAGGTTGTACCAAAATACCCGTGGTACTGCTAAGGAGTGTCCCCAGGCCGGGGCGCAGCCCGCCGGGACGTGTGCCCGCCCTCCCCGCTCGCTGTGCCCGAGGGGCAGCGGCTGAGGGCGCGGGCGCGGCTGCGGCGCCGCCGGGGGCGGGGCGCACACCTGATGAATAATTGAGCGCCCCACCGCATTGGTCAGCGGGCGTGATTGACAGAGCAGGTGCTGTACGTTAATTGGCCGCAGCTGGGCTCTGGGGGCGGGTCAGGGCAGAGCCCCCAGAGCACCAGGATTGGCTGCTCTGTTCTTCGCCGGTCGCGCGTGCTGGTGGTGGGCGGAGCCAGCCGCGGTTATAGGCAGTGGCGGCCGTGCTGTAGGGCTCCATTGGCTGCCGCTGCTTGCACGGGGCGGGGCTGCGGGGAAGGTGCGGCGGCCCGGGAGTGGCGGAGCCGGGCCGGGCCGGCGCGGGGCCGCTGTGCCGCCGTGCCGCCGCGCCGCCGCTCACCCGGGCGTGCGGGTTGTTTCAGCCCCGGGAAGCAGCGGCAGCCTCGGGGCTGGTGGGGGGGGTGGCTGCCGGAAAGCGGGCGGGGTAGCGGGGGGAGCTGAGGCAGCCGCGCGGATGATGACGGGGCTGGTGGGCAGCCCGGTGGCTGCCGTCATGCAGGAGAACTTCGGGTGCGCCGTCGCCAATCGCTTCAACCAGCTCCTGGACAACGAGTCGGACCCCTTCGACATCCTGCGCGAGGCTGAGAGCCGCCAGCAGCAGCGCAAGAAGCGCGACGAGGTGCCGGCCGCCTCCAGGAGAGCCGCCGTACCCGGCGGTCGGGCGGGCGGCGGCAAGAGGGAGATCCGGAGGGAGAGCAAGCAGCCGGAGAACTTCCCTGCGCCCGCGGCGCTGCCGCAGCCAGGTACGCGGGCAGCGCCTCGGCGGGGCGAGGCGGGGTCGGGGGAACCGGCGGCCGGGCTTGGGAAAGAGGTTCGCGGCGGTGCGGTGCCCGGTGCGGGCCCTGCGGCGCGGCGTGGGTGGCCGTGGGCTCCGCGCTTCTCCGGCTTCTTGGCAGCCATGGCGTGCCGTGGGTAGCGGTGTCATAGCAGGGCTGAGAAAACCCGGTTCGTAGTGGGATTATGGTGAACGCACCTGAAAGTCCCCTTGGAGAAAACAGCGACACTTGGGCATGGTCGCGACACGATCTTGCGGAGCGCTTGCAGCCCAGAAGGCCTTTGGATGTCTAAGTGAAAACTTCAGCAATATCCCCAAGAGACAAGTGCAAGAGCATTAACTCCTATGCTACAGCATTTGTAGCTTTCATGCTGGTTTAGCAGCCCTGTTGCTGCCTTTCGTTGCTTGTCACTCTGGACAGTATCGTCCAGTGTTTGAAGTTTCCGGGCGTATTTTCTCGGTACGTGTGAGTTTTCTGGCCTTTTAGTGTCTTTAGAGTTCTAAAGCCTCCACGGATCTGTGCTTACTTTGCCTTAAGCTTGCATTGGTGCACCAGCCTTTGAATAAAACCTTATTTCCTGTGGTAACTCTTCAGTAGGGTGTTCAGGAATGGTCAGCCGCTGGGTTTTGATGTGTAGTATTGCTTGGGTTGGATTTTGTAGCAAAAGGCCTGGTACGATCCTCTTTCCAGTGAGAGGCTTTGCTGGGCTATATCTCCTTGCATTTGGAGGCATCTTTGTGAGTTTGATTGTTACTACTTAACTGGTACTGAGCTTCAGGTTGCTGGATTCAGTATCTAAAGTATCTGAGGGCTGGCTGATTGTTTCCAAATACTGAGAATCTCTGGACAGAAGATTCTCATTTTGCCCTCTTGAGCTGTAAATTCTTGTTCTCTTGTAGAAAGCAATGAAGCCTAACACATATCTATTATTAAGATGGTATTCTTCCTGTGGCAAAAACTCCTGTTAAACTCGCAGTAATTGTACTGTGTGTTTTAATGCCCTAGAAAAAGGCCTTTGATTCGGGGTTGTTGCTCCATTCAGTTGTTGGCAATGTTACCAGTTCTATTGCTTAGGCTTACGGTCTTACACACTTCCCAACAGCAGTTTGTTGACTTTGTGGAGCAGGGAATCTTTCAATGTGTTGCGGGTTTGACCCTGGCTAAATGCCAGGCACTTACGACATTTACTCTCTCTGCTGTCTCCTCTTGCAACTATGCAGAGGAGAGGAAAAAACTAACACAAACATGCTGGACTCATGAGTTGAGATAAGATCACTGATAGGCCAAACTGGAGAGGGCAAAAGCAGGCGGGAGACTTCAAGTTGCAAAGATAGTGATTTATTAATCTAACAGAGTCGGAGGATAAATCAGAGGTAAAAATAAGCCCTTAAGACACCGTTTCTTCACTGACCCCCCCTTCCCTCTCAAGGTACCGCTTCTCAGCTCACGCTCTCCCTCCTTCCAACTAACCAACAACTCCGGGGCAGGGTGTGGGGTTTTCTCTTAGGTCAGTCCATCACAATTCTTCTACTACAGACACTGTTTCTCTATTCACCCCCTCCCTCCATCCAACCAACAGATCCGGGTTGGGACAAGGTATGTGATTTCTCTTAGTCAGTCCAACACCACAATTCTTCTGCTACAAATGCTGTTTCTCTACTCACCCCTCTCCCTATTAAGGCCATTTCTCAGCTCACCCCCTCCCTCCTTCCTTCTAACCAACAGCTCCAGGGTGGGGGCAGGGTATGGGGGTTTCCTTTGGTCAGGGTCAGTCGATCAGGGAGAAGAGTCCTCTACTTAGCCATGGGGTCCCTCCCACGAGAGACAGTCATCTGCGAACTTCTTTGGCGTGGGTCCAACCTCATGAGCAGCATCCCGACCGAAATCTGCTGCAGTCTGTCGAGGTTACAGGCTTCCAAGCCGAGGCCAGGCTGTTTCCATCCCGGGAGCAAGGCCTTTCTCTCTCCTGCAAGGCCTTTGCAACTCTCAGTCTCTGGGACTCCCACTGGATCACAGCTTCCTGCAGGCATCACCTGCTCCTCTGGCGCTGGCACCTCCCCACAGGCTGTGGGTGTTCTCTGCATCCCCTGGACTCCATGGGCTGTAGGGGGACCACCTGCTCCCCCATGGTCTTCACCATGGTCGGCAGAAGGTTTTCAGCTCCGGCACCTGGAGCACCTCCTCCCCCACCTTCTCCACTGACCTTGGTGCCTCCATGTTGTTTTCCCTCACATATTTTTACCTCCTCCTCCTTCTCTGTCTAAAAAGAAGTGTGTGCTCACATTGTTTTGATTTCTTCTTAAATTTGTTTTCACAGAGATGTAACTAACATCTCTAATTGGCCCAGGTTTGGCCAGCAGCATGTCCATCATCTTCAGAGCCATCAGAGATTGGCTCTGCTGGACATGGTGGAGAAATTTCCGGAATCTTTACTCAGGACATGCAGGAGCCATCTTTGTACCCCACCCTATTCACTGGCAAAAACTGGGCCAAGCAAAACCACCACACAATGCTAAATATGTGCTAGCTAATGAGCACCTTTGTAGAGGAAGATACCAGCAAGGTGTCTCTGTCTTTCTGGGCAGTTATACCAAAGTAGTCTTCTTGATGTTTCTCTGTAGTTATGTGATTTTGTCAGAGATTACTGCCCCTGAGACCAATACTCTGACTATAATAGCTTATTTTATTCAAAGATTACTTTACTGTGGTTATCAACAGAAGGCGAAGGAGTCTGTTCAGTGAACAGCAAAGTCTTAAGTTCTGATGAAAAAGTTCTTGAATAAGAACTGGTGGCTATCAGTAACCTACCAGAGCCATGGCAGTATGTGAAGACCATCCTTTACCTCCTGCTTGTGTATAGGTGTCTTAATTCTGCGGTAATATACAGTGGCCCAGTGGAGTGTCTTCGACTATTTTCTGCAACCTTGGCGTTAAGAAGTCTATTTTCTCATACAGAGACAACAGACATATGCACCTTGGTTCAATTTCCTGCTAATTTAAAGTGGAGAAAAGACTGCTGACTATAGTATTCTTAGTGAAAAGGCCTTAAGATCTATTTTGATGAGAGTTATTTCTCCTCTATGTTTAAAAACGCACTTTCTTCTTTAAACATAGTGGCTGTTCTGGGTTTTGTGTATGTTTGTCTTGGTCTTGTTAGGAAGTAAGGACTGTAAAAGTATAGTGTTTAGAATGCTAAACCAGTGTGGAGAGTCAAGACTTGGTCTTGACTGTGTGTTCCTCCTTTAAATGTGCTGTCTTAGCCAATCTGCTTTGAATGACAGAGGATCCTCTGAGTTGGGGCAAATACCTAGTGATGGTGTTGCTGACAAATGTTAAGCGATTGCATGTTGGGAGAAAAATGTTGTGGTTTTTTGGAAGGTGGGGGGTCAACTCTTTATTGGGCCATACAAAGTTGATTTGTTACATGATTCAACCAGAAAACTTCTGGATTCTATATAACATTCAGGGGGCTATCAGCTTAACAACTGAGAATGAGTAATCTCTGGGGAAGGTCTTTGTACCAGCTTGGTGTGGCATAAAGCTTCTAATAATGATGGATGCATTGCTAGAAGAGCACCTCTATTTGGGGAAATAAAAAAATATGGATTAAAATTATGAAATTGTGAAACTAATTGCTAAAAGTTTATTTTAAAAAACCAAACAAACAAAACAAAAACAAAAAACCAACAGCAAGAAAAAAACCCCAACACAGTGAACTTAAAATACTTTGTTTCTAGACTTAGTGATTTTTCCCCCCTGTGATTTTTGGCATTACTACCTCTAACTTAATTCCACTGATTAGGAATTAAACACTGTAAAATAGCATCTAGATCTATCTGAACAGCAGATACAGATTCTGGTGGTATTACAGTTGAAATGACAAAGTTCACTGTATTGTACTAGTGTTCTTGGAAATCATCTCATCACAGAACAGGGTTGAAACATCTGTGTTGGAATGGACATCTAAGGATCATCTGGTCCAGCCTTTCCTGGGAAAGGCAGCCTTGAAGAGATAATCAGCTACCCTGCCCAGCTGCATTTTGAAAGCCTCCTGTGATGGGGGCTTAACCCTGAGAAGTTTGTTTCAGTAAATGATAGTGCCAGAAAGAAATTCTTAACAGAGATGAAATCTTGGTTGTGCGACTTGTCCTCACTGTTGCCACTTATCTCCATGTGGTTCCTTGTGAAGAGAGCCTTCATCATTGTAATCACCACCACTGTGGTGTGGCTTATATGAAACTTTATGAAACCTTTTATGTCCAGGGAGAGGAGACATAGCTCCTTCAGCTTTTCTCATAAGGCAGACTCACCCGCTTTTCATAATCTTCACAGCCTTCTTTTGGCTATTCTGCAGGCTGATCATCTTCATAACCCTCCTCTGGGCCCATCCAGACTGTTTTTTTTAATTACTAGGGTGCTTGCTTGTTTGGGCTACAAAAAGTCTTTGTTTAAAGTTTCACAATTTTTGTTTTATTCTAGTAGTATTTCTTGAGCATATTAGATCTGAGAAAAGGGTCTTCGCCTTTAGAAAGATGCAAAGCGAATCTAGTCTTCTATCTTAAAATATAAAAAGTTTCACAGTAGTCAGATTATTTGTGGGATTATGTTTTAATGTTTGATTGGAAGATTTAGTCACAAAGTTCTGTATGTTAGCTTTTTTTCACATAGTTCTTCACTGCCTTTTTTCAGAGCAGTTTTCACTAAATTTCTGGAGATGTTTTCAATTGGAAGAAAATCTTCTAAGAGGATTTTAGCAGATAATGCAGTAATTTGACCGTTAGCATCCGAACTATTTATTATGAATTGACACACTGTAAGGAGACAACTTTTAAAGCTTTGTTTTTCATGGCGAAAATGGATTCCTATTTCATTGCCACCAAACCCTTGTACTTTTGATATTAAAGGTATATTATTTCTCTTCTTCTGACTGTTGTTTTGTGATTTTTAGACTGTATTAGCTGAGGAGTTGTGTAAAGGCTGGTTGTAGGTATTTCAGCTCTTAAAATTGCACCACTTGATGTTAACTCAGTTCATTCTTACCACAGTGGCCAAACTGCATTTGCCAGCTCTTTATTCAAAAGGCACAGTTGCAGGGCTTGCATTCTTTACCGATCCAGCCAAATTAAATTTGTTGATCATGCAGTAATATGCTCTGTTCTTTTGAAATCTCTGAACCTTTGTTGCTAATACTTCTAAAAGGTTTTCTTCTTTCATGTACATAAGATGACTCTGGTAACATTTATATATAGTTCCTGAAGTGTTTCTGAGTTTTTACCTATGGTTTTAAAATAGCATAGAAAGTTTCTGGGGAACTTTTTCTTAGACTGACTGCAGTTTTCTTCTTTTTAGTGCATTTATCTGGTTAACATTCTTTCAACTACAGTGTCATAAGGGTTGTCTAGAGGAAAGCTGTGGTAGGCAATTCTGTGATTCAGTGAGTTCTGGCACACATGAAAACAAAATACCACAGGATAGAGTCGAACTCCCTGTGTCTTTCCTTGGTGTGTTGCATGCCATAGCTGAAGCTTTTTTTTTATGTTTTGGGATACTCTGTTATTCGTCTGTAAATCATGTAATTAGCCATGCCTTAATTCCTAAAATTAATTGTTTGAAATTTAGTATTAGTATTAGAATCACATGCACATCACATTTAAAGGGGAGAAAGCAAAATTGTTTTTGGAGTCATAATTCTGCTGCCCTCTATAATATAGCAAAATAAGTGCCTGAAGGTTTAACCTGCCTTTTACTATTTCCAGTTATGAAGCTTCATTGTAAAGGAAAGTTAGTTGCCTAAGTATAAGTTGCTAAAGAAGTTTGTTCACCCTAGATGTCCCACAGCTGAGTCTCAGACATCCAGTTTCTGGGAAAAAAACCCATTGATAATTACGTGGTACTGCAATAGGGACAGCTCAAGCCTGGTGCTTCACCTGTGCAACCCAGAACAAAGAAATCCCTGGAATTTTATACCCTTACAACCTATGCACCTGTTCTCTGCACAATTCACATAGCTTTCATGGACCTTTTACTCCAAATGGTGATTTTTGTTTTGTGGTCTTCTTGCTCCTTATCATATTCTTTCTCTGTAGCTGTTTTTATCTGGATGGGTTGCAGCTTCTGATGATAGCCATGACTTCTCAACCTTTTAGTTTGCACTGGCCTCAGGGCCTCCTTTCATTGTAGCAAAACAGTAGCGCAAGACTCATTCAGCATTTCAAGGTGAAAGTTTGCAGCTTGTGGACTAAAGCTTCAGCAACTTTGTCTGCTTGTGCTAAACAAAACTACTTAGGCAAGAGAAGCCAGTTAAGGGAATTCAGCTAACTAAACTCAGTCTACAACAGTTCTCCCTTTGTTTTTATTAAACTTTCCCACTATTATGTCAGAAAGAACTCATGAATTCATTCAAAGTGTTCAACTACTATCCATAATGTCACATACAGTGTTATTACAAGTAACAGGCATAATATGCTAAAGCCTTAACAGCAAAATAAATACATAGTAGGATGGTGTATGACTGTTTCTATTTAGGTTCTAATTTGGATTTTTGTTAAAATACCTTAATTAATACTTCAGGAATACCATTGAGCATGCTTACTTTTTTTTCTCAAACCTATTTTGCATTTATTTAACACACTGGGTCAACCACTGATGTCCAAGAGGCTGGTCCTGGCTGGTCCTGGTTTGCCAAACACTAGTCCTGTTGATGACAACTGTAGATGCTGGCAAGGGCTATTTCCCAGCATTGCATATCCCAGATTATTACTCATAAACTTCAGGCCATTATAAACCTATCTGACTACAAGGTTGGCTAATTTTTTTTTTTTAATTTTTTTTTTTTCATTTTGTTGCAGCCTTTTGCATGAGCTAGAGAGTGTACTACAGGAATTTCCCTTGAAAGCTACCAACTTGCTTTGTAATGGCTACCCAACAGCATTTGGATTTAAAAGTCCATCAGAAACACTGTTTTCTGCTGGAGCAAGGGACTCTCATTCTTTCCATAGCGTATTCATTGCATGACACACTCCAAAAGCATATTTAGAATCAGTATAAATAGTCACTTGCTGGTCACGTCCCCACCAGGCTGCTCTTGCTAATTCAATTAATTTGGCCTCTTGGGCCATCACCAAGGGTTGTAGAGGTTCAGTTTCAAGTACCTTAAAGTTTCTCACCAATGCATAGCCTGTGTGTTGTTTTCCATTTACCTAGTATGGAGTATTGGTGAACAGTGTAAGATCTAAGGTCTCCAGAGGCTCATTTTGCAGATCTGTCCATAGCTGGCAGGAGTGAAACATCTCATAACACTCATGATGTGGCTCACTGCTGGAAGGAGCAAATAGTGAAGTTGCTGAAAAACATGACATCTTTTTAAAGTAATAGTAAGAAAATTAATTATTTAAAATTCAGAACAATTTGTGTTTTGAGGGGACAGTGTTTGTGCACCATGTTTTTTAAGAATCAATTCCACTTTGGGTCACACACAGAGTTACGTGACCTAGAACCAGTATTCTTTTTACAGCTTGGAAAATAATTTCTTTCTCCAGACTCCAATTCCACTTCCTCTGCCTTGATAACTTCTTTCAATATTTTATGTAACTGCCCTAGCCCTGGTGTTTGGGGTCTTCAGTACCCTACTGTGCCTAAAAAATTCCTCACAATTGTTTTGTTTGTTGCTGGTCAAAGTATTTTTACCATAACCTGGGATCTATTTTTGGTCTACTTTGTCCTTTTGAATTAGACTGGGAAGAAGGATAGTCTTTCAGAGCTGGAGGGGGGGTTTCTTCCTTTTTAAATTCATTTTAATTAATTTTTTAAGTTAATTTTTAAGTTAATTTTTAAGTTAATTTTTAAGTTAATTTTTAAGTTAATTTTTAAGTTAATTTTTAAGTTAATTTTTAAGTTAATTTTTAAGTTAATTTTTAAGTTAATTTTTAAGTCCATTTTTAAGTCCATTTTTAAGTCCATTTTTAAGTCCATTTTAAAGTTTTAAATTGACTTTTACAAATAATTTTTAATTAATTTTTAAAAGTAATTTTAAATTAACTTTTTTATTAATTTTAAGATTTTTAAAAATTAGTTTAAAAATATTTTTGGTTAATTTTTGGTAATTTTTTATTAATTTTTGGTTAATTTTTGGTTAATTCTTTAATTTTTTTAAACTAATTAAAAAAATTTTTTTAGAAGTTTTTTAAAAATTTATTTTTAGGGGTTTTTTTAAAATTTATTTTTTTAAATTTATGGATTAAGCTCAAGCTATCAGTTCTACATCAGTGCTAATTTGACTCCACAATTTTGTGGATATGGTTTTCAACATTTCTGGTATTTTTAGCTCCTTTTGTAAGCTTTTGGTGATCACACTCTCCCATAATGATTAGGCCTAACCATTCAGGCAACAAATGTAAATCCATATCTCGGGTCTGTAACAGGTCTCTTTGTAATAAGCATGCTGGGGAGTTTTCTGTCAATGTGACTCTTCCCCAAACACTCTTATTCCCATTTGTTCTTTGCATGAAGTTACTTTCCTCAGCTTGTGAATTTTATGCCAGCTGCCCCCCTCACGTTCTAATGCTCCTTACGTTAGGGAGTGCAAGAAACAGCAAGGTTTTTACTTTAGTGTATAGTCACTGATAGCAGTTGCAGGCTGGGCTCCTTGTGGTGTTTGTCTAAAGTCAAGGCTACCTACACAAAAAAACTTCTAAAACGAAAGATTTAAAGAAGGTGAGAGCACATTCTCTTAGTAGGGGCCAGTGAAGAGACACAAAATGTAGATACCTCTTTCCCAGCAAAGGTCTCACTTGTTTGAGGATAGATTATATGGATAGAGAAATTTGTGGAGAGCTAGACAGCAACACTGGGAGGGCAGCTAGATTTTGCTGCATTGTTTTAAATCTGTCTGTTAATACATAGATATCCAGTGTCTGGGAAACCAAGCAATGAAAGTCTTAAAAATACAAGTTCTGCCTTTTCAATTGCAAGTTCTGTGGCACATGCTTATTAAAAATACTTTTCTAGAAAGTCTTCTTATCTAAGTGCTGCAGTGTTAGTGAAACTAATACTGATAGTAAAGTATTTTTGTGGGGACAATGAAAACTATTTAAGTATGTTCGGTCTGTATGATTTAGAGTTTTAACAATGTCTCATAAAACAGAGGTTTTTTTCTGTGGCACTGTCCAGTCCTAGCACCTGGTAATTTTAGTATTTACAGATTCTTTCCCTCTAATAGTAGCTCAGCTGCTTCTTCTGGGAAAAAGAAAGGAACAAACTGGGTCTCTTGAAACATTTTAAGTGTCAGATTTCTTTTCTGATTCCTCAGTTTAGAAAGTAAAGTGATAGGCAACTTAGCCAACAGACTGGGCTACTGCAGTAACCTTCCAGGAAAGCTGTGGTGGAGAACGGTGGGACTCCTATTCAGGTGAATACAGCTTACAGATGTTACTTTAAGACACAGAAAAAACACTTTAAAGAGAGGCTAAACTAGGTAACTATGAAAGAGTGGTCTTCAGTTTTCAACATGATGTCTGTAAGGCCTCAAGTAGATAACCCACAAAACTCCCAAAGTTTGGGTTTTTTTGTGATTTTGAAGAAAACAAAACTGCATACCAGTTTATATATGCAAGCAAGCAGACAAAATTGGAGTGTACTTGGAGAAGTAGTTAATAAGCATTCAAAGTGTTGCCCAGCTCTTTTTAAGTTATCATGTCACTGTTACACAAAATTGTTCATGCTTTGTCTTGATTTTGTTTGCCTTGCTTTTTTGTCCCCTAAGAGTACTTGGGCTCTGTAAATTACACTCTGTTAGGACATACACGTAGCAGAGGATTCAAACTGTATAGCTTATGCTGCACTGCTGCCAAACTCCAGTTTGGTTTGCACTTCTATATATGCAGAGCTGAAAGTTAGGCTGTTTTTTGAACTGATTCACAAGCAGGTCACACAAATGTCTGCCCTGAGGGTGACTTATCTTACTTGAGAAATACGGGTACTGCATACTGCATTAATGCTCTACTTCATGTCTGTCAAACCACTTAAAGCTGTGTTTGTGGCACTTATTACCTGTATAAAATAGTCTTTCTAGTGTTTAAAATCCCTCTGTGGTAATTAGAGCTGCTTACTAGAATCAAAGTGAAATAGCCTTGCACTGAAATTGGAGTAGAACAGACCGCTTTGTCCGGTACGCTCAGTGCTGGTGACACGTAATATACTGACATATCTGGCAAGAATACTTGTTTTGAAGTACTTCTAAGTGGTTCTGGGTAACAGAACCAGACACTATCTTTTTAAAATGTTTTCTGCAACTTCTTTTTTTTAGCGTTGCTTTGCTAGTTCTAAATAGCTCTTTGAATCTCAAGGTGAAATTGAGATTAATAATAAGTACATAGGGGGTGGGTGTCTCTGACTACTGCATTCTTGCCAAAGGAATCCTTTTAGAATAACTGATGCTTCTGATAACCAGTTAGATGATCTAAAACAAATAAAAATGTCATCTTCTGCTTCAGTTGTGCATTCAGATCCAACCAAATAACTAAAATGAGGTCAGAAATTAGTAGTTGTTTTTTCTACAGCAAGATTCCAATTTGGAATTAACATTTATTTAGTTGGTACTGTAGTTGAGATGTGTGTAGAACAGATGTTTCCCAACAGCATATACAGTTATATATTTTTTTATAATTTTGCTTTGTGTTAAAGCATCCTGATTTGAAAAGCTTACTCAGAAACTGATTTCACAAGTTGTCTTTTATGCAGAGACTACATGATAATTTGAGGAATGCAAATATGCTCATTGCTCTAAGCATCAAATAAGTCCGAACCTTGAGAAGTGAGAATTACTGGGATGTATTATGTCAAGTGTTTTGTAGTTTAAAGAAAAGCAAACCTTGACTTGCTTCTGCACCACAGATAAAACTATCTTCTCTGTACAAATACCCCTGTCCTTACTGCAAAATAAAAAACTTTATTTGCCACTTATTTACCAAGTGGATAGTTCTTTGAAGCTTTCTCTTTATAGATGGTGGTAAACTTCATCCTTACCACCAAAGCTTTGATCAGAAGTCTTCTTATACAGGCATTTCTATGGGGCTATGAATTAATTTGCATCTTAATACTGTGTTATAAAATACCCTTTTTTCTGTCTATGTGCTAGCAACAGAGATGCAGTAGCCAGGACTGTCACTTGTCCACTAACCAGAGTTCAGTAATTTGCTCAGCTTTCCACAGGTACTTCTTGTGGAAAGAGTGGCTTGGTTTTATTTGAGACCAACCTTTCTGTTCCTTGCTTGATTGACTTACATTATTGGCTGAAAAAAGTGTTTGTTTAAATATGGAAGCCTAGCAGAAAAACAGCCTTGCTTGCTTCTGCAGAGCTTTGTCCCAGATAGAGCACAGAATCTGGGAAAATGGGAAAGGAAGCACCTGAAGAACCTTAATCTTCTGCTAGATATATACAGATTATGTGGGAAACCTCAGTTTATTCTCTTATAATGTGCCATTTCTTTCCATTCATTCTGCCCGATCTGATCCTCTTCAATCCTAACAATGGCTGAACAAAACTCTAAAAAGCCTAGATATATTTTATCTTGGAATATGTTTATATTCTAGAATTAGAGGTGTTGAAGTCTTTCTATTTACTGCTTGGGTCTCTGCCACTTGAAGTGACCTTTAGTGTTGGTGAGTGGTCCTTTCCTCCACAGAACAGCAGTGTAAGGAGGTGAGCCTGCTCGGGTTGTTTGATACCATAACTATGAGCTTAGAGGAGCTGGAGGCTCAGACTTCTGAACTGGGCTCCTCCGGCAGGAGGTGTATTGTTTAATGATCAACCCTG
This sequence comes from Acanthiza pusilla, assembly GCA_036630365.1. Classification (NCBI taxonomy): domain Eukaryota; kingdom Metazoa; phylum Chordata; class Aves; order Passeriformes; family Acanthizidae; genus Acanthiza; species Acanthiza pusilla. Next base: position 7,683,075 of record JAXCHO010000053.1, read on the forward strand.
TCTGTAAGGGTCCTCTTTCCCTCACCTTCATTGCTTCTGCAGCCATCTTTCTAATGGAAACATCAGTCTTTTCCATTGAAGCTTCTCCACCTCATCCTGTACTATGCTTTCAATAGCCTTGAAAACATGAAGAAACAGTTTTTGTTCTCCTTTTTTGTGACTGAATATGAGCAAAATGAGATTTTTATTTAGACTATCTTTTCTCTGACCTGTGTCAAAACCCAGAGTATTTTTGCAAGTTCATCAATAGGGAAGGGAAACTAAGTAAGTGTGTTTCAAACAATCAGTGTCTGGCAACATTTGCTATAAGGGCCTTTAATATTTTGGTGAGTATGGGATTGGAGACAGTAAATCTGAACACTGTGAGATTTAATCAACTCACTTCAGAGAGTAATTTTAAAACTGCAATTGTGTTACTATTGAGCTGTCAGTAATCTGTGTGTATTTGCATAGGCCTGAAGGGAACACCCAGACAAGGAGAACAAGCATTCAGTAACAGAGCAGCAGAAGGGAAACAAGGCAAAACTGAATGGAGACCGTCTTTCAGGGAATACTATGGAAGACAAAGACAAGTGGAATTCACAGTGGAAAGGTATGTATCATGCAGGGAGCACTAAGGTCCCCCCCAGAGGATCTTCAGGGGGCAGGTAGGAAAAATGTTCACATTGTTAAAACAGATCTAGTAGCCAGAGCGGGCTTGAAGGCATGGTTGCATTATAAGAGTGCAGGTTTCTTGCAACACTACTTAGTGCATGCCTGTCAGAGCTGTAGTTCCAGCTTCCTTGAACATTGAATTGGAGCTTTTTTGTTGAGTGTTAGAAATATAAGGCAAAACTGAAAAATGTAAAGATTTGAAACTGTACCCCCTAGTCAGCAGCATATTTATAGTGTTCATTTCTGAGCTCACAAACCAAGCTTTACAGAACATGCTGGAGGTTCCAAGTTGGATGATTTTACTGTTTAAATTGAAAATAGACCTTTGCTGTATTACTTACTGCTTGGACTGTGAATGCATATTGATTTTCCTTTCTTTGTAAGTACCAGAAAATTCCATGTAAACCTTTAACACTTCAGAGTGTGGCTGTTTTTACTTTAAACCACAATAGTTGATCTTTAACAAGTTGTCTGAAATTTTTAGCAGTTGCATATAAACCTGGATTTAGATGATGGAGCCATTGTATGATGAAGTTACGAAGATTTGACAGTTTTATAAAATATTCTTTATCTCTGTAATGTTTTCAGTGTTACCAATAAACAGCTGATCTTTCTGTTCCTGTTTGCTGTAATAATTCCTCCAGAACTCAGTTTGTCCATTTTTAATGACAAAAGTAAAACAATTGCAGTGTGTGCTGTATAAAGATGCATTCTAAAAATTGTGCACTAGCTGTTATATACTGATGTGTCCCACAGCTGCACAGGTGTAACAATATGATTTTTTTAATCTTGTTAACTGTTCTATAGAAACAGAAATCTGACTAGTTATCATCTTTTTAGACCAGTGGAAAGATTAGACTGTGAAAGACCAGTAAGAGGTCGTGGTGGAGGAAGAGGTGGAATGCGAGGTAGAGGAAGAGGTGGTGGAATAAACAGAAGTTTTGATGGCTTTGACCAAAAAAGAAGACGGGAACTTGAAAGACAAAGTGGGAATGATAAAATGTAAGTGTTCTATGTGCCGTTACTTACTTGGTATACAAGAAAATAATAGTCAACCCTGCAGTATTGTCCTTCAGGTATTCTGTTTCTTTCTACAATAGCCAGGTTGGCTGACAAAAAGTCAATACTGGTTTTAGTTTGAGGTCCAAACGCAAAAAAAGAAAGAAAGCTCTTAAACTCACAGAATTGTTTTCCTCTCTAGAGGAGTGAAACCAGATGACAAAAAGGGTGGAGATGGAGCTCGTAACTGCAGAGCAGTTAAAGATGATATGAGGTACATCATATACTTGTGCCTATTATAAATCATAGCTTTCTATGGCTTACCTTACATCATCATTTTCATCAATTTCATGTCCATTTTGAGTCTTATATGCATTACTTTCTATTATTGTCATGATTAATGTAATTTTACAGGTTTTTTTAACTTGGCTCCTTCATGATGGTGAAATTAAATTGAAGCAAAGGCACGATGATGTTTGTTCACTTAAGACTGCCAGAATCTTTTGACTGGAGCTGAGTTGTCTTTTAATGGAAATAAGTTATTGTTTTCTCAATAGTCAAATAAGTGGGACTCTGGTGTTTAATGAAATTGCTCAAAATGCTGATTATGAGATTCAAATTCAGTTAATAGGCTTAAAGTCCAGTCTTTCTTCTTGAGTTGTTATGGGTAGTTTCTAAATTGCAAAACTGTAGTACAATTCAGTGTGTCTTTGAAGGTAGTATTTAGCTGATTATATCCCTGAAGTACATTTTAAAGTGCTAGGAAAATCAATGGCACAATGTGATTAATGGACACTTGGAGTTAAAAAAAAAAAAAAAAAAACAAAAAAAAACACAAACCAAAAAAACCCCAGAAGTTTTCCACTGAGTTCTGTATATCTCTTAGTGGTACTGCTTTCTGTTCAAAATTGTTAAACCTCACTGATTATGCTGGCTTTTGTCCATTCTTTGCACCTAGTAGTATGTTACTCTTTCCAGTAGCTTTTGTTCTCATATATATCTTTAATTAAGGGCTGATAAAGAATGGAGAAAAGGCAGTGCTTTGAGCTTAGAGCAAGTATCTTTTCCATGCACACATTCATTGACAAAATAGATTTAAAAATAAAATTTTATTTAAAAATAAAATCTAACTTTTGAAACTTACTGGATGCAGACAATCATGCTAAAAGTTAGAAAAATACACACTTGATGAGTAATTTTTGGGTCTTGATTTAAATTCTTCTGAAAGGTTTAACTTTTCTCTGTTCTACAGAATTTCATACTAAGAGTAGATTAGGTAGGTACTCAGGCTTTTCATAGGATTGGCCAAGGTTAACATAATTTGGTTATGATACTTTTCTGCATTTTGTCAGCTAGTTTTGTACTATCTTCTGTAGTATATCAGGGTAGGCTTCATAAAGTTACAAGATATTCAGTGGCCCTTACTTTTTTCTCCCTGGTTAAGTTCTGGGTTTTGGTTATTGGGTTTTTTTGGGGGGGAGCTTTTTGGGGTTTTTTTTGTGGTTTTTGGGGGGGGGGGGTGTTTATTTTTGGGTTGGTTTTTGGGTTGGGTTTTGGGTTTTTTTTTTTGCTCAGTAACATCAGAACTTTTATCAATGCTGTCTTGTGATGTGGTAGAAGTGATATAAAATTAAAGCTCTCTGAACAATTCTAGAAGCATGTCTGTGCTTTAATTGTCCTAATTATGCATTGAAGCTAAAAGGTGTTAATTTTAAATATGTATGCCTGCTAGTGGAATGAAAATAAGTTGCTGCTGTCATTTGACAGTGAATTAAAGTCCATGTTACCAAAACCACAAACTTTAATTCTTCAAAAGAAGCAAAAACACAAACCCAAACATCAGTGTTGTACCATAATGATTAGTATTCATGATTAAATTATTTCATCCTCATGCATGCTTTTCAGTTCTGTTATTTAAAGGAAATAGAAGTTGTGTTTTCCTAATATTCCTCGTTTTGTTAGCTGTTCAACTAGTCACTAGATCTTTCTGCTTATGATCAAAGAGTTTTCCTTTTTTTTCCTTGACAGGAAATTCTGGAAAAAGAAGTGATGCATTGATTTTTTTTTTTTTTTAAATTTTTCTTTTCCCCCAGTGTGACTCATGAAGACTTTGTGGGGGTTTTTTTGTTTATTGTGTGTGTTTTGTTTTGTTTCAGTGGGATGGAACAGACTGCACCTATGGAAGAGACCGTGGAAACTCCTGAACAGCCAGGGACATCTGAAGGAGACCCTCAGAGCAAGTACAGTCAGACAAATATTTTCTTTCTAAATGCAAAGGAAACAATTAAGTCTTACTGATGTGCTTGTATTGAGGGGCACACTTGAAATGTAAACTGTTAAGTTTTGCTAATGCACGTATTTAAAAATAGAAAAGCTTTGTCTATATTTGAATATCGAAAATGCATCCCTAATTCTGACTAAAGCTTGATTTATACAGTTAGAGCTCGCATTTAATTGCACAGTGTTGCTTAACTTCCTAAGATTTGGTGATTTTTTTAAGGAGAAGCTACATGTTATATTTTACCTTTTTATCTTGGCTAATTTGTAAAAACTAACAGGCTTTTTGAAGTTCTCTAAGAAAATACAATCAAGGTGCCCATGCCATCATACAAACACATTTAAAATACTCTGAGTATTTTAATACTCTGAGATACTCTAAGTCTGCATTCATCAATCACTCATATCATGCAGATATCATCTGTTCTTGAGAGGGCATGGCAGAACTTGGAGGAACTTTCTGGAAATTCAGTGAGACTTAGAGAAATTGAGAGAGAAACCTGCCCCCTATCTTCTGGCTTTCATTCTAGTCAGTGTCACAGCAAATAAATGAACAATAGTTTAAGAAAAAGTAGCTGGAAAATCTTGCCCAAGTAAGAGACTTGAAGAATAATTAAATAGCAAATGATGAACATTTCCTAATGAGTGAAAGATGGTCAGTGCAGTATGTTAATCTCTTTTGTTGCTGTGAAGCCTTTTTTTTACCTCATGATGCAGCTCCAGTTATTAGTGATATGAGTTAATTTCTTAATTATAAAATTAACTAGACTACAAAACCCATTTTATGTGTTCAGGCTGGTTAACCCTGTAGGAAGTTCAGTTGATAGAGCTTTGATTCTTTTAATTTTAGAGTAGCTCTTAATATATAGCTAAAGGTGTATACACATGGGGAAATCTGACTTTGAATGACTTATGAATTTCCAAAAAACCTTTTCTAGACTAACTTAGGTCAAATGGGTATTTATTTCTTCTTCAATTCAAGCTCTGTGTAGATATGTCCCAATATCACTTTCTTGTAGAGCATAATGTGTGAGAAGGATATGCAGTGGAGAAAGTCTCTGGCAGAATCTGCCAGTTATCTTTAATTCTTTCACCATTCTTAGAGGTCATTAGGTGTTCAGTCAGACTGGGAGCCTTTCTGGAGATTTTACTGCAGAAAAAAAGGTGGTTTGTTTTTTTGGGTTTTTTTAAAGATTAATTTAGGAAAAATTCACTGAAATTCATATGATTCAAGAAAGCAAGTAACCTTCAAGTACAAAATTCTGCACTGTGTACTCTTTTCAATGCAGTAAATACTGTCCCAAAGGCTTACAATTCTATATATGAAACATGAGTAACATACATGAGTAACATATATCTCACTGCACTTACCTTTCAGGGCATGTCAGCATGGTGGCCCTATGTATTTTAAAATAGGAGGCAACGTGTGAATAGGGCCTAGGTCATTAGGGATGAATATATGGCATACACCTTAACAAGATGGAATTGTTGTTGTTTTAATGTTTAAAAGCAAAAGCTGGTAGGATATGGTGTTCAGGCTTTAGGATTTAAAGGTCTTACATGCTTGGGTTTCCTCTGCTGTCCAGATAACACAAGTTTGGCTGCTGTCTGGTTTTGCTACAGCCTCAATATTATAAAGGGTTGTGTGTTTGTTTAGGCTGCTGCTAGGATCTTTCTCATTTTGACTCCTTGCAGTGACTGCAAGGAAACCATTTATTTTCTACTGTTTTATTGCAGTTGTGTGCTTGCATTGAGAGAGAGATTGAAGACCTGGATTTGTTTCTTCTTTCATTCTCTTGCTCTTGTAACTGTTTTCATTTAAAATTAAACCTAAAAGAATGTAATCCTGGAAGGCGTTGATAACCTGTCTGCACTAAGATGCTGTGTAGCTTTCTGGTGTGGTACTGTCTAATTTCAATGCAACTCTGGAAAAGAGGTTCTATGGGCTTCTGTAACCTATAAGGTTTTGCCTTTAGGATTCAGTTTTGCCATTCCTGAGCTTCTGTTTGCTGAGTGTTGTGGGATAAGGCCTTCTTGAATACTTTTATAATATAAATCAAGTTGGTTTTCCCCATATCCTCAAATTTTCTTGAGTGTATCAACAATATTTATCTCTAGTTATATTATCCCAAACTGCATGCTAATAATTGGGGGTTGTTTTGCTGCAAAAGCAAAGCCTGACCTTAACCCTGTACAAAATACACAGGTAGTACAGAAGTATAAACTTTCCTCCCAGCTGCTTTCTGTTGAACTTTTCTTCACAGTCCAAACAAAGTAACGCTTCTGTTGACCAATTAAAAAGTAAATTTTTAATTTTATTTAGTACAACACATGGGCTAATCAATTCCTGTTCTTAAAGGTATTTGCAGAGCTTTATTTGGTCTGCGGGGTTTTCTTATATTTATTCTCATGTGACAGTCTTCCTTTTTGGTGGAGCTGTGTATCATTTTGTTTATGTAATAGGAAGCTTTAACAATTTATCTTCAAGTTTTCTACTTAATTGTTGTTTTGTCTTATGTTGTTTAACTTTAGATTTTACTATAGCCGCTGATAATGCTTTTGTAAATAATGTTTACTGGGAGAGCTTCATGTGATTGACTTCTTGATAGAAGCTGGCTGAGCATTTGCTTTGTGCAGCTGAATAATACAAAAACGGATCTGAGAGAGATATGCTGTCATTATTTTTAATGTTATGAAAATAATAGCAGAATAGCTAAGTTAAACTTCTTTCCATTTGCATTTATTCTGGTGAAAAGGTATTTTGTTTACTGTATGCACAGTAATCAAGGCATAGTTAGAGGTGGTGACCTCAGTGGTCATCCATTGAAAACACTGAGGCAGTAGGAACCATTACTGAAGGCTCTCATTTAGTGATTTAGTTGGACTTTCATTGTGAATTCAGTCTGTTCATGTCCAGAGGTTGTGCTTAGTTGTCTGGCAATGTTTTGCAAGCATCATGCTGTTGTGCCAAGGAACTTATTCATTTGATTAATGAAAATGCACACCAAGCAGTTCCTAAAAATGCGTAAGATTAGAAGGTAGAAAGTAATGCACAGAATGGACTTCTGTGCTGGTTTGGTGCCCAAAATAACTTGCTGCAATTGAGTTTCTGTCCAAAATGTGATATGTAGGTTTCTGTTGTGCTTCACTCATAGGTGTTTCCCCTTGGGAGTCTTGACATCGTAAAACAAATTTGTACTGCTAATAACCTAGCAGTTAAAACCATCCTTTGCAGTGAAAATCAAACTGTACTTTGCAGTTGAAAAAACCAAATATTTGCAGTGTAAATCCAAAAGTATTTCCTTTGGAACTGCCAAGTGGATGTTTTTGATTGTATGTGTACTTTCCAAAGCAATAGCTCTGTTTGCTTTTTGAGAGATTAAGTTGCTGTGTGGTCAAATGTCCTCATGTTATCTTACGATCAGCAATTTAGACCTGAAAGGGGTCTTTCTGACCCAAGGCACAACCAATTTTCGTTGTCACTTCTCATACCTGTCTAGTTGATTTTAATGTACTCTGCTGATGGAGATCTCAGTGTCCCCTGATGATCTTTCTAATACTTGGAAAATAGAAGCTGCTGTGTTAGGTTTTTTCCCCCCTGAGTGTCTTGCCTTAATGTCATGGTTATGCAAAACTTTTTTTTAGCATTGTATTTGTTTCCTTTGCACATCTTTAATGGCTTACCATGTACATCATGTGTTTTAGACCTCTGTCTTGCAGTGCTATTTTGGACTTCTCACCTGTTCCCACAGGTGACGAGTGGAAAAGAAGTTTTGTCTTACGTATCTTGTCTTATCTCTGTGTGTCTTACAGACATAAAACCTGTCTTTACAGTTCAAAAATATGCAAGGCAGCCTCTGACATATTCCGTATGTTTTTCTAGAACATATCATCATTGTACTTAGTGACAAATGAAAATTTGACTAGGATTAATCTGGTTTTGCCAAGTGATAAATACTGTCTCCTTGTCTGTTATTACATTGGAAAAAAAAATTCAAGGAAGCATTTTGTGACATTAACAAAGGATATGTTAATAATTACCTGGAAGATCCCGCAGTGTGATCATAATATCTTTTTGATGACTGAGAGCTACACTGAAACAGGAATTCATCTCATATTGTCATTGTGCAGTAAGTCAATGAAACCATTCAATTGAGGTGTTTTAAAACAGCTCACTGTGCTTTTTTTTTTTTACAGTGGCCGTATTTGCTAGGAGTAAATCCACTATTAAACTGTAGGGTTAAGAATATGCCAGATCAAAAGGCAGAGTGATTTTGGCTAGAATCTAAGTGCTTGAATTTAGGATGAGACTGATGAGTACTAATACAAGAGGCTGCATATAGCATTTCTTCCTATGACTAATTTCAAACAGTACATAAACATATATTCTAACTTAAATGTAAGACTATCACACGTGAAGTTACTGTGGCAAATAAGTGAAATTAAGGACAATGATTTGGTGAGAAACGTTCTAAATGCTTTTTTTTTTTAGTATCTTTACTTTGGAGATTAGTGTTCTTGTTTATCCTGGCATGTTGCAAGCTTATGGTTTTTACTTTAAAACTATGAACCTCTAGAGTTGGTGAAGGAGAGCCAGTGGAAGAAGTGGTTCAAGAAATGACATTAGATGAGTGGAAAAGTCTTCAGCAGCGGAATCGACCAAAGTCTGAATTCAACATCCGGAAGCCAGAATCCACTGTTCCTTCCAAAGCAGTGGTGATTCACAAGTCAAAATATAGCGATGATGTAAGCACTGCCTTAGGAATTCTGTAAACTCTCCTTTATGCCCAGGGTTAGGAAACTGTTTCTATTATTTTCCTACTAGTTTTAGAATAATCTGAATAGGCAAGAAAACAGTATCTAAACTTTATTACTCTGATGACATATACCCCAAAACTAGCTTTAAACTGTGTTCAATTTTTTTGTCTCATATCATCGCCCCTATTTTCCATGGAAATACATAATGTATCAAGTTGTTCTGACTTATGGCTCAGCCTTTGCAATATAAAATCTGTGTTCCTGCTGCTGCCACCTCTATAGGTCTGTGGTAATGCTTCTAGAAAAACTTGGTTTATGAAACTTGGTTTACTATACACTTCTTTTCCGCAGTTTGAATCCTGTTTAACTTACTTGCCAGTATACATTTGCATGTATCTCATTGTGCACTTGGAAATAAGAAAATTTTTTTAGGTTTTTTTGCTTGGTTTTTGGTTTTTTTTGTTGTTGTTTGGTTGGAGTTTTTTTGGTGGTTGTTGTTTTGGGGTTTTTTGGGTCTTGCTTCTCAGAACTAATTCTGGAGAGCTTGTGGTGCTGCAGTGTGCAACCCTGCACCACTTCCCCTAAATTTTATTCCATGATATTATTTAGATTTAAATTTCAGGGAGAACTACTAATTCTGAGGAGAGAGGGGAAGCTTTTTTCAGATTCTAGCTTACTTGGATCTCAGATTTTGGGGGTTACAGAAGTACGTGCTTATAGTCTAGTGTGATGGAATTTTGATCCTTGGAGTCTTCATGCATTTATGAATGCACGTGTCTTTTCTCAAGTTGTAATATTAACATCAGAACTTGCTTAATCACTTTAGATCATTGAGCCTGCATTCTTTTTAGTGAGACTTTTAAGGTCAGAGTTACCATTATCCCCTCTTTGTTTTCTGAGGGAGGTAGTGGTAGGGGGTGGGGAGACTATCTTCCACAAACTGGTAATATTAAGAGATCTTGTTAAAATGAACACAGAACAGGAGGTACAGGAACTGTGTAACACAGACAAGTGAAATCCCTGAATTAGGAATTGAGTAAGTGACTCATCATTGTATGGGATGAGTTAACATATACTTTATCATTACTACAGTCCACATTAAAGTTATGCTGGGAAATAGTCTGACATCCACTGGGTACCAGGAACACAGTTAAAGCAATAGTAATCTCATTGCTGCAGTTGTGTGTCACCTGATCAGGTGTCGATCAGGTAGCTTTAGTGTGGCCTTTTAACCATTACTTGGAGATAACTGTACAACTAAGTAGCTTAGGTCTGATTCTCTAGTCCCTTTGAAAACCTGCTAGATTATATTTCTGAAAAACCTCTTCAATATTAGGGAGCTGGTACAGAAGCTTTTGTTGTCAGGAATCTCTGAGCCACCAAAGAGCTATCCCAGGCATCTGGGAAGCTGCAATTACCTCATCTATGTTAAAATCCTGTGCAAGTTAAGGCCTGTCTTCTATTCCAGAGGCCATCTTGGTTCATCTGCTGCTTAGTCTGTAATACAAGTGTGTATGTGTATCTGGGAGGGAATAAGCTCATACATGGAAACTGTAGGCTCTGACCAAATCTTTTTTTTTAGTTGCCAAAAGAAAACTTTGAAGATGATTCTCATGTCTTTCGAAAACCAATGAATGATATAACATCTCAGCTGGATATTAATTTTGGGAGTCTTTCTCGCTCTGGCCGTGGATCAAGAGGAGCACGTGGTGGTCGTGGTCGTGGCAGAAGACCTGAAGAGACAGGACCTCAACCCCAAAGAATGGTAATGGATTTTATTCTATTTGTTGGTTTTTGTTGTTGTTGTTTGTTAATTTAAAGATTTTTTTTGTGTTATTGATGGTGTTTGTGTGTATGTCCTACCCCTTTCTGTGTGGAATTTTGATTTCTGTAGTAGCAGACTTGTTTCTTATTTCTCTTATAGTATGCTGTCCTGCTTATTGAGTTCCTGGTCTGTATTATCTTACTTGAAATGAAATACTGATTCAGGCTCTCAACTCTTAACATATACTTTTGAAAAGGTCTGGTTACTAGGTGCTCTAATGGTAACTAGAGGACAGGATGCAATGAGGATTTGTTTCTGCAATGAGTTTTGATACAAATTGGGAAGTAATTAAAATTACTAAAGGCTTGTTGTATCTCTTTGAAAAATTTCAGTGTAGTACAGTAATACTTTGATTACTGACAGTGAGATCAGTAAATCTGTGATTCTACAGAATGATTTATGAGTTCAATATAACAATTATAAAAAACTTCCACTTACCTTCTCCTTTGAAGAAAAAAAAAGCATTTGCACAGTGGAAAATGACATCTTTATTCTTTGTACTAGCAGAAGCTTTTCTGTGACTAAAATGCTTTAAGATTGGGAACTTTCAGAATAATATGGAAGTGTTGATGCATTTGTTTCATCTGAAAGAAAAAGGTTCTTTATAGTAACAGATCAGTGAGATTTAATCTACAACCCAATATGTTCGGTAGTTCTAGAACGTAAAACTATAGTAATGCTGCTTCTAAAAATATGCAGTATTTTGCTTGAGACTGCTTTACTTTTTTTCTTCATTCGGTGCTGCAGAACTTGTGACCTTCTGGTCCTCTCCAGGTAGTAGATTAGCATTATAAATACCTTCACACTGAAAAAAAAATAGTATGTTGTTGTTGAGACAGGTATGACACGTAAAAAACTCACTACAACAGCTTCTGGTCAAAGAAAAGAAACTACTCTTTATTTTCCAAGGCCTTTTTATACTATTTCTAACATTTCTATCATACATGCATTGACTCCCAATTCACCACTCCACAATATCATTGGATACTTGTAGTTAGAACAACATCTTGCAATAACGCCAGCTGCGGGAAGTCGGGTATCGTTGTTTATGAATTCCTGCTTGTTTTTAAGCTAAAATTGATGCCTGTGAACCCAGACAAACAATCGGTTCCCACAGCAAGGTAGTTCTCACTACATGCCTACAGTTCCTACAATAGTAGGCGTAAGTTCTGAGATAAATGTTTATCATTTGTGATAGTGATAATTTGACTAATTTGACTAGTTAGTAGCATTTGAGTAGAATGAGCCCTTTTGAGGGTAAAATATGTATATGTAGCTGTCAGATACTTTTGAAATGCATTCATTTATAAATCTTTCCTACTTTATAGGTGCAACTTGTTGCTCCAAATCCTGATGATCCTGAGGATTTTCCAGCTTTAGCTTGAAGAAGCGTTGTGAATGGTGGTATCTCCAAGTTAGTTTGTAACTATGAAGAGACCAGCTTTTTGCTGGTGTGGATTAAGGAAGACTGTTTCCTTCTGGAAAGTTGTTTGGGTGTTTGGTGTGAAATGATTGCAGCTGTCTGATAACAGAGTTGAGTTCTGGAAATATGGGTGGACTAGGATCCTGTCATAGGTTCCGGTGTCTGCCTCCATTTGTGAAACCTGTGGGAGGGCTTACAGTACTTCCCTACTAGACTTCAAGGGAAGTTAAAGGGAAGAGTGTTTAAAAATGTATATATAGAGATTATATCAAGTTCTCCATGACACCATGGTGAAATGTAAACTGTATAACACGATCTACAATTGGGATTCAGACTCAATTTCACTGTACATTTGAAAGCTCTTTTTTTGAGTGAAGTGTGTATTTCAGACAGTTGCAAGTTGCAGTTCTTCAGAGTTTGGCAAATAAAAGAAAGTGCACATTGGTTTGGGTTTGAGGTATTATTTTTAAGAAGTCATAGTGGTGGGTAGAAGTTTTTGATATTTGGATGTAGTCTGGGGAAAAAAAGGGGGGGGGAAACCCCAAACCCCAAACAGCAATTTGTACTCACCAAAAAAAGGAAGCCTTTCTAAATGGGAGTGATCTTTAAAATCAAGGCAGCACAAATGCCTTGAATTGACACCTAACCATAGTTCTGCTTCAGTAACAAGATATAGTCTGCAGTTACTTTGAAGATAAAATAAGAATTTTGATCTAAAGACAGAATTAAATTATTAAGTAAGCTTTTAATTTTAGCAGGACCAACTACAAACTAAAATGTTTCATGCCTTACCCAGAAGTTTGTGATGTTGGGTATGATTTAACATACTTGAGCCAGATTTTTCTAACTTGTTTCCTGTCCAAAGGGACACTCAGAGCCATTCTGGGGGATCTGAGAGAAACAAGAAAATGGTGCCAGAGGTGGTGGCAGAAGGAAATGAGGACAAGCACACTGGACATTTTGGAAGTAGCTGTCAGCCTCACAGGAGTCTTCAAATGCCTGGTCAACTTCAACATATTCTTTCAATTTACTGGGAAAGGAGATGAATAGAAACCTTTCACTTTTTCCAGTTCTGTGCCTCACTTCTAAGCAGTCTTCTTTGAGAGCAAATAGTGGATGAGACTTAGAAGAAAAAGAAGTTTTGCTTTGGAGTAAGCTCTAAGAATACTCAGAATCGTAAAACACTTCTCACTTAGATGGCTTTACTCAAATAGGATGTAATCATCCTAGAGACTTTTCTATATGCTCTGAACAGATGGTCTGCATAGTAGTTCAGCCCAAAGGATTTTTTTTACATTGTTCAATTACTTAAATGACAATTTGCTATGAGATTTTTGTATTCTGCAAGAAATTAATCTTAGTGGCATAGAGATGCTCTGACTTATAGTAGGAAGAATGTGCAAAAGTGCTGGTGTTAGAGGAACCCATGCTGCTGCTATTTGAGTAGTTGAACTGGATGAAATAATGCATGACTCCTTCACTTTGTAGTCACAAGGTGTTACTTGAAATCACTACAGTTTCAGATTTAACTACTGCTGCCCTTTTTGTAGGTTTTATTAGTTTCTGCCAAAAATGGCAATTTAATGAATATGGAATAGACGTGATTTTGTCTGTGGGGTTCTTGGAGTATTTTGTTCTTCCTTTCCTGATCCCATTTTCCCATTGGACAGGGAAGAATGTGTCTGAATTTTTATGTATGTTTTTACTTGCTGGGGTGAGTGTATGCATAGATGTGGAGAGCTTCTTGGCAGGGCTTGCTTCTATTTCCTGTCATGTTTTGAATGTAGCCTTCTCTTCTACTAAGACTTCTTTTTGCTAAGGAAAGTGGTCATATGCTTAAAAGTAACTCCCCCCTTTTTCTACTAAAAATGTGAAACTTTTCTATACTGTGCTACTGGGGAAAAAAAAATCTGCTGTAGTGTATTTGGTTTAGTTGACTGTTCTCTGGGAAGGCTGAGACAATTATATTATTTTTCCATCTTCTTCCTGCTGTTGCAAAGTTGTTGTTTATTCCTCTAACTTTGCCTTTCAAAACAGAAGGACAAATAGGTTCTTTGGGGAATGCTTTTAAGGACTTGTGAAAGTGTATCTGTATCGTCTACTTTTAGTCATCAGATTGTTAAACTCCTGGTTAAAAGAAAAAAAGGCTGATTACAAGACTGTTAATTAATCAGTCAACCAAAACTAAAAAATACAACCAATTCAACACAAAACTTTGTGACAATGAGATTTAGTGTAGTTGATTACTGCTTAAACCAGTAGTTTCTTAGAGCAGCTGTGTGTGACAATTTTATTTTTCAGTTTGTCAGGCTTCAATATGGCTTAAGCATTTCTCTAGCTGATCGTATATCCAAGTACAGGGAAGAACTTATTAATTGTGATGACAGTGATGCAGTTTCTTTGCCTAGCTGTGATAAGAGAACTGTATGTCTCAGTCATGTGTCATATTTAAGGTACCAAAATAGCTGTATCTGTTAAACACATATTTGGTGCTGTCACTCCTGGTCTAGTTTTACTCCTTCATGTAAAGCAATTGGTAGCAGGTGCAAATATATACATAAGCACTAGTAGAACATGGCATGCATATTAAGAAAAGATTAAATTGTGTTGCAGATCTTAATCATGTTACACTTTAATGCGCTACTACCAGTTACTCTTCGGATTAATGTAGTGAGTGGCCTAGGAAAATCTGCTACATTTCAGGTTCAAGTTTTAGATTAATGCAAGTTGCAGGAAGTTTGCAAAGAAAAGAATTCACATCTCTCCATGGCTGTCATTTATATGTGATAGTGTTGATATGATGTAGTTCACTTGAATCATATGCAGTACTATGGTTTAGGACTGGCAGGAGTATATTAATATGGAAGTGCCTTTAGGGGAAAGAGGAAAGGAATGTCTGTGCTTAAGAATACCAAAGAATGAATAAAGACTCAGAAGTAAAAAGCCCTGAGTGGATAAATAGGGATATTGTGCAATTGAGCCTATAGGAAATGAGCTTTCAGCTCTCGTTACACTGTTTTGTGTGAAAAAAATACCTTGGGAGTATGAGCATGCTTTGGGCCCAAACCCAAAATCTGTACCTCTAGTACGCTTATACCATTAAGATTATTCTTGCACAATTTTCACTTTTTTTTCCCCCCAGAGCTGTCACAGGCACATGTCCACATACACACATATTCATACAGAAAATGAATGTATGTGTATACACACACACACATATATGTATTTATGCAGTGTTGAAAGTAACGCAATGCTGACTCATTATCAGGGGATCAGTAATTGAATGTGAAACATGATTATCTTTGCATAAAAAGTACATTTCAATCACTGAATAATGGGCGTGAAATTAGAGCTTTTTCAGTCGCGTATGTTGAGCAAGTACTGAACAGTCTGTGCTTAGACCGGGGGAACCTTCAGTTTTGGAGGGAGTAACAACTGTTACACTTTGTGTTACTTAGAATTTCACTTAAAATACATTATATCTTCAACAGGGTTTTATTTATCTGAAAACAAATGCCTTTTTGAATATGTGATACAAGTGTTGCAGATAGGTGTGTCTTCAGAGCAGTCTTAGACACTGCATCACATTTAATGACAGTGTTACATTGGAGATAAACTAGCCCTAAATAAATTGAGTGAAGTTTCTACTCTCCCCCTTTATCTGCCTTATCTGCAGTTAAAAATATGAAGCAGACACAGCAGTAAAGGGAAAAGGGTACAAGGAGTGTGTATAGAGTGTACCAGGGAAGGGAAAGGGTATAAAATGCATTAAAGGGGTATAAAAAGAAAAGACAAAAATCACCAGCATCAGTGTGACTATTCATAATCCATGTTCTGTTGTCTCTATGATGTTTTACTGCTGTAAAATCGCAATGAGCTGTTGCCTGGCAATAGTAGTTCCTCTGTATAGATTTGAACAGTAACTTACTATTTGAATGAAAGTTGCTGAATTTTGCATAATTTAATTAGCAGGATAGCTCTGCCAAAACATAACAGCAAGGTACACTTTTTTTTTTCTTGCCAGAAGAGAATAGTAAGTTGACATACTATAATCCAGGAATTCTGTACTTGCTAGTTGTTTGGTTAGTTGTTCTATTGCTTATGGATTGAGTGCTTCTTTCGAGAGATTTTCCTGGCTCTAGCAAAGACTGAACCGTAGAAGCTATTGTGGGAAAAGTAAAACCTAATAACCTTTTCAATGAAGCTTCTTCCAGAGTGAAAAGATGACTCAGAAGCTGGAAAGGTCTGATCAGTGGGAGGAAGGGATGGAGCTCAAACAAATCAACATTAAACTTTCACTTTAAAACAGTTATGATACTGGTGTGAAAGAGATGGACAAAAGGCACCTAGAAGAATGACAACAGGACAAATATCACGTGTTGCAAGCCCTGACTGGAGATTCAGTCCTGTGAGCATGCCATTTTGGGAAGAATGGTGAAAGATCAATCTAGTAATAGCAGAACATGAAATTGGGAAGAAATACAAGGGAGTCTAGAGAAAAGCTGTGTTTGAAGGTGGGATAATGAGGAGGTTGAACCCTTCCACTGAGTAGAAACCTAGAAATTTGTTCTGCCATCTTAAAAGAATGACATCAAACAAAGCACTGATAGAGGCAAAAGCAAGCTCATAAGGGTAAGAAGCGATGTTTCAGAACTTACCTTCCTGCTGTTGGCATCACTCTCACTTTGGATTTTCTTGCATCAGTAATAGCTGATGCCAAAGGTCTGTTCCCATTGTGCTGTCAGGGTACAAGGACTTTGGGATTTGCCACTTTATCCTGTTTGTGCTGTAACTGAGTTGCAGCTGCTGGCATGGGTGGAAGAGCTGGGAGTTGGAGGTGCTAGTGACACAGAAGAACTATTTACATGCTGCTGTGCTCCCATGCAGTATGACCACCACATGCTGAATTGAGGGCTCGAAACCACCAGCAGCTTGGCCTGTCTGGACTCTTTAGCAGCCCTGTGGACTAGCACAGAGTTTGATAGGGAGGACATGGAGCAGGAACGGAGGTGTTTAAAGGACAGATTTTCTAGATGCCTTTCTCCATCCCCTTTGTGACAGTCCAACACTTAACAAAGTTCTGGGAAATATCCGATGGATGGAGGGTGTCATGTTTAATACCAGATTTATTTACTTCATGTCACATGGTATTTCTGGCTTAGAGTGATAGAGAGTATACTGAAAACACACAAATGTATGTTACACTTAACACAGCCATCACAATACACAGTTCAGTCACAATACCAATGTAACTTCCTATGTAGTCCCTATGAAATATATCCTCACTGTCACCATGTCAGGTGTCCCCAGGTGTCAGGAAGGTGTGGGAGGGTTGATGTCAGTTCAAGCCCACTGCTCTCTTTGAAATTATTTTGGAAGTTGTCTGGGTCTTACAATCTGTGTATTCATTTTTCCCATGCTGGTCTGGTCTTCACTCTTGCTAAAGAGCTAGTGGTTGATCCATTCAACCTTTGATAGCGATTTATCCAAAACAAAGGCTGCCCCATGTTCCCTCTGAGATAAAGTCATTTTCACAACTGCTCTGGTTCATCACTCCCTGAGCTTCAAAAGCACATCACCCTTGTCTATGTTCTCTTGGCCTTATTCCATTTTTAGGACTTACTGATCGGTCACATCCTTCTAAAACTAACCCCAAAACCAGAAGTGCAAATAAAGAAGTATCTCTTCCTCCACAAACCCTTGGTGAGGTAGGTTTAAAGCATGCAATTTCTCTCTAAAACCAGACTAGGATTTCATGTCTAAACAGTGCATCATTTTTACTATGGCATGTTTTTGTCTACTACATTAGCAATATAGAAACTGCAATGCAAAGAAGGCTAACCAGACCCAAAGCAAAGTTATTCAGAATGGCTGTGAACAGATTATTCTTGCAGCACATTAACTTCTCAATGGAATTGACTTTGGCCACTGTTCAGTTTTTCTCTGTGGGATTCTTTTAGTCCTCTGCCCAATGCCAGTACTCCTTAAACTGCTAATGATATGATAGGGCTTAACTCTATTTTCCTGTGGGCATCACATGCATAAATTGGTGTTCTCCCAGACAAAAGCCATCAGTCACTCTTCATCAGGCAACTTGTTTGTCAGGAAAAGGTGTTTACTCATGTAAGTTTAGAAACGATCACCTTACAACAGAAGAACACATTTTTAACTATAAAATGGTATCTTTGAAGCAAGCAAAAGTTTACTTGTTAACTGGGCTCTTCTTGGCGTGTGCAAATTCTGCATTTTTCTAATGTAGGTTAAGGTAAGGGCAATATGAAGTATTTCAGTTAGTATTTTTTGCTGTTGGATATTTTTTTAGAAGACTAAACTAGGCCATCACCTGTGCTTGTGCAAAAATCAGTGTTCCTAAAGATTTAGTTCTTTTAAGAAGCCTTCACTGTCATGGTAAGTATTGAAGTATATAGTATTTAAGATAATGCTTGTTTCTAAAAATTAATACCATATAATCATAGAAGAAGAAATAACTAAAACCCCATTGTTCTTACTGTGCTTTTTTCACTGTGTAACAGTATCTCAACAATTCAAATACAGTTACTGTTTCCCAAAGTGAGTACCCTGAAATGTGGAGTTGGAAGTTCTCTATTTTTGAAATTTTAGAAGTATGTGTTTTAAGAATTTGTGCTTTAATTAAAAGTTTTCAGGCAGCTGAGTGTGTTGTGCATTTTTTCAGTGCATACATGAGTCAGTCTGGTACAGATATGATGGCTTTGATCAGTTTTTTTTGAATACTAGAAATAAAACAGAAAACAAACTTCTGATTATTTTTTATTTTACACAGTTCACGTTTACACTTCTCACCATTCAGTATTTTGTATAAAATCAAATGAGACACAAATGCATATTGAACTAATTCATATCACAAGATAATATGAAGCTTTATCTTAAAAATACCTTCAGCAAAATAAACTTTCATTCTGTCAGTCCAAGTTAAAAAAATATGATTAGAAATATACAGTTTAAAAATGATGAGGATGAACAGTACTGATTAGTCAAGAAATTTCAGACCTTGACAGCCTGTACTTGAGTTTATGTACGACAGTCTGCAAACAATTAATACAAAAACTGCAGTGCAACAAACTGAACATCACATTTATGTTTTGTTTTGTTTTTTTTTTCTACACTCTCTTACTGTTTTAAATCAGCAGCGCTCCCTCTACTGTCATACTGGGGCAAAAAGACAAGGTCTGGGTTAACATCTGAGTTAAGTTTTTGATGCTGTAATGGAAAGTAGCAATTTGACCCAAGATATTACAGCTTTTGAGCATGTAGTATCTTTTGAATTAAGAAACGGAGGGAGAATCCCTCTGTCACATATTTGAAAGAGGAAGGAATTTCTTAGGAAGATCTCATACCTGATGACAGCAGAAATAACTTCATTCAGCTGCTGTATTGTACAATGGTGATGCAGCTGCCACAACACATTCCATTTTGGCACATAATACTTCACAATTCAGAAAAAATTTAGAAACCAAGGACTTCTGCACCCATGCCCACTCTTCATTCTTGTACCTAAGACAACTTTGGTATGGTATATTAAAAACCTTACACGAAGTATTCAAAATTCGTAACAAACTAAGCAGTACAAGTAGATGGGACACAATGAGGTAATGAGCTAATTTTCCACATAAGGCTGTTTGGAAAGTTCAGATGTAAAATCCCTTTGACATTGATGTGTTTTTCACTAAGATACTGGCTGGTGGACGGGGTATCCTGAAACACACTGATGCCAAACGTGCAGTTTTGGTTTAGCTAGAGTTGCTATTGTTTGTGCATTTGTGCTACGCAAATTTACTTCTATAAACCTAAAAGTGCTAATGACTCTGCTGGTTACTTTAAAAGAGGCAAATTGTAATTTAAAATTTGGAAGGGGTAAGAAAGAGACCAATGAACTTTGGGTTTAAAAAAAAAGATGCTAAAAGCAGCTCAGCTGAGAGAAGGGCAAAGCCAAACACAGTAAATATTACTAAATCTTGAACTACTTACATCCTTTCTGCTTTCCAAGATGAGAATTTTGTTCAAAAATAAAGATTCATATTTGCACAACAGACCTACTCTTGTGGTTACCTGTACTTCAAATTTTGCACAAATGGCTTACTAAAAGACCCCAACCAACCAGAAAAACCAACTCCAACCACAACTTCCCCCTGCAAAAAAAACCCTAAACAAACTAAACCCAGAAAGCCCTAAACCAAAACAACCCTAAAACAAAGAAACAACCCCTCAACCTCCACAAGCCCCATAAAACAAACCAACCAAACCCATTCAAACCCCAAGAAATTTTAATTGCCTTATCAGGATGAGATGAGTCCCTCTCTTAGATGCTTTTCATCTAGAAGAAAAGGGGGTGAAAAGGGGAGAAGAAAAAGAAATTCCAGTCTGAGCCTTCGGTGGTCCTTTATTTTGCACTAAACCTTTTAATTTGTATTCATATTTGCAGATTTTTACTATCTTAGTACACTGATCTTACCTGTAAGCTTACTTATATTTCACATCCCATTTCCTCTCCAATTCATGATGCTCTTGCTAGAACATGTTTTTAAATCACTGTGTGATATTCATACTGGTACTCAAAAACCATCAGCCTTATAGAAGGCTTAGTTTTCATTTAAAAGGATGTAGATTGAAACTAGTCACTGAACATTTACATTCATTGAAATAAAATGCTCCCTCTCACAGAGGTGATCTGCATCTTTAAAGACTTAAGTTACTCCATTATTAACATTTCAGATTTCTCCATTTCTTCTACTTTCTACTGTAAGAGTTACTAAATCAACAGAACTGAATCATATTTAAGGCTATGTGGTAACAGTCCTCATCTGAGGGATATGCAGCTATAACCATCAGTTGGTAGACAAGGGAACATCAGTTTTGAAATTTCATAATGTGAAAAGTAATAGGAAAAAACCATTGTAGTCCTCTGGATGGCAGTGGATGACAGTTTCAGTCTCAAGCAGATGACTCTAAAATTACACCCTTTTTTAACAGAGGTAAATTGTAGTTACTTAAGTGTTAGTTAGATGTCAAAATTTTTACCTGCTCCTGAGTTCCACTACCTCAGCTGTATGGCAACCTTCTACTCCCTTTTTTTTTTTTTTTTTGTGCTGCACTCATTAAGTGCCCCAAAGCTAAAAACCAGCAACACCCACATGTAACCGAGCATACCAATGAAATGTGGGGAGAATTCTTACCTTTTATATATGGTAATCTAAAGTTTCACCTAAAGGACTTGATAGGAAATGAAACAGTAATGACATTTCAATATGACAGCACTGCTTTAAACAGTAAATTGTTTTTCCTCCCCTTTAAAATCATACCAGATTTAAAGCAGTTGTAACTAGTTCAAAGAGCCATTGGTTGTGAACAACTAAAAATCTGTCACTATTAAAAACAAGTTAATCACCTACAATTAAGTTTTTCCTAAATAAACCATACAACCCTTGACAATAAAGCACTCTTTGGTGGACAATAGTTATATTGTGTACTCAATACTGCAGTTTCATAAAAAACTTCATACAAAGTAAGAAAGAACAGCCAATCAACACAGAAGAGTACCAATGCTATTAGAAAAAAAAGCTTTTGTGGTTGATTCTCAGACTCAAGTGAAGACTTCGGCCCAGTCTGAATGGACAACACAGATTATATACTTAAAAGCTCCCACCATCTTTTAATTTCTGCTGGTCAGCAGCTAAGTGATTGCCATCACAATTTATACACATGCATCATACGTACTAGCAAGCCCTCTTTATAATAGAGAGCTTAAATATTTACACCTGAGTCTAAATGTATATAGATTTTGTTGGTTTTGTTTGAGAAAGTGTTAGCACAGTAGAAAAAGGTCTACCAAGCATGTTGACAGTTCATTTTATTCTAAAAATAAGGAAGAGATTGTTCTATTTCATTTTTTGCTGAAAAATAGAGCCAAAGTGATCTTCCTTGAATTGCATCAAGTCCCCTCTAGTCATATCCCCTTCACTCCTGAATATGCTCTTCAACACTGGTGGCTTATTTGAAATTCAACGCAATACTGTTCTTGTCTTTGTGACGGATTGGCTGCTGAAATAAAACATATTTGAGGGAAAAAGTTAAAGATTACTCAGCATGTATTTCAAGCAAACATTTCTGGCAAGATAAAATGAGCAAATGGTACTTCAAAGAAAGAAACAAAAGGTAAAAGTCACTGCATTTAATAATATAGCAATGTTGATTGTCAAGAATGCAGAGATTGGTCTGATTAGAGCATATGAAGAAAACTCTGTTCCCACACAGAAATGCAATAATTTCATTAAGTGCATTTGTAAAGCATTCCGTTTCTTTTTCTCCCTCTGAGGTATCAGACTACAGGAAAAGTAGAAAGAACAGTAAAGAAACATTAATTCTTTTTAAAGCTAGGTTTAGATTACATATAGAAAAGTTCTGAATACTGCAGGTAGTTTTCAGTATTTGAACAAGGGTGCAGAAGACTGCTTTGTAATACCTAGCAAAGCAAAGGTATATGAGATTCTTAAAGTGTATTCCTCTCTTTGTTAGCTTTTGTGATATTCCTCTATACAGTTTTCATACTTTGCCCCCCATACTCCCCATTTTAATTTTTGTAATAACTTGACCTGCATTCCCTTGAGCATGTCTACCCATCAAAATGCCTTTACTACTTAAGATTTCATTTCTAATCAACTGCTTACTATAAACTAATTTAAAATCTGTTCTGTGTAGTAACATGGAAAAGACTGTTTAACTTGTGTCTCACTGTGACTCCGTTTGGATGTCAAGTATGCACCTTGTTAAAATACTGACATGAATTTCTCAATAACTGGCAAATTTACAAGGAAGAATTACTGGAGAAATAAAGGCATCCACAGAAAAAGACTGGGTTATGGTCGAGCAATGTGATTTCCTGCAGTTCAAAAACTGTATTATTTCAATCACAAGATATGTGTTATGTCCATCAGTACTTTCTTTAATAGAAGGCAGCTGATGTCTAGAGATGTTCTCCAAAGGAAATGCAGTGAGTGTTATGAATAGGATGGAAACTCCCTAAATTCTCTTCGCAAAGCTGGAATAGTGTTTTAGCTGTAAATAGCTGTTTTGGCTGAAAAATCATTCTGGAGACAATCTATGATAGAGTGTCCAAAAGTCTGAAGAATGAAATGGCAAATAAATTCCCCATCTCAGCAGATTATACTGCATTAGGATGGGTCACAGGTGTGATCCAGAGACAGAAAAAAGTGACTAAAGTGACATAAAGCAGCAACAAATGAGATTGATGTAAAAATGTTGCAAGATGTTTCCACTGGAATATATCAGACAAGAAAATGAAAGAATAAGGATAAACAGTAATGTCAGAAATTCAGTGAAGTAAACAAAGTCTTGACAAAGAGAGATGTTGATTAGGGCATGATATCAATATTGTAAAAATAATTATTCTCTACCCTGCAATCCACTTGATCTGGATTAGGTCAATGAATGTGAGCCCTAAGAGGTAATGCGAACAGCTCATACTTCAAGGAATAAAACTAAGATGGAAAGAAAAGGCATGCTTAAAAAAAGATTGATATTTTTTCAAATGCTACAGGAAAAATGAAAGAACACCTGCAAGATTAACAACAACGTACTGCATTCTAAGTCAATTAAATTACAGTGTCACACCAAAACATCCTTCAGAGGGACCAGCACCCAGTTAGCCCTCTCAGATTATAAAACAATTAAGAAGTCCATAATTGTGACAGAACAAGGACAAATTTGATTATTGGATGGAAATATAAAGTAACGGAACTTCTTTGACCTCCAAAGTTAGAAGAAAAGAAACAGTATATGGAATTAAGTATTTGGGGTAGAAGTTTCAGCAAATCCGTTAAAATATGAAGGGAGTAATTGATGAAGTCTGAGATCAACCTGATCCTTGGCCTTCAGAGTCATAAATCTGGTAATATACCTAAAGGACTTCTTTCCAAATAAATGGTATCTTTTATGAACTCTATTTTAGAGATGCTGTTTTCTCCTAAGGATAGGTATTCTCATCTTGCAAAAGTGAAGGTCAGCTTGGAGGAGAGCTTTCCAGGAACTGAAAACCTCTCTTCAGATTACACACATGCATGAGTGCAGCTACAAAACATTGCTAGCAGTTTAAAACTGGAAGAAGCATGAAGGATAAAAGTAACAGGCAGAATCCCATCAATTCTGTTTGGACCAAAATGGAGATGGTGAAAATTAGGCAAAATGGAGAAAAAACCCAACCAACCAAAAGGAAAATCTAGAAAAATACTCCTGATTTTTAGTAAAATACCTATTTTGGGAAAGACATTATTTTTAACATGCTGTTCAATTAATCAAAAAATCACAACTAAAAATTCTCTGAATAGAATTTACTGCAGTCTACCGACTATTTCCATTGTCTGATATGAGTGAGTTTTTCATAACTTTGTAACCTTCAAGGTTAACAGGATGAAGAAGAGCTCTGTGAGGAAAAAGCTGCAAAAATTTAAGAATTTTCGATGATATTTATAAATCAAGCCACATAACATAAGAACTAGTTATATGCCATCTTTTACCCTTCCCAACAGAAGTCTCTTCAGTACCTGACAAACCCATTTTAAAGTTTTTAACTGAGTCTAAGACAAATTCCAGTAAATTGTAACCACTGGAAATTGTTTGGATATTGCTTTAAGCTACGCTCTCAGGCTCACCTTTTATAATGACTTGGAGAGTTGCCACAGAGGGGCATGATCACCTGCACACACAAAGATATACAGCAGTAGTCTGGCCATATGTTTCTGGGCCAAAAGGCACTTTCAGTCTTGCATAAATCCATTAGAATTTAAAATTTCATTAAGCTTTATCGAACAGGCTAAGTTCAGATTATCAGCCATACTCCAGTAAAAAAATCTCATACCAGTATACACATACATTTTATACACTTCTTTCCACAACCACTGCATTTCAGTTGTCCATCAAATTTCTCCTGGTTTTGACTTCATGCACTGACTAGTATTTGACTTAATGCCGTGAGCAATTTTTCCATCTCTTACTCCAGGCAGATGGGTTTTCATGTTACCAAAATCCCTCGTCCTCAGTAATTCTCACTCACATTAGTAGTTACTATATAAAATTCTCAAAGCTGAAAGACTGAGGAACATAAATAAATTACCTAAGATGTAAGGTTCCAGATATTCTGAATACATGCACAAAACCATGTAATTGTTTCTCACTTTCCACTGCTAGGAGAAGGAGTTGAACTACGGCAAAGCTCCTGCCAGCAGTGGATACAGCAGCTCAAAATACTTGCCTAGAGAACAGTTACAGGGTCTGTAAAGAGGGTAACTCTCACCTTTTCAAACTGCTTTTTCTTGCAGCAGACCTGGTAGTTCTTTTAATGTCTGTACTGTCAGAATTGCTAGGTTCAGAGGTTTTATTTCTCTGAACTCCGGACTGCAGAATTACTCTGTAAAGAGTAGGAAAAAAGAAAGATTATATAACTGGAAAGTTTCTAGAAAACACTGAAAAGAGGGTATTTACAGCTGTAATACAGCTAGCAAGTGTCAGCTGCCTTTTCACAAATCACTTTGAAAAGCAAACTCTTGTGCCTGAAACACATCCTTCTCTTTCCTAACATCCCTGTTATAATTATGTTAATCCAAGTTGTTTTTATTAGAAGTGTAGCAGCTTGCTTTGCTGGTTGGGTTTTTTGGGTTATTTTTGCTTTCAAAGAATGGATTAAATTAACAGTTTTGAATTTTCTGTTAGGTTTTTGGAAGACAAAAAATCCAGAATTGCATTTTAAATTATGCTACAAATGAAAAAAGAAAAAAGATAAAATCTGAAGTATGTAATAAACATTATTTTCCAGACTGACACAGAATTCACAGAATAAATTCAGAATAAAACCCAAGTAATTCAATTTGTGAAGATCTAAGTCTAAATCTCCTTCAATTAACCATAAGATATTCCCTTCAAATAGAAAAATAATTGCAAATATTGGCATTTTTCTCTTAGAGGGAATTACTGAGTTCAAAATACTCAAAACTCAGCTTTACATTTCTGCTCAAATGCTTCTCTAAAACGATCTAGAGCAATATATCGACTATTTCTTAAACAGGCAGATAAATCCTAGTGTTGTTTATGCTAATAAACAAAGAATTCCAAATTGTAAAATGCAAATAACTATTTTTATCCACCATTCAACTGATTCACAAGAAAACCATGTCTTCTGTCTTCCTAAATACTAGTAGTGAAATAATGATACCATGGAGACAGAAAGTAACAACTGGTCAATGGAGTCCATGGATATCTATTTAGTGCATCATTTTATACACCTATTCTCTAGTCATTCCATCTGTGCAAGGTTCCAGCTATGAAAGTACGCATTATTTTAGAGATTCTGAGCTAAGAGTAACTTAGCTATTACAGTTTATTCCCCTGCTATTATTAGACTAATTTTCAGTGGCTTCACTGAGTCCAGTTGTATGAACAGATTACATTAGAGTGGAAATCAAAAGGTTCATTAAGTTGTATAAGTTACAGTCTGGTCAGTTAAAACTCAGAAGAAACTTATCTTCACAGAATCCTAGATACGAATACTGAACGTTAACTTTTGGAGGAAAAGTTATGAGGCATATATGGGGAGAAAATATTCATTTATATACTCATGTAACATACTCACCAAAAACAGAAATGGAAAAAACCTCCAATGCTGCCATTGTTTTATATGGGTTTGACTTCAGAATTTGAAGATGTATTTGAGATAACACAATTTCATCTAAAATATATTCCTCATGCAGTAAAACTCATGAGCAACCTTATTTTTACTATATACTGCTTGATTGTTTAGGAAACAAATGACTATATAACCACAAATTTCAAGTATTTTAAACTACTACTTGCGTAAACCTCTCTTAGTATTTCAGCCTTGCAAAAATACTGTCACTTGATTTGCAATGTTCAAACAAAACAGCCAGTTCTCTGTCTCTCTAAGGTAAGAGACAAGCTTTTAATGATGAGTACTACCAAAATGCAATGCAAATTCTACTGTAAATACAGGACATTCAAAGTTGAAGGAATTGTTTATACAGGAGGCAGAAGAAACCACCTCCAGATGCCTTCAACCTCATATCATACTTCTTTAGACAGAACAAATTCATCTAATGAAAATGTCTCCCTTGAATGACCAAGGTGAAAACATTTAAAACCTGAAAGCTTATGTTATAGTTTCTATTGTGATTGTAAAACAGTTTTAACAAGTTCTAGTATTAAAATTCCTTTATCACTGCCACAATTGTCATACAGCATGAATAAATTCAGCCTACCACACTTTCGACCAAGCATTAAAAATTACACCAGTGGTGAAAGAAAACTTGCATTATACCTTTCATCTGTGCTGACAGAAACTTCTAGGAATGAACAGGAAAGTACAAAGTTGACTTAACCTCATAGCATTTAGTCACTGAAATATAACCATGGCACATGGTTTACTAATGCTCATTCAGACAGAAATATGGACAAATCATGTTTTCTCCTTAAATATATACATTGTCTGCATAAATGCATGCAATGTACTTATGAAAGAAAGCAAAAATTATTGGAATGTAATCCAATATTTATAATCTTTTTCTCATAAACACCCATTTGTTCCAGGCACCAGAAGTTCAGAAAACTGGTCAATATACATGGCGTAAACCCATATACTTATCTAACATGAACTGAAATATGAGCCAGCAGTGTGCCTGGGTGACCAAGAAGGCCAACGGTGTCCTGGAGTGCATTAGGAAGAACACCTAAGAAGGAAGAACAAGCAGGCTGAGGGTGGTTATCCTGCCACTCTACTCTACTCAGCCCTGGTGAGGCAAATCTGGAGACTGACATGGAGCTCCTCAGAAGAGTCCAGTGGAAGGATGTGAAGATGAGGGAATTGGAGCATCTCTCTCATGAGGAAAGGCTGGGGAAGCTGGGTCTGCTCAGTCTCAAGAAGTGGTGACTGAGAGGGACCTCGTCAACGTCTGTGAGTATCTGAAGGAAGGATGCCAAGAGTGAGGCTCTCCTCAGTGGTGGTGAGCAATAGAAGAGGCAATGGGCAGGAACTGATGCACGGAAAGTTCCACCTGAACATGAGGAACTTCTGAACACCTGAACTTCTTTACTGGGCAGGTGACTGAGCACTGGAACATATTGTCCAGAGAGGTTGTGGAGTCTTTCTCGCTGGAGATATTCAAGGACTGCCTGGATGCAATCCTGTGCCATGTGCTCTAGAATGACCCTGCTGGATGACCCACTGTGGAACCTTTCAACATTATCCATTATGTGATTCTGTGAAACACTATGAATTATCAAGATACCATTTGGCACAAACACTTCAATATTCATATTTTCAACATATCACAAGGTAGTCCTTACTTCCCACAGAATTTGGTCTTATCTGTTCAAAACAAAGAAAGAAAATAAAAGAAGTTCTAAATAGAAATGTGAGTTATAATAAAAATAGCCACCATAAAACCAAAACAACCATAACAACATGTTCATAAGTTTGCTGTATTTGCCAGAAGGAGATAAGGAGATGCCTTATGAGATCAGAGCCCACTGTGAGCAGGGTAGAACCTTTAACACTGCCTGCTCTTCAGCTGGTATGTCATTTTTGCATCTCAGATATATACAACTTCGTTGGGCTACCCTCCAGTACAGAAGAATTCAAACTTCTGTGAACAAAACATTTGTGAAATTATCACAAAGGCATTTTTATATCAGACTAGAATTCTAGACTTCCAAAGCTGATAGTACCTCAAGGAAAAGAGAAGGTTCCATTTACACCACTGTCTGACATGGTGTTGCAAATAAACACCCAGAGCTGTCTTCAAGCCTGACAACTGTCAGCTATCACAGCTATCACAGACAACAGTGCTATCACAGCTTTTATTAGAATGCCACTGCATTATGTTAAAGGTAAGAGAAGAAACTAATGTATGGAAGTTTGATTTAGCACAATTAGACTGGCAGCCTAAACCTGATAACAGATTCAATAATGGTTTTATAATGGATGTGAGATGAGGCCATGGTAGAGAAAATCCTGCCAAAATCTCAGTACCAAAAAAATATCCCGGACTCTAATAGAGAAGTGTCAGATTTCAGGACACCTACCTTACTGCTCTGTAGCTGTTCACATAAAATGGCATGTCATACAACTTCTAGAAACACCAGCAGGCATGTCTGATGTACAAAAGAGTTTTCTAACTCAATGGGATAGGATGATATCGTGAAAAAGAAAAAGCAAAAAAAAAAAAAAAAAGCAGGCTGCAGGATGCTGTAATAGTCACACTTTCAAACATATACTGTAAGAATTTTTCATCTCCAGCTCATCTGTAATGGAAACATCACTTGGTAGTTCTGGTCCTAAATATACACCTCAAATAGCAGACCAGTTTATATACTGCTTTCTTATTCAAGCTAATAGCTTGGCCTTTAAACAAATCAAAACCTGTTTAAATGAACAGTGTCTGGGTCAGTAGCAGCATCTTTTAAATAATTCACAACCTTTTTTCACCATTTAACTCGATGCAAGGGTGGATTATAAGCACACCACCAGCACACAGAAGCCCAAACTCCACAACCCAAGACAAAATCTGCAAAACTTGAAGTGCAAGCAGTATAATACATATTGCAGAGAAATCAATCCATACAACAAGCTTTTAAAAAATATTTCAGTATCTCAGTTATTTCAGTATCCTAAGGAAGGATGAAGGAAAGAAAGGTTACACAGGTGCATGTCTTCTCTGTCCACAAAAGGCATTTTAGTCTTGACAACCAGTCTAGGCAATCTGTCTTACAAGGTCTGCTAAGTGCAATACTGCTTTCTTCTTCATCACTTCATGATTTTTAAGAAACTAGACCTGAGACCTCTACCACTCTTCCAAGTCATCGCCAGGCAAGAAGTCACTGATAACTCTTCAGCATATAGGGCTCCAGCCAACATGACTGCCAGGAAAACCCAGAGAGGCCCATGATCCTTACTGATAATTTAATCTCTTAGAACACAAGAGACACTAGCTGCAGAATGAAAAGAAAGTAAGCCTAGTTTTTAAGAAAAGCCCAAGCGTGTTTTCTCTTCCTATAGTTGAACCAACATTGTATGATTATTAATCTTGAAGATGAAGCAGCAGCACCAGTAATTGGAAATGCCCAGTAAATGGGAATAACCGAATTACTTGCATCACAGCTACCAACACCAAACAGACTTTTTCCTCTATCAAGGGAGTTTTTAGACAGAACACAGAAACAGTAAGAGAAAGAAAGGATGATAGTTGACTGAAATTGATCTTACAATACAGCAAAACAAAGCACAGATTGTTTCATCTCTTTAACCTGTGTTTTAAGTTTAGCTTTTTAGTATCCGTTCAGAAATCTGAGGTCTGACTTCCAGAGATCAGTGATAAAAGAAATAGTGCTACATTCAGTGTAAACCTTTGAAAACATGTCTCTCATTTAAGTATGTTATTTGACAAAGTTAGGGGAAAAAATTAAGCTGAAGTGATCTTTATTTCTTTACCATTGTTTTTCTCCAAAAGAACAGATTAAGACGACCTCAGTGAAGGCTAACAGAATAACTAAGCTGTCCAACATCCTCAAGTTCTCATTCTATAGTTATTCAGTCACTTACTTTAGCAGAAGGAGTTTCACACTTTTTTACAAGTGCAGACAAAAAGTTGCAAGACAAAAGGTAAGGATGACAGAAAATCTCAACCTTCATGTCTGCCAGGACAGAATGCCTATTTTTATTTAGTACTCTGGTGTAAAAGACTTTCTGACCACTTTTTTTTTTTTTTTCTCTGACAGCACCAAGGTTTCAAGCATTCAGCCAAAGTAACCACTCTACTTTGATGGTGGTGATGACAGAGGAGCTCCAGGGAGACTCAGAAGCAAGCAGAAAGTGCATTTGGATTTCCTGGCAGTTCTACATGCTGCTGAAATTTTTGTTTGATCAAAAGATGTATGTTGCCATTTGATGAAAACATTACACCTTTTAAATGGAAGCAAGGCACAGAAGTCACTGCAGCTACTCTGACAAAAGCAGAGTGAAGAAAGAGTGGAAACTGTACTCAAGGAACTGATATGCTATTAATGCTTTTCTCAGTTGCTAAATCCAAGCACTAAATCCAATCCCACAGAAAAAAGGAATGTAAGTAGTCTCCTAAAACTCTATAAAAAATAATTGCGAACAAAAGAAGATGAAACAAAACCAGCTGGGTAAACAAGTGAGCCCTGAGCTAACACTGCAACCTGCCCGATCTTCTGTTATGTTAAAAGGGTAATAAGAAGTCCCGTTTTATGCCATGGCGTATAATACTTGATCTATTTGTAAAAACAAAGACCTACTGACATTTCTAACAAATTCTAATTCTTGGCATTTCATGGGAATAAAATCATGCATTGGGAAACTAGCCTACTTTGCAAGTTCATGAACTTCGAAGTAAAACTGAAGCTAACACCTGCATCTGCAATATGCAACGGATAGAATCATATTTTGAAGCAGTACTTTTTCCTTCTTGGTCATAATTTTGCTTACATACTTTTGCTTATTTGCAGGAGCATGCAGAGAAGAAAAGCTTCAAAACTAAAAATTATTCTAATTGTAAGAGCTCTTTGCCTTTATTTATTGCAAGCCAGCCATAAAAATCACTCAGTTATTCCAAATCATATACACAAAAACATAACAAAGCCAGAGCAGTGAAATTCACTCTTGCAACAAAGCCAGTAAGAAACAAGACATGAAAACATGCATTTATGAGACATAGTAGACAGAAAGTGTGAGCTGTTGTAGAGAAATGGAATGGGACACTTACACAGTGGCTCTCTCAGGGGGTCCTGATGGTTACTATGTTCTTAAACCATCTAGACAGAATAGCAGGTTGGGCAGAAGGGAGCCACATACAATCCACCAGATGACAATGCTACACAGTGTAGACACCAGCATAGCTAGGAGCCATCTAAAAAGGGGTTGGAGGGGGAGGTAGAGATGAAACAAATTTCAAAAGCAAAAGCTATTGCTGCATTTTAGCTTGTTTCATGTTCTTCAAAAGCATACCACTCTATAACCTTTGCCAAGCACTTCTTACTTTCTATTGACTAACAATCCATGCAGCCATAAATTGCCAAATGTAGAACCCATGTGCTGCTTGAATCAAAGCAATTTTTTTGAAATCCTCACCAAAGTGACCTATTTCAAAGAAAGTCTGTATCACTCTTGCAAATAAGTGCACACAGGAGCAATACTTCTCTGAGCACTTGCTGCCATCTCTTACGCAGTTGGATCAGACTGTATTCACACATGCTACTTCACAATCATACATTTTTATACTAAAACATTAGATCAGAGACAGGTAAGTTTCCAGAAACAAACAACTTATATAAACAACAAGATGATGGGGTGTATTACCTTCCTGTGTAAGAAGCAAAAGCCAATTCATAATCCTTTGCCGAAGGCGCAAAATATTGCTTATTAGAACATATACAAAATATCCATTCATCAAAGCATACAGAATTTATATAGCAAACTTCAGTAAACACTGTACAAACCCCTTGTGATTTAAAAGTAAATTATGCCTCTGGTTTTCAAAGACTGTAACTGTTGCAGCTTCTGGTGCTCTTACTTTACACCCCCCACCTTTTTTTCCTATGAAATAAAACTATATCAAAGATTTAGAAGCTTCTGTTTGTTTGCTTAGATAAAAGTAATCAATTCCACTGCAAAACTAATTATTTTAACAGACTAAACTAAAAAGAAATTACATCTCTTGTAGTAGAAGAAACTTCTGACTTATGTAAGGTAGCCAAATATTCCTTAAGATAAAACAACAGTAACACAAAGAATGGATAAAGTTACATATTCATTTTTCACCAGATTATTTCAGTACAAGTTGAAAACCATAAAAATTACTCAGGGAAATAGAAAGAGGTAAATTGAAACTCCTTGAGCCAAAATGCACAGTGTAAAAACCAGCTACAAGCTCCAGGTCAATTATTTTAATTCTACACAAGTACAAGCTAACTAGTTTTAATTAGAGCACGCATGTTGCAGAATGTTGCATGAGTGGAATAATATTTTCATAGATTATAGGTCTTCCATTAAGAAGATATTAAGACAATGTCTCTGAATAGGTTATCGCACAGTACATTCATTGTATGGAACACACAATAAGGGTGTGGCAATTAAGTGACAACTAAGGCACTTCTGTGCCTTGGAAACTAATCCACAAGGTAGTTGTTTTTTACTGTGCTACATGAGATAACTGAGGTGATGTGTTTTGGCATTTTTTAAATGGCAGCTGGGCACAGGCTTTGTTCCGAATATGTTGTTTCTGATATGGCTGCCTGTGTAAATGATAAGCGTAAACAAAAGACAGTATTTTAAAATAAAAGCAGAAATCATACACAGCAATATGTGAAGGTTTGCTAAGACATATTCCTTTACCTTCAGAACACTTTTACTACATACTTCTCAGTTTTTCTAAAAGTCTGATAACAGTGGTGATCTTAAAAAAGAAGGAAAAAATGCCAGCAGGTAGCATCATCATCTTCTACAGAAGAACAGCACAACAAAAGTCAAGCTGACTGTGGTCTGTGACTTTGATGCTGTGTCATTTGCAAAAATCTGACACCCAGGGGTCACCATTTCTTTCCTAGCAATCAAATGAGATCCAGCTAAGTTTTGCAAGCTTTGTATTTTCTTGCAGTTTATTTAAGGGCCGACAGAAAGTTTTTGTACCTACAGTTGCTACAAGCTACAACAGATGAAAACTTTCTTTTACAGGTTGTGTTTCAGGACTTGTCTAAAATAAAGAGACTACCAGGTTCCCTGACAGAAATGCACTTCTTTGAATTTGTTTACTGAAACAGTGGCTACTCTGCCGCCAGACATTATCACAAAGCCCACAGGATTTAGGGCAAGTTCTTTTCCAAAGAAAAGAAAATGAAAGGAAGCTAAAAATCCTTCTTTCAACTCTTTTTAGACAGCTGACTTCCCTTCAAACACCAGCACATATCTTATTTGATCCAATCTAACAAAACCATGTAGAGTCATATTCTTTCACTTTTATACTACCACAGGAAGGATAAGAGAATGTTTGTGATTAAACTAGAAGTAAAATGTTCAGAAGTACTATAGAAGCTTGTAAAGGGCAGAATACCAGCATCAAAAACTATGCAGAAAACTAGAAATTCAGTCATAGAGTTCTTTAACCAAGTTCTCCTGCTTCTTCAGCACTCACCAAGCCTTCAGAGAAAGGGTGAATCTCATGTTTGTTTTAAGGGAGTAAAAGCAGCATTGGTAACAAACATTTGGGGGCAACACATATGCATGAAGAAGAGGATAAAAGTGTTTCTGGCATTTTATATATTCAGAAACTAACTTACGCTAGTGGAGATGCAGTTTGAGCATTTGATCGTCTCCTGCTTTTCAGAGCGCGAAGCTTATCCCCTTGAGTTAAACAGTTTGTTTCATCATCATCACTGTACTGGATAAGTGGAGGGCGAAAGGGATAAACCAAAATTAAAATATAGACATTATGATATTTAACAATTAACCTTATCTTAGAGCTTAAGATTAGAATTATCTCAACAGGATAAAGTCAAAGAAAATTCACTTGTATAAATACAGTTCTGTTTCTTCCAGTTTCCTGTTTGCTGCTTTTGAAGCTGTAAACCATTAAGTGGCGTCATGAATTACATGCATCAGAATATTGTCTACTTTTAAAACAGTGGAAACAATATATTCTCAAATCTTTGCTTAGGTACAGTATAATGTTCACTACGTACAGCATTTTTGTCCTTCACTTGCCTTTTTAAAACAGCAGTACCGTCTTTTTCAAAAGGTACCATCAAAAGTATCACAGAAGTTGCAATTACTTAAAAACTAAAATGAGTAAAAAACCCCAAACCCTTTCATCCCTTCCCTTTAAATACACACAGTGAAGCAACAGACAATCCAAAATGAAATCAGTGTTTTTGATTGCAGATTGTGAGTACTTTTTTCTATTATTGACCTAATTACAAAAGACTGAAGCATGATGATGCTCCTACTTCACCTTTGTTCTGAACTCCATTTTTCATAACTGTCGTACATACTTCCCCCCCCATATCCCTTTATACAAAAAGGGTGAACAGAAAAAAAATCTGATTAACGAAGTTTTAGTGTACACACAGGTTTGTTCAAAACCTGAGAGATTCTCAACAGTTCCAACTTTTACAAGAGCACAATATTTGGATGGTTACCAGTTCAATGTCCTTTTGGATGCTTCTCCTGTTTCTTGTGTTATTAATTGAAATATCATCTACTCCTGACAGAATTCTTGTTACAGCAATTTTATCGTTTCGATTCAACTTTGCTCGGAAAATATCCCCTTCTGTCCAAAGTTCTGCCTGTTTGCTATCATAACATGGAAAAAAAGGCCCAAAACACAACAAATTAACACTGAAGATTATTAGTGTACAATAGAAGAAGAAGAAGAAAAAGACATCTAGATTTATTTTTGGCAATAATTTACAGTCAATCTACTTACTCCATCAGGAAATGCTGTTGTGGTCCAATCACAGAACCAGGTCTGCTAATTCTGATCCAGGCAATAGCTTCAGCAGCTGTCATCCGATAATGCTTCATGATGTAACAGGCAATAAGTGTGCCAGTTCGTCCAAGACCAGCTGTGTAAGATAAAAGAATGGCTTCTTTTATATATCCATCTTCATCTGCAATCTGCTCTAACTACAAACATTGTTACTTGGACAAGTAGTTACCTGCCTAATTTATCAAAACAAACCTGAACAAATTTGGTAAGGCCAACTTACCCTTCAATCTTTTTTTCATACACAAGGTTACTAACACACTGTTCATGTTTTTTTGAGCGAGGCAACCTTCCAAAGCCAGCAACTTACAAATATCTGTAAGTTTAGCTATCTTTATTCTCACAGCACCTTCTAGCAAACTGATCATACATTGCACTGAAACCAGCTTTTTCCAGCCCCTCCTCTAAATCCCTAGAAAAAGACA
This sequence comes from Acanthiza pusilla, assembly GCA_036630365.1. Classification (NCBI taxonomy): domain Eukaryota; kingdom Metazoa; phylum Chordata; class Aves; order Passeriformes; family Acanthizidae; genus Acanthiza; species Acanthiza pusilla. The sequence goes on from JAXCHO010000053.1 coordinate 7,719,051, forward strand.
AATTTTGCAATAAGCAGTCTGGGCACTAGCTAGCAGAGGCAAAAAGTACTCTAGAATGAGGAACCTTATTTGTAATGTCCCTCAGAACAGTTCTGTTTACCTTGGGAAACATGAGAAGCAAAGGAGGACAGCTCCAGCTAAGTGGTGTGCCTCCTCAATCATTTGCTGTAAATGCAAATCATACACCACCTTCTCCCACTTAAAAATTAACTGATCAACACCTGTGTAAAATCTTCTGTATAACACAACAGCGAAGACAACCACACAGCACTTTCCATGACTTGCCCAGCTTTAAGAACAGGCTATAGCATTCTACTCTTCGTCAAGAATAAGAGTAGGCCGAGGAACATAAAGGTAGTCTAGACACCATTAGTATGACATTTATCAAAGAACTTCTTAATTTGAGTGAAAACAAAGCACTTGTATCACTGATACTCAATATTCTGGCATAAAAAATTAAGTGATATGCCTGAGTTTATCACCTCAGTGAAGAGTAAGAGTATGCACTTGTTTCCTCACAGTCAAGATGCTGGTTTTAACAATTCTTTCACTTTCCAGTATAATTCTGTTAAATGCAGCAAATGGATGGCAGATCCAGGAGAAAAAATGCAGTCTTTGCAGGTCCAAAGCAAATAAATTAAGAAAAGGCCCTTCTCCTTCAATCACAGCATTATCAGGTACATTAGTGATGTAAAGTTGTGGAGAAGAAATACCTGATAAAACTTTTAAAGATGGTGTGGGAAGGGAAATGTACTGCTTCTAGAACCACAGAAAACTTAATCACTGTGTAACTGCATTGGGCATGCCCTGAAAATCTTGGCAGTCTAACTCTGGAGAAATGGATATTCAGAGCATGCCCCAACTAGTAAAATGAGCTTCTGAAGGATGAAGATTTTGGTGGTTGTAGAAGAACACATATATTTTGAGGAATGTCTTCAAAAAGCTGCACTGTTTTCAAAAGTTTATGACGTGGTACATTTAAACATGTATTTTCAGAGAGAACTTGTTGGGACATCAAATGCCTGCCCAAAACATCCCTTGGAAGTACTAACACTTTCAGCAGATAGAGCTAGTAATATTGGAAATCTCACTTTCTCCTGTCTCATTTTGGGAATGGCTGGGAAGTTTTCCTGGAACTTAAAAAATTAGAAGATGAAGTGCTGAACAGAACCATAGAAATACTTTGTATGGAAAAGCTGCAGTTTAGCAGAGATGCTAATAACTAGACACAATAGAATTATACTGCAAAACACCTCAGGAACTGTAATTATAAACATCACTTGTGCTATAAATTGCTTTTTTACACCATACCTTTGCAATGAACGGCTATTACACCTTCAGCATTTTCACAAATATTTAGAAATCTTTTAACTATAGTATCACTAGGTGTGCTTCCATCAGCAAAGAAGAGATCAAAATGCTCAAATCCAGCATCTGTAAATCGTTTGGCATCATACAGTTTTTTGTTGAGGCGTATTATAGTGGTGACTTTATGTTGCCTGAAGTATGGGAAATAAGCCTCTGGAGCATGGTGGGGATAGCCTATTTGAGAACAGAAGTTTAAAAAAAAAAAAAAAAAAAGTAAGGCTCAAACTGCAGAAATAAAAAAAGACTAAAAACCAAGATATGAAAACACTTTCAAAATAGAGACAACATAAAGAAACTAACTGAAAATGGAATTTAAACACAATCACCTAGGTCAGATACAATTAAACCAAGCATTAAAATTTTACTGCCAGAGTTCTTATGAAAGTAAAAGAGCCAAGGAAAAAACACACTGTTTGAGAAACAATTTTTAAAGCTTGTCCTTACTGATAACAATCAACTAAGAAAGCAGTGGGCTTGTGTCCCCCACCTCCTTTTTTAAGCATACCATTTTCAATTTTACTTCTTGAATGAGGTCCACTGAAGGCAATGAATTTGTTTGGTATTATCCAGTTAAAATCTCCATTTTCTGCTCTCTGTCAAGAGAAAATGCTTGGTTTATCATTATCCCTGTATTTTCAGGCTTTCCTTATTGTTTCAAAATACATCCTAGATAGAACTGATGTACAATTTTTGTCAAAGGAAATTGTGTTAGTGTTAGTTGCCTGCTTTGTTTTTCATCATGAGGATGACAGATGCTCTCAACCTCACTTTTCTTGCCTGAGTTCCCGTCTTTGTAAATCAGAGTTTTAGAACAACTCAAATGATGTCCTTCAGATGAAGGGTAACTTCTAATTTTTTATTTTGCACAGGTTTCTAAATTATGACCTTGGTTTTACCTCTGTTCACCAATTAAATAATGATTTTTACATGTTAGGAACAATTAATTTTCTCTTTACAGATATCTGACAGCTTTGCATTTCCGAGACTGCATATAGACAAAAGTTGCAGTCCTTCATTGTCACGATCATTTCCTATGTCCCAAAGTGAATTTTATGCACTTGGAGTTTCCCAGCCCTGTTTTCTTCTTCACCTCAAAGCGTGTTACTGTATTCCTGCTGTGTGTTCTCAAATACATACTTCTATTGCTCTCCAGCATTCAATTCAGTTAGACTTGGGCTTCTATGCCCTCTAGTCTTCCATAAAGACTGGAAGAATATCCAGGGTTTTAATAATAATGAAAATCTCCATTTATTTCCATTTTGGTTTCTGCTTCCTCCATGTTTGAGCATAATCACGCTTAAATCTGAATTCTAATATTCTCTCTTTGACCATGCACCTTTATTTAACTATCATAGCTTAAAGAGACAAAACAGAAATGAAACTTAATTGTACAAAAGAATAGCACAAATCATAAACAATTGTTTTAGCATTAGTAACCGCAAACAAATTAAAAGAATGATACTGAACACTTACTTCATAATGCTCATATTCATTTACATCAAATGTACTAAAATCCAGGAAACCATACTGCAAAGCCTAAAATTCAGAACACACTTTTTAACACAGATGCCTCTTCAATAATAAACTTACCATTCTTTTTGATTACATTAAGTCTCTTAATACACACTCTACTCTTTCAGAAACATTCCTTCATCTAATTTAAGAAATACAGATCAAGTCAATCTTGGTTCAGAACAGAGTTGTAAATTTAAATGTAAGAGAAGTTAGATAAGTAAATCAACTTTTTTGTTTGTTTGTTCTTATTGAATCATTACAAAATTTCCAGATTACTGAAGCATTTGGTCTTTTCATTACTGCTAGGTGCACAAAATAAAAAAGAAAAATAACTGGCAGAAAGTACCTATTGAACCTATCAGTAGTTTTGAAAGACCACAAAGACTGCAAATATTTACTGTGCATAAATGCTATTTGCTAGTGTCTTCACTGATTTCAAATTGTTTGCAGTCACAAAGTCCTAAATAGATATTAGTATGAGTCTGTGATGACCCATAATTAGCCACAACCATAATACTTAATACAGTATAAAAATGTTATAATTTGGGCAACTAATAGTTTAGCGTCTTGTTATATCAGGAAGCACAAACAGATAAATTCCCATCCTCCAGGTATTTGAAACAGTACATTCTGACTTTCTCTTTCACTATATAATCTTTTGTAGCCTTCCTTGCTGTTCACCAGCAAGAACAATGATGCACCAGTATTGGTACACAAGCAGCCAATTTCAAAACACCCAAAAAAGCCGAAAAATCACTCGTCTTCAAGGAACTGACTTAACCAGTAAAAACATCAATATTTGGTAGAGATACCATAATACAAAAGACAGCAGTACAGTGGAGAGCTGCAGAATTCACTACTCAGACAGACTAAAAAGGTGTCTTGAACCCTCTATTCTTCAATGCCACAGTATTTCACCACTATATTGTTATAAAACACTAGATTATCACAATCTGTAGTCAAAAAAAGAAGCACTCACCTCCTAACATTTGTCTATTTCTATTACTAAAGCAAAACTTGAAACCATTAACATGTGCTGCAAATGCTGAAAACGTGTAACAAACGTACTCAAAACCACTTTTAAAGGCTATGTTCAGCCCAATATATAACACCGGGGGAATATAATAAACCTAACACACATCTCTTAGGGATTAGAGGTGAATTACTGTCCTGAAAGATTACATAAGTAAAACTCGAAGTTCCCTCTTTAGCATCTTCACTAGGTGATTATATAAGGTATTGGTTGACTTCTATGGATACTGTATCTATTTTAGTTACAATGCATAGTAAACTAGGCAACAATCAGAAAATCTGCTACTTCACAGCTGTAATTGGATCCTAGCTTCCTAAGCTTTCTTTTTCCGATGGACAACATTTAGCTAACTTTTTGAAATATAAAAAATATTAGTTTACTGACCTTGTGTATTGCATGAAAACAGTCCAGTAGTGTGAGATGAAAACTGCAAGTACCAAAGGAAGCATCCCTGTAAGATATCATGACCAAAACAGTAATTATTGCATTTGAATCCAAGTGAAAGCAATTGAAGATACTTCTCTAAAATACCTTTTAAAAATTACTTCAAGATAATTATTATTATTATAGTGAAATAATTATGTCAAGTGATTACTTTTCTTCCCATACCTTGAAGAGTAACAATACGTAAGTTATATTAATAGATATAACAGTAAGATTACTTCAGCTACAGTTTTGGTAAAGCTGATATGTTCAATTTCTGACATGAAGAGAGCAACTGGCCCATTTTGGTGTTCATCAGCACAGAACAGACAACACATACTCCTTGTGCAAAAGCTAATTCCTAAATAAGTATCACATTTTAACACATATTCTTCAAACATTTTCTCCCAAAGTACATTTTGAAAAAAGTAAAATTTTAATACACTGCTCCATTTATAAGAAGAAAGAGACTGTGCATATGCTTTTTTGTGTATGTGAACAGCATCTTCTTACTAAAACTGTTAGAATAAACATATGAGTAGATGTAATAAAGTATTTTCCTTACGATGCATAAATAGTTTATGCTTAAACGAGAGGACAAACTGGTTTCATTAAAACCCCTTCTTTCAATTAAAATTTTTAAAATTCTCTTGATCCAGGAATTTCATGTTCTTAGTATGTGATCATTATCAAATTTCATAAGGACCACAGAGTAAGCATTCTACAGGAATACTACAGTCAAGTAAATAAATAAATTAAACTGAATCTATGTCAGAGAATATTATGCCTTGACAGAACAGCTTGAGACCATGCAGACCTTATCAGGAGAGAACTGCTAATTTTTCTAATTAGTAAAAAATGTATCATGTTCAAATTTCAACTGAGGAAGAGCTTTTGAAGAACCTGGATGGCTGCCTCTAATATTTTTTTCTATCCTTTCCTTCCTTATGAATCACTCTGAAAAGTGAGTGGGGCAGAAAGTAGCAGGAGCCAGAAATAACAGAAATAACAATTCATTCACAAAAGGACACAAAGGTAACATTGTAGTAGTGAGTGTCTCTTAGACCACCTGATGAGAACAAATGGATAAAGCCTTCTACAGATGGAAGCAGCCTCATGTTCTCAGGCCATGGTCCTCACAGGGACCTACAACCGCTCTGATATCTGTTGGAGGGATAGCACAGCAGGACACAGGCAATGCAGATGGTTCCTGGGATGCACTGATGACAACTTCCCACTTGTCAAATGTGTGCAGGAATCTGCAGACACTGTCTTGTGCATAAAGAACGCTATTAAGAATTACAAGGCTTTTGTGGTGAATGACAGATATTTTGATATGTTTAACTATCAACTACTGGCACAAAATCAGACTGCCAAGTGAGAAGCAACGTAGACGAAAAAGCTCAATGAGTGCATAAAAAACAGTGTGACTCCTTCATCTTCTGCTGATACACTTCAGTACCAGCTGGTAACACCTCTAATTCACAGAATACTTAGTTCAGACAGTGAGTGTGTCCCAAGAAAAAATTCATAACAAAGAAACCCAAACCCCCGCCCCAAAACCCCAAAAAGCAAACAAAAAACCCAATCCACCAACCAACAAACCCACACAAAAAACCAACCAAAAAAAAACCCCAAACCAAAACCAACCAAAAAACAACAACAAACAAACAAGAAAACAAAAAAAAAACCCTCACCAAACCCACAGCAAAAATTAGTACTGAAAAATGTTACATTCTTCTTCAAAATATCAAGGTACAGGAAGTTCTATCAACTTACTTACCTGAAAGGAAGATATGAAACACTTCCTGACAATATAAGCCTATACACATCTTCTGGGGATTCTCTCAGGTATATTATCTAATTTTGGAAAAAGACAGAAAAGGAAAAAAATTATTTTAAGACAGGTTTCAATTATTTCAAGTCACTTTTTTACTACAGAAGGCATAATTAATTATCACAGAGTGCATAAGTGCTGGAAAAGAGTGGCATCAAGAACAAATATTTGCAAGTGTGCAACAATAAAATTAACTTAAGCAATATAAAATCTTTTCAATCTAAAGGCATATATTTTTTAAATGAACTTTATGGATTTGAGCAGAAGTTGTTCAACTATAGGCTACCACGAAAAGGCTTCTGTTCATCTAGACTCCTACATTTCTACTGCAACTCTGCTTGACCAGTTTGTAGATTCTTTTCTACATTAAGCTTTTAAGATGTAAATCAAAACATAAAAACCTGCAGAGATACCAGCAAAGCTGTGAATCACCTGGTACACAAACAGTTTATACATTCAGCAGATAAGACTAAACCAGTTATTTATGTATGTTTCTATCTTCCTACATCAGAACATTTGCATTAACCCAAATTCTGTACCTCGTCCTTCGCACTGCTGAGGCAGAATCCAGTAACTAAATCCAGATGCCATAAATGAAAATATAAGAAGGAAAAGGAAAGGGAAAGGAAAAGGAAAAGGGAAAGGGAAAGGGAAAGGGAAAGGGAAAGGGAAAGGGAAAGGGAAAGGGAAAGGGAAAGGGAAAGGGAAAGGGAAAGGGAAAGGGAAAGGGAAAGGGAAAGGGAAAGGGAAAGGGAAAGGGAAAGGGAAAGGGAAAGGGAAAGGGAAAGGAAAAGGGAAAGGAAAAGGGAAAGGAAAAGGGAAAGGAAAAGGGAAAGGAAAAGGGAAAGGAAAAGGGAAAGGGAAAGGAAAAGGGAAAGGAAAAGGGAAAGGAAAAGGGAAAGGAAAAGGGAAAGGAAAAGGGAAAGGAAAAGGGAAAAGAAAAGGGAAAGGAAAAGGGAAAGGAAAAAGGAAAGGAAAGAGAAAAAAAGGGAAAAAGGAAAAAAACACCCCCCACCAAAGAAAGCTGTATCTTCAGAAGCAAAATACTAAGAACAGAATGACCTGAACTTTCTACTGTCAAAAACACTCAGAAAAGAATTCACAAAGGACCAACTTACGAGAAATATCCGTACGGTCTTCCATCACAACATGTCTGATCCCTCTTGGATAGCCTTTAACACTAAGGTCTCCTTAAAGAATACCTAAAACTCCTCTTTTTTGCATATCTCTTCTTCAAATACCATGAAACACCATCCCCAGCATGGCCAGGAGGTAACAACTGTTAATAACAAGCTGTCATTAACAGGTCAATAATCAGTAGTTTCAAGTTAATGCTTTTCCTTTGAAATTGCTTTAACACACCACAGAAAGTTGGGGTTTTTTCCACTAACATTCAACAAAATTATTTAGTTTTTTATACTAATGACGTTTTCCCTTAGAGTTATTTGAAAGTAAAAATCCTCGTGAGTATTAATTAAACATCTCTCAAAAATCAAGACATGGCATATTTGTTTTCTGTTGCTTTGGACACTTTTTCTTTTAAAAGCTGGCATTGCCTTTCAAATTTCTTTGATGCTGCCGCAAAGCCAGTTTGAACAAATGGCTTAACATACCTTAAACATCCTCCCACTACCCACACAGAGAGAACACGAGTTAGAACAGATGTTGCTAAAAAAATCCAACAAACAAACTGAACTCGAAACATAACCTAAACAGACAGCTAAAACAGACATGACCAACAGGTGACCCCTTTGATTTTCCTGATTCAATTAGTGTGTTAAGTATTTTCTGAGCATTCTTCCTTTGAAATTAGCAGAAGAAAGCAAAAAAAAAAATCTCTCTTGATAAATAGCTAAGTAATGAAAACTGCATGTTTTGTGTGTGTGTGCTTTCACTGGGGAGAGATAAGTGACTTCTGCATTTTTATTTGCAAGTATACACCCAAAATAGAAAAGATACTTAAAATGCCTCCCCAAGTATCACTGAATAGCTTATCCTCAGACGGCAGGGTTAATTTTCTATTCTGCAGGTATATTTATTGCCTGATTTGGATTTAAGGTTATCTTCCAAGAAATTTCAAATTGTGTGCTTTGATACAGTCTTAATTTGCATCTTGCAGCACAGTGAACACATATTACTAGCAACCACACTTCTTGTTTATCAGGAAGAGAGCCCTGTCCCTGAAAATTTTACAAACCAGAGACATGAAACAGCATTGGCAAACAGATGGTAATTGACAGGGCTTGTTGCCAGAAATGAGTCACCTGGAAAAAACTTGGGATTACAGAATCACAGAATCAGTTAGGTTGGAAAAGATCTCTGAGATCATCCTAGTCCAACCTTTGACCAAACACCACCATGCCAACTAGACCATGGCACTGTATGCCACATCCAGTCTTTCCTTAAACACCTCGTCCACCATCTCCCTGAGCAGCCCATTACAAAATTTAATCAATCCTTTGCCCTTTCTGTGAAGAAATTCCTCCTAATGTCCAACTGGACTTAAGTGCTATCAGACTGGGTAGTATACAGACAGTACTAATTGTACCATAGGCAAATAGAAATGCAACTAGTACTAGCTGATTTTGTAAGTGCATGTAGCTCAGAAAGGCCAAGGATTTCTCCTCTATCTCAGCTGAGTTTTCACCAGTTGCTTAAAGGAAACAAGCTTCAATGCAAAAGCATTTGTTTGCAAGTGTAACAGCTGCAAGAGACAAGGTTTTTTTCCATTTCACTATGTTGTATTTAAATAAGTCTAAATAATGTTGCAATATACTGAAACACATTAGCTCTTAAGCACAGATCCCACTTCTGAAATTACATTACCAGTGAAACAGCTAGAAACACTTTTTTAACATACATGCATACGTGTATGGACTTTCCCTAACACAGCTACATATGAACACTTGCTACATACAAGGACATTTAAAACACTCAATCTGATTTTGGAAAGCAAAAATACAACTTGTATTGCACAACTGAAGACAGAACACAGCATATTTACTGAAGAAGGAAACCTAATTTCTCAGAAATTTCTGAAACAAAGAGATCCTGCTACACTAAGCTGTGACACTACTACACATAAAAGACACAAGTGAACAGTTGCAGAAACAGCAGTTGATGAATTGGTCAGATGGTGTAATCAGTGAAAACTGTTTTCAAAAAAAAAATCAGACTAGTATGAGAATAGCTGGATGAGTGCAATGGTGTAGAGTGCTTCAAAGGGGAAGAATGACATTCACACATCATGAGAAAGACCATAAACAGATAATTACTTCACAAGGAAAGTATCCTGGCAGTAACACAACACAAGAAGCTGTGATAGTCAAAGAGGAGACAGGATCAGTTTCTGTCACAGCTTAAGGGAGTACCCAGATAGAAACCCTGGAGGTAAGCAAGGCTGGATGAAGCTTGAACATGGGTGGGGCCTGCATTTAGGTTAGGAATGAACCAAATTCCAGGTATGGAAACAGGTAAGACTGAAGCAGCAGAACTGAGAGAAACAACAGATGTCAAGGCAGCAGAGGCCGCACCTACATCAGGAAATGCTCTGCACTAAATGAATTGCATCAGTAGAGAGAGAGCCAGCACTAAAGAGATGACATCTGTACTGTATAATTCCAGCAGCTTTTCAGGTTAACAGCTAGCTTTAGTCTGGTCCTGGGGACTGAATACCTATTACCTGTTGGGATTGCTCCTACACTGCTCCATGAAGTGAACCAAAACGCAGTATTCAGTGTTTTAAAGAAAGATTCACTTCAAAAAAATATTTCTGACACATCTGTATCTATATGAAGCTATGTACAATATTGTTTCTGACCAGGAGGAGGCCACTGAACCCTTAGAGATGAACAATTTCATTGGAATGATGTGGGTGAACAAAGGACTAAAGAAAGAAAATGAATGGGAAAGAGAAAGTAGCAGTGATCAAAGACCTGTAGCAGACGTAGTGTTGAAAGAGAGGACTTTCTAAGGGAGAAAGTAGAACTAAAGCTTCAGAAAAGAAGAAAATGGAAATGTTGATCTGATGAACAGAGAAACAAAGGTATATTTGTAAATTCATGAGGTATGTACTGGGGGAAGGAGAGGAAATGAGAGAAGACAAACTCCAGAAATCAAAATATACAACAGCTGAAACTAATTTGTCCAGATGCTGATTACAATCTATGTTTCTGCTGTGCTTTCTAAGATGATGAAAACTTGCAGAAATAAAGTTGCTTTCCTAGGTTAATGCCAGTAAAGCAAAGACCAATAATGACTATTAAAAAGATAAAAATATTAAAACAGATTTCGAGCAATGATATTGGTTGTTATTTAGCAGAAGCAGGCATTCTCTGGGATAATTTTTATGCATTTTTGTATATACAAAATGAAGAAAATACTATTAGAATTTTACAATGATTTCCCAAGAGGCTCCTTTCCTGCAGATTAGGGAAGCATTTAAAAGAAAAAAAAAAGCCTTCTTTCAAAAAAACTTCGTCAATGCAGCATGCTTGAAATATATCATCCACAATTTCAGTTTTTAGAATTTTCCTACAGTCATGTGCAAGTGCTGATAGGAGTATACATACATATCTATACACACACAAACAGAAAAACTCTTAAAACCTTTTAGAAATCTTCTACTTAAGTACTTTACAGGAAAAAAGTTGCTACAAGGAATTGATATCTTTCAAGTCAAACATATAATTTTATCACAATCTGCAATCACTTGGATACAGCCAATTTAGAAATTTGCTTTCTTTATGCGTACAAAAGAAATGTCCTACTGAACTTCAAAATACAGCCAGGAATTTGCTATTAGTAGTTGAACCACTAACATTGCTCTCTAATCATCCTTTTCATTTAGGACATCTGTTTCTAATTAAGGCACTAGAGGCACCTCTGTGAACAGTCAAGAACCATCCAAGCACTGAACACTGAGAAAGGTGCACTCAAGCACTCCTCTTACCAACATCTCGGTGCAGTCAAAAAGCCGCTTTAAAGTTCACTCAATGAAACACAAGGGTTTGCAGGATGTGGAGACCCATTCTTTATTTATGAGTATTTGAAATCAACCAGAGAAATGAGAGCTTTTAGCAAGCCATGTTTATGTCGGATTCATTAGTATTTTCATTCCAGCCTCATTTTTAAAGCAACCATTTCCTAGATTGGAGTTATAATCATGGGAACAGTATTCACAATAGGATGCAAAATATTGCTTGTGGAAAGGGAAATGAGCCTCTGGTTAAAAAAGGCATGTTAACTTTCAATACATGGCATTGCCAAGTGAAACAGTAACGCTGCATGCAAGACAAAACATGTTTAGTAATAATAATCTATGACATAACTTGTTGCTTTTTCAGGAAAATTAAATAGGCTATTGACATGAGCTTTACTGTTAGAAACTACATCAACTCCTACCTGTAAACACCACTTTAAATTCAGATATATCATGTTCTCAGTATAATCACATTTATCCACCTGTTCACCCTCAACTGAAAAATCTACTTAAGGCTGCAACCTAAATCATGCATTTTACCAACCATGCTGACTTAAAGGCCAGAATATAATGAGATAATTAATTTTAAACTGCTTACAAGCAAATTTTATGTTCTATAACTATGTTCCAAAAATGTCACTCACCCAAGACAGCCTGAACTGCTGTAAACAGCAAATAATTAAATGCACCCATTCTGAACAAATCCAAGTAACTGCTACATGTGACCGGACTCAAACACAAGCTCATACAGTTGTTGTAACTTGAAAGTATTAAATATTTTATTTCATTAAAGCCTCCATTGCATATACTAGTCAGTTATTTTTCTAAGAATATTCCTTAGGAAACAATGTTAGATGTTGCAAAATTAAAACAGAAATATATTAGAATAAAAAGCTTCCTGTACGGATTTGTGTTGTAGTGGAGAAATGCACAGGGCCAACAGTTTATTTATCAGCAGAAACATAATCATTAAGTGGGTAAAAGTGGCAGAGAGCGAATAACTGCCTGTCTCTGGCAACTCTCTTTGTTCACCATAAACAAAAGCAAGAAACCTCCAATTACCTTTTATATACAGCAGAGGAGAAGCATAAACCTTGAACTGAGTGGGCTGGGCACATCACTACTCCCTGACAGAAAGAAAACAACCTAAGACTATGGTGAGGGACCTCCAAAAGAACAACCCCTCTTCTGCTATGGAGACAAGCAGTTTTGTAGGAACATCCTGGAGAAGAACCTAGTACAAACTGTAGGAAAAGCTGCCGCTGGGAAGACTATTCACGATTTCCCAAATACAATTCAGAGAGAGGACACGAACACAGAGATAGCCAAGACTCCAGGCAGCTTTTGCTTACATGAAAGGTCAGTACTTTGTCTGTCTCATCTCTGCCACTCACTTGTCAAACACCTCTCACCAAAACACAGCTGAGGGTAAACATGGTTTACCCGCTCTAAATTTGACCACTGCCAGTTACCCATTCACCACCACCCAGCCTGGATCACTAGACAGGTTTATCTCAGGCTTAGCCAGGGATAATTCTCCATGTGTCACAGTAAGAACACAGCCGTTCAACACCACACCCGTGGGTGCCAATTGATTCTCCAACCTCCAGCTTCTACCCAGCATTAGGCCCACAACTAGGAAGGACACTAGCAAATAAAAAAGGCAAAAACCCAATACTATGGATTAGAATGGATGAAGGAAATGCTGCTTACCCTGAAGAAAGAAGATGAGAAAATAGACAAAGTACAGAGATGAGTCCTGGAGAAGGTGACCTGAATTACAGCAGTTCATGGGGCGGTACCCTGGGAGGGTCACCCTCCAAGTACATAATTAGTGCCAGGCCTGAGAAAAAAAACACTGTTACTAAGTTAATGTAGCCAAGGGGAGAGGGGGGAGCTTGGGAATTGGGTGGACAGGGCACAGAGGGTACATTTTCTTTCGTAATATAGAAGGAGGAATGATGGAAGAAGCAGACTTTCCTCACCCACAGCCAAGTCCTGGTGAAAATCAAGAGAAGCCACTGTAGATATCAACTCAGAAGATCACTGCTGCTTTGGTAGTGTGGTAAGGCCTGAACAGTGCAGATAGCTTTCAAGGAAAAGATTTTTCTTTAAAAGGTGAAGAACAAAAGCTTTTCCCACCCCCCTCCCTTCTCTCCCTTTTCCCCCTCCACCCAAATAAAGTGTAAACATTCAATCCCAACACAGAACATGAGTTCTGGCTACCATTTGCGTGGCTGAATGTGCCAAATTTTTGCTAATCTACATAGAAGAATATTATTCCCATTAGGGCTGTAAAAATGTAGAAACAAAATACAGAATTAAAATAGATGAAAGATGAACAATCAAGGGATTAAGGCCCAAATTGTTAAGATTTACTCTAAAAAAATAGTTCATTCTAAAACTACATATACAACAATGTATTTGTAACTTAGTTCTTCACTCTTAAGGCCATGTTATACTGAAGAGCTTGAGTTAGGCTGTGCTGTCACATCAAAGTACACCTGGAAGGAAGCAGTAGATGCAGGAGGGGGGAGAAAGAAGTATGTAGTCTGGAGAGTTCATAAACTATCTCCACTGAAGAGGAAAGAAAGACAAGTTAGATGAAGGGGGATGGGGAAACATTAAAACACATCAACCGTGAAGAAAAGACTGGGAACAGACTTTGCTTGAAAACAAGAACACTAACAGCTGCCCTTACCACACCACAGTTAATGAAGACTTTCTTAATTCCCTTAGCAGTCCAAATGAGCATATCCTCACATGATATATACACACACATATACATTTGAACAAAAGATGACAAATGATAAATCATGTTAATATATCCTAATTCCTTTAAGCAGAAGTTATAATCTATTTAAGAATACAAATTTAAGGTCAACAAGCCCTTGAAAAGACATGCTCAGAAGTTGAATGTTTATGAGGACATAGAAGTCCCAGAGGAGAACTAGTCATACACAGCTCATTACAGTTTTACAGTTTAAATGTAACTATATTACAAAAAAAGATAACAATACCAGAAATCACTGACTCACTGTGCCTTGCTATTCTTGAAAACCTAGCAGCTTCTTATTCCTACCAAGTATCACCTGCACCTACAGAGCAACTTGCACCCAAACTGTGCTTAAATTGTCAAACACCTTTCAGCACAAGCAGAAAAGCACTATTTTTGTGACTAACTCTGCAAAGGCCACATTCTCCTTCTATTTCCTTGCTCTTCCCTGAATGAACCTGAACTTCCCCAAACTAATGCATTGCCACACAGCTCCTCAGCCTAAGGTAAACTGTTGAAATGGGAACCTACCATAAAGCTAAAAAATTAGAATCAAACAAGAAAACACATTCAATCCACAGAAAACAAAATACAGTATCAACCTACCACTTTTACTGTAAGATCATAAAATAAACTACGACAATCAGCTCAAGCAAGAAAGAGTATTACCAACATGATAGTCTGATTAACTAAAATGACAGAAAACTGTTTAAAGATTTGACCAGTATGTAGATGGATCCTTCTTCAACAAAAAGCAAAGCATTCAGAACTAAGCAATATAGATTCTTAAGCCTATGTTTTAAATAAAGTCATTAATATCTCCTTTCAATCAGGAAATATGCTTATAGACATGTTTATCATGCACTCTAAAGAGATCTCATATCATTGCTTGCCTCACAGAGAACAATCCAATTCTCCCGCAGAAAGCAGAAATATGGGACAAGTACGTGTGCACATTTGAGCAATGAGCTCTGTAATTAAGCTTGCCTCTTCATGAAATATCATCAAAGTGTGCCACAGGAGAAAAAAAGCCTCAGGGGCATAGTTTTTCTTCTGTGATCTTTCTTCGGTGGAATCCCTCCCACATGAAACTGGGAAGAAACTCCTCCCTACTGTAAAGAAAAAGCAGTACCAAAGCCAAAATGTATTGCAGTGGAAAGAAAAACAGCATCTAGCTAGAGCTAGCTCACCATCTAAGACTTGCGAATTTGCAAGACAGGCATGCTCACATGCAAGGAGGTGACTGATGCTCACACTGTGCTTCACTTTGCTCTGGGCCTTTCAGGAAACTGCCAAAATACTCGAAGTGTACAATACAGTAATCTAAGCACATCTCTGAACACTGAGAACTACTAGTGGTTTTGACTAGCTTCTTTCTGCCATATGCCATCTGTCTGCAACTAGCCCTATCACATGCCTTGGCTAGGTAGTCATGATCTCAGTGTCGTACTTCAGATGGCTCTGTGTGAGCATCCTTTCTTCACTCTTGAACTCCACTTCCTTCACTGCATCTCTAAAGCAAAACCTGCCTACTCCTCTGTACAACAGCCTCCGTTTTTAATTAATGTGCTTTGGATTGTCATAATTCATACATATTGATCTTAGAGCTTTATTCAAATCTATTGAAGCATTCCCCTTTGCCTGCATGTTGTTATTGCAACATGGCAGGGCTACTGGAAGATCAAAAATAAGATTTATGTAAGGTTTTCTGTTCACTTTTGCATAGTCAACCACAGTATTCTCTTATTATATTGTTTTGCCATTAGTTAATTTTCTGTACCAAAATTCTGCTCAGAATGTCAGCTGCTGTGCCACACAATGCTACTACCACACATATTCAGAACAAGAATGTAGGAAAAACAAAACCCACTTTTTTCCAAATAATGGCTGATAACTGAACCCAGTCCCCTCCCACTTTCTGGTAGTCAATTATGATCAAGTAATTAGGAAGAACTAGTTTTCCTAAAAGCTGCAGCTGTTTTGTCAACATAATCCCTTAACTGCAAACAAGCTTAGTAACTCACGTTACCACTTTCCATGTGGTTTAAGAATGCAAAGGTCTACAGCAACATGCCTAAGTGCTTGTGTTTCAAATACCAAGAGTGACACGTTTAGAAATTTAAGTTCTCAATTTGTAAAAAGTGCTATGGAATATAAACAAGAGAAACCCCAGGGAACAGAAAACTGACATACTGCATGATGCAGAAAGGCAGCAAGCAGACTGCCTGCATCACAGAAAGTACTGTGTAGCCTTCACAGCCAGTAAATAAGAATAACCTCAGGCTACATGAACTTCAACCCCTCAAACCTCCAACATCAAAAAGTGCATAGCTTCTCATTTCATTTTATTACTCAGTAAACAAGAGAATTGGTTACAACCAAGGTGTGTTACAAGTCAAAACAAAACATGAACATGGTACATCACATCTTTCATCCTGAACTATTCAGCATTTTATTCCTTGACTACATTTTTTGTAGCAAATACGTGCAATTGCGATGTGAAGCCAGTCCTTTCATCCTCTGCAGCCACACACTTGGCTTAGTACCTTTCCAGCCACATTCCATCTTCCCAGATTTTATACAGGCTCTAAGCCTACCACACATTCTCACAACTTCTCCTAGGCTAACTGAAGAGATGACCTTGCATTAGGGAATAAGCATCTGGAGAAGGAAGGGTTTATTTAAACATGCATGCACTGGCAAACAATACACCGTACTTCATGCAAGATACTATTCTATTTAAAAAAAACTAAACAATTGTGTGGCTGGGGAAAGGTAAAACTTCAAGAAGCAATCATTTTTTCTAAATAAAAATATTAATACTGATTTTTTTTCAATGATGCTCTTATTTCTTAAGAATACAGATTGCAATAGGGAGGAAAAAACCTAAAATCCTACAACTTCACTCACACACCTGCTAGATTTTAGAAACTCTCCTATTATGTGGTACATTACTGTAATTACATTAGTAGGATGATTATTCAAGAGCAAAGAATTGTTTTTATCTTGCCGTTCTAAAAACTGAGTATGAAAAAATGAACACAGTCAGCAGCTGATGTAAAAATTTAAATACTTACTGCGTAGGAGCCTATGAGGAATGCAGCGTTTGCTTGCTTTTTCTGATCAAAGCCAGTATAATGAATAATTTTCTTCCTTATCAATGAAAATGACTGTATCAAGAAATGAAAAATATTATTATTTTGCATTTTAGACTTTTTACACCTTCTTTTATAAAATCACAGGAATGCAAGAGTTTGTTTACCTACTTTCAGCCAGCTGTATTCAGAGAACCACATATACTGCAGATTAGTCTCTTGGAAGTTCTGGAAAATTGTATTGCATCCCTACCTAGACTTTTTCAGTATTTTTCCCAGTACCCAGGCTAAATAATTTTTTATACAAATTATGGAAATCTTTTGTTTTCCTTCTTAAATGCATTAGTATTTTTGACTTCAAGCCTTATGTAACAGATAGTAATTTATGAGAATAGAAAGTGGCATTCTTAAAAGCATCACAGGTATATTAAAGTTGCAAAAATTTTAAAAACTGAATTTACATTTTTTCATTCATTTTTCAAACCTAAATCTAAATAAAGTCACTAGTATTTGTTTCTAAGGATCAGAACCATGCTTAGATTAAAATATTTTGGAAGTATTTCTAAGCTTTATCATAAATAAGTTTTAAGCATCATCTTGGCTTGGCAAACAGTTTCTCCATTTATCTTAGAATGTGGGTGGAATGGCATTTTCAATAGAAAGAACACCGACATGTCTGGTGGCAGTTAGCCCCTAACTGGCCTTTGAAATAAATTCCAATGTGCTTGAAACTGCACATTTTGATCGATGGCTAAGCTGTCATAAAATGTCATTTTACGCATTTAAATAGCAATGTTACTTGCTCAAGATACCAGATTCAAGGCATTCAAGACAAATAAGCCCCAAATTGGCAGCAGAAATATGTTCTCAGAAATCCTAACATGCTGGTCCAATATCAAAACCAAGACATGGAAAGGGACTATAATACAGACTTCTGTTGTTTCAGAGCATGCAAAAATCAGAGAATCTCATCTCTGGAAAACCACAGTTGCACAGGTGGGAATTTACCACCTCCCAGCCTGGACCACCAAACAGGTTTATCTCAGGCTTAGCCAGAGATAATTCTGCAAGTGCCTCAGTAAGAACAGAGCAGCAACATCAAATCAAAGGGCTGCCAATTGCTTCTCCAACCTAAAGAGTAACACTAGTCTCAATTAGGCAAACTATTATCTGTGACAGACATCAAGGAACAAAAATAAAAAGAACACACTCTTAGCATATAACATGCTGTATATTCCCCGCTTTTCACAGTTCAGTGGCAGTTTAGAGATCTAAGTAGTTTTGAAGAGGCAAACTGTGATTGACATTAATGAAAGTAAGCTTTTTTATCTGCCAAACAGGTTCTGTAATCCAATATCTACTACAGGTCAACTAACTTGTAGTCAGTCACACTAATTAATTTAGGAAATCCACTTTAAAGACACTATGCTCTATCAAAAGCCTAATCCCCAAAATTACTGAGCTAGTGTAAGAGAAAATGATGTGCAATTTGAGCAGAGCAGCTTCCTTCAGGCCAATGCTATCAATGTTACTAAAGATCAAAGGTGATTCAAACCTGAAGAACGTCAGCATCAGACGAGAAGACCAAGTCAAATAAAAAACATTTCAAATAAAAACATACCAGTGCACCCTTGCGCTCACTCAATATTGGCAGATTGCCAATAAGATTTAATTCCAGGAAAGAAGCTTTTCATATAAAGGAGTCTGTATTCATTTAGCCACTGATCTTCTAGAAACCTAACAATAGTTACTGCCACAGTTGTGCATCTTCTGGTTCTTAAAGGTAAGCGGGTTTACCCTCCTGATCCTTATCCTCCCTACATTCACGTAGGTAAAATCTAGCATTCAAATTCAGAATTCAGCTGGATTAGGAAAACACCTGAACAATAACAACAACAATAAAAGAAGTTTCGGCCCATTTGTTCTTGTTTTTTAAAAAGCCACTAATATTGGCTTTTCAATACAAAACCCAAGCATTACCTTTAATTTCTTATTTAGCTTGCAGCAGTATCTGTAGAGCATTGCCAGATTGAGTGGTCCAAAGTCTGCATAGAAGCTGTTAAAAGAAAGGGGAAAAATTGTACATGACCCCTGTAAATGTCTTTTTTTAAACAAGATGCACAAAGCAAGGAGTAATAATATACATGTGACACACATATATCATTCTAAAAACAAGCACACCGTCTTACATACAGTTTTGTTGGTGGAGAAGTTTTGTCATCTTTAAACATGGACTAAAACATTTTTGTTTTCCACACAGCACCATTCAAAACCAATACCCCAGCTTTTAATAACTTTTTCTTGCTACTGGATCACTCTGTGACAAAAGTTTTCAAACTATTTTAAAAGAAGTTCATAAACTTTACTTTAAAAGGAGGCAATTCATAGTGCTAGAGAAAAGGGAACCCGGAGAATAAAGACTGATTAGTGCATTAAAAAACCGCAAGCATGCCCTTGATCAAAACCATTTGAAGAATTAGCAGCACTCCTCATCATGTAAAAGGCAAACACTGTTCACTACAGGGGAAATAATATATCCATTGTCAGCTCATAAAGGCTTGAATTGACTTTGCCATTTTTTTTCTCTGATTCCAGGAAGTTCAGACATTCCACTTAATATATGAGCAACCAAAGACACCCCCTTTAGTCTGGCAGTTCAATGTGCACTTCTAAGTCAAAATGGCTGTATCATACTGCTGTGTCTTCTAACAGGAATGAGTGCAATGAAGGCTTCTGCTTTGAAAATGTTTTAAAGAAATCCTGATGGGAAAGCAAGAAACCATTCTAAGGCCTATAAATCATCAATGCACATAAATCTGTGAAGACCAAACTTATAATTAATTCTCCAGTGAGACTGGTTCCTCACTGACTTGTTCTGACTAATTTATTTCTGAAAAAAACCCAGAAAAAACTAAGCCGGTACTTACTTCTCATACACAAGTTCATCATCTATGCAGAAATAATGGGTATTTCCAGCTCCACTCTTTGGTTTTTGGCAGAGAATTGCAAAATAAAGGCGGTCTGAAATGTAAGAAAATTGGAAGCTTTTATAAACATCATGCTTTTCTGCTGAAAGTCTGAAGTATTACCTGTCAATGGGACAACTTTAAATGGTTTAGAATGAAGAAAATCTTCTTTTAAGTGTTAAATTAGGTATCATTATTTCTCCAGTGTAAAACAAACAAGGCACACAAAGACTGAGGCTTTTTGCTCAGAAGCATTCCCATAATCCGCAGCTCTTTAGTGTTCTTTCCCAAAGTGTTCCTTGTCTTATGACTTTGCAAAATAGCAGGAGGCTGACTTGCACCCACACACAGAGCAAAGACCTCCTTTGGGAAGTGGCTGCACTCCAAATACCAATGCACATACCCCCCCCAAAGTAAACCACAAATCCCTCTGCACCTCTGAGCACCTATGTTAAACTAAATGATGAAGCACACTCACACCAAAACACTTCTTTCTGTAAAGCTGTGATTTTGACAGTAGTGCCATGCAATTAAAGCCTGCAGGTGACAGACTTGGGAGGGATGCAACTGGGCAGCCCATGCTGGCCATGGGAGCACCAGCCAAGCCCCCACCTGGACATCTCCATCCGAATTCCCGTCCCCACCCCAGCTGCCCCTTCAGAGCCTGCATGCCTGCAGGTAGGAGGCACCTTGTACTTTCCCTGGCTTCCTTTGTTAAGCTGAGGGTTAAAAAATACCAGTGGTATTCACACAGATATAAATTACATTTATGGCCAGGGAAACTAAAGCCCCAGTGAACTTTAAACACTGACTGTGCTCCTGCTATAAATTGCTGTGCTTGCGGTAATTGGTCAATAAAAATTGAGGCTTGCAGCAACACCGCAATACTTGTCCTCCTCCTGCTGAGAAAATATCATCATAAAATACTTGGATTAAAATTCAGACCTAAAAGGAAAGCTTTTTCTTTTGCAAATTAATTCCTGAGAACAGATATTATTTAAGTATCAAAACAGACGACTTGCATGTACTATTTCAAAACATGATTTGTGATGAAGAAAAACTATATGTCAGTTTTTAGATGGGAGGGTGGGGGAAATTAATTTTAAGTTTCAAAACAACATCATCCACGACCACTACTTAGAAACCCTTACTTGTAAAGTACATGTCAAAGTATGCCATGAAAGGAGTTACCATATCTATATTTCAACAGCCACATGCTCAGTGCTCACCTACCTACACCTGTATCTCAAAGGACGAAGACAGGCAAGGCTAGCAAAAAGTGTACATTTTCCAAATGCTTATTCCAGTAGAACAGCAGACTGGTGTAAATAGTTTGGCTTAAACATTTACAGCTCAGGTGCAACCAGGAGGATGTACAGTACCTCTTAAGCAAGTCAGGCATCTACTTCCTTACTCTCTAGCAGAAGCAAGGGTCCCAAGTTGCTTATTTAATTTCTATTAGTCCCATCTTGTAAGCACAGCAGCTGCAATACTAGATGGGAGAGTGCATTATATGCTTCTACACCTCCCAGCATTTACCAAATCAACCCCTGAAAACAAGCCAAAGGATGAAATTTAGAGTAATGCGTGCATTTGTAAGAAATTACTAAACTGGCCCACAAAGTGAATTATGCATGGAGCAGCAAGTGCACTGATACTCCAGCTGGGTGCAAAATACGCTACGGCAAAAATTGCTTCCTAGAAAGGCAGTCCTGGGGGTGAAGTTTAGCGTGGAGGGAACCCCAGCTTCCCACAACTCCCCTGCATCTCTCCCCACCACTGTGTTAATTGCTGAGCTGTGTCAAGGTGGGTTTGTATGAATTAGAAACTGTAACAGGTATCCCTGGGCAATATTAAAAAAAGAAGAAAAAGAAAAAACTAGGAAAAAGAAGGAAAAAAATAAAAAGGAAAGGAAAAAAAATGAAAAGAGGAAAAGGTAAAAAGCTGCTTTGCTGACTTATTTCCCTCTGCTTTGAGAATGAGGGCTAACATGTGTGCGGGAGAACTGAGGGTAAAGGAGGAAGCAGAAAGGAGAACTGAGAGGATGTGATATCTAGGGATTGTGTTTAAACTGGCATTGCTAGATTAAACACATGTCACTACAGCCCCAAGCTATAATTTCACACCACTTCTAAACTGATTTAATGGCTAGCTGCCACCAGGTTCCTTACAAGGAAAAATCTTCTGAGTTAGCTCACTGAACCAGCCTGCTGGGGGTTAACAACAGGAATATGCAGCCAAAATCTTTCTCTCCATGGCATCTGTCCTTAAGTGCCAGTCTAATTATTGACTAGACTGAGCTTTCCCTCTTTATTGCACACAAACAATAACCGCATCAAAGTCTGGGCAGAATGGCGGTAGTACTCAAACTGACAGGTTACCTCTTCTTGCACTCCAGCTTCTTCATAGAAATTTTACATCACTTTTGAAAATACAAAAGCACTTTGCAAAGAGCAATCCAAAATCTTGAAATACAAAAGGAGGGCAAAAATGAAAGTAAATATAATTTGCACAGGTAAGAGAACTAAAATAATTCAGTGTTTTGCGCCTAAACTGGATTTGGAGTAAAAGAATCACTTGCATCCACAGTGCTCCTACTTCTACTAAAATTCTTCTGCAGCTTGCAAAAACATCCAGCAAAAATAAGAATTCCTATCTTGAGCAAGCAGCATGTATGTGGCCTTCTGAATTACTATTGCCATATGTTCTGCTCTGGTATCTCTGGATTGTGTTCGTTGTTGCTACTCTTAATACAACTGAAAGAAACTTGAGTTTAATGAGTTTACAGAAGTACCTCACAGTTAGAGCACTGTGCGTCAAATGTCAATATCCTGACAAGCTGTCCATTCCTGTGCACAGCTAACAATTACTCCCTATTATGTAAACAGCAGGCTCCATCTTTTTAACATGTTTCCTATGTGGAGATTTTAGAATGAAGAAATTTCCTGTAAGTGTATTTACCTTTCTACAAAGTTACCAGTCCAGCATCTGACAAATGCTGTATTACTCACCATGTCTGTTTTTACCTGTTTTTTTTCCAAACACTTTCCAAGTTCTATTCAGTCAAGGATTAGTGTGTTGATTTTTAAAACAGAAATTAAGAGAAAGGAGAATTCCTTCATTAAGGATCTGATTACAGGATTGAGAGTTTATACATAAAATACACTCAAACACTGATGATCTGATTTCACTAGGACTCCACAAAGGTTTGGACTGCCAGGAGCAAGGCTTCCCTTTCATTATCTTCATGTTTCCTTTGCTAATTTTAGCTTTTCAGTATTTCATTTACATATAGTGCACTTCAGCACTTCCTAATTCCTGCAAATTTCTGATAAAAAATCATCCTAAAACTATCAAGCTAGAGCAGACCTTTCTAATCATCTCTCAGAAGAACGACAGAGCAGGGCTCACTGCCTTACAGGCTGCATCTGCACTGCAATTAGAAGATATGGCTGCAGCATGTTAAGATATACTTCAAATACACTTAATTTTGTCAGCCTTATATAACAAAACAGTTAAAATACACAAGCACGGCTGTCACTGCAGGCAATTAATTTGAGTAAGCATCCAGTGCTTACTGGATGAGCCTACATACCCTTGACTGAGGCGTAGGGTAGCACAGCTGTGTTACTGCTCGTACCTGAACCAGTGAGACTAAAGCTAGCACAAGCAGGACTATCCAAGCTAACTGCAGTGTGTATACAGAAGGAAAAGCACTTTGCTTGTTTATCACAGCCATAGTATTCTGTGGAAATAGATGTGTAGAAAATTGAGAGCTACCACTTCAAAATCACATTAGTGTGAATTTAGAGACGAAAAAATAATCTCCTTCCCTTTATTCTCAATAAGCCTGACATTTCTCAGCTTATGCTGCACAGGCCTTCAAGAAAGAAATTTCAGGAATTCAAGAATTACAGTTGGACTTGATGATTTTAAAGGCTTCTTCCAACCTAAATGATTCTATGACTTTAAGTGTCCACTAAATAGTAAACAGGCACTAGTGGCAGGACAAGTCTGCATATGATCAGCAAACATTATTTAATACAAACAGAAATTCTAGGGTTCTATTGTTAAATAGACGCCTTAAATGAGAAACTCAAGAGACTGACTGTACAACAAAACCCAGTCTGTTTTGAATCACCAGAAATGTAACCAAAGTGTTATTTAGTACTGTAAGAGGAGTGTACTTCTACATTCAGACTTGGTATATGGAATTTTGTTGTGTTTGATTTAAAAAACTTCAAAATATTTGAAAGACAAGAGAAAACATAACAGGCAAATTCTGTTGCAATGTCAAGACAAAAAGAAAAGTTGTTTCAGATTTTCTTTTTTAGTCTTCCTATCCTTGAAAAGACTCATTTAGTCACCACTATGATATTTCAAATTTAGCTAATGACAGAGCTGGCAATTAGGACAACAGCCTGGACTCTGAAAAAGAAAATGAAAGCACACCAAAAAGATAAAGGAACTTTTTTTTTAAACAAAATCTATGAAAGTATTATTTTCAGTGCCATTTTATAACTGATCAACACCGCTACTTCACTTACATAGAATGCTTCCACTCTGCCACTCCTGATTGACACACAATACTACATATGTTCGTGCACTTTCAATGCTGGATTAGACACTAAAAGCCTTAAACACATATTTAAAATCCTAACTTTGGGAAGGACTCAGAAGTAAGTGAGGTCATATTGATAAAAGAGTAAACACAGTTTCTGTACAGAGATAGTTGCATAATAAAAACTGATTGAAAGTGTTGATAGTCAAAATATTGGAAGCTTAATGATACTTATTAGAAGTGTCCTTACCATTCCAGGAAAATAGTTTTCTACAGGGTACACAAAGTTTATAATGACACGCCAGCACCACTGGAGAAAGATGACCCAGTGGTTTGAAAAAAAAAACCCAGACCGCATCACAAAACCAAAAAACAATCCACTTATCAATGAATACATGAAAATGAATATTTCATTATCAACTCCAAGTGACTGTGTAAACAAAATTATTCTCAGTGGAGAAAAAAAAATAGGTATGTACACCGCAGCTTAGAGCATCCTTTAAGATGTGAGTTCCATACTGTGAACAAACTGGTTATACATTCAGCAGGAAAACCAATCAAATATCAAGAAATGACCCACGACATTATATAACTTAGAATTTAATTCCATGTACAGTTATTGAGGTTGCTTTGTTTTAGAATTAACTACTGAAAATAGGTGAAAGAGAAACCCACACTTTTTGCCTGAAGTTTATGCGTTATAATTCCACCTCTTCTTTAAAATGCTATTTATAAAATCAGAGCAATAAGAAAGAAAAGCAGCCAAGGAAAGGAAATGAACAGCTTTCAAGCATCTCACAGAGCATTGCTACATTTTATTTAGATCATATAAATTACTTCTTCCAGAGATCAGATGAACATGGGAATATGCTTCTAATAAACAGAAGAAATGAATTCCGTTCCAGCAAATTGAATTCATACCAGCAAGCCTCATGCACTGGTTGACAAAGAGAAAATGATAAAGCTTATCATGCAGCTTAATAGACCCAAAAAAATTTTTTTAAAAGGATAGCTTTCCTGGACTAGTCTTAATAGTAAACAAAAATATTTAGATAGTTCTGATTAATAGCTATTCTGACATATGGCTGATCCATACAATTACAAAATAAAGAAATGCAATAATTACTATAAGTATTTTGGGTATAGAATTCCTGGAATGGATGTGAAACTTTGCCATTTATGAAATGTAACATCACACAAGAAAAGATCCATAAATCTTCACAACAATTCAGGTTCATGTTCTGCTTTCGTCTTTTGCAAAGATGATAATAAGGGTAGTCTGCAATGTTCCTAATAAGTCTGGCACTGTTTCTCTAAGCAGATATGTTAACACAGAACTCTCAGCCTTTACAGTGGTTCAAATATTTACCAGTATGTCAATTCTTAAGAATAAGACCTTATGCTTTAATTTGTCTCCACTCCACAACTATTAATAACTTTTCAGAACCGCATTATGAGAAGGCAGAATTGACTTTTAAAACCCGGACATAACTTTTAAACATCTGAATAAAACAGTAAGCCTGCTAGCTTATTCTTTTAAGACTTCTCTTTAAAAAAAACAAGTATGACATAGAAACAAACTAAAAAATAGACTATAATTGAAATTAGAAAATTAGACAATAAACAGCAGCCATTGTGCACACCAAGATCAAGACAAAATGAAGTATCATTAAACATAATAATCCAGTGAACTTTAATAAAATTTACCATACTAGGTACTGCTGCAATGGTGAAATCCCACTGAAAAAACACAGGTCAAAGCCTAGGTGCTCTACTGAATTTAAATGGGTGAGCATTTCTTCGATGGAGAAAATACAGTAATTTAATGGGTCTGTTGATGCCAGACACACATCACCAGATCCAAGCAGCTGCTTCATGAGAATGGTTAGACAGATCTGTTTGCTGGAGACGGGAGCTGGTCAAGGCTGCATGGTAATCCAGGAAGTGAAATTACTTTGATAGCAAAAAGTCATGATCTGTCACATGAGGGGTTTCCACACTTGATCTTAAAATTGTACTATCATGTCTCATATAAATTGTTCCTGCTATAGAAAAAATACACATATGGAGTTATTTGAGCTTTAGAGTTTTGCAGATAAGTACACCATTATGTTTCTCTGCATAGATTAGGCCTAAAATTACGTAATTTTGGCTGGAATATTTAGGATTTTACTCCATGACAGTATTAAAGCTTTTTAAAAAGAAGAATCTGGTAAGCTCTGGGAGTTTACATTCTTTCTACGTTGCTACAACCAATTTTCAAAACAAAATCTTACGCTTTTCTAAACATACCATTATCTAGGAGACACACTAGTTAATTTAAGGAACCCTGTTTCTTGGCAAAGAAATAAAAGGTACATTAGTGCCTTTTCTCTATGTTTGCTCTGTATGTTTTTGCTTGCTCTGTCCACAGTTATTTCCCATGCCCTTCACAGAGATGTGCTGGGAGGTTTATTTCTTGCTTTTTATGAGCAGTTGTAAATACTCTACCATTCTGAGATTATGACACATGACTTAAAAAGTAGTTTTTGTTGTTGCTGCCTTTGGGCAAACTAAACTCAAGGTCGTCTTATAGCTTACAGGGGAACTCAAACCTAAACACAGAATTTTCTGGCTGTGATCCAACAAGCTTCTTAAAAGAGGCAGATTCCCGTGCCAAAACAAAGCGCGGCTCGGAGCCTGGAGTCACGAAAAGGAGAGAAGGCACACAACAAACCTGCCTGCACAAGCTGTTGGCACTCGCGTGTCAAGAAGAGGTGCGATGTCTGCCCATTATTTTACCCATCAGCCAGCATGCACGATACTACGGCATCAGGGGAAACAAATGTACATTATATGTATACACCCCAAATACGTGGAGAAATATGT
Organism: Acanthiza pusilla; assembly: GCA_036630365.1. Lineage (NCBI taxonomy): Eukaryota > Metazoa > Chordata > Aves > Passeriformes > Acanthizidae > Acanthiza > Acanthiza pusilla. Next base: position 7,746,474 of record JAXCHO010000053.1, read on the forward strand.
TACTTTTTCTCCACCCCACAACATGTTGAACGGACACGAACGTGTTTAACGTTGTTTTCCGTTAATTCCCTCTCGCAGGCAGAAAACGCTAGCACGAGGCAACCGGTGCTCGGTGCGGCTCGGGCTATCTATTGGGACATCAGCAGGACGAGTGATCCCGCTGGACGAGCAGCTCTCAACAACAGTTCGCTGAGCGACACCCCAGAACTCCGGGCTCGGGGACTGACCGCCCCACCGCCCGGACGGCAGGGGCTGCCGAGCGCCCCGGGATCCCGCCGGGAATCGCGCCGACGGGAACTTTTCCTGCCCCCCGACAGCGCCTCCCACCCGGAGCCGGCGCGGCGCCCACCGCCGGCGGGACGGGACGCGACGGGACACAGGGACACCTCCGCCCCTCGCGCTCCCGGCACACCCCCCTCACCCGAGATCCTCAGGCAGGTCTCCGGCCGGACGGGGGGCAACTGCCGCCGCCGCTCCGACTCGCCCGCCACCGCCCGCAGCGTCGGGCCCCGCGTCCTCTTCAGCGCGGGCGGCGCCGGGGCTGCGCGGCGCCGCGCCTCGGCCCAGCTCTTCCGCTTCATGGCGGAGGCAGCCGCACCGCTACGAACCCCTCATCCCGCGGGGACCGGGCGGCCTGAGGGAGGGGAGGGACCCCGCGGCGGCGAGGGCGGTGGCAGCGGCTGACGCGTCCCCGCGGACGCCGCCCCCTCCCGCCGCACCTTCGCCCCCCCGCCCGCCGGAGCGCCCGCCGCGCCCCCAACGGCCGCCCCTGATTGGGGCGCGCGGTGTGGCGTCACCGGCGTGGAGTGGCGGGGGGGTGACGTCATAGCGGTAACAGGTGGGCCGGGGAGCGCGGCGGAGCACGCGCCGCCCCCCCCCCCCCCTCCCCCCGGCCGGCGCCTGTCGGGGCGTGCGCCCGGCCCGCGGCGCTGACGTGGCGCGGCTGCTCGGGGATCGGGGCGCGCGGCCCCGGGGCGTGAGGGCTCCGCCGCCGGCGCTGGCACGGGGCCTTTTCCTGCCGTGTCTGAGGGCGCCGCATCTTCCAGGTGCCCCTCATGATGTGCGCCAAAACAGGGAGCCAAGGACGCGACTCTTTGTACGGCCAAATGAAACCACTCCGGTACCTGCAGGCTTCTGGTCTGAACATTAAATGGGTTTACCTGGAAAGCTGAAATCACTGGCTTTGAATCTGCCTCTAAAGACACAGTGATACTTTAAAACACTCAAATATTTTGAATACCTGTAGCAATAAATCAAGCTAGTAGGTAAAATAACTTATGCAAACCACTCCCTTCCCACTTCCATCTAATTGGCCAGGATGAAAGCCCTCGAGGAAGAATTCTTACCATCTGCTGAGTGTGCATATTCATGGAGGAAAACCTATTGGAAAGCTACTAGTTGCACTTCTCACTGCATAACTTTTTAAAATATCCTTTCTAAATAACACCAGAAACCTACAGTTCTACGGACACTTTGAAAATTAATTCTCCCAAGGATGAATGTGGCCATCGTTCTTCCAATTTATTATGATTGTGAGAGTCACTGTCTTGCAGGGCACCAGCAAACTCTGTGATGCTGTGGCCAGATGCAAAAGGCAGTGCTGATGCTGTGATTAGGACTCTTCAGCTCTTCTGCTGAATCCTCCTTTCTCTTCCTGCCTTCCTCCTTTTGTTTGTCTGCAGTTTGTGCGTCTTTCTGAAGAAGTCATTTTGCTGGGATAACACAGAGGCTGTGGTACGGCTCCTGTCAGTATTGAATGGTGAGGGTGGATGACTTCAACCTGAAGAGCTGCAAGCTACAGTTTAATTCATTCCAATCCCTTCTGATAGTCCATAGTTCTTCTAGCTGTAGTTAGTTTTGTTAAATGTATTTATTAGGACCAACAGAAATATTACCATTGTATATTGTTTTAATTCTACTAAAAGCAAAAGAAGCAGGAAGGCAGCTAGAATATTTCCTTTAAAATCAAAAGAATCAAGAACAACAAAAACTGCAAAACAAAAGTGCAACGAGAGTCAGTGTCCTTGGCTGTGATTATTAGGTGAATGAAGCAGAGTGGAAGCACTACCAATAAACTGAGTACTTATCATTAATTCTCTTTGAAAACAATTTTTGTGTGTTGTCTTTGTTTTACAAACATATGACCAGTTTTCCAGCCTGCTTTTGGCTGTTGTTTAACAGAGGCAGAAAGGCAGATGCATTCCAGCGTTTCTGGCATACTGAAATATATTGTTGAGCTGGGGGAGTGCTGCAGGTAGGGCAGTGGTTCATGTAGAGCAGACTTCACTCCCCTGTGAGCCTCAGCTGTCTGTCCCAGGCTGTTATGCCAAGTTTAAAGAAGTGTCTGGCCAGCCCTGAAATCACGCGGGCTCAGAGTCTGCATGTGACTACCTTTAGCCCTGTGCTGAGTGCTGTTTAGCCAAACCAGGGAACTGCCAACAGTATTTTTTCATTAAGATCCTTCTTCTAAACACATCACACCAAAATAGCAGTGTAATGAATAAGTTGCTAAGGCATAGTATCTTTAATAGAATTACATTGTTCAGTGTTGTTATGTTTCTTAAGCAAGCTTTTTATTTTTCATCAAGGAAAAGTGGCTTTAATTTCACATGCTCTTAATGGTGTAAAGCTTTTCCAGAGCTTGCTCTGGGTCTGCCAGTGTCCTTAATGGATGCAGGAAAAAGTCCTCTTCACAAAATGCCATTTTACGATTGCATTAAAGCTTAGAAGGGGAGAAAATTTGCAGTTGAGACATGTATGTATGGTAGTATTTTACAGTGAAGGTCAAAGATCAGAGACTGCAGAGAAGGATACACTCGTCCATAGATCTTGGACAATTTTTTTTTTCAAATTGCTAAAAAGATGTGTCTCCTGGATGAGAGAGGGCACGTCTACTTTAATGAAAGCAGCAGATGCTGAGCATAAACATTTGTAGATAAATGGATAATATGAAATATGCCAGAACTGCAAACCAGAACGCTGTTATGCTTACTTCAGTTGTCTAAGTCAGAAATAACTACGGACAATTTATTCAGAGACCTCTGTACATACATACAAAGGGAGAACATTCTGCTGCAAATCTTCATAGGCAAATAATTTGTCTTACTCCAAAAGCAATAATCTGATCAGATACAAATTTAAGACACACCTGTCTCTGGTCTTACAGACCCACGTTTTTGTATCACACAAAAGAATTGCAGACAATGGATGATGTATTTAAAATATTTATTTGAAATTGTAAAATGTATTTCATAATTTCCACCAGTGCCAGACGCAAAAGTAGGCACACGTTAAGTCCAGGTGTTCAAAATTGTGACATTTCAAGGTGTATTTCAATACAAAATTGTCACACAGTCCTGGAAGCTTTGAAACAGTGCTGAGAAGTCTTGGATTGAAAGGCAGTGTTGGTCTGCTGAAGACAAGAATCCCAAGTTCTTCCTTAGCAAAATCCAATTTTTTAGTTTAGTGCACCTTGAACAACGATTTTTAAAATATTACAATAACAAGATTGTTTGATGAGGCAATAATAAGGTTCAGGATTTTTGCAAAAAGTCTCAGTTTTTATTATCTTGTACTCAATGGAAATAGCATTTTTGTATCTATCTCTAGTGTCAGGCAGTTTATTCTTTGCTCTGATTTTCCACATAATGTTTCAGATGTCCCACAAAGACACATAGAACTGATGCTTGTTGGAATTCACTGGAGAATTGTTCTTGTAAAGCACAAATTTTAAAAAGTATATATTGCATCAGACATCAGTGTCATATGTCAATAATCTGGGGTTTGTTTGAGAAATTCACAGTTTTAACTCCTGCCAGCTGCAAAACTGTATTAATGGGAACATGATCCAGCCTGTTTTTATCAAGGTGCAAAAAATGAACTTCATTGCCTGGAATGAGAATAACATGTAAATTATTGAATAACATATTTATTTATTCAAAGATGCAAGTGAATCGAAGCAGCATTCTGACTACCTACCAGTTCTTGTACAAATGTGTACGAGCTCTGTAGACTGCACAATATACTGTACTTTAAACAATGACAAAAGGTTTTTTAATTATGTTAAAGAAGCAAGGAACATTGAGGCGCCTAACTAGTTCAAATCTGCTGTTGCGTGATGTTTCCTAATAATGTGATGACTGTCATGTTGCAATTCCCCCCTCTTGCTTTACTCCTCTACTAAAATCACATTAAATGCCTCAAATCAAATATGAAAGCAGAATGTAGGTAAATACCACGCTGCCAAGAAAACCCTCCAAACTTTGAGGCAATTGTTCCATCAGCACTGCAATCAATTTCTGCAGGACTGTGATGAGCTTTGTGCCACCCACCTCTGTGGGAGATGGGACTACACAGTGACACTTTGCAGATTTCTCCATGCAACAGAAATCACACAGTTCAACACAAGACTGTCTCCTTGGGACCCGCAGGGACAGCAGGCGAGATGGCAGCAAACAGCTGAGGGAGACAGCTGTACCTTTCTCACAAAACAAAGAAGCTCACCTGGGCCTATAATCAAAGCTCCACCCTGCTGAGCCGGGTCTCCTTGAAAATCAAAAGCTGGGCCAGTCATTGCTCTCCATATACTCCTAATGCTTCCCAGAAGTGTGTTGGATTTCACATGAGGGCTCCGGACTAAACAAAACCACAAAACACTTGTTATCTAGAAATACGAAAGTATGTAAGAATAACAACATTTAACAGCTGCTATGAATAGTTAGAGATTCCTGATTACAAGTATTATATTACAAAGTATAGGCTATAAGAGGCATTCTGCTGGGCAACTCACTTTCTCTTTACATTGCAATCATAGTATTTTATCAGAGCATTTTTGTTTTGTTTGTGAAAATCTAAATCAGAAAATTATTCTTACCTGATACTTTATTACCTTCACCTCTTTTCATGCCAAGTATTTTATAAATTTCCCTTTGGGGATCTACATACATTTCATGTGTATACCCAGTTAAACTGCAAAAGGGCTGCAAAATATATGCATACACACACAGAGAAAAAAAAGTAACATTGTAAGGTTAGGGCAGTAACTAGTTAGGGTCTACTGACAACAGAAAAAATACTGACACCTTGCCATCTCCGCCTTCCCCCCTCTTATTTGAAAACTGTCTGTTTGTTAATTATGTTAAATTAAACTGGAAAAAAATTTAGCCTCAAAGCTTCTATTAAAAAAACCCTTCCAGTGTAATCAAGAAAAGATGTTTCCTTAGTAAGCCCTGGTGTTTTTTAAACTGAAAGTTTTAATTATTTGCTTTACTTATGTATTACTATTAAAATTGCCTCAGGAGTACTCTCCTGTTTTTCTGCTATTGCGGAAGACCACCTTTTCATGCAGAACAAATCCCTCAATACAGACCATTAAGACACAATGGAGGATACACTGTATTTAATGAGTACTTTATTTACCTTGATGTGATGATACGATGACTGTCCAATAACTATAAGCCTCACATTTGATTCCTAGAACAGAACACTGAAGCTGTAAAGAGGAACTGGGTGTTTCTACATGAGTCCAAAGCACTAGCAGAATCTGGTGTTCTTAGGTACTGATGGCAGTGCATGGAGTTAAAATTATTTGAAGCGAACATTATTTACATGTTTGGGGACTGCACTTTTTTATAGCACCTGCAGTTAGCAGCCACATTAATTTATTAAGTAAAAAATTATTTTTAAAGATAACTTTTAAATTACAGGTGTTTAAACTTTGAGTTCCCTGTGGCATTTGGTAGCATTGTCTTTTCAATTGATTGCAACATGCCATGATTTTGGAAACTCATATTTTTCACTCAGTTGTACCTACATCTAAAGAAACAGCATGCAAATAATGGTGTCCAAACATCTGTGATTTGCAAATATGGACACTCATTAACAGACATAACTTGCATTCACACACACTACTGTCTTTTGCAGATACAACATTAGGCCTGAGTCTAAAACAGGGGCCAGAACTGAAATTCATTTAGATATCAGTAAAAACAGTTCATAAATATAGGGTTGTTTTATTTATTTAATACTTGCCTTTCTCATACAGAATCATTTCCCATATAAAATCATTTTGCTTTTTATGAAAAGAAAGCCTCCTAAAAACAGACTACTGGCACTAAGAAAAGTGTGGACATTTTTGATTCTCTATATACATTTCTTTGAGGAGCCAAATTAAGAAAATGGCCTTTTGAGTCACACTGATCAAACAGTTTAGAAATATCCATCCTGAGAAGGGAAACTGACAAAGCAATTGCCTCTTTTCGTCCTCAGGTTCCTAGTCCATCTCAGATGGACTTAGATGCTGTCAGCAATGACCTGAGTCTCTGTCATTGCCTATGCTGCTGTTGGGAATAAAGTATGAAAGAATTTCAATCAGCAGTCTAGAAGAGACAGATTGACCTTCCACATTTAGCAGGAGATCATTGTCTCCGCTGGTGTCTCCTACCACCCAACAAATGCATGTCAATAGCAACCCCTGCCCACTCTACTTCTCCTTTCTGTCACTTTGTCATTCCTGTTTGTGCAGCTGCCAGGAGAACAGGACACACTACAAATGCAGCTTACAAATAACCACAGAAAAAGATACTATTTTTAATCCAGATCAATTTTCTGATCTTGTTCCGCATACAACCATCAGTTGCCATACTAGCATAATGGAAAGGGCAGTAGTTAGCAATCAGAAGACAGCTGTCCAGGGCACTACTAATACCAAAAGAAATGCCTGTCAGATGTTGTCTAACTGTTCTGAACACAGCAGTAAAAAGAGCACCAAGCTAATAGGGCAGGGAGAAATAATGCTGCTGCAACAGAGCATGTAGTGCCATAAATCCTTTCCTGTGTCTCCTAGGCAGATTCATTATTGCTGTTGTAGCAAACAATGAAATTGCTTCTTCTGAGCCATTTCTTTTATTCCTAGAAGCCTTACATAAGCCTGTAGCTGGACATAACAAAATTGCTTGATTGCAGTGACCCTCACAAACATATTAAGGGGAGAGTACTTACTTGTAAAAATGCCTTGGGGACTTTTGCCAGATCTTCTACATACTCTTTACAGGTGTAACATAAAAAATTCTGCAACATAGCCAGTTGAACGTCAGAAACAGACATTATTGCATAGTAATTGAAGCAGCACACTTTTGGGCACACACCACTTTGGAGGTGATCAGGAACAAGGACTGGGGAAGATTCTCGTTTTTTGCAGCCACCAAATTTGGATTAGGATTCTGGTTTAATCCAAGCCTGAACAAGGACACTGGGCTTGCGGCCTTGCAAATATTTTTATCTCTAGATATTTTAGGAATGTGATAGCTGCCTCGACAGCTGGGAAATCAAGGAACACGATACTTGTTTCCCTAAACGCCCGGCTGAAGAAGTATTTCCTTTCTGGTAAATAGCGTATCACTCTACCAAATAACCGGGGGTCTCAGGAGCAGCACTGATCTCCTTTGTGCTTTCCTCCCCCTCCGCTCCAGCCCAGCCCTTGCTGAGCCCGGCACCCCGTCCTCCCGCAGCCCCGCCGGGAGCCGGGCTGGGCCCCGCCACGGCCCCTCCTCACCCGCACGAACACCACGATCGCTTTCTGCTCCCCGTACAGGGCCTGGAACGGGACGCTCCTGCCGTCCGCGTCCAGCACCAGGCAGCGGGCGGCCTCCCGCAGCTCGTCCTGCTCCCGCCGCTCGCAGCCCCGCGCCCGCCCGACCTGCTGCGTGACCGGCGACGCCGGCGGCCCGGCCATGGGAGCGCCGAAAGGAAAGGCGGAGCTGCAGCGGAAAGGCGCGGGGCGTTGCGCGACGGCGAGGAAGGGACGGGGCCGGGATAGAGCCGAGCGGCTCGTTCCCGTTCGTGGGAGCGACCCCGGGCAGCCGCGCCGCGGCCCAGGCTGAGCCGGGGGCTTCGGAGCGAGAAACCGGCGGCCCAAACCGCTGAGCGTCCGTCGGCCAGAGCCGGGGTGCGGTTTGTGCCCGGGAAGCACAGGAAAGTCACACGGAGCCTCCCAGGAATGGTGTGCAAGCAGGAGCAGGAACATGATCGTACGGCCTCGAGGTCGACGTTCGCTTTGCGGGAGGCCGCAGGACGGCCGAGGGCCGTAAGCGAGACACACAACTGTTCTCCAGGCGCTGTGAGCTGCTGTATCAGACAAAAAACACACCAAACCTGGTTTCCCTATTCGTACAAAAGCAGAACTTCACAGTACCGGGACAGTTGAACAGCAGAAGATGCTAAAGTGCACGCAGAGTGAACAGTTCTTACGAAAAACACTAGGTTCTTGATGAATATGGTAGTCTTTTAGATTGTTTTGTCAGCTGAAAGCTTACGAGGATGAGGGTACTTAGTGGGCAGAGAAAAAGAAATATCAGAGATAATAGGACTGGGTGGATATCCAGAAGTTATTCTGCTTTGTGAAGCGCTCTGATTATGTTAATTCCAAAGTTGCTCTTGGCAAACTGCCCCACGGTCTATATGTTAATGGTATTCAAACTTACATCCCCTGTGTAAGTGTTAAGCCCACTGCTTCTATACTACCAGGAGTGAAAACATAGAACAGGTTAAGTCTTGCAGTTCAATATGCAGTCACAAGGACTTTGATTCAAAATGTGCTGAATTCGAATTAGTAAGGATTAGTAAAGAACGTCTAAAAATTGTGAAATTTAAAATTCTGCTAGATGCAGTTGTACCCAATGATTTTAAAGGTATTTTCCAACATAAGTGATACAATGATTCTGAAAGAATTTGGGCAATATTCCCCGCTGTTTTTTTCACCAGGCTTCCTGTTCAGTTCCCAGTATGCTATCCAACACATTCCTTCCCCTGGCAGTTCATAAACCAAACCGTGGGCTGTGCAGCAGTGCTCCGCAGCTCCCTCACAGTACTGATGGGAACGTGCTGCCTACCCTCGACTACTGCAGGACATAGCAGAGCAGAGACCTGATGACTTTTGACAGGCTTTGCTCTTCATCTTGAGCATTGGGCAGGGCTCAGGGGCACAGCTCAGTGCTCGATCATCAGTAGAGCTTGGACCAGGGCCTTTGCCATTACAGCTGGAAATCAGAAGAGGCAGTTGTATCACTGTAGGGGATCTGCTGCTGCAGCCTCTGAGTGGGAGCTCACGTGGGGATGACACTGCTGATGAAAAGAATTGTGCAGTGTGGTGTCACAGATTCAGGGGACACTGCCCTGGGTCAGTCAGCACATAGCTGACCTTGTGCATCCAGAGAGCTTGTTCTCTCTGGATTTAAAATTAAATTCCCTGAGAAGCCCAAGAGAGGCACTCTGCCTGTGTGGGAGAGGTGATAATCATTCCTACTAGGCCAATGAAGACTGCCTGCAGACTTTGCTCTATTTATGTTATTTGGCCTCCTTAAACTAGCTGAAGTAGCACATCCTTAACAGCTGATTTCAGCAGTATAAAAGTGAGGAACAGCAACTTTCTTCTGAGGATATTTGTCAAAGCATTGTCTAAGGCCCCTCAAACAGCATGTTTCTAACTTTTTGTGGAAAATCTTAAGTGTTGCTAGAATACAAATACAAATTGCTGTCACCCCCAGTTTTACAGAGAAAGTACAGAAGTGAAGGCTCTTGTACTCTGACATGTTCTCTGAAAGAGGAAGCACTCAAAATTAGCAGTCATATTTTGAAAGCTGAAGCTTAAAGCCTTTCATTGATATATGCTTAACAAAAATGCAGACATAAGTTTCACTGACTTAGATGGGAAGAAAGAGTCCATATCTGCTGATACTCTGGACAGTACTAACTGTCAAAGCGTGCAGTCTACTTAAACCACATAATAATTCAGTGTGTGCTGGGAATAGGGAAACTTGCTCTTCTTTCCCTTCCCCTCGTTTCTTTATAGCTTACAAATATAGAAATGTGGATAACTTTAAAAAAAATATTTGTCAGAGTGATGCATTTTTCATTGTCTTGAAGAGAATCAACCAGTGCATTTACATTATTAATTGTGATTCAAGATGCAAGTCACTCTCTTCACTGCAGTGCAATTTACAGTTGTAGAGAGAAATTTAGCTAATATTTAATTAATCAAGGGTTGGGTATTGCGGATAAGAAATTCACATTCCTACCATTTCAAGAGGGAAAACAATAATTACACAGAGATGGCAGTTAATTTATTTGTTCTGTATTGACTAGTGAGACAAAATACCAGCTGTAATTATGCAACCTTAATTCCTTTATTTACAGGAACTGAACAAAATATTTGACAGGAGAAGTGTGGCCTGTATCAATACCATAAATACTGACTAAAGTATATGGTGTTTATTTGTAAAGCAACACGTTATTCTCAATTTACTACATGATGTACTGTTTATTTAGCACAAGGGTATTTGTTCTTCCTGTTAATCTAACATTGTTTAGCTAGAGATAACATGGTTATTACCTATCAGCAAAAAATAAATTAGTGTTTACAGTTCCAGGGAAGAATATCATGCCAAACACAAGCTAAGAATTACTTGTTTTTAAACAGTTGTTGTAATTAAAAAGGAGTAAAAATATCTACTGTCCTATAGATAAGACAGATTCTTCTCTATGAGGGTGGTGAGAGAAGCCCAGAGAAGCTGTGGAGTCCTTGTCCCTGGTAGTGTTCAAGGCGAGGTTGAATGGGGCTTGAAGCAACCTGGTGTAGTGGAAAGTTTCCTACGCATGGCAGAGAGGCAAAACTAGACAATCTTTAAGGTCCCTCCCAACCCAAACTATTTTATGACTCTATGATAAGAGGATTTTTCCTTTATGTCTGCCTTTCATTGTTCCCTAAATGTCACCATATTCTGGGGGTGTGCTTTACATAGCATCACAGAGTGACTCTTCTGACAAGCAAGGACAATAATTTGCGGCCTTGAATGTAATTTTGCAAATGATGAGTTCATCTCCATTTTTGCTGCCTGGTATTTGTTCTCATCCTGATGTTTTTTCTCATTAGTTTTGCTTCCTGGTTTGTGTTCTGTGGTTGTTTTTTATTTGTTTGTTGGTTTTGTGTGTGTTTTTGTTTGGTTTGGTTTGGTTTGTGTTTCTCTATTTTTGTTTGTTGAGGGGAGGTTGTTTATTTGGTTTTTTTCCTGAAGGGGGAGTTACCACGGTTTCAAAGATTCCCTAAGTTTTGCTTTTTGGCTCCCTTTAAAAATTTTTCAAGATTATTTACCAGACTAAGGGCTTCATAAATATGGCTGCAGTATCAGAATATCAGTGTTTGTTTCATATTGAGTAACTGCTGTTTCACAACACAGATAATAGAAATGTAATTAAAAAGTCTACTCTAATAGTTCGGGGATTATAATGATGTATGGAGAGAAAATGATTCTCCTGTTCTGTCTGATGTATTTGGTTCTGTAATGCAAACTCTACACAGAGACCAGTAGTGCAAACTTTGCTACACAATAAAATAACAATATTAAGTGAAATAGTCACATTTTGTTTGATACAGCCTGAAGGCATAAAGAGGAATTTTAATGCATTTGGTAAGAACTCTCTGAATTTGATCTATTTCTGTTTTGCAGCTATCTACTCTCTGTGCTGCAAATGAGAAACAGAGATGACCATCTATATGTCAAGAATAGTAAATTATGTGTGAAGATGCTGTTTATTTACTCTAAGTTAAACTGGTTTTAACCTTTTTTAACAGAACTAAGAGGAAGCAAATTACTACTTAAATAGATGAGACCATGGTCAAAAAGCAAATAAAAGATATGCTACAATCCAGACTGGCGAAACAGAATTGTCTTGTATCTTGTTAGCAATAAGGCTCTTAGAAAGTAAGCTAATTATCATTAATGTAAACCAGATGAGAGGATTAAAAAATAAAGAATGTGAAGAAAAGCAGAGGTGATCTCATGGAGTGTTCAGGCCAAATTAAGCCTTATTTGAGACTCTTGCACTGGTGTCTTGCAAGGCAAACAAAAACTTTCTTGCAAACTTCAGATACTGTTCCTTTTTTAACTTCTCCCCCCTTCCCCCCCAGTTTTTTCTTATATGGAAAAGTGTATTGTGAGTAGGTTGTAGTTCCCAGCTACTCTTTCTGTTTTCTGTGTTCACAGAGAGCTGGATGTGTACTTAGCAGTAGATTCAGTTAAAATGGCTCTTTTATGTATGACAACATTGATATTTAGCAACAGTTAGGAATTCCCTTCTTGAGACCAGTGGATGGTATAATATTTTTGCTGGTGGCTAATAGCTTGTGCTAATTATAGCATGCACTTGAAGTAGATCTCATTTATTTCCTGGTATATAATTAAGAGTAACATCACTTTAACATCAGACATATCTCTTGAGCCTCTTTGCTAGAGGGATCAATTAGAAACCCAGGCCAGTTCTCATAAAGAGGTAGATTTGATTTTTTCACAAGCGTGCCTGAATGATTGTATCCTAAGGACTACAAATCTATGGCCCATGTCCTCTTGCCTTTCAAAATGTCTAAAAAGTATTGCCTAATTCTCTCTTAACATTGTGTGACTGACTGAGATGATGTATGCATCAAACTCTGATGAAGTAAGCCACTGTTTTCATTTAGTGAAAACTTCCTTAAAGAATTATTTAAACAAGAAAAAAGAGGCTGAAGATAAAGTGTCTAATGGCCATGTGAACCCTCCGTCAGAAGCTTTAGACATTACAGCTTTCCAGCTGACTCTCCTAGGAAGGCCTTTAAAGTCCTCTCCAGTGGAAATAATCTGTTTGGTTTGTTAACAATGAAAACTACTACAGCCAGTAAAATTCATGCCAGAGCTGAGGTGGAGGGCCCAGCCCTGAAAGCCTTTGGATCTGGAGTTCATGTGGATGTTGGCATGAATTCTGCACTTGGTGCTTTGAGAGATGATCGTTGGCTTCAGGCTTAAAAATATGGCCCCTTCTGTATCTTCAGTATTTAAACAAGCTGTTTTTCCTTCTGCTGTTTGCATCATAATTATGTTATTTACTTCAACAAAGATGTCGATCTGCTCCAGAAGATTTTTCTTTCTTAATGAAACTATTTATTCTTTCCCTATTTTTCAATTGCTATTTTCCATAATCTTTTTAATGTATTTCTAATGCAGTCATTTATTGATGCAAAAAGCTAGCCGTTAAAGTGAGGATCAGAATAAAAAGGGGAGTATAAATACATTAAATATACTTTAGTTAGAGACAACCATAAATTAAAATATATCAACATATCAGTTAAAACACAAATTCTTTAACTGAAGTGCCTGTAAATATAAAACAAACGTTATCTTTCTTTGCATATTGGTGAAAGCCATTCAAATTAGTTCAGATTTATGTACTATTGTTTCATTACACCATCATCTTTCATGTTGTAAGTTAGAATGTGCAATGTCCTTCTGTCTGCAGGCTAAGATTTCACATGTAAAAGCTGAAGAATAAAGCACACTCAAAATCTGTTTAAAAAAAGAGAAAATAATGGGAAAGGAATGAAATTTCCCTCTAAGCTCTATTTTTTTTTCCTTTTCCTTATTGTTCCTTTATAAAATGATTGCAACAATATTAACTTTGTTTTCTTGATGCTGATTTTTATGCATCAACTGTTTGTTAAATGCTACTACTCCCATTTCTGCATAGTAGAAGAGTCAGATTTTTTTCAAACTCAGTTGACTTGTTCTCATGCTCTCTTCAGAGAATGATCAACAGCCAGTGTTTAAAAATTCTCATTAGGCACTTTAGCATTCAAGCTGTGGCCCCGCCATAGTTTCCAAGGTCTTGACATAGAAGCCTAGTGATTTCAATTTCAGTTTGATCATACAAATTAATTAGCTAGGTATCATAACAATCAATCTGTAAAACATGCATGCTTCTATGCTGCTGCTATCATTAATTCTACAAAGGGAAATCCTTGAAGAAGCAATAGTTGTTGTTTGAAAAGATCAGAAAAGAGAAAATAGCTGTCTGACAGTCCGAATGGGATCAACACAAATGCATTTGGAATTGCCATGCCAGCAGGAATCGCTTCTGGCTAACGTAATTTGTGTGTCCCTTTCTGAGTAGTTATTGCCATGTTTTCTCAAATGAAAAGCCTGTAAGACAGAAAAGAAGGAATCAGAATTGAAGAATTCTTATTCCTTCCTACTGCTTAGTAGGCTGCTAATTGCTAAGGCAGACGACTCTAGGCAGGGATTGTTTGTATCTCTTTATTTATTTATTTAAACAAATTTATTTTAGAAATTGATTGTCTTAGTTTATGGACATATTTTTTTAATTCTAAAAATTACTTCAGGAAGTATGGCTGACTTGGTGATGTGTGTATAATTATTCTTTTTCTCCATGATATATTTTTCACACGTGTGTTTATCGACTTTGGAATGCTGTTTCTGTGGCCTGTCCTCTGTATCTTGTGGCAGGGACTTTTGCATAAAAGCTTTGACAAAGTACTTTTGAAAATAATTTTTTAGTTATTTTTCCTTGCATATCTGTGCAGCTGTATTCTAAACAGATCATTGTAATTCAGCCTCTGTTTTTAACAATGTATTAAGGAGATTGTTCACACTTGAAAGTTAATTCTGGCTAAAATAGATGTAAATTTAATTTCTGGATCTATTGCTGAGTAATTCCACTTTTGGTTGTGCTTATTTGAACTCTGCTTACCTGAAATAACTTTCAAATAATGAGGCTGAATCAGAATAAGGGGTGATTGTCTAGGAAAAGACATGTAAAAACATGAAGGTGTTCAGAATATCTATAACTCATATTGTGGACAAGCTGTGAGAAGTCTTCAGTGGGACACACTTTTAGCTTTGTATGGGAATTTCAGGTGTTAAAATATCTGGGGTATCTTTTTTATTATCTCTGATGTCACTTAGATAAGAGACTTTTTATCGAATTTGAAATTTAACTAAAAATTCTGCTTTCTTGGAAGAAAATTGGTGAGAGTCTTCTAGAGCAAGTTATTTACTGGATTCCAGTTCCAGAATAAAAGAGAATGAAGAGCAGGGAGTCAACAGCTGGCTTGCTGAATGATGGATAGACCAGTCCTCACAAAGAGGGTGATATAGTCTGTCTGCAGTTTTCCACACAAATTAAAATAATTTATGTAATCCAAGAAAGATGTTATGCCTTCCTCAAGTGCTAAAGACTTAGAGTCTTAGAAGGAGGTATCACACATAAGGTGGAAGAGCTGTCTGCTATGAAAATTCCGTTTTCCTGGATACACTATCTGCTTCTGTGCATTTTTTAAGCATTTGTGGCATCTGAACAGTGGTTTGCTTTTAAGCATAGCATGCCACAATACTTGGACTGGAAGGCTTGTAAAAGATGGAGGGGATGGGAAAATAGTGTGCCATGAGTGCGGAAGTCTCTGTTATTAGTTTTCTTCACTACTTCAGCAACATGTCAACCTGGAATCACAAGTTTCACTAGAAAGTTGCTTCTGTAACAAACAGAAACTTGCAAATAATGATCATGAATGTAAAAATTCGGATTCAGCATAAAAAAGAACCACCAATGTGACACCTTTAAAAAGATTCTGCATCAAAAGCAACCTTTACTTAAAACTGGCAATACTGAAGTTACCACTGGCTGCTACTTTTTAATGCTTTCTGTAAATGCTGTAATGTCTAGCCTGTCCCAATTCAAACTCACCGTGCATGACTTCTACTTCTAGGGGGAAATGTAGTTGTACCACTCTCCTCCCGTCTGAGTGAAATAAAAACTCTTTTCCCATTGAAGCTGTGGCATGACCTTGTCAAGCACTTCTTGCCATGTGGTGTTCTGAAAGTGTGCACAAGCACAGCACAGCAATTTAAGACAGGAGGCAAAGGAGTGTAGAGTATTTAAACAAAAATGCAGTGGAAAATTTAGTTTGACAGAATGCAATTGCAAAAATGTGATTTAGTCAGAATGCCAGGGATAACCTTGTTCACAGTGCAGTGGAGATCTCTGAGGACCATAAATACTTCAGATATAAGTTTAATACTGCATCTAAAAGACAGTGCAGCCAATAATTCAGCCTGACACTATGCTGGCGTATTATTTAATACCATCTTAGAGATAAGAGTACTACCTATGAAATCATTAGTGTTAATGCCTGCTATCTACCTAGAAACAGGTGCTATTTGACAGTTACTTGTTACCTTAAAAAGAAGAAATCATACAGTGTATATTTTGTATGACTTATACATAATAAACTTTCAGATTTAGTGTCTTTCAGAAGATTGGAGCATATAGTAGCACTTGGAGGAAACAAGTATTTGTGTAACTCTTAATTCTAGGCCTGAAACAAACCCATTATCTCTAAGTGTGTAGAAAGAGCTGGTGGGGGATCCACCTTTCATGTACCTCTCACATGATCTCTTGTAAGATTATCTTGAGCTGGTGGCATTCCACCCAGGGACCACTCACAAGCAAAACAGCCACAATTTGGGGAGCTGGAGTTGGGATTGTACATCTAATGTTTTCTTCCTGTCAATCTTTTATTCTTATTTTCCTCTGCCCCAGTGTGGTTTATGCATGGGTAACAGTCGCTGTGGGAAGTTCCTGCCCTGGCATGTGTTCTCTGTGAGTCATTGTCCCTTTGGAAATGTCCAGCAACTGGTAGGGATCATCTATGGGCTGTAGCTCTTCCAAAAGATCAAGGTGTAAATGCTGTAGTTAAAAAACTCTGCACAAATGAGGAAGGTTCTTCAAGGATGTCACCTGACTAAGGAGTCAGCTAATGGATGAAATAAAAATTAATTTAAATTGCAATTTGCAATGACTGTGTGCTAGGGAAATCTTTTTTGTGTGTATGTTACTGCTGACAGAATTATATTAGTAGGAAGGTCAAAAATTAAAGAAATCATCAAGAAAATGAGAATTTGAACATGCATGGCTTAAATATCCACTAGAGACAAAAGAGTTCAGGGTCAGCTATGAAGCATTTGTTAAACGACCTAAAGATTTGAAAATGCATGGGAAGTGTGGTGATGGCTGCCTTACATGAAGCAGAAATAAACATAATTGTACTCATTTTAATTGTTAATTAGACATAAAAATTTAAAAGGAAAGTGGATTTTTTTCCTGAATGCTGATCACAGTAAATAGGAGCAGATTTTTTACAGCTGAGAGAGTCTGAAGACATTTGGGTCTCAATTATCATTAAATTTGAGACACAAATCGTTTCAAGAAAATGACGATCATGCTGGCATTTGTTTTGCTGTTCTTCTTGGCTGGAATGTTTTGTTTTCTCACTTGCTTCTCTAATATTGGTGTGGGAGGTGTCAAGTCTGCTTCATGTCAGGCTTGCTTTTGACTTGTGTTGGGGCTCTTTTTTATTGCTGTGAATTTGTTTATAAAATTTTAAGTGTTTTACTTCACAGAATGTTCCCCTTAGATGGATCTTTTAAAATACGTTTTGTTCTGAACTGAACGCTATTTTGAGTTTGAATGAAAGAAAATTGATGTTAAAGATAAGGGTCTGGAGTGAAATGAAAATAAAGTTTTGGTGGCGGTATGTGGCCCTCTTTATGAAAGACAATCTTAGAACCTGTAAACAGCCAAGAGTGCGATGAGGACCGTTGGCTTTAAAAGCACCTTTAAATAACAACTTCCTTTGAACAGCGCTTTGAGGGCGGAGGAGCACATTCAGGCGACCGCCAGAATGCGCTCCTTCACATGAACCACATGGTGTCAGGAAAGTGTAGCCCAGCGCTGCTCACAACGTGGCTGTGGCTTACGTTGTATAACCGTTTTTATATTCTGTGGCTTCAGTAAAAGGCTGTCCCTTCTGCTTCTTTATTCTTACTTTTCTTTTTTATTTCTTTTCCAATCTTTAGACTTTCTTGACAACCCCCTTCCCCATGCCCCCCCCCACCCCACCCCCCCCCACCCCCCCCGCTCTCACAGTCTTTATCTTGCCCTTTAGCTGCTTTTTTTTTTTTTTGGGCTAAAATGCTGGTATAATGAAGTCCTGCTGGTAAAATAAAATCCTGCTGGAATGCATTTGGCAGGAGTTGTGTGCAAGCAACACAAGCCTTTCCTGGTTTTTTTTTCTGTGCTCAGAACTTTTTTCCCAGAATTTCAGCTTGAAAGAATGAGTCTTTAAAGTAAGCTCTCTGGCTTTAAAATTATTTATACAGGGTAGTAAAAAAGTAGGTTATGCATCTGCTCAAAAATTAAAAAAACTCCCCATTATTTTAATTAGGGGAAAGGATGCTATAAACGGAGTAAATAGCAAGGACAGCTAGGTAGCAACCTGATTTCTTTTTAGGATTTAAATTAGTTGACTCTGCCTTCCCTGCCTTCCCCAATACATTGTTTCTAACCTTTGCACATGCATTCAGCAAGGTACAGATCAGTCCATCTCCATCCCTTCCACTTCATGAACATTTTGCAAAGCCATAACAGCAACAGTTTTAGGATCTCTGTCCTGGAAAAAGCTCAGTTCTTGTTGCAGCCAGTTTACCTGCCACTATGCTGCTTTGAGCATGGAAGGGTGAAGAGGAAAGTAAGGAATGGATCTGATAAGCGAATAGGAGAATGTAATATAGAAATGTGGACACATTTCTAGCCAAGCACTTCCTCTGTAGAAGTATAATGTGCTATATTTATTGTATCTCAAATTAAAACATAGAGCCTTATCTAATATCAGAGTGTGAAGGTATTTTAGAGTATCTAAAATCTAGGTCTGTGCCCAAATTTAACAACTTGTGTTCATGTCCATCTTGGAAAGTATTACGGCTTTTGAGAAGACCCTTGTTTCTCCTTCAGGCAGAGCGGAACTAACTCTGACGCTAAGTAGGTTCTTCTGGATACTCAGTAGTTGCCAGGTGCTCATGTTTTTGTTCTAGTATACTTGGTAGAGAATGCACAGCTCAGTTTTGTACAAGTTCCTGCTGCAACAAAAAAGATGTTTAGGTTGTGACTGCCTTTTCAAGGAAGCATTTATCAGAATATATACTTGTCCAATAATGAGTTAATTTTAGACTGGGATTTACTGGAGTGATGGTTTGGGGAAGGCACCCTCTGAGACAATAGAGGCATTAAACCAGTATGGAGTAGATCCTATTAACTTTAGTTTGCCACAGCCTAAAATGAATACTGTCTGACTGCTAGTTCTTTCAAGCCACAAGAAACCCTGTCAGAAAAAAACCCCAAAGAACCCAAACAATTAAAAAGGACACTAATGCACTTTTGAGTTAATAAATGGAAGCTGTAGTGAACTCCAGAAAATAGAGTCTTCAGACTCTACTGCTGATTGATGTGTTAGCTGGAGTATTTTTCAGAGCATGGAAGGAAAAAGTGATATATGCTAATGCAGATTATATGTCATGTATAAAGTCCTTCTAGTTATGTAAGTAACTGGCTGTCACATCCCTTTGCTTCCTATCACTTAGTTAAAGCTTCCTGATACTTTAGTGCTGTAATTCTTTGAAATCTGATGTAAGTATAATTAGAATGCAAATATGAGGTTACAAAGCATTGTGGCTTGCAGGGAGTTTCCATATACCACACTTTTAATGAAGCTTTCTATCCATTTCCTTTATGATTCAATCGATCTCCCCAGCCTTTGACGTGGTATTCTAGTATATGACAGCTTTTTCTCTTTCCGAAATCAAAATTTGTCTACGGGTATCTTAACAATTTTGATGTGGAAACCTCATTTTCTGTCCTCCAAGGCTATCAAAAATAGTCAAATTTGAAAAGAAAAAGTCTTCTTGAAATAAAGAAGGAAAAGGAATATATAAAGCTACAGTACAATTTGCACTTAAGATATGCTGTATCCCCATCACTGCCCTGACTTTTTACACATCCACTCTGGGTTAGTTTAGTCATTAACATTCCACAAAGTGCGGTGTATAATAGGGATTACAATGCTGATTCTGGGCGAGTGGCAATGTGAACTTCAGGGGGTTGTTTAATATTCATTGTGCACACTTTGTAAAAAGACAGAACTTGTTTTTCAAACTTCACTGCACATCTGTGCATCATTGCATATGTATTGTGAGCCCTGGTGGCCACTGAGCAAGCTGGGCCAAATCTGCCATGGGTTATACTGTTAAAAATCTGGATAAATTACATTCTTTTAAAAACAGAGATGATCTCTTTACACCACTGTTGTGGAACGCAGATCAGGAGCCCACTGTTTTTGGCTGCTGTGATCGGTCGATGGTCTGTGTTTAATGATATTATAGGCCTACAGTCTCAATTCAATTGGCTGTTTTTAAAGACTTATCTGATACTGTTTGTAGGAAGAAATAAAAAAAAGAAAAATAAATGAATGCCAGCTTCTTCTGCATTCAAAAAGGATCTTTTGACAGAGCCTCTTGGTCTCTATCTTCTATGAGCACCCACTCCCTTTAAGAGCTTCTCTTGTCCTCCAGGTCAAAGCCTTAGACACTCTCAGATATTTTGGCTATAATTTTGGGTTAAGATTTTTATGGTTGTGTATTAATGTACTTTGTGTTAGAAACTGCAAGACCACCTCTTGCTGTATATCCTTGCTGAGTGCTAGAAATCAAACCTAGTTCTCAGGTGACAATACATACTAGTGCATACAGGCGTGTGACAGGTAGTCTGATAAACTGATTTTGGTTTTTATTTATCCTGAGTTATGTGGTTCTGGTTGCTCTTTTCTAATTTGCTTAGTCTATGCTACACAGCATCAGTATAATTGTTCTTGTAGCTATGGAAGTTTCAGGGTTAATTTTATACTGAGCTATATTCAAAGGAAATTGAGATGCACAAGAATGTTACTGATAAATTATTTTTGTTTGTTCCTGTATGTCTACTGTCATCAGAAATTATGCTAGTAAAGCATATATGAGGTAAGATTCTCTACTTCTTGGTCCATGGTATTTAGAATCATAGAGCATTTCTGAACTGACTGTAATTATGGAGAAAACTTTTGTGCTGACTGTCATTGCTAACTAGTTCACTGTATGAGTATAATGTATAGTGGTTGCAAGAGGTGCTTTGTGAATATGTCAAAGATACATTCTTTTTGTGACAACTTTTGGAATTCGGAGAATATATTGAATCCCCTTTATACAGTGACTGGAAAAATAGCCTAAGATATTTTTCTAACCTCTTCCACCACAGTTTATAAGAATTGACATTTATAACACTTCATTCTGAATCACTGACATTATGTGACAATATATTTATTCTTTCAATGATTCTGGTGACATTGCTTAGTTCATAATGTAGGTTGTTGATTGATCCTATCTTTGCACCAAGTATGTGTCCGGAATTCTGAACATTTTTTCCTAATTTCACTGGGCCCATCCTGCTTGGTAGCAATGATTATTTTAAAGAAGGTATATAAGGTAAAAAAGTTATATGATTCCCTCCTTGAGGCAAACGTTGAAGAAAACACTGTAATAAAAATTAGAGTGGAAAGCACTAAATTCATAAAAGTATATAATGCAAAATATAGTTGATCAGTACAGAGTTGCATTCAGTGGGTGTAGTTTTGCCTAGAAATTTGCTGAAATTTAGATACACTTAATATATCAAGTATATATATTAATAATATCAAGTAATAATATTAATATATCAAGTACATGTAACTACTGGCATATGCTTCTGGCATCTCTGTTTGTGGTTCCTATTCCTTCTACTTGTATGAAAGCAACTGAATAAACACTCAGTAAGAGCTTATTGATTGTAGGGGATATTAAATGTGGCCTGCAAACCCTTCTTCACAGCCATTGCTCAAGTAAAACTTCATGTCAGTCCAAATCTGTGTTCCTTCTGCTTACTGAATAGTGATACTGCTGGTGTTGTTTTTGCCAATATGCTGCTGTACACACCTGGCAGATCCCTGCCTGACACCTCTGATGACATCACCTTGCAGCAAAGAATGACTGTTTTATCCTTTCCACTGGTGGTAGTCTACAAAAAGGACCACAACCACCAATTAATGTGTTTTGTCTCTAGGTTGAGCAGTGTATACTCTGTGTTGCACTGATTAAAAGTGGGTGTCTTCGTCTTTCCCTGACCTTGACGGTATCACTTAGTGACCCCACAGCTATCTTTCGAGGTGTAGTGGATTTATCTTTGCTCCTTTCTTCTCACACTGCAGCCACATCTGCTTGCTCAGCCAAAACTTGCTATTTGCCTAGAAATCCATTTGTCTCATTTCCATGTGGTGATGATTTTCATCCTACCTCTCATCTTAGTTGTGTTGACCACGGAATGGCTGTCCACCAACTTCATTGTTTTTGGGGTTCGGCTTTCACCAGCTTTACAGTAAAGAGTTGATTTAAGTATTATGAAACCTCTCAAAAAAAAAAGGTGCAGAAAAACATGCAATCTCTTGCACTGTTTCTGTCTTTGGCACAGTTGCAGCTTACCAGCTGTTCCAATTGATAAATTCAATAGTAATATTGCTAGAGAGTGTACTGAGCTTTGTTACTTCACAGTTAAAAGGCTTTAGGGCTAGCAGTAGTTGACTCAGGAGAAAAAAAATTGTGAGTTTGCAGTTTGGAAGCTGTTTAATACTGTATCAGGAGGACAAAAATTTCCTTCATCTCTGAGTAGACTATAGAAAAAACCACACAGAAACTAAAATTGAAGTGCAATAGCTGGAAATTACTCAGAATTATGAGAATAAACAGAGACCAAGCAAACAAAAGGCCATAAAAAGGGTAAGAGCCAGAAGGGCCAGATTTTTTATTTCCTCAGTATTTTGTTGATATGACTCATATTTCTGTGGTTTGCTTTATTTGGTATTGATTGATCACTCCACAAAGAATTCCCTGACTCATCTGAGCTTGTTGCTAAATATCTAATTTTTTGAAAGAAATCTCATGTTTGGAAACTCACTGAGCTGACAAACTTGTATGTCTGTGTCTCCAAATTGCTAGTTTTTAAGCAGGAGAGTTTCAGATTTTTCCCCATTGTCCCAGTGTTCTTCTTCAAACCTGCCCTAAAGGATACACAGCTCTGAACACAATAAATGTTCAGTTACTTTATTTGTTGAGTGTGGTCCTAAATGTGAAACAGAGCACTTTAGCAGTTATGTACTTCTCGTAAAATGGAAGAGACAACTGAATTTATTTGTTTTACTTCTGATTTGAAGCACTGCTTTAAGAATGAGAGGTTTTTTGTCTTACTTCCCAACTAAGATATTCCAACAGAGATTCAGTGGGCCTGAACTGTAACATTTTATCTGTCAGCACAGCCTGCATATAAGAATCTCTGCTGCTTATGCATCTTAGAAAACTCTTTTTATGTTAAACATCAGCACTAGCTCCGAATGGAGTGGTTCTCGAGTAATGCAAGCCTTCAAGTCTCAGCAGCATGCTATGTCGGGGAGAGCTCCACAAGATGGCAATGTGGATCCAGGTTCTGTTTTCATCTGCTTTAGAGAAACAGATATTCCATGTGCATCAACAGATTTTGCTGGTGGAATAAAATATTTAAAAGTTCCGTATGACAAAACCTCAGTTTAATTAAATAATCTTGATTATTTTGCTTAAATTAAAACCATCGTGCATTGTTTTAATGTTGCTAGATTAATGTGCAAAAATAGAATTGTTTTGTAAAATATGTGTTTTCTTTCCCTGACACATTCCATATCATAAAATTTATCTTTGATCGGACAGTATTATTTTATTGAGGCAGATGACTCTGTATAGCAAATACAAGTAATTATGTCCATAATTCAAATAATAACCTTTTTTAGAGGGGGAGTAATTGCAAATTAATTGGTCCTGTCTTTTTATCACTTTCTCTGCTTGACTTAGTTGAAGATTGCTTTTGAGAGCATCCTGACTCACACATGTAAATTGTAAACCACCAGACAGTCCTCTGCAGATTAGGGATGTCTTTGTGGAGCAGAGAGGTGAGCAGGGAAGAAGTTCTCTTGTCAAAAGAGCTAGGCAGAGAATACTTTCCTGGTGATGAAAGGCAGGAAAAACTCCCTTTCAGCCGGCCTAGAAGGTAATCCCTGCTCCTTTATTACTGCTGGGCTGTAGTGCCTTACTTCTTTGCATGAAGCAATGGATAAGCAGAGCCTGTTGGTCCCAGGGGCTGCGTGCAGTAACACTTGGGGAGCAGAGGGGCTCAGAGGCTGCATTTCACCACAGGAGCAAAGTGGAATCAGGATGATACCAAGGGAGGCTGTTTTAGCAGATTTTTTGGGGTTATCACAGACATGCCAAAAATGAAGCTCATTTGTGAGACAATGAAAGAAGAGAGCAGGACTGTGGGAGAGAGAGGGAGAAAAACAGTTCCTCCAGAAACTACAATGCTATTAAGACCTGGTTCCCAGTGGATGACTGTGCCTTATGGGGTCTAATAGGTATGAACTCCAATCTAATCTTGGCTGGCAGTTGGAATATTCAGAGACTGCTGGGGAACACCAAGTTTCTCTTTCTGGGGATATCTCAGGTGATTAATAATGTCAGAATGCATGCCTTAGCCTCTCCATCTTTGGGTTGCTAATGCAGCCTCTCTCCTTTCCTTGCCTGCCTATTTCCAAGAAACTTCCTTTGAGACCCCTTTGTCTTATTTGGCTGAAATTGAACATAAAGTTCAAATATTGCCAAAGGGAAAGAGACTGGCAGAAACAGACTGAGATATGGGCACATAGCAAGAGTATGTAAAAGCAAGTTTTCATCCTTCATGGTGGTGGTGGTAAAAACAGTAAAAAAATTCAATTTCTGTTCCTCAGCTTAAACTTTTGAGGACACACAAGGTCAGCACTGAGGAAATGAGGCTGAACTGTGTCTTCTGCCACACATGTAATTATATGTATTTTAGCAATGATGCAACTCTTTTGGGAGATGGATGTTTACCTGAATTGGATTCCTCAGGATTTATGGAAATGCACTTTATATGCTGGTGGACTGCTTGTCCCTCCTTTTAGCCTCCTGGTCTCCTGAATTGACAAGAGCCTGGTAATTTTTACCACTAGAGAATCTGAACAGTTCTTACTGTACATGGTCATCAGTTTTCCTATAATAAAGGCAATTCTGTAGAAATGCACATTGCTGAGGAAATCCAAAATACTTGCTTCTGTGTAACTTAACTGGTGAGCTCTAAGCATGCATCTTTGAAGATTTCATTCCGACATGTTGTTGAATTTGTCTTAATTACTTTAGTCAAGTAAGAAACTCTTCACACAATGTTGCTGCCCTGCCTCGTAGTCTCTCTTTAGAAAATACCTAGGAATTTTGCAGTATATTGAAACACCCCAATTTTCAATTTGCTGAAAACACTCAGCACTTTCTCAACAGCATTTCCAAAATATACCTTTTGGTAGCATAAATGTGTAAGGTAGCACATGGGATTGTAGAGTTATCTGAGTCACCAGTGGAAAATGCCTGTTTATCCATGCTTCTATCTGACTGGTAGCACCACTGATTTGCATATTGTTATGAGACTGATGATATGATTCTCGTTTCCTGACACTCTTTGGCTCATGCAAGGCTAATGTGACCCTTCTTGATTCTTCCTGTATAAACAGAAGTTGAAATTTTTACTTTAGTGAAGTTAAAACAATATTCTTACCTACCTCAGTAGAAACTCAATAGTGTGGTCTCAGCCATACTATGTGAGAAACCTGTTCTGAAGGACTTAAACCTAACCAAGGAAAATGTGTTTGGGTTGATTTTTTTGGTTTGTTTCTTTGTGGCTTTTTGTTTATTTGGGGTATTTTGTTTGGGTATTTTCCAGTCTGAGTCTGGGTAACTGAGATACAAGAAAGCTAATGGGACTTTTTGAAAAGTGCACAGCTGATATGGAGTAGTACGTGGGGACTGTCAGGAATGCCTGTGTATGACACCTGTTTAACATCTTTGCCAGTGACATGGACAGTGAGATTGAGTGCACCTCCAGCAATTTTGCTGAAGACACCAAACTGTGTGGTGCAGTCTCCTGATGCTGGAATGAAGGGATGCCGTCCAGAGGGATCTTGACAGGCTTGAGAGGTGAGTCTGTGCAAACCTCATGAAATTCAGCATGGATAAGCATTGTGAGAACTCTGGGAGGAGGACCAGGGGGTGTTGGTTCATGAGAAACTCTACATGAACCATCATTTTGAGCTTGCAGCCCAGAAATCCAATAATTTCCTGGCTGCATGCACAGCAGTGTGGGCAGCAGGGCCAGGGAGGGGATTCTGCCCCTCTGCTCTGCTCTGGTGACACCCACCTGGAACACTGCATCAGCTCTGGGGTCCCAGCACAGGAAGGACATGGATCTGTGGGTGTAGGTCTAGAGGAGGACTATGAAGATGATTCAAGGACAGAACACCACTCATTTGTGTAAATATCAACCCAAAACTAAGAAAGATTTATTTAAAATTGGAGATGTGATAGATGACAGCATCAGCAACATATGTCGCACAGCGTATGAATAAATCAAGTCCCATCGATGGGTAATGAAAGGCTTTTCGATATGCTTAACACTAAATTACTTTTGATTAAAAAGCTTACTGGAGAGACAAATGTAAACTATAGCTAGGTGTGCTCACGTTAGACAGTTATGTGCTGAATCTAATTTGAAATGGATAAGTGCTAACACATTTAATTTCCTGCATACTCAGTGAGACAATGTTCGCTTTTTTTTTTTTAAACAGTAATTTCGAGTGAGTCTTTCAAAGTGCTTGAGTCAGCACCACAGCAAGAGTGTTTGGAAAGATGATCATGCAAATGGAACTTCAAGTGATTTAATATGCTCACCATCACAGGTAGATAGCTTGATCTATGGCATACTTAGAATGATGGAACAAGCTGTGTACATCAGTGGTGTATTTCAAGCTGTTAGTATTCTCAGCAAATAATGTTTAATATGGGTTTATCTTTAGTCTGGAAAACTTACCAGAAAGTGTGATGAATAACAAAATTATGGAAGCAACAAAATAAATGAGAGTGGATATCTGGAGGTAATAGCAGAGAGGAGAAAGAAAATAAACTGTCTGGGTTACACCGCAACTGGTTTTGAGCTCCTTATTCTAAATTGTGTCAGAACCATGATTTCTTATGATTATTCCTCAGACTGGAAACTTGAAATCTAAGACAGGTAGCGTGTGTGGTACTAGTCATCACAGGAAGGAAAGCACATAACTGTGTGGGAAAGGATGCAACACTGAGTTCAGGGGCAGTCAAAGAGGAGAAGCAAGCACCTTACTAATAGGTGAGGTAATGGAAGTACTGGAAATAGGCAACTTTGTACTAGACGGGGTGTTTTCTTAATGGAAAAAGCCTTGAGGTGAAAGAAAGAAATGTGCTCTGATAAAAGCTTTTTAAAAAGGTAGAGTCTGTAATCATTTTCAAAAATGTAGCTGATTCTGCTTGTGATTGTTTTTGCTCAAGGGTTGCATTCTAAACAGATACTGCATTCTAAACAAATTAATAGGAATGTATGCTCTCCTAGCATCCTTTCAAAACTTGCAGAAAGCAATGAGTATGCTCACTCTTTACTCAGAGGCACTCCCACAATAGATACTGCCCTCTCGAGCAATCAGTATAAAAAGTGCTTTTCAAAAATGAAATGGGTGCCTCTTTGAAAAAGGATGTAGTCCTTACAGCTCTGAAAGTCTGAATAGAAAAATACTATTTTTTGTACATTTGAGGTCACTTAAAGTGATTTTGAAACATACTGATATTGCCACATTTTTCAATGCAAATTTGTAGTTTGAACATAACTGATATTCTTACTTCTGTTCTGACCAAACTTTGGCAACAATCTCTGTGATGGTACCAGTCTGCTGTCTGGTTTGGTGTCTGGCCTGTAGCAGGAAAAAGAACCTATGGACTATAGTGAGGCAGGGTAGCAGCTGAGTAGACACAGGTCTATGCTGAATTGAGCAGGAATAATACAACTGAACAGCTCCAAACCCACTGGTTTATTGTGGTTTATTTTTTTCCCCTGAAATTCCTACCTCAAATAACTACTTTTGGTAAAAATTTTTGTTTTGTTTCAATCTGTTTGCAAGGGAATTAAAGATATAAGTAAATAAATATGTTGTGTTGCATATTATAGAAATTATAGAAAAGTTTACTTTGAAAGGAACCCTTGGAAATCACCTTTTCCAACTTTCTATTGAAAACAAGGCCCTGGATTAGATTATGTAGGGCTGTGTTAAGCTGAGTCTGCAGTGCCCCCAGTAAGGGAGATTCCACCACTTCCATGATTTAGTTGACACAGAGTCAAAGAATGGTTGAGGCAAGATGGAACTTCTGGAGCTGATCTGGCCCACCCCCTTGCTCAAGCAGGTTGCCCAGGACTATGTCCTCATGTGAAGTATTGTTTTTCCTACATCCAGATGGAATTTCCCCTGAAGCAACTTGTGTATCTTGTGGCTTCTGGCACCCATGCATTCCTGTGCAGAGAGTGACTTCACCTTCTCTGCATCTGCCCATTAGCTATTAGAATACTATCATAAGGTCTCTGCTGAACTCTCCCCTCTCTTGGCTGAGCAAATCACATTTCTTCAACCTTCTTTTTCTTTTTTTTTTTTTCTTTTTTTTTTCTTTCTTTTTTTTTTGGTGTATCACGTTCATCAGTTCTCTAATTAACTTGGTGGATCTTTGTTGGGCTCTACCCAGGTCTTCAGTGTTCCTCTTGATCTGAAAAACAGGATGAAGTATTCCAGGTGTGGCCTGACAAGAGCCAAGAGGAATAATGGCAGCCCTCCAGCTGTTGAGTTACCTCTGACTGACAGAGTCCAGGTCTCTGTTGGCCTCGTTACTGTCAGGGCACTCAGCTCACTCAAGCTTGCTGTCCCCCAGGGACCTTCCTAGCAAGGCACTAAGTGTCTTCAGCCGAGCAGTTAGTTATGTCACCAGCCTCATCCATCTGTCTGATCTTTACTCAGGATATCTTCCCAGGCTCTCCACCACCACTCTTTACTGCCTGGGTGCATATCTCATGTGAGAAAGATTTAAAATGTGAGTTAAATGGTTGAATTTTTCTAGTCCAAGGAAAATAAAAATACAGTGCTCCTGCAAAAGGTTTAGAAAAAGGGATAGGTATGTTATGTCATGATGTCATAAGAATCCTGTCAGAGAAAAGATATCCTGAGCACAAATTGTACTTAAGCCTGGTCATTAATGAGGAGTCAGCCTGAATACTTAACCATCCCATCTTTGAGGAAGGGATGACGTGCTGTTCTTTTTCTGTTCAGTGAATTATTTAATTAAAGATAGATATGTGCATTTTATCTACCATTTACATAACTGCTAGGATTTTTTTTTTAAATTTTAAGGTACAAAAGAAGAGAGACTCAAATACAAAAGGGATGCAACAGAAGGTACCAGAGAGATACAACCAGCTCTCTAACCCAACTGTCAGCCTCTATGTTGATTCCATTTTACTTTATCTGGCTGAAAAATCCCAGTCCTTCATGCCAAAATTGTTTACGTCACACATCTTCTGTTTCTGGTGTTCGTGTAAGCACCTTAGCCTACTGAGACAAATGTTTGTTTTTTGTGTTTCATCACCATTACCGTTCCGATGGAAAAATGTGTACTCTTATTGTGCTCAATCCAACTTGGTATTAAAAAAGCACTATTCTGTTTAAATTTCATATTGTGGGATAATAATAACTGGACATATTAATCTTCTTTTAGTAAACCTTAGATTAATCCATGCACATATGCTTTAAACTGCCCTATACATTTTCTGTTACTGAGAGAACACCCTTTTATCAAGATAATGCAAAGAGAAGTGGAAGAAACTATAGTCTGTATTCCATTTGCAAAAACCTTTAAAAATCTGAACTCCATACTTAATAGAAATACAAGACAAATGTTAACATTTGAAAAGGAAAATGTAAATGTAATACATATTGCATGAACATACTGTAGTTGTATAAGTAATTGGAAATCCAATGCCTTAGAAGAAAACATGCCTTGAGTTTGTAACAAAGGCTGGTGTTTATCAGATCAACCTCTATTCTGTAGCTGGGTATGAATGCTCAGATAGTTGGGCAGTGTTTAAGAGAGAAGGCAAGATTTAGTGGTGCGTCATTGGGTACCTCAAGAAATAGGAGGTGGGAATCAGACAAAAGTTTTTTGGAAAGGGCTATGTAGCATGGCTCTAGACTATTATCCCTCCACAGCACTTAAGTTTCCCACTTCTCACTGCCATGGAATAGAGAATGCCAGCCCCCTGCACTGCCCACAGCTCTCACCAGTCATTTCTTCACTTTGTGCAGTAGTGCTCTGCTCCCTGCCTGGGTTGCAGTAGTCAGTGTCTTGCAGGGGGGTTTATAGGCTCATTTCAAACCTTTTCACACGCAGTTACACCAGCAGTGGTACCCCCCACCTCGGCGTCTTTGCTACAGCTCTGGTTATGAGATTTAACAGCATAGGATTGGTGCACAAAGATACTCTGGGAGACTATGATTGTGGAACCCTGTAAGAGAAGTGAATCAAGACTGACACACGATGAAGAACTGAGATACAGATTAGCAGCATGGTTACTATAGTGATGAAGAGAAATGTATCTTGAATGTGAGTGTCCTTTTCAGCACTTGACATAATAGGTACCTTTTCTAAAATAACAATACAATTGGCAAAAGAAAGAAAAAAGAAAAAAAAAAGAAAAACAAATGTGTAAATTGTGTATGCATTTATTTCACAAAGCTGCAACAGTAAAAACCCTGTGTAAATAGGTATACATGAGCCGTTATATCAATGAACTACTTGTTAACACTAATGCTTTCATGTAAACTCTTTGGTTACCTGGCAATATGTGGAATAGAATCTGATCAGTAATAATCCTGTTCTTAAAATCACCTCCCAGTTTCTGTTTTATTTGTAAACACCTACAGCCTGCTTTGTGATACAGCTCCCACAGAGTGCATAAAGAACTGCATTATCAATTAATTTGCTTGGCTTCATTTCCCAGCTGTACATCAGTGTCAAGCTATGCATTGAAATGTCTGTCTTCATAACTTTTCCAGTAGGAAATAAAACCAAAATGATACTTTCTGAATCCTGAGAACCAATAATATAGGTATATAATATTTTCACTACTACAAAGAGAAAACTCACATTTCATACTGATAAAAATCCCTTCTGTTGAAAATTACGAACATTCTCCCTTGTAATATATTCCTAGGAGGCTTTCAGATTTCTATTTCTCAGTCCTTCAGTGTTCTCTACTGCAATGCATGTGTTAATATTATTATTTAATTATTTTATAGTCTTGAATGCATTTCGAAGAAAGCTGTTTGTTATCATATAGTATTTTCCTCATAAAAATTGTTTTCTTTCATAAAATGATTGCATGTTTTAATCTCTCTGCATCATGACACTGTTTAATTCTGCATTCTCCTTTTTCAGAAGATTCCACACAGATCTGAATCCTCACTTTAGACAGCAGAGTTATCATTAGATGAAGACCTACCATCATGTGTGGAACATTAATGCAGGTGGTAAATGCTGATCTACCTAATGGGTTAAATCTGCATGGAAGAAGGGCTTGGAGAGGATGTTGCAGTGCTAACTCAAAGGAGCTAGAGGTGGCTGGCTGAGGAATTCCAAAGGTAGCACCCTGCATGTCCACTCTCCATTCCCTGGCCTGGGAAACTGATTCTTGTGGAGTGAAAGCTCATGTATGTGCAATGCTCATTTAATCTTTGGCTGACTTGCTGATACTGCTGACAGAAGGGCAAGTTTGAGCCATCTGCAGTGGTCACGTTCTGGTGGACAACTTTGCTGTAGGACCTGATCTGAGATGGCCAACTCATTTCACACAGATTACCCAACAGCCTCCAGACAGAGCAGTGCTGGTTGTTACGGAGCTGGGCTGGATTCAAGCTGGCAGTAAAAGCATGAAAGGCTCCATATGCCAGAATGTCCCCTGAGCCATTAGGTGACATATGGTTTCATTCTCAGAAAAATGATGCTAAGCGGATCTGAAATTATGTATGCAAAGGTTAAAGGCGCCTTTTGCCATACCTCACGGGAGCTTTTTATAGATATTTATATCACAGGGGAGAGATCCATAGCGTGGAAATTATAAATCCCCTCATTCATTTAGTATGCCTATTCATGTTAAATTGAATGAACAGTGGTATCCTCAAATGACTAAAGAAGCCTTTAGGCCTTACAGTATTTTTTTTAGCTTACGTTTTTTGATGTGTGGGGGTGTGTGTTGTTGTTTGTATTTTGGGGGTTTTGGCCTTTTTTTGAGGCTCATGAGAGCAAAGATGTTTGCTTATTTATTTGTTGTTTTCATTCAGCTATGGTAACTGCTTATGCGAAATATGTCTATAAATTTAGTTTCTATCTATGGTTGCCATGTCACCTGTACAGAGTTCCTGTATACCCTAGCCAACAGAACTCCTAAATCTACCTTTGCTGCTTTTAGCTGATAGGCACAGCTGAACTCCTGTTTCTGTACTACTCCAAAACACCTTCAGAAAATCTTCTGAGAAAATTGTCAGAGGTGGTTGGAACACGCTATATGCAATTGAAGATCATGCTGAAATTGAAATTTCTTCCAGACTATGGATACAATTTTAAATATTCGATTTTCTTTTGCCATTTCTCTGAATCCTGGTATGTAAACAGCATACAGAGTTTAGGATTACCTAACTTACATTTCACACAGTTCAGCAGAAAGAAAATCAGCAGACTTGTTTCCCTTCCCCAACCAAATATTTGAGAAATATACTAAAATTGGGCTTTAAGTACATGCATATTTAGAGTAATGTGACCTCATGGCTGGGTTTTTACTGCCAGTCTGAAAGACACAAAGTAGGGGAACAAGCTTAGGTTCATCTACACCTATGACTAGATTTGAAAAGAAAAAGTTCCATTGGAAGGAAATAGAAACTAGGTGGAGCCTAGGATCTGTACTCACAAAAATCTGGTCACAGATAAGACTTCCAAGACTTTTGTAGCACCAGAGAATTTCTGCTGTGCCTACCGTTACTAATTCTCACCTAAAATCCTTATGGGATAGTCATTTAAGTTGGAAATATGACACAAAGCCTGAAGCAGGCCTGGTGCTTTCACTGAGAGTTTTGCTGTGTTTTTATTCTCCTCACATTTGCTTGTTCCTAGTAGGCAATATAAGTGCAGATACTTCAGTGGGCATAGGAGACGTGTCATTATTATCAGATGTGGGTCTACAGCTGTTGCACCAAAGAAATGTTACTTCTGATGCCCCTAAACTTTTGTTGTAAATATGTCCCCGGAAGAATAAAATAAGATTGTTCAAGGAGGGAAGCTACATGTGAGGGCATGCCTCTAGAGGAAGCAGAGAATGATTGAAGTTTCAAGAGAAAGCTATAGGAGAAAAAGTCTTTTATAAACCACAGAGAAGCCTGGAGTATACTCTGTGGGATCTGGAGGAAGAGATAAAACCTAGGAATAAAATAGTGTTCACTCATTGAATGATGTAAGCTACCAGGAAAGAAGAACTGGTTGTAAAGAATGAAAATATGTATCAGACATCTGCTAGAAATGAAGGTGAGACAGACTAGGTACTGATTTTGAAAGTGAGCCTGTCACTATCTAAATGGGTTTCTAAGCAATTGGTTATAAACTATATAATTTGGCTTACAGAAAAGTGTTTTTAGCCTTTACTGCAAACAAGAGTAAAGAGCACGTATTTTAGTAATTCATTTCCGTATGCCATTTTTGTAAACACATTATGAAATAATACTTAGTCCAAAATTTGAGTTGTAAATTTTAGACCACCATGAACAACTAAGCAAACTGAAATTCTGGCTGCTGGAATAATTCCTAGGACAGAATATATGAAATAGCCCACTCAGTGTATTTTGCTTTACTTTGTTTCTGTGCCATGGCACTCTTTTATTTCTTTCTCTACTCTGTGCTAACATGTATAATTAACTGCAGTTTGTTCTTTTTTGTTTTTCGCTAGAGCAATCTACAAAAGCTCCCACTCTGTGTTTATGTAGCTCTCTTAATCATAACCATGAAAAGAGCTGCTAAAGGAGCTGTCATGAGCTGGTCAGGGGTCAGTGCTAATTAACAGAAGGACTTTTAAGAGGAATAGTGTCATGTTGCGGTGGCTGAAACCATCTTGGAGAAGCTGAAAGGTTCCCAGACTGGCCGCACGCTGCTGGGACAACTCCGAGACAGGAAACACCCCCTGAGTGTTATTGGATGGTCTGTCACTAGATATGTTAATCCTCCTATGTTGATTGGTTGTCATTGTATCACACACTCCATCCCTCCCTTCTTCCCATTGGTTGTGGTTGTATCTTCCCGCCTTCTCCCCAACTCTATTGGCCCTGTTTCTCTATATGAGCGCCTACACACAGCCATTCTTCCTCTTTCATTGCTGGACACCTTGGGGAATAAAGCATCCTGGGAAGTCCACACGACTGGGCTCTCTGGTTCTTTGTCTCTGGTAATGCACAAGCTATACAAAGCTCTGACAGGGTGTGTGTGTGTGCGTGTCTTCCACAGGCATGGGTGAGAGAAGGGTCTGCCTGCCCGGTATCAAATGTACCAGCCAGGGTCTCTCTCATAAGCCTTAAAGACACTTTTGGAACACACAGAGGACCTATCCACCCCACCACCTCCTCGCGTTAAGTGGCGCCTGAACAGGGACTTAAAAAATCCGTGAAAGTGTCTCGGAAGGCTGTGTGCTGGAGGTGTCACATTCGGAGCAGCTTCTCCCTCAAGAACAACTTATGAGATCTGAGTTTTATTAGCCTTGTTTGAAGAGGCAGCCAAGAAATCTCTGTGTGTTCCTGACGGGAGAAATTGGCTGAAACCAGGGAACCACCTTGAAAGTTTTATTTGACCTTCGGAGCCTCAGAGTTGGTAAGAGGGGCTTCACTTGTGTCACCCTTTTGTATTTTTTTTGTTTTCCTTTTTTCCTTTTGGTGCTGGGAAGAACTTATTTGGGGATGATGGGCAGGAAGCTGGCTCACCCGCAATCAGAGGTATTGTCTTTGTTGTCTCTCCTATGTCTACCCCTCTTCCTTGTGTCCTTTTCCCTGATGAACCTCAGGAGAGAGTGGGAATAGTAACACACCACATGGCACACAGGAGCTGCCTTCCCTCTGACTTTTCTCTCTCTGCCCTGTCCCCTGCTCAAATTGGGAATGATCAGTCTGATTTGAGCCTTGCCCTCACCCTCTTTCCGACTTCCCAAGCCCCAGCCGTCCCGACCCCATGTGTCTTACAAGATGGTGCCGGTCAGGTGGCAGGACATGCCGTGCTGCCTTTTTCTTCCCGCTCAAATTTTCCTGGGCTTGCATCAGCCTCGCCCCCTGCTTATGGCCCTGCCCCCCTGCATCATCGCGTGTCTCTGCGTCGGCCCTGCCCCCTGTGTATCGCATATCCCTGCATCAGGCCGGCCCTTCCCCCACTGAGTGTTCCCTCCCAGGTGCCGGCCCCTCCCTTGTTCACGCCCCCCTCGGCAGTGGTTCTGCCCCCCTGGTCCACACTAACCCTGGTTCTTGTGTGGGGCTGTAAAGCTCCTGTTAGAAGCCAGAATTGACAGGTTTCAGTCCTGAAGTCAATTCTGAAAAAGTTTAGGAGAAAATTTCTATCCCATGTGGCCACCATAAATACAATTGGCAGGTTCTAACCCTGAGGCCAATTATACAGCTGCTACCTTGCAAGGATAGTGTTGCCCCTATGCCAAGAACCTCCCTTGTTTCCTCTCTACCCCTGGGCTGGACTTAGTACCAAAAAGAAAAAAACAGAGAAAGCAACTCAAATGCCTAATTCGCAGACTGCAACTCTTGTAAAACCTTTTAAAAGCAGTCTCACTCCCTCCGCTGAACAGCCAGTTGGAGGTAACCCCACTGAAAACCTGAGAGAAATAAAAAACTGAAACTCCGTCTAAAAAATTCATGCAATTAACAACTTGTTACACTCAGGCATATATTGCCGGAGAAGCTTGTTTCTTTTCTAGGAATGTCAGCTGCTGAGATTAGATAAAGGGAAACCTATCATCCAGTCATCTCCGACTGAAGGAAACAAACTGGCCCAGCTGTGGAGCCCCCAACCCCACAGGCCACATCCACGGGACTTTCACGTGACAGGCAGCTGAAGGGGTGTCATGGTCCATCAATGACCCCCCAAAGTGCTCGGCCTTGCACCACAGAAGTGTGCGTGATGCAAGCACAGCCTGCTGCAGTGTGACTCTGAGACCAAGGCTGGGATGTTTGCACAGAAAAAAGCTGGGCAACACTTTGCTCCTTTTTGTGTGAGAGCTCATAAAGCCACAGAGGAGGAAGTTGCAGTAGTACAGATGAGGAATTAAACAGATGTTTTCGGCTTTCAGGAGTGATGCGCTTCAGGCAATGGCCCTCCCAGTCTGCTGCGTGCTGGGTGATAAGGAAGGAGTAGGGCAGACAGCTCAAGGATCAAATTCAAGGTTCAAAACTGGGTTCAATTCTTCAGTTGCTTTCTGTATTTGCATAGTTTCCTTCAATTTTAAGTGTAAACCAGCACACTTTCACTTAATAGAAAAGCTGAAGATGTAGCTGGGATAGTGGTGAGGAAGACTCCCTAAATTTATCTGTTCATGGAGACAGAGGAGGGAAGTCACTTATGCCACTGCCTGAGTGTCTTCTGAACAGAAATGACAGCTGAAGATAATTTTATTAAAACTGGTTGTACTGTCCCAGACTGATTTCTAAGTTTTCCAGGGGAGGTCAGGGCAGTTTTATCTCAAGGTGGCAGTTTTCCGTGGGGAAAATGAATAATTTACATTCAGAGTCTAAAACACAGTGGAGCTGTGTGAGCCTAAAGATTACATATATCTCTGCAGAATGAAATCCAGGATCTGATATGGAACTATTTACACCAACCATGGATATACAGCTTAGTAAAGTTAGTCAGGTTTTAGGCAGGGGATTATTCTAGCAGATCTGCTCTGATATTTGCAAATTTATAGTCCAGGGCTATAAATCTTGGCCACTTTCTAGTGTTTTGCTCCTTAGAGAGGCTCATTTCTTTTTTTGACATTCCAAGCTGATCTAAATTTAACCATAATTATGAATGGAGCATGAATTATAAGCATTTTAAAGCCTCTTAACTTGATATAGTTAAAACAACATTTGGGTAATAAATAATTATTTTATGCAGTTAACCAAGATCTTTTTCATTTGTACATCTATTTCCAATAGGTGGCACTCCAACAATTTCTGTAAATACTATGCTGTTTGAGTCTGAACTCTTGCAAAACCCAAAGCATCTGTGCAAATAATGAAAAATTGCTTTGTAATTATTTTGTTTTAGGCATCAGGCAAAAATCTTCTGTGTTTATAAATTGTATGTTCAAGGGTGTAAACTAGGGAAAGGGCAGAGGAGGAAGAGAAAAGAATTTCTGAAATTGTTTGTTGATAAAATTCTGTGAAATGTGTTATGGTAATTTTATTTTGTATTCTCCAGTTATCTCCCAAAACTACTACAGTTCTTTCCCAGGATGTCTGGAGTGCCTGGCATGGAGGCAGCTCAACTTCCTGTGATACTTTGGAGTTTGATTCCACAAAGCATTAATCCTTCTGGACCCCAGAAGGGCTACTGCCAGTGAGAGAAAAAAGAAAATAATAGAGTTGAAAGAGATTAGCTTAGAGGGAAATACAAGAAGTAATTATGAGTCTGGATTTACCTAAATTCACAATAATGGTAAGACATTCTGAGCACAATTACGTGGTTGCCCCTAAAAGTGAGCTGGTTCAAATTCCCTGCCATTCTTTGGCTGATGAATAAAGCTGTGGAGAAATCGTCGCAACAGTGAACACAATGGCAAAGCTCCATTAAATTGGTAGAAGCTGAAATTTTACCTTCTAGCACTTATCTTCCATCCATCCATTGTCATCCCTTGTGATAAAAAGAATAACAGAGATTTGGAAAAAAACATAACTTGTTCTGAATGCTCTCTAAATCTAGTTCAGCTAAGAAAATAAGTGCACTTTCTTCACTGTACGTGAAACAAGTTTGGTGACTCAGTGTGGTCATTCCATGTGCTGAGCAGAGGAACTCACAGTTCAGAACACTGGGGCATCTCATTCCAGAAAACTTGATCTGCCAAGAGGCAGGAGTGTTATGACTGAAAGCTTGTTGTGTTGCTGGTATTATATGTGTTTCACATAGTTCTTTATTTTTATTCAGGATAGTCAATCTTGCACAGCAAACATTTGGTAAATACAAATAATGTCTTGGTGATTTCTTAGTTAGTAGGTGCTGTTTTAAACATTCTGCCTGTCATTCTGGGCAACGGGTCATCCTTAATTTTTCCCAAAAGTTGTAAATTTGAAGGTAAAATTAATTTTTTAATTAACTTATTGTGCAGTAGCAAACACCTAGTTCCATTTCCTAAGGGAGTTTGGTTCTATGGTTAATAGATGTTGCAACCAAAATTCTTGAAGGGTAAAGGTAGGTTTTTTTTTTAGCTAAACTTGCTGAAATCTGGCAAGACAAAACAAGATGTAATATTAATTTAAAAGTTTTGTCATTGTGTGGAGTTAGTTTCATGTTTGCAGTAAATGGCAGAGGCCTTGCCTTCGCTGAAAATTTATCTGGAACACAGAGATCTTTACCCTATATTCAATGAATGTTTTTTGTTTTGATGGGGTGTGGGAACATCAGTATGCAAACCAAATACGTAAATATGCATTGTCTTATTATGAAATATGTGTATAAGCACATACTAAGGAACTTTTCTGAACATTAACTGCAGTGTAGAAAGACTTCCCTTTTTGTCAGCTGCTCCTTTAGCATGCCCTTCAAATCATATTTGGTCGGGGAACCTCATTGCCTTTTTATGCTGCCTGTATTTGTTTTGATGAATCTGTCAAAGCAAGTGACAACAACATTACAGCTGGACTGTGCAATATGCTTTATTTTTAGGTTTCTGTAAAACGTGTATGTCCTATGTAAGAACTGTGGAGGAAAGGCATCATTATGGAGGAATCCTAATTGTAAATTGAACCACATAATCTTCTCCATCCCAGATTAGCAATATAAGGTAAAACAGATTGGATTTCAAGAGCTTTGACACTCTTCCCTCTGTTCCAGTTTACTTGTCCTTGATTCATCTGGAGACAGAACAAGCATGTTAAAAGCCAGTATAAAGCAGACAACTTCCATGAACAAACAAGTATCTTTCAGCATCAGGAAGGTTTGAAAAATCCAGCTATTTATCATTTTACTTATTTGCTCATTGACTGCTTTCAGATATCAAAACAATATGACCATACTTGTCATGCAGAGGAGTGAATTTCTAGTTGTATCTTCCTGGTGAAGGAGTCAAAGTTTGAGCTCCTCCCTTATCTCCTTTTCTAATTCTTTTGCCATCCTAAAAGGACTAAGATTTGGCTCCTTTGGTAATCTACCTGCCTTAATAAACCTGAAATGTGGCTGACTGGACTGCATAGACTAACCCCAACTTTTCCTTGGTTCTGACCAAAGTGGTTTGCACAGGCTGGCTCCCTGTGACAGCTTCAGCTGAGGATTAAGGACTCCAACCGATCAGCTATGTCAGATTTAACCACAGGAGTTTTGGACATTACCACCCCCACTTGCCCATTTCTCCTCACCAGCTGCAGGTTATTGCGTTTCCTAGCCAGGATGACAGAATGGAAATTACCTCTGTACTTGTGTTCTCCCAGGTCAAGGACTCACATTTCAGTGCAAAACCTTCACTCTTGGCTTGGGCTAGTTCACCAAATTGTACCTATATGCTTAGATGGGCTGAGAGCCTGGGAGCCAGAAAGCTGGAACCAACAGTTAGATGTTACAGTACAAAATCTGCCAAAACAACTTTGTGGGAACCCTAGAAAACACCCAAATTGAAACTTCTTCCTTGTGTTGGACCAATAGAACAGTTTTCAAGCCACAGGGTATTTATTTTTCTTACTCTTTTTTCTTTCCTTTTGATTTGAACTCATCAAAACCCACCTATATTTAGCTTTGAATTTGACTATGAATAAATGTTTGAAATCTTAAGTGGGCAAAATCTATATGCATAATTGCTGAAATATTTCTGCTTTTCATGTGCTGTATTTAGTATTGACATTTGGCACATTATTTTTAATATAATGAATATACAAGTAATATTTTTGTTAATTATTGCTCAGCATTTTACTTTGTTCACATGTGTTTATGTTTGTTATGACAGTTGATGTCTCAACATATCTAATTTTTAAAAGAAAACATATCTTGCTTTTAATTATATTTTATTTCTGAGGTATACAAATAGTTGTGGTGTAGAAAGAAGGGTTGGATGTTTTCATAAGTACAATTTGACATGAAATTTTAGGAACTCTTTTGGATTTCATCAAAAAAGTCATACCATGTACGCTCTGGGAGTTCTGTATTATGATATAAGAGAATCTTTCTTCAGGGAGTAGGTAAAATAATGTCAGTATATTCCATGGCAGTTGGGAAAAGATGCCAATTAAAACATGAATTTGGTTACCTGTGCTTATTAGCCTATTCCAAACTAACAAGGCAACAAGCTCCGGAGCTTTGGAAACTGAACTATATTGTGTTTAACTCTTTTACCCTGTGAGAATTGCAGAGCTGCATCTTTTAATGATGCCTCTTCTCTTTGGAGACAAATAAATGTTGTCAGTACCCTCCTTCACAATTTCTCTTTTAGCTCTGTCTGAATAGCTTTCGGCTTTTACTTATTCCCTTGATGCAAATTTTATTGAAATCTCAATTCCTTGTAAATTGGATCTCAAACTATCTTTTGAATTTTATCTAGAGGAAACATAAAGCTGCTGAGAATGACTGTTCCTGTTTCTCTTTTCATGCATTCTCAGTAACTCCATAGACAATGAATTATTATTTTACCACTTGGGTGACACCTTTGCTCTTCTAGATGACATAGATATTTATGTCTTATAGTGTGACTTGGAGGTCATTAATGCTGGACTCTGAGAATCTGCCAAAGAACAGAGAATTTTTAGAAGTCAGGGCTCCTTACAAGTCCTGCTGATTTGATGGAGAACTTAATCAGTGGAGATTCATTATGAATTTTATGTATTTCCTTTGCTGCTAGAGGTAGCCAGAGCAAGACTCAGAGTTTTGAATCCCTAGAAATCAAGGTCTTACCAGTTAACCTTCAAAGCCTCGCCAGAATTACAGGCAGAAAAGGTGGCTGTTCATCCTCAGGTCATATGCCTCATTGAATGACCCTTGGCAGCATAAAGCTGGAAGTAGGGAGCTATATGTTTTGTGTGTGAATTTATGATGAGTGCAGTGAAATTGCTTGGCATGGGTGCAGCAGATTGCCCTGGTGAGGGGTGGCATAAGCCAATCTGAATGTGAAGGTCAGCACATACCTCTTCTCCCCTGCTGTTCCACTTCCAGTTTGGCTCCTGTGATGTTTCACTGTGCTCACCCAAGGGTGCTTGTTGTGGGTAGGCCAGGTCTCCTTAACCCAGCAGAAGTCTCACCCACAAAAACTCTGTCTAGAGATCTGTGGTACAAGACGATTGCATTAGCGTCATGTTTGCAGTTAATAATTTGACTATTTTACTTAAAATTAGCACTGAAAGATCTTACTGTGACTTCAGTTTCCACCTTCCATTTCTTTGTTGCTTAGACCTTCCTTCTCTTGTCATGGATCTGCTGAAGGGAAACACTGCCTCATGTGCACTGACCAGGGTTTGTCCTATGACTGTCCTGCTGCTGCAGATGGTTGAATTTGGAACTGACAAGAGAGCAGCCTGCAGTTCTCAAGCAACTTCAGTAAAATGCCATTTCAGGGTGACAGAGAAGGGAAAATAGAAGTGCCTCTAAATTCCTATCCTCAGGGCCCTTTCCCATGCTGCCTGTCACAAACCTAGTGGGCTGTTGCTGCTGCTCTCAATAACAGAAGGGCAGCTTCAAGTAGCTGGGGAAGGCTATGAAAAGTAGGGCCAGGAGGTAGCTTTGTCACTTAGCCCTGCTGGCAGAGTGTCAGCTGTGGAGGCAGCTGCCTGGGTGGCCTTCCATCTCACATGGCCTTCTTGCACAGATCTTTAGCATTTGGAGAAAATGATGGAGCACACGCTGCCCCTCTCGCCAGTCACCCTCAGTGACACAGAATAGAGGTATAAAACAGGCCCTGTAGGAAAAAGCGGAATTTATTTCCAGGGTGAAGGAGCAGAAGCTCAGCTTGCCAGTGCCAGGGACTTGAATATCCCTTCTTTGTCCTTACTCCTCTGACAGACCCCAGAACCCCCATAAAAAAAAATTGAAAATTAAACCAAAAGATTTAAAATGTTTTGCTCTGAAAGAAACTTTATTCTGTGTTTAGAGCTTCCTAGAACCTGTGTGCCTGAGGTTGCTGGGGATGTGCTGAATCAGTGTTTTACATTCCCTAGCACGGTTTTGCTCTCTGATGTATTCCTCCTATAGCAGGGAAGCAGCCAGGTGAAATTGCTCAAAACACCAAATATTAAGAAACCAGGAGACAAAGTACTCTCACTGTGTTGCCTCCAGATTGGAGATGGGGCATTACAAACTGGCATTTTCCTAAAATTGAGATTGGAATTGCTGAAGCATTTAAGATAGTATGTCTGCATGTACTTCTCTTTGGAAGCAGAAACCTTATCTTTAACTGAAATTCCAGTCCCCCATGTGGAAGGCTTTCCTTGTTTCAGTTATAACTGATTTAATGCTGCTGCTGGAAAAAACTGTTTCCTGCAGGTAAAATTCACATGTATGTGTTTAACTTGGTTTACATTTTAATCAACATACTAATCTGGAGAAATTTGGAGCATCAAAAAGCATTATTAATTGTTTTTATTTCCATTTGCTTCCAGTGATCGAAAATTAATTTTCTGGAACAAGTCTTCCATTTAGAATTTTCTTGTCAGGAAATATATATGTGTGCAAGTCAGAAATTGCTCTGCAGCTTAGGATACACAGCTTTGATATCAGGGACAGATAGCAATTACATGCCAGATCAGAGCAAAGCTCCCGAAGCCTGTGTAGAATTCAATAGAATTGACTAAAATTCATGCTAGAAGGCCATATTTTTCCCAACTCAAATTTTGCTTATGTTTCTTGACAACATAAAAAAAATAGGCCCCTCTGTTCAAAAGTCCTGCAGCCTACCTGTGGACTCTTGTTGCCTACTTGCCAATAGAAAGACCAGTTTTTCTTAAGGCTACTTGAGGACTGGCAGCCAGAAGAATTTGCACTTGGATAGGAGCCTTCAAAAGTGAAGTGCCAGCAATTCCAAATAAGAGAATACCTCAAAGAAAACATGGTACAGATGGAACTAGGCAGTGTAGCTGCTCAAATTTACTGGCTTTTGTTGAAAATGATAGCTCAAATTTAGCATTATTTGGGCTAATCAGTATTATATTTTTTAAAACTAGCTTGCTGGGAGAAATGCTAGTCTTATTGTTGGGATTGGCTGTGTTCCCTGGTGATTCCAGGGTAACTAAAAGCA
The DNA here is from genome assembly GCA_036630365.1 of Acanthiza pusilla. Taxonomy (NCBI): domain Eukaryota; kingdom Metazoa; phylum Chordata; class Aves; order Passeriformes; family Acanthizidae; genus Acanthiza; species Acanthiza pusilla. The sequence goes on from JAXCHO010000053.1 coordinate 7,789,728, forward strand.
GTGCTCAAGTTAAACTATAAATATAGCAGCTAACATAGTTCAAGGTATACTTATTTTCTTCATCCTTAATCTTTGTAGTGATACATTAACAGAGTGCTGTCAAAATCTCTGCAGTAGAGCTGTAAGATATGTCTGAACCTACTTTGAGATGTTCTTCAAAGGTGCCCTAGAATTTAAAAAAACCCCTGTCTTGGTTTTGAGATAAAGGGGATATTTTTCACTGCCTCCACCAATTAAAGCAATAAAACATCCCATGGGACAATAGTATTTTGTCTGAACATAGTGAAGTGTTACATGTTAATTATTTCAATGTAGTCCTTCTCATTATCTGTAGTGGCCAAATGTAACAAAACTGAAAGTAAACAAAGCATGTAAAGAAATTGTCTTGACCAAACACATGCTACAGAATTTTGAAATGGCTCCAAAGGGGCTTTTTATAGGTTGGAAGCACTGAAATTTGCCTGTGATTTAGGCATAAAACTTTTCAAATGTGTGCACTCTGTTAGTTTGTTGATAGACTCATTCCACAGTCCTCTAGTACATATAATAGAGGTGTCATTAGTTCTGGGAAAATGGAGTATTTTTCATCACTCTAGCAGAAGTGTGTACATATCATAAATGGAGCCTGAAGGGATTTAGTTCCAGGTTATTAAGTGTTCATTTGAGATGGTGGATAATAACTGCTGTTTCCGATATTTTAGATTAGATGGCCCTTATTGCTTGTAGGGCTTATTTTTAGTGACTGTTAGTCTTATTATTACAAATACATATTTAATGACTGAGGCAGTATCAACAAAATCAGTAAACTCATGTGCTATCCAAAAGCTGAAAAGTATTGATTCATTAGTTAGCACTTTATCATGAACTGAATTCTAACAAGAACTCTGCTGGAATGATACCCAGTAATTAATGAGACAACATTGTTATTTGAAACTTTCTACATGTGAAAACGAGCAATTGTGTGGATTTGTTGACTTATTAAGATACATAAAAGCATTAATAAAATATTATAGAAACATTTTCTCTAAGAGAAGCTGCAGTGGAATCACCATCACCCTGGGAAAAAAAAAAAAAAAGACATCAGGGCAAAGATAGGTAATTTTTCAAAAGGTTTTTTTGAAATAACACTGTTGACCACTCCAGTAATGTTGTGTTTTCCTTGCCTAATTAGATTCGTAGCCTGTACTGCAGCCTCAAACCCTTAACAGTAATGATGCAGTTGTTAAATGGAATAGCACATTAGAGGGAGAAAAATAACATTAACTATAGCAGAATCTATTTGAAAACATAATTTTCTATAGCTTATTTGTGAAGAGACAATATAAACTGAGCTTTTTGTGTCAGTATTTTACAGATACTATTCCTTTGATTTAGGTACCAAGTCTAATAGAAACAAGAACTTTTCAGTATTAATTCAACTTTTTGAACTGTTGCCTATGGCTGAATCACCAATATACATTGTGAAGTTACAGTTCGGATCAAATCACACCAATATTTTTGTTGGGTATGCAGTACAATCATAGTGGAAATCTACCACAAAAGGACTATTTTTTTAAAGAATTGGCCAAATAGCTAAACCAATATTATTATATTATTCTTCAGATTTGCTACTGCATTTTTTTCTGCCTCTTTGATTCTTGTCAGATGATTGTTTTAGTACCCTAGCTCTCCTTGATGCTCCTGCTGTTTGCCATGGAAAAAACAGTGACCCTGATTGTGAACTGCTGGAGTCATGTCATTCAACACTGGCACTGACTACTAGGTAAGGCCAGTAGTCTCTCACATTCCATTAGACTCTAGTAGAATATTAGTTCATTTAAGGAATGGGGTTTGAGGCAAGTACAGCTAATTATGGAGATAGCACATGATGACCTACTGTTAAGTTTGGCTTCCCTGGCAGTATAATTCTTTTTCAGTCTGTTTGTCCGCCTGACACTTTTGGAGCTCGAATTTTCCCTGCTTTGAGTCCATTGTAGCTTAAAATATGTTTAAAACACTGGCCACTAAATAACACACAGATAAATACACACGTCTGAAAGAGCTGGGAATAATAAGTAGATTTTTGAATTGTCTGTCCTGACTACTGAGTTTTTGTATTCAGTTTTGTCTTAAATGCATATAACACTGCAGATATAGCCTGTTCTTCTTGGTAAGAAATAAATAGTATAGTAATGCTTAATTCATGAACAGAAGCATTCTTAGGAAGTATAAGATTTTCTAAAGCTACTTTTTTGTTCATTTTGTTTGTCTACAGATGTCTTTTTAAATCCAGAAGTATTTTTATGTGATTTACCATTCCTTATTCACATTGTGGTGCAGTTAAGTGCTGTTTATTAGGCAAGGTAGAGAGCAGCATCCCTCAGGACACAAGCAGTTTGTAATTAGTAGGAACATTTGGTCTAGAAAATTGGTAATTACCCTCACATTCTTATCATTTAACTGTAGAAATAAACCATACATAGCTGTTTTATGGTTTCAGAAGCCAGATCTATTCTAAGTTTTGTGTGGGGAGGCTCTGTTCCAACACCGGCAGCTCCAGTGGGTGAGTTGACCAAGCTGTGCTTAGTAGCGCATACTAGCGTATCTGCCTAGCTAATTAAATTATGATTCCTGAACTCAGTTGAGGTCTGCCTTTAGATCTACATGAAACGTATGTGCTCTGATCCCATCTTTGTTTTTTTGGTTGGGTTATACTCATCTACATCAGCACGTGACTCAGCACATTACCAAGCAGCTCAGCGACTAAAGTGGCTCCAGCTGACATCCCACATTAGACTGAGCGTGGTTCAGGGGTTACATCAGACTCGAACTAATCTGGTTAGTTGGACCAAATATCCTCATTGTGCAGGGGTCTCTAAACTGTCTGAAGAGCTAGTGCTTGTCTCAAACCTTAGGGGGTAGGGGCCTTTCACGTTCCTGTGTTGGAACACAGGTTTTGGTCTGGTTTAGCTTCCTCTGAAAGAAATATGGTTTGCATGCATTAAATTGGCTCCAAACCAGTATGTGGTGCGTACAGGCAGTCAAGGGTTTAGCTTAAAAAATGTCTCTTCTGCTCTGAATTTAAGTGCAAATTCAAGTGGAGTAGCTGACAGGTGTTGAGTTGCTGCATCCTTCCTATAAGTGATAGTGTGAGTGCTTTACCGTGGTGTCCAAATGAAGTCAGACTTCAGATTAATGTGGTTTATAGTCACCCTTTAGACTGCCTTGATTTAAGTAAGCCAGGCTTCAACAACTGGCCACAGCTCAGAGTTAGTATAAGAAAGCAAACCGCTGTTCCTCAGGAATTAGTCACCGGTTCATGGATCAGACAGCACTTAAAGAGCAGCAATGTGAATGGGTCTAGATTGTGCTCACCATGTCTGTCATGCACATAAATCTGGGCATGCTAAGTGGGTGCTCTACAGCTGACTTCAGTGTGCCAGCTTAAGTGCATGATCCACACCTATTGCATCATATATCATAAAGTTAAAGTCCCATGACCAAAATATTAGTCACTGGCCTATCCTGTACAATTTTAGTTGTTTACTGATTGAGGCAAGTGCCAGCTGGGCTGGTTTATATGCTGATGTAAGACATGGTAACATCTTGCTAGTGCAGGGTCAGAGTGGTACTGATTATGAAGTATATTATTCAATTAATTTCATTATAATCAATATTAGTTCAGTTCATTTTCTATTCATCAGATTAATAAACTTTAAGGCAAAAAAGTCTAGGTAATTAGTTTCTCAAATAACTCATTCAACCTTTTTAATATAGTTACTGTAATCTAAATTTTCATTTGTTTTTTTTTTTTCCCATTGGAAAGATGGAGAAAGTAAGGACACAGGAGGAAAAGAATGCTGTATTCAGTTGAAGTTGTCTAGTGTCCCAACAGCTTATGCTCACTGAATATCCTGTTTTATTGATGGCAGGAAAAAAAAAAAAAGAAAAAAAAGAGTTTTTTAAAATATAACAATTCAACTTGAACTGACTTTTGTTTGGGGTTTTTGAGAGCCAGGTTTAACATTTTCAGTTATGTATGCAATGACTAAGTTCAGGCCGGAATGTCACCAATTCAGTGAATAAAGCAAAATGACAAAACATTACATTATTTGCTACCTTCCTGTCCACCTTCAGCTTTGCAATCTGCAAGCGTCATATTTGGCTGCATCTGACTGCTAGACTTTATTATTTCTAGTATCTGATACCTGTCTCAGTCTGGTTGTACGTGCAAGTAACAGTGAAAATTGGATGAACACCTGCATTTGGGAACAGAGACACCTGATGTGCAATACCATGGAGGTGTCAGGTTACTGCTGCCATGTAAAATGTGTGCTGTAATAGGTAACCGTGACTGATGCATATGCACTTGAGCAACTCACAAAGTGATGTTTTTGCCAAGTGTGGGAGCATTTTGGTTTTTTCATACTCATGATATGCACACTTTTTGCTGGAATTCCATGCACTTGTGAAGGCAAACAATGCCTGCAACACTCCTTTGGCATGTAGCTAATACGAAGCCAACTACTTGTAGTGGAAGTGATTTCACATATCCCTGGATGTCCTCAGAGCTCTTTACAGAAAAACTGTTCCTCGGAGACCTAAGGTAGTTTTTGGGAAAGTGCTGAAATTTACTCTGTGTGAATTGCAGCTACTTGTGTAGTCTTTTCCCTGTTTCTTATGCAAGTTGATAAACAGTCAGCAAAACTGTCCTGACATAAAAGTGGTCCTAATAATTAAATGTAAAAGAACAATAAATGCTTATTGAGCCAACTTTTCTTGGATCTTCTCTTGTCACACTGACATGGAGTAGGGGTAAGCTGCACAGATGTGGGTGGCATAACACCATAAATCAGTGGTTAAGTTAACAAATCGAATAGATTGGTTTTCTAGAAGTTGAGAATTTGGCACTTATCCATTTCAATAGCCCCTGTCTATGTCCTTTAGCTACAGCTACAGAAAGGTAAACAAGTACTTATTTTTCAAGTAGCAGCTATTTCAGGTTGGGTTTGATCTACCTCACCAAAGAGAATGTTTAACTTGTGTACCATAATTTAGGAATGGTATTCCTCAATTTAATACTCCCACTAAAAAAACCCACAAACCTCTGGTGAGACACGAAAGTCAGAGATTAGGGCTTGAGATAAGAATTTATAGCAAACAGTAATGAGAAAAGAAAACAATACTAATAGCAAAAGTGCACAAAGAGAGGGTGTTTTCATGCAAAAATTGCTGACCAATGCATGTGACCCCAAGGCAATGAACAATGGCCACCAAGTTCCCCAAACCCAAGCCACCTGAAGGCCCCAAGGTGCTCACACCTTCTTTGGGGAAATGAGAATCCCTGTACTTCCACACCCCAGAGATGATTCCACCCCCCAAGAGATGATTTGAGATGTTATAGAATAACAGCCTGACACAACCACAGGGCTCCAGGCTCCGATCCCTCACAGCTACTGCAAAAAATTAACTCTGTTGTGTCAAACCAGGACACCAGGTTACAGAAAAGAATTTTTTTTAGAGAATAGTGGGAAATAAATGGATGCAGAAGAGGAAGACCAGTCTTTCAGGGCAAAAGCAGCTACAACTTTATTATTTTTCAACAATGTATTTCTAATTGAAAATAGCCACTGAAAGAAACACTTGTGTGCTTTTTGGGTCAATTTTTTATGAAAAGAAACTGATAATGTAATCCCTTTAGTTTTCAATATCAGAATAACATTTTATAAGGTTTTCATTGCTTTAATCCTTCATGGAATAACAACATTTTTATGATGGCATGTTTTTTTCTGTGGGAGAATGTCACTTTGTAAAGTTGAGAACATTTGACAAAGCTCTGTGTTTTACTTAAATATTGTTTTAGAAGGATAAAAAAGGCATTTTTCTGTTTTTAAAATGGGTTTTGTTCTGTTTTGAAATTTATCAAATACATTCCTATCTACTTCTTTAGTATAAACAAAGATTCAAAGTGAATTTCTATCTGACACAATACTGTTAGAGAAAAATAGCTGTTTAGGCTTATGAATCTTCTCTTGCATACCAAAGATTAATTGAAGAGATAACAAATAAATGGTTTAATCCAAAAGATTGGTATTTGGATACATGGATATAGAGGTAAACAGGGGACACTGTTACTACCCTGTGTTTAGTTATTCCTGCCTTTGTTTCACCTAACCCAGAAGAAGATGCAGCAATTGTTTGGATTAGTGCATCCCAGGTACGGCAAGTGATACTTTGCAAAGCATTTCTGTGCTGTTTTGATGAACTGTTTTGCTGCCTTCTATTTCACTCATTCTGACTTGCTCTTGCTACTCTAACATTTGTCAGACTGGCTCATAATAAACTCAGTAGTCTTCTTCTTACCTACCCCAAGAAAGTCAAAGTAATTTCTTCTGTTCATTTAATTATTAAGATCTGTAAGTGTTCTTGTATGTTGATCAGAAAAGTTCTTCCCCCCCTCCATCCCCCATTCCATTACAGAATCTGTTTCTCCTCCTGGCCAGCTGATCAGGCTAATCCTTAACTCCCTCCGCTGTGGCTCATCAAGACAGACAGAAAATCTTATGTCTGCATTAAGCCAGACTCTGTGAGCTGTGTAAATGGAAATGTGCAATTTTGCATGCAGCTGTCAATGTATTATTCCCATTAAACAAGCCACCCACTTTCCTAGCGGTATGTTGTTGTCACTTGGAAATGCAGAGTTACATAAGAGAGTCCTGATACATCACAGTAATAATATACCATGGAAAATTAGAGTTGTCTGCTTCTCATCTATTCCTTTGCAGTTTTTTTCCTATAGCATTATTCTTGCACTGAATTTCAGTATGACTTTAATAGTGGCTCTAGTAACTAGTCTGGAAAAGGGGCAGAATCTGACCTTTTGGTTGTTCAGCAGCGTAACTGCTGGTTTATATGGGCATGCAGAAAGTCAGAATCAGGCCCAATGCTTGCTGAGTTTGCGCAGTAACTTTAAGCAACTGTTTTATCTGGTGAGGGAAGAGCCTCAATTGATAGTGGCGTCATTTGTCCATCCTGTGTTTTCATGTGCGCCTGGACCTGCCTCACTCGACCTTCCAGCCGCAGAGTCCATTCCTGGCGAAGTCTGCAAAGAGAGTACAAGTGCTTAGCAATTATTGAGCCAAATCCTTCAAATGTATCCAGGGCTTTTCAGCAGGGTCGAAGCTTACCTCTCTTTCATCACCAGAGCACTTGTCCTGTATTTATTTACCAATTACACATCCCTCTAGCTTGCTAGATTGGGAATGCAGGGGAGAAAGGGATAGTGCTGATGCTATCAGTGGTTGACATTGCTGGATTCCGAATGGGTCAAACAACTGCTGAAATACTGTCACTGTGAAGAACTCTGTTTTTCCCTCTGGGATATTCTCAAAGCCGCAGAGAAGTACTGCCTATGCAATAAGGTCATTCAATGTGTAAATTAAAAAATATAGTTTCTCCCTCAACCCCTCAAGCTCTACTGTAAAATGCTGTGGAGAAGAGCAGGCAGAACTTAAAATATATCCGTTTGGGGGGAAAAAAAAGAAGAATTCTGCAGACCTTGTATGTGTTTAATGAAAGGAATTGATGCCACACGCAAGTGGAGCCACATAGCTTCAAGACACTAGTATAGTAAAAACGGAAGAGAAAATCTCTAGGGACCACTGCAAGATATTGTTGGCTGGGTTGTTTTCTGAAGGAAATGTTATGAAACACCTGAGCCAGCAATGTTATAAGATTAGATATTATATGGAAATGCCAAATGCATCATAGAATATATGGGTTTTTATACTCCATTTGGTGTGGTGAAAAGAGCATCAGCCAATGATTTCATCTGAGAATAACTCAGCAGTATTTCACATGGGTGCTTGTGTTGTCTTGGCTTCTGAGTTTCGTTTTGCATTGTGTTTTAAACTATCTAGTCTTCAATAATTTTTTGTGCATATAGCTAAGCCTCAAAAAATAGGTGCAGTGAGTTAGGAGAAATCTGCCATTGAGAACACTGGTGTTTCTCATGAATCAATGTCCTACATGTCACTAAGGGAGCACTTGCTTTTCATTCTCCTGAGTGCCTCTTCGCTGAGGTAGTGGACATATATGTTTTGTAATGAAAGTGTCTATTAAAAAGGAAGTATCTTTTTTAAAAAAAAAATTAGACAGCACTTTGTGAACAACCTGTGCTTTGACTGGTCTATTTCAGTTGTGATGGGTCAGTTAAGACATACTGAATATGTAAGTTATCACATATTCAAAGTTCTTTCACTGCATTTCTTTTTTTTTCTCTTCAGAGGAGATGTCATAAAAGCTTTTAACATTTTCAACTTTGTGAAGTAAAAAATCTTATCTAAGCCAGAAATTGGATTTTGTTTGCACTGTCTTCTTGTGGAAGTCTTTTGTGATCTAGACTGATAAATGGTTCCAGCGAAGCTGAATACTTTCCTGGATTTTATCATATGGGTCTTTTCTCCAGTAATTTTGTTATTGGGATTTGGGAATACTACTGACTAGCTGGAGTAGGATATTGGAAGCAGGATTGTCTACATCTCACCTTTTTGAGACACAAGACCTGCCTAGAGCTTGATTCCCAAGTCTCTAAATGATGGCAGTACTTTCCTTCTTGGGCACTGGGGTCAAAGTACCTAGAATTCTTTTTCAAGAAATAGCCCTTAGCAGCACTTTCCAATTTGTTGAAATCAAATTAATTTAGGTGAATGCCCCATTTTTGAGAAATGCTTATGCAGGAAAACCTTTGTTAATTTCAGGAGGAAAGCACAACAGGAAGCCACATGAGACATGATATTTCTTCTCCTCTGTCTCTGTCTGTTAACAGTCAGGGGATTCACTTAGAGTGCAGGAGACCCTGGCTCAAGGTTCTGAGTTACAACAAGTTGAACAAATATTTGAAGCAGTCCACCACACTTGTGCAGAGTATCTATACCACAAAACAGCTTTCTCCAGGCAATCCCTGTTTTTTTATACTGCTTTGTAAAAAAAACCTCCTCACAAATGAAACAAACAAACCCCCAAAACAAAAAGCCACAATTTTTTCCACTGAATGGAAAAATCTTATTGTGTCATTTTTATCTTTGGGCTTATATGATGTGAAGGGCTGTTAAACATGACAAAGGTGCCATGGGGTTTTTATTTTACAGATTAGGTGGGTGGTTGTCCCTTTAATGTAATACTATTTTATTTATTTGTGTAGCTGTACCAGTTCCAGGTAAAATTCCTGCTATTTTCTGGCTGTCACAAGCCATAATTCCAAAGTGCTTTATTTTTTCATGGCTATGCTCCAAGGCCTTTGAAGAATGCTCATGAGGTTTAAAGGGTGAGGGGTGTCTGAGTTTCCATGCAGAAGAGCCATGGTAATATGAGACAAGCAGCTGTGAGAGGAAAAGTGCCAAAGAACCAGAACACAATCTGTGCTATGAATAAAGCAGTACAATAACAGGTTACCTTATTTTAAAACACGTGATGACATGCCTTGGTGTCTTGTGGAAAAGATAAAATACCACTTACTTATTCAGGGCACTTTTGCTTAACCTGGACTCTTCAGCTTCTTGTTGCTTCGTTTGCTCCTGGATGACCTTTTCCCAGAAGCTCTTCAGCTCTTCTGCATCATGACCACCCATCCTGTGGCGTCTAATGTTCGTATGCTTGCTCATTTTCTGAAAAGCAATTTGGAGGTCAGAGCAGTCAAAAGCCTAACCTGAGGCAGATACTGTGTTACTTAGCCCCTTGAAATTTCATTCTCATGAAGTGCTATTAAAATAAAGTATGTCTCCTGAAAAGAATAGGTAGCTGGTACTTAGCCTGAGTTGAACCAAAATATAAGGCATTGAAACAGGCCTTGGGTGACAGTTGAATGGCATAACTATATTTTTGTTCCTGAGTAATGGCTGTGCGTGGCACAGTTCACTGAAATATTGTGGATGCCTCAGTATGTGTGAGATTTTAAGTAATTTTAGAAGAACTTGTGAAAAATGCTTTCAAATATAGTGCCATTGTCACTGAAGTTCAGATTAGATGTGAAGGGCTTTCCTATTTTCTATCTTCCATATTCTTAAAACATAAATGGTTTTACATCAGGGAAGTGCATTTCTCCTAAATGATTTCTTTCGCTATTCCAAATGATGTCATGCACAAAATATGCAAGGGAATTATGAATCTGAAGTTGAAGCGCACAGAGTGCAAAGCCCTGGGGAGCTTGTTATGGTCTTGCTCTTTATTTTATTGAAATCCGGTCTTAAATACTGTTAAAAGTAGCCCTCATTAAAATACAGGGATCAGTTCCAATAAATGAGAAAAAGGACAGAAAATAGGTGAATTTGTCCTTGCTAAATGCATGTTATTCAAACATTAAAATTCTCATCATGTCTGATGTCCTTGCTGATAGTGCCATATTGTCTTGGTTATCTGATCATAATGGTACTTTGAAAAGTTAGGTTTTGTTATTTCCTGACTCAGTCTCCTCCAGTAAGCCCCACCAAGAAGTGGGAGGATACAAGAAAAAAGAACCCCAAAAACCTAAACTCCAGAGTTTTCTATGACTAGATCAGCACTTAATTTGAGGGTTGCTATGAAATCCCTTTGCTTCCTTGTGTTCATCTGTATTCTGCTGTCATTAGATACTTTCGCCAATGCTCCATTCTGTAATGCTGATGAATTAATGCCTCATAGACCTCGATACATACTTGTGAATCTTCCTAGATGGCTTCATACTTTAGGAGCTATCCTTGATAAATACACCAACAAAGGCTATGCTAATATAGGGCAATATGAGGAAACCTTTGCTTTGTACAATGCTGCAAAGTGGAAGATCAGAGTAAAAGAAAAAGACAGTCAGATGTAACACAAAGCAGATTTCTGTAAGGTCTTACTATCAAATACAGTATTTGAAACTCCTGGCACCCTAAAAGGATGTAAGTTTTGGGCATCTTCCTAGATTGAATGTTTTAGATTTGTCATAATTTTCAAAAATCTATTTTTAAAAAAGATCAATAATAACAAATAATTTTGCCAAACTTGGTGCGAACTCTGGCTGCACTGGAAAAATTGTGTGATAGAGCATCTTTAGTGGTTAGAATACAGGTCCGCTTCACAGCAAGGTCAGCGAGAGCTGCAGTATCACCAAAACAACCAGGAATTTTTCTCTGAGGCAAACAGCATTTTTTTAGTGTTTCCCTTGCTGTGGACTGGGGATGCTGTAGATGTAACACAGCGTGACACAGGGGGAATTGTTGCATTGGTGTGGGTACAGCAATTCTACTAACACCTTTTGCTAAACGAGCTGTGGCTGTCAATGAATATGGTCTAAATGGGAATATGGATAATCTTAATAATATTTTGTCTCACTCTGAGCCCCCAAAATAATAGTATTATTTTAGGTTTCATCTTGCAAAAAAAAAAAAAAAATGCATGTCACGAATGCATTGGAACGTGCCCTATCTGTATCTTAATTCTATAGGCCTTGAGCAGTGTTAAAATAAGTGCTCTGGTAATAGCTTGTTACAGCGAGTGATGGAATCTGATTATTTCATCATTCCTGGATCAGCAGGTCACCCGGGTCTTTGCACCATTTAGAGGCTCTTCTATCACTAGCAGCTGCCCACTTGACACTCTACAGATAATTATCCCATTGCCTCAGAAGCCAAGTGCAAGCTGATGACAAACTGAGTCAGTTTGCCCTCCAAACCCTATTATACTTTGCCTCATATAAGAATCTGCCATAACACATTAACCTTTCATTAGAAATTAAATTTTTATGATTATTAAACTTCTAGTAGATGTTCTCCAAGTGGTACAAAGAGGGTCTCCAGTCTTTTTCTGAGGTTTAAACTCATTACATTTTGAGGGGGTGCATAAGGGTATTGATGGCCCTAAGTCTTGGCTGCTCCAGTCAGAAGAGCAAGCTGTGATCAAACAGGTGCCCAAAAGATGGAGGTGCTTCTGCAACTTTTAGTCTGCTATGTCTATGAGTCTTTTTGCAAGTCAAGAACATTTAGTAATAGTTCCTAGGAATGCCAGTGACAGTGACTATTAAACATGGTGTCACCGTGGTCCTTGCTAAGACAGATTCTTGGTGTAAAATTTTGAAGACAGTACTGTCTGCATTGCTGGCCAACAGCTTTCGTGGTATGATGTGTGAAAGCCTCCTGTCTTTGAGCCTGGCATTACAGCATTTAGGTATAGAGACAAGGGTTCACGAGTACTGTGTAATACCTCCTTTTTTATTTCCAATTGAAAGATTCTGCTTAGGAGCTTGGTTTGGATTATGAGTAATTCTTTGTATCAAAAAACCCTCAAACCCAAGCCCATCTTTATTATTGCTCTAGGTGACATGTTTTGAAGATGTATGATTTTTTTCTTTGTTTTTAGAATTTTCCAGTAAGATAAATTGGACTTAGACTGACAATTGGACTTAATGCCATCAAGCTTGTTCTTGATTCCCTCACTCAGAAAACTCAGGGCTCAGTAACTAGCAGAACAATTAGATTTTCCCTGAAAGCGAAAAACTCATTTTCTTACAGCCACTTGACCAGTTTTGTCTGGGTGGAAAATGAGCAAGGAAAATAGATTCATTATTTCAGAGACATTAAAGCAAAGTCAGGGAGGTGTCTTTCTGACACCTAATGACAAGCTGTTTTAACATGTTTATCCACTGATATGAACGTAAAATAAGCAAGAGCAAACACTTCTATTCATTCAAAATTATTAATTCAGAAGACCTCAAATATTATAAGTAGTACTTATGAACTAAAAATTTATGTTATAAAACTTCCTGCAATATATTTCCTATGAAGTGTTACCAAAATGCGCATAAATAGTACTGCAAGACGGAGTCCTTTATTAAATCTTCAACTAATAAAGGAAGAACTATTTTTATATGAGTTTGCAGTCCTACCTGCCCTCATGAAGTATAGTTGACTGCTTTTTAGAGACTCGAGCTGATAAAATAACATTTAAATAAGTGTGAAATTAGATCTTGGTTAAAGTGGCTTATGCATTTGGTAGCTCTGAAACTCAACTGTCAAAAACGTGTAATTATGTACAAAAGAGTTTTTACAGGATTCATTATTTATAAGAATTAATTTATATGCTAACATATTATTAATTTATGGAGAATGTCCACAAGAAGAAGTAATTGTAAAAACAAAATTAATGGCACCGTAAAAGAAAAATCTCCTACATTTATAATCAAACCATAAATCAGAGGGCCATGCAGTAATCTGTAAGACAACCAATCACTCATGAAACACAGATAACACCTACATATAATACATTGTTTTAAACTTATGAAGTCATGGAGTCACAGAATGAGCTGAGTTGGAAGGAACCCACATGGATCATTGAGTCTAACTCCCAACTCTGCACAGCACCATCCCCAAGAGTCACACCATGTGCCTGAGAGCATTGTCCAAACACTTCCTGAACTCTGTCAGGCTTTGTGCTGTGACCATTTCCCTGGGGAGCTATTCCAGTGCCCAAACACCCTCTGGGTGAAAAGTCCTTTCCTAACATCCAGCATAACCTCCCCTGACACAACTTCATGTGGTTTCCTCGAGTTCTCTCACTGGTCTCAAGAGTGAATAGGTTGATACCTGCCCCTCTGCTTCTTCTTGAGAGCTCATGTCCCAGAGCCAGTTTAAAGGAGGTTTGAGGAGCCATGAGGAGCCATTCTTCCTACACAGATCTATCTCATGCAAGGGAGAGGAAATTTTGCTTCTAGCTATAAGTTATACACACAACTTCTTTTTCACTGGCACAAAAACAATATAGAAACAGCCAGTGGTACAAAATTCTCTCATTTAATCTGATCTGCATCTGAATGCGCTTTGGAAAGGTGTTAAACTAGTACGTTTCCAAATGCTCTGGTCTTAGCCCCTGCTGGGTCTGCGTATTTTGACTTATTGTAATCTCAGACTACCTCTGCTAAGGTACAAAAAGGAGTTTTTAAAAATATCCAATGCAAGTGACTTCTCTTTTGCACACTTTGCAATTTCTTCTTTGGACCCTTTCTGGGGAAATTTTAAGAGCCAGAAATGGATCTTGATGTTTTGAACGAAATTGCTATTTTGAGTTACCTTTATATGAAATAAACAAGCAGCAGAAGAAAATATTTTCTAAGGTCTCAGGAGGCATTTTTTACCCTTTTTCAGTCTTTCTATTTAATACATGTCGTAAGCTAGCCATAGTCTTAAAAATTCAGTGTTTTATAGAGACAGATTTGTATGCACAGTATTTGTGCTTTTACTTTTTAGTGAGAAGTATTTTAATGCATTAAGTGAAACTGTTAGCTGAACATATTTGGAGAAAAATTACAATATGATTATTAGTCTAAATTACATGTTATTTTAAGAATAACTAGTTTGGCTAACAAAAAGAAAACTACCTTATTTTATTTTCCTTATTGGCAAATATTTTAACCAGCAATGTAAAACAATATTTGAACATTTCCAAGTTTATTTCCAAGATTTTTGCTGAAAGACAAAGTCTTTAACAAGAATGATATTTTTAATGTATATCATAAAAATATTTCCTCTCTAAAATTTTGAGCTAAGTGATTTTAACAGTTTCAGTGAATTTGATGATTCAACGAATTTTAATGTGGAACACAAGCATGTTCCTGGAAGAATTTCCATAGTCACTTCAGAGGTTTTTAGGTGACCATTGTAAACAATGGAAAGATTATCTTTGACTTTAACTAGACTCGCTCCCTTGGGTCATATCATGACCATGAGCTGGTTTATCTTTGTCAGGACACTAATTAATATCTTATTCCTTTTGCCCTTCACCAGGGTTTGTTTGTGCAAGCATGGAATGTTTTCCAGCATTATATATCTATTACAGTACAGTTTAAACCCTGTTTATGCTGCTCTTAAAATAAATTTTTAAAAAAGAGAAAAAGCTCAATATTCGAAAAAGTTTTAAATTACCCATATAAAATGCATCGTTTTGATGAGTGTCACCTTACATGTTCTTTTTATGGTGGTTTTCCTTTCAGTTGAAGTGTGTGTAATACAGAAGTTCCAGTAATTCCAAAAAGATAGTAACAAATAATAACTGAAGTTATGTTTAGAGTTAAACAAAACAGCAGCAGGATACCTCTTATCTATTATAAATCACACAGGATCAGAATAATTTCCATAAAAGTTTACTGAAATATGCAGAATTCCCAGTTGTGGAGAGAACAAGAAGAAAACATTGTTCAAATTCACACAATTTAACAAAACATAAAATAAATGTATAACCATGTATGTCTAGGCATGTTTAATAATAAAGACAGGAAGAAAAAAATCTTATTTTGGCCAAAATACAAGAATATAAATGCTTACTTTGATAGTATAGTAGCTTCCTCTTCTGTCAAAGTGTGATTTTCTTGAGTGACTACTGAATCATGTCAGTTTTGCCCCTGGGTTCCCTTTTTCAAGAGAACTTCAACTGCCAGGAATAACTGATGGAATATATTCATCCGTCACTCATTTTTATTTGGGAGTGACGACACCTGCTATTATGAATTAGCTTAATGGCAGGGGGAAAAAACCCAAACCCACAGTCCCATTTTGTGAAGTCTGCAACACACCATGAGGAATGACCAGACAGTTACAGGGCACAAACTCTGAATGCCACGTTTGATCTGTGCTATAAATTTTGGCTGGTGCTACTGATGTCATAACTTGGCTCTGGAGAAACATCTACTCTTCGACAAGTGTGGATCACTGTAACATAAGTTCCATATGACTTGCAAGAATTCAGCACCGTCCCCTCCAAGAAAAAGGATAGATCTGAAAAGAACATGTTGAATAACACAGCTTGTCTCACGTTTGTGCTACTGGGTGACTGACAGATAAATAGATTTCTTTTTCACCCCTTTTGAGGTGTTGGTCTGTAAAAGCACCTGGTAGTCTACATGACAGGATTCCAGCTAAGCTGTTAATACACTCAATAGTGCAGGAATCTGACCAGCTGCAAGCTGAATCATAGCATATATAATTTGTTACAGAACTTAGCACTTCCACTTCTTGGACAGATTCCTCCTCCCTTGACGATACTCCTGGGTGAACAGAAAAACACAGGCAAGTAAGGTGCTACTTGCTCTGACAAAGGGAGAGCAGACAGTGACAGACCTTCTGCTCTCGGCTTTTATTGGCAACCTGTCTTCATAACCTTTTGGTAGTTTGGCAAGTTCCACCTTGAAGTTAATTATGTTTCTTACTCCAGGTATTTCCAGCGAAAGGTTACTCCAGAGTTTTCTGTGCAAAGTACTGTAAGTTTTCATCTACAACCTAAATGTATTCAAGAGACAAGTTACCCTTGCCTTGTGTCCAAGGCATGTGGGGCAGAAATCACCTCCCTTCTCCTTCCTTGTTTTGATATTAGATCATTTAAGTACTTTGGACTCTTCTCAGACTCATTCTCTTGACAGAAGGTCTCATGACCCATCTCTGGGGTCTCATTGAATGCAGGCGCTGAGAACTCTGTGTCCCATTCTAGCTGAGTATTTGTTCCTGTATGCTTCCTTATTTTCTTAGGATGTAATAACTGGAATCTAGAATCACTTTTATCTTTTCCAGAGAAGAGCAATGCTCTTTACAACTTTCTAATTGATTCATGCACCCACCTAGTTTTCCTCTTATTTTTCCTGGCTTTGACTTATGACAGAAATTTTAATTAGATCCTAAGTTCACAGCCTGCCTTTTGTGCTACTTTCTCTCTTTCAGTCCTTCAGATAATCTGTTTCTTTTGTTTTTGAAATTCAGTCCCACGTGTTTATAACAACCTTTCTGTTCTCTAGAAAATTTCTTTAACTCGGTGCGTCGTTTTGTGCCAAATGCTGCCTCTCAAAACAGTACTAACATTTTCTAAGACAGCTCTGGATTAATTCCTTTTTAAAATTTCTTGCCCTTAGGGAGCTTTCACTAAAAAATGTTAGCTGATTTTAACCACTTCGCAGTTTAAATAGATAAATCTTGGTGAGATCATCAGAGATAAAAGTTTGTTCCTCTTTAGGGAAGGGAAGATAGTAAAGAAGAGGCAAAGAAGTCCACCTTATGTCCCAACATAACCAATAACAGGTTATTTATTGTCTGCCAGGTGTGGTTAGTAGATGGTGAGAAAGGAAGAGAGAGGGAGATTGTAATGTATCATTAAATATCCTTATAGAGTCCATAGTTATTTCAGATGAACAGCTAAATTAATTTTTCCACTAATCAATCAGTAAAACCTCTGTATTGCTAGCATCAGTGGAGGGTGGCTGTGAAAGGTGACATGAATTTGGTCAATCTGTGTTCCAGGACAGACTGCTCTGATGTATAACAGATCATGGATCTTAGAGAAATGCCCAAATTGCTGATGATGGTGTCAGACCCTTACAGTTTCTCTTGGGGCTGCTCGTCTTCACATAAAAAGCGCAAAACTCTGGGCTTGAGAGGCAGTGCCTGTTTGAAACAGCGTGCTTGTTTGATCTCCTGTCTGTCTCAGAGACGCGTTTTGCGCTTTCCCAGATTATTTAATATATTGCTCACCTTTTGGCTACTAAATATCCTAAAGCATATTTTTAGTGGCAAGCAAGTTACTTGGAATTCGTTTTGAAAAATCTGAATTTCATTGCAACCCCAGACATAAAACAGATCTTGAAATCCTGCTTGTGTTCCTGTGCTGAACCTGCCCAAATTCAACATGCCTGAGAGCTCAGCCAACAGTTCCACTGCACCGTGGCAGTGGTGCCTAGTAGTAAGAAAGCGTAAGAAGCACAAGACAGAGCACAAGGCTACAACAGGGCACACAGAAACAATCAGAGCTTTTTGATCTTTGTAAATAAAGTGACTGAGACTTGGGAAGCAATTCTGATCACTGTAGTATCAGTCTGATACTGCACAGAGATCAACAGTATAGTTTACTCCAGCCTTCTGGTAGTACAGAGTCAATTGCAACAATGTTATGTGACTTTAGAACTAGCACAGATTGTCTCTATAGACTTGTCAAGACAAATCAATATTTTGAGTAAATTATTTCAACTCTATAAAGCATATAGACACCACTATATGTTTGAAGTTTTACAGCCTAACTTGACAGTTTCACCTAATAATTTGACAAGTCTACTGTGTACCTCTCACAGTAAGGCTCTGACAGTTGCTTCTGCTCATTTGTAATGATTTAGATCTATAGGTCTCAGACAATGTTGTCTTGTGCTGACATTGGATTTCTTATAAATGATTGTGTTTTGGATGTTGTATTACAGTAATACACTTTGCTACCCTTTCACCACCTTGTATTTTTTTGCCAGTTGGTGCAGATACTGCCTTTTTTATGGAGGTTTTTTTTTTTTTGCTTTATGTGACCAGTTGCAGAATGTGGCCTTGAACTGTGGTGTTTATAAACCACCACTCTGTATTTTAGAATGCTTCCTTACTTCATTATTGTCAGGGCCTGGAGGACCTCAACAGACCCCCAGAGACCTTTCCCATCTCACCTGAGACCCACATTTCTACTCAAGCTCCTCGTTTTAGCTTAGGCCCAGGAGCTGGGCCCAGGAATCTGAGGTTTGTCTGTCAAATTCATATATCCAGCACTCTCTCTCACTCTGTGCTGTGGTCATACTTGGCTCCCAGCCTGTTCCTCTGTCATAGGGCAGCCTTGATTTTTTTTTCTAATCAGCAATTATCATGGATTGATCTGCATGGGTAATAGCGATATAGGCATATAAAAATGGTGGAATATCATAATTAAAACCAGGCAAGAGTATGGAAGAAAAGACTGTCTTGCCTACAGTTGGGATGTCACCAATCTCTGCAGAATTTTGTGAAAAAAATGCTCAAAAATATGAGTGTAGCAGCACTACACTGTCTTTTGATGTAGGGTCTGTGCTACTAGTAGCTACAGTCACTAAAGGACTGATGAAATACCTTATTACTGTCTGGCACATCAAGGTCAAGGACAGCTAGACACAAAATACTGCCCTAGCAGTATGTGTATTCAGAAATTGTATGTGGTAGGTTGCCTTTATCTAAACTGTCATCTAAAAGTAGATTCCTAAAGCCAAGCAAATTTCCTTCTGCTGTTTGCGTTCATGACAAGAACACATGGATTGTGTTGCAATGTGAGAACATTGTCAGAGAGGGGAGACCCTGAGTCTAGGGAAGGTAGCATCTGGAGATTAGCTCCATGGCTGATTTGTGGATGAGGAACACATGATGCCACAGAGCATGAAGGTGCCAGTTACCCTTCCTACTGTAATGTGACAGAAATTACTCTTGGCAAATTGTTGCCATGATTGGAAAACAGCAATTGATGGGATGATTCAGGGAGTACTTGAATAATCGTAAGTTTCTCTGTCATAAATTATTTCTACATTATTTAAATTACATGAAATTGTTTATAGTGAATTTTATGCAGCTAGGCTCCTCTTACTATGTTGATGCTGTCAATAAAATGCTCATTTGCATTAGGTAACAAAAACTTATCCTTCATTAAAAGGAAGAGAATTAATTTCTTAAGGTCCATTGAAGATTTCAGTGGACACTTAACTACAGTGACCTCCATATAGCCTAACAGGCTACAAAACATGTATTTCTTTCCCCTGTTCAGCTTTGTCATATACACTTAACTACCAGAAAAGGAGGTGGCCTAGCCTCAGATTTTTGTTTGGCTTCCGTTTACTTATCAGGACTGTTTGTATTTTGTCTATTGCACATTATTTTCAAGAATGAGGAGAAGCAGACACCAAAGGGAATGAAGGCTAAATTGTGCTGCAGCAACTGGTTTCTAATTTTCACTGACACAAATCTACTGCCAGCTTGCAGGGCACATGGTGTGAGCTACCTCATGGAAGGGCTGGGTTATGGCTGCACAGTGCACAAAATAGGACAATGTGGGAGGTGATATTGAAGTGTAGATGGTACTACAGGTTTTGTATGCTCTGGGAAGGTGTTCTTACTGTCTCAACATTTTTCTTCTATCTTTCCAACTCAGCAAATGTGGCCACCAAAAGCTACGTGTTCAGGAAAATTTCTTCTCTGTAGTGTTCACTTGCTGAACCTTGTCTTCTGCGCTTTCACCTGTGCTGTGCTGATTTGTCTTTAGTTGTCTGACTTTAACCAGAAGGGTCAAGCTTCCTTAAGCATGAAAGCCAGGATGATCTTTAACTACGCAGATAAACAGCGCACGAGGGCTTAAGGGCTCTTATTAACTTCTTTCCTTCTGTGTCTGGGGACAGTGCTGCTGATAGAAGGGTCTATTTGAATGCTCTCTGTGTGCACCAGAAAGGGAGACATAGCATGGGGAGTTCGCAGGAGAACATGCCAGAAACACTGCAAAAGTAGGGGGGTCACGGTGAAAACATGGCAGCTGGTCCTGAGAAGGATATCTCTAAGCTCATGTAAACAGACATCAATCTACATGATGCGATGTTATTTCATCTCTATCACTTCAAGTTGACAAGTATTTATCTCTAATGAAGTCAGTTGTATTATGTCACAGGTCCTGCAGAAAGCTGAAGAAATGTAAAATTATTTTACAAGAAAAGCAGTTGGGGAAGCCTGGTATCTTGAAAACTAGGACTGTATGGTACAATACTACCTTGATCTACTTAAAGCTTAAAGAAAGACTTGGCTGAGAAATGTGCAGCAAAAGTTTAGGAACAGAAAAACTCCAGAATGGAAGACAACATGGGGGCCCTGTGCGAGGGAAGTTTGAGAGTCCACAGGGGAATGAAAAAGATGCAATACCATAAAATTAATATTTGTGACAAGACTAATTGAAATTAGGCATGAACAAACATCGGGGGACCAACATAAAATCTACTTGGGGTAGGAAATTAACCTGTCAAAATCTTTTGAATTAGTCTGATTTTGTAATCTGTGTTTACAGCTGGTCAGTGCTATGCATTTTGGAATTGTATTACTAGAATTGAAAAGTTGACTTCACTATCACAGGAAAAAGGAGTATGATAATGCTTTGCCTAAAAGGCTGTATCAGGGTACCCTGTTTGCTCAAGATACACTCTTAATAACTCTCCAAACTAGAGAAGCATGTTATTGTATCCATAAAATCTGGAGAAATAGCTGGTGTATTTCAGCTGACAGTGAGAAAGGAATTGTATAAGAGCTGCAAGTTCATGTTTTATTCATATTAACATGTTCAGATCTACTAATTACACTGTGACTTGCTAGGGAAGTATTGCAGTGTTTTCCTTGTATTTTTAATTAATTAGTTTATGAAAAAAAACCCTGTTAGTACTCTATGGAAGTTTAACCCAACATTGCTTCATGGTATTTGCAACCTTTTAATGTTCTGGTAGTATGACAGTCACTTTATGGACTTGAACATTTAAATTTTTAATACTTTCTAATAAATGAGTGAGGTATTCCCAACCCTATATGACTTATTGTACTGAGCTGTTATTTTGAGTTGTTCCTTTAATGATCTATCATATCTTAGCAGTATTATCAGGGCATCAACTTGTTCAGGACACAAACCATCTTTTAAATTAGGGAATGGAGCAAAATTAGTCCTTAGTCCTAATAGGCGGCTTGGTGCTTGATAGTATAATCCAAGTGAGCAATATTTCTGTTTAAAAACTTTATTTCCTTAAATAGTACTTAAATATTAACCTGCTTCTAAATCTTTGTTGTTGTCTAGGAATATCTAAGAGTTTAAATACACAGACAAATGTTTCTTTTTCCTGGGAAATATTTCTTACAGAAACCTAGGACTGAAACCTCATTGCCTCAGATAATTTAAGTTAGACTGGGCAAAGCATCACCAAATGCACTGAGGAATAAGAGTAAAATGGCAGAAGAATGTATTAAATTACTGAATCGGTCTTTTCCATTTATCATTTTTATGCTTCTATATCCCTATATTTGCTTGCTTTTACCTTTTATTTAATGACAGATAGGCTCATGAGGGAACCGAGTGCATTCCATGAGGCCCAAAACTCAGTAACGGAAGGATCAGCAGCTTAGGCTTTTTATGATGTACAGTATTTCACAATTGGGCAGGTGTAATATACATTTTTTAATTTGTTTGATCTTGAATCTTGATGTAAGATTTGATGAAGGAAATCTGTGACCTGAAA
Source organism: Acanthiza pusilla (assembly GCA_036630365.1). NCBI lineage: Eukaryota > Metazoa > Chordata > Aves > Passeriformes > Acanthizidae > Acanthiza > Acanthiza pusilla. The sequence goes on from JAXCHO010000053.1 coordinate 7,811,782, forward strand.
TAATGAGTCTGGCGACAGTAAGGCCGAACACAAACAAGTGAAGATTCTGAAATTGAGGGTCTAGGTAAAATTTGCTACTTTCAAAAAGCAGTCTCCTAGGTGAAGCTGCTGTTCTTTCAATAATGGTACTGCACAGCTGTACAGTTACTCTCTGGTTGCCATAATTTGCATAGTTTCTTTATGACACCCAATCAATATTCTTTCCTGCAAATAAGACCCATCTTAGCAGATATTGTCAGTGTACCTGGATCCTAAATATTTTAAAAACAGACACTAGCAATGTTGACATTTCTGGTGGAAACAAAGCTCATTTTCTCACCATTTATAAGGGACAAGAATTCCTTCTTCCTCTATGGCAACACCACAAAGTGAGGCATGTCACAGTGGGGACTCTTACTTTGGCTGCCATGCAAACATCAAAATATACCAAAATAGCTTTCTATGCCTCTCTAAATAAGTATTAGATGTCACGAGTTAGAAAGCCCTTTGCTGCCAGTACATGATTTGTAAACTTTTGTGCCATGCCTTTGTTTTGGCTCACCTTAAAATCTTAGAATGTTTAATTCTGGAGCTTTCTTCTAACAAATTCAATAGCTCCTAGGCTTCTTTTTTTACTGTGTTGCTCCTTTCTTATTTTGTTTAACATTATCCATCAATGTCAGATATCTTTCTGACACCCCATTATGAACATTCACCACTTCCACACCCTGGATGCAGCTGCAGAGGCTGAAGCAATGGCCACCACCATCCTGTCTGCTGAAATGCTGAACTGCTGAACTTCATGCTGTGTTTCTCTATTCAAATATTTGTCTTTTGTCCCATTTGTAATTTATTTTAAAAAATACTTAACTCCAGGAATCTGGATGAAATAGTAAAAGTAACAGGTATTTTTTTGAATGGGAAAAACAACAACTGAAGGGGGCAGAAATAAAATTGTTCACAAACATTTAGGAACAACAAACGTTCATCAAGGTGATGGATGTTTCTAGATGGGGAAAAGGCTATGGGTAAGAGCATTTACTGCACTGGGGTTTGTGTACAGTGACCACAGAAGATGGTGAGCCACCTGTTGCACAAGTATCTGTAGTTTTAATTAAGTGATAGCCTAAAGACTGATCATAAAGATGAAATCAGTCATGCCACAGTTGGGTGTGTTTTCAAAAAGGTATAGATGATGTTTAGTAACATGGTAAAGTGTTACCATCCACTGATTCTCTTTCAAAGCACTGATTCTCTTTCAAATTATATCTTCATGGGTATAGGTCAGATGATTTGGAAAAGTTAGGATTTTTTAGAGAAATAAAAATATTTTGGTAACTATGTATTTCTGTAACTAAAAATAAAGATCAGTGTTGACCTTTGGCTTTGGGAACTCCAGGTTCCTGGACCCAGAACAATCTGATGAGCTACCTTCAGTCTGCCAGCAGGTGTGAGAAAATTGATTCAACTTTACCAGTCTTATGAAATTGCTCCTGGGTCCTAAACCGAGTATTTTGTTTTTGGTACCCTATGGCTGTTTTAAAGAATCTGTTCCTCTAAATTTTTGTTGTGACAGAAAGAAATTGCCACAAAAGAGGAGAAATAATTGTTTACAAGAGGTTTTTTAGAACACATGTTTCCCACAGAAGAGGTAATTCTACGTTTTGGTCTTTTCTTAATTTATCTTAATCCTTGCCTACATCTTTGGAATATGAGTGCAAATTTGCAGGCAGGGATGTGGATTTTAGGGACTCCTGTTTAGCAGCATAAGAGATCATTAGGTGGCAATGACTGCCAGTTTTTCTAAATAATTTCCATAGAGGTGGCCAACTAATTTGTAAACTGTTCTGGAAGGGAAAGGTTATAAGTATGTTGGAAAGCACAGTAAGAAAAAAAAGACCAACCACATTAAAAAAATCAAAGGAAATTACATTAGTAGATATATTGGTGGAAAAGAAGAAAACAAAATCCCACACTCTAATAATTAAGTTCAGTTTTGGTTGGGTAAGAAATACATTTTTGTTGAGATGTTACATCCAGGTTAATTTAAAATTAGATCTGAGTCTGGTTATGTTCTGCCCAGCCTACTTTAAATGCAGTAATTGTTCTTGATAATCAAGCTATTAGAATGACATTAAAATGTAATCCTCAGAAACAACATAGTCATTTATCAAATATCGCATTAGTCTCCTTGACATTTTAATTTACAAGCTTTTTATTATTAGTTTGGTCTCTCAGTTATTAATTGCTTGAAAAACATGTCATTTTTCATGTCTTATATAAACAAATACAAGAAAAGGGTCAAATTTTAATCTTCATGAAACCAGCATAAATCAACAATAACTGCACTAAGTCAGTTAAAAGTTACTCCTGTGTATTACAGAGAGACATTGCCTCTCATAGCTAAGCAGACACAAATGAAAGTTTGTTTTAAGCATTATGTAGAAAATACTTAATTTGTTTACAAAAGAGACATTTTTCCCCTTTGAGTTTTCAACTTCTTCAGTAGTACAATATAAAGCACCATGCAATTCCTCAATAGCTGTGTTTCTTTCAATAAAGTTGTATCTTGAAATGGTTCCTGTAAGGTCTTGGATGTCAGTTTCTGAAGCCTACAAATAAGGAAATCTCAAACAGTGAAAAAAAGAAAAAAAGTAAAACCATATTCTGCTTCTATTGGAAAAGCAGACCTGTGCTTGTTTATGAGCTGATATTTATGGCACATATATTTATTTCATTGAAAAACAGTAATTTTGAGTTTTAGTTGAGAAAACCTGGCATTGACGTAATTCTTATTGTCATTTTTTCCATTGTTAGGACTCTGATTACTAGACTGCATAATAATTTTCAAGTTGAATGTGAACAAACTCACCAAAAGCATCCTGTGAAATTATCACTGTTGAAAGAATGTTGAGCACATATAACCAGATGACCTGGTTATATGGAAAGCACAGTACTGTATATCATGTCAAAACTTGCCCTTTACATTCACAACTCAAGTAATAAGGCTAAAACCAGAGATAGGCTAACACTGCTGAGGTGGTACCAGAAGAGATCTGCTTTTTTTTCCAAAATTTGCAGTAGGCAAGAGTGACACATCAGTAGTGAAAGCATAAGGAATACTCTTCTTATATACAGAGCCTTTTACTCACAGATCTAACAACATTTTATTTGGAATATAAGTATTAATGTTTTCATTTTATAGGTGAAAAGAATGAGACTTTGAGGAGTAAAGTGATTTGTTCAAAGCAGCTCTATAGCTGATCCAGGAATCCATTTATTAAATCACTGCAGTGAACTTGCATTATCCTATACTTATACTGGAGATTGAGACAGAAACTTTTACTGAGTTACATCTCCGTTTTCATCTTAATGTATTTTCTCTGAGCCACTCTTGGGCCTGCACAAATACTGGGATAAAATATGTTATTGTGATGTTTCTAATGAAGGACAAATCGGGAAACATCAGAAATCTTTAACATTCTGCTTTTGCCATAGAAGATCCGTAGCCCAGTAAACAAGGCTAATGTGGCTGTGTCATGAGTGAGTAATAACTTTTTTCTCAATTTCTTCTTTTATCTCTTAATCTCATTCAGCCTACTATTTTCTGAATTGCCATAAGTAGGTATTGATAATCTGTTTTAGAGAGAGCAAAACCGCGAACCTTTCAACATAATGTGTGACTCCCTTCACTACTTTCAATGTGTATTTTAGAGAAAGGACATGTGTATTTTAAGAGCAATCTTATTCTGCTGTTTTCACAAAAGTCAGGGCATGGAAGAACCAATATATAATTATCACTCTATATCTTCTACAGACATACTATGAGAAGTTACTGGCTTCTTCTGCAGTTTTTTCTTAGTCTGTTCTTACTCTCCTTTTTTTTTGCTCTCTTTTATCTCTAGGCAGTCCTAGTGATCTTAATCTAAATAACCCAGTGACAGGCATTCATTTAACTTATTAAATATTCCTGATGGTACCTGACTTAATTTCAGACATAATCTGCACATTCTGCATTTTTTTTGTGATAGTTTTGTTATTTGTCTGGTGTCCACAAATCTGCAATTCATTGTGTCTACAATTTTTCTCTTTTTTTGGCTTGGTTTACATTGTAAATAAGTCTCCACCAGACCTCTCCTGAGCAAACAAGACCCAGACCTAAAACTCTAGAAGTAGGTGGATCCAACAATATATTTTATTGTAATTGAAATTCAATCAATACAGATTCAATGCAGAGTACGATGTGAATATGTCAATTAATTTGGTCTGAATGTTTTAAAAATGGGAAACTATCTCACAGATTTCCTGGACCAGACCAAAGTCTGTGTCACTTTCCAACATAGGCAGGAGATACTCATCCTCCTTTTCTTTCTTTAGAAGAGGAGTTTCTAGGTTTAGAAACAAGGTTAGAAAGCTATACATGTTGGAAGGTGTCTAAGCAGTGGGGATAGAAGAGAATGGGACACAGAAATGGAAGAAAATGAAGCTGTGAAAGTGGAAAAAGTGAAGGGAGTGTTTTATTTATATACCCTGAGTAGCCCATGAGTGGCTTGGAAAGTCTACGTTCCCAGCTCCTCTGTTTTGAGTTGGGTTTTCAGGCTTACTATAAATGACTGAACAGGCAGTTTTAATTATAGCAAAACATGACAACAGAAATGAATCCTCATGGTTAACAGATCATAAGACTGCATTGCTGTCCTCAGGGACTGAGCCGGCAAGGACTCAAATGCTTGTAAATAGTGCAGGTGTTGAAAACCAATATGAGGTTATATAATTCCTTGACCAGAGAAATGCCAACACATGTCTTAGAGCATTGTGGTTTGTGACAGTACATTTATGGTGGCAATTTACAGGCAGGGAAAGATGTCTTTGATCTCACTACAGCTGGCAACCTTCACAATTTCTTAGTCACTCATCACCATCTCAGAATATGCTAAATTTCAGACAGAAATAATAACTATGAAAAAGGGGCTAACTGTGTCACCAGTTTTTTAAGAAGAGGTCCTAAGGGTTTATGTGAATAATATTTAGCCCTCTATAGATGAAATATTACTGCTACAGTTTTCAATCTGTTAATTTTTCTCATGTAACTAGGGATCTAAGTCCCAAAACTCTCTATCTATTCCTTCTGTCCATCTTTGACAGAAGAACAGAAAAATCATGAGTGACTCAAAGACCAGTCAAAGATAATTGGTATAAAAATAGTGGCATTCCTGTAATTGAATAGTAATCCATTGTCATATGTCCGTGAATAAAAAGCTGTGTGTCAAAAAAGTGCATACCAGTAACATAGGTTATTACCATTTCTCTGAAGATATTTTTGTACTATATTTTGTGATTTCTGTCCACTGTAATTTCTTGTCCTTGCTTAAAGCTGAGATAGCTCTCTCATCTAGTCCAGCTTGATATATTATGTAAGGTGATCCTCAGGACTCAGTTAAATCATAAGAAATAGCAGACTTTATGCGGTGATTGAAAATACATGCGATACTTCCAGGGAAAGGTTTTCAGGAAAATTGTTTTGTTGCTTCTTTGTTTTGTTTTGGTTTGGTTTTTTGTTTTGTTTTGGGTGGTTCTTTTTGTTTTTGTTTTTGTTTTAGTTTTCTGTAAGTACTTGTGTTTCTGTAGTGCTGCAGATATATTACTTCTATAATTGCTCGCTCAAGCCTCCAAAATGTTATAATAGTGTAATTCCGAGTCAAATGATAAGACATTTCATTTAAAGCACACTGTTGCTGTAAGATGTACTCATGTTCCTCTGTAATCCAGATTTATCACCCTCCTTATTCTCAGCAAGCATGAGCAAACATGAAATAGTTTTCTGTAATTATATAAAAAAGAAATATAAGCCATGTTTCAAAACCTTCTATGAGATGACAAGGTCAGCCATATGCCACTGAATAATTTCCTGAGCATCTGTTCATTCTGGCTATCTCAGTGTCCAACAGTGCAGATATAGTATAAATAATAACGACAGTACCATTACTGAGGTCTAAACCTGTGTTTTGCAAAAGTCCTGCTGAAGGACGTGGAGTTTTGAACAGGGAAATTTTGTGAGGCTGGGCTCTAGCTTTAGACCAATCATAAAATCAGTGTCCTTCTTGACCTTCCCTGCAACAATATGCAAGTACAGCCTGAAATCAGATGTGCAGATACACAAAGAGAAACACAGAGAGTTAGTGTATCTTGGTACAGGGAATTAGCTGTCCTCTTCATAGATGGGCATTTCAAAAGACGGGGGTTTGCAATGTGATGGCTGCAACACTTGGCAGCTGTCAACTGCACAATAAAAATTTGATAGGACACCTCACTCTTAAGGGTGGCTTCTCAAATAACTTCCACAGGTTGTTTTAGATGTTCATAAAGGACATCAAGAAACTAAAGACTGGTTAGGTCATGACCCCTTTTCACAGAAGAAAGTGTCCCAGATTTTGTCCTGTGCCGACACTAGTTTTTTGTGGTGAAATTTCTGCTGTTCCAGTTGTGTCAGATAGCTTTTCTGAGGAGAACTCCAATGTACGCTCTCTTACAAATCCATATTTTTACAACATTGGGAGAAGAGCATAAGTCAGACAGAAAGACTTGGTCCCCATTCAGGATTTTTGTGGCTGCCACACAGCCACTCCTGTGTCTGTCCAGGAGATGGACACTCTCTACACACATCAGCAGCACACAGATCTTGTGTTCAGCTGCCAGCACTGCCTTCCTAACCACAGGCTGTGTCTCTGATGCTATCTCAGCAGACAGTCTGAGCAGGGCTATTTGGTGCCTTTTACAGGCTGTAATTTTACCAAGATTAATTGTGAGCGAGTCTGTTCCAGGCTCCCTGAGCAAACCAGGAGCTTTGGGATACCTTTGTGGCCAAACATTATGGTAACATTCTCTGCTAGAGAATGCAGGAGCCGGCATGTGTCGTTGGCGAGATGCACACAGATGTATCTGTAGTCCAAACCCACATCTGAGCCTGTTATTTGTCTAACCTTGTACAGGAGAACAATAAGCTACATAGGCAAAATGGTCTCTGTGCTTCTCTGAGAGAAAAGAAGTCCGGATGAGGACTCAAGCCTTTGATTTTGACTGTTGTAGTGAAATTTTCCTTTTCTCACCGTGCCATAAAGGAGTGCAGAGAGAAAAAAATTAAGGATAATAGACATTGAAAAATGCCCCTTATTTCAATATAACTAATACTTAAAGTAAGGCAATGAATAGAAAAATAGATGTCTTTTGAAAGAATAAGAAAACTTCCCTTGGTAACAGAAATGTTAAGGAGTACCAGTTGTAATGAATAGATTTCATGAGAAATGCCAAAGTACATTGTTTGCTGTCTTTTGACTAATACTTCCTAATCTTGCACATTTCTGTTGCATCCCCTTCTGTTGTCTAATAAAAGCTAAGTATCACTTCCATGATGGAATACTGTACTAAGTATAGTGTGGTAATGAATTTAATAGTGACTAAGTTAAATTGCATTTTTTCTCTCTGGTAACTCTGATTCTCCATTTGTGATGGGAAAAAATGTCAGAAACAGGACTCCATTGAACTGCTCTTCCCACATTTACATCTAACGAACAGTGGGTGGAGAATTAATTTTTCTACTTCCTTTCACATTTTGGCTTATTTGTACAAGGATAAGAAAAAATAGACATAAATATAACCCTTTCAGAACTTAAACCTTACTAGAAAGAATGGGGAAAAAGGACAAAAAAAGCATTAATGCAACTTTCTGCTGTTATTTTAAATACATGTCTGTATTTTCTATCTTATAACAAGGTAAGATATGGATGGACAACTGGGTTTTTATGCCTCATAGGGTGCTGGTTTGTTATTTTTTTAGCCTGGAGCAAAGTAAATCAGTTACTAGCTCAGTAAGACTGGAGATATTGCTACATGTTTACGTGGCTGGGGACAGGGAGTATAGAGCCAGAAACTGGTGGCAAAGGCAGTTGAGTGCAACCATATATACAGTGTCTGAACATCTGACTTAAAACAGAGCTAATCCCACATAAACATAGAATTTACCTATCCTAAATTAGGCTAGGTTGGAGAGGGAGGAGTAAATTTCTGAATCTGGTGCCTTAATGGAGGAAAAGACAAAAAATCTTAAGCGCTATTTGAACAATATTTGAAGAAAATGTTGGTTAAGACACTTGTGACCTCATTCCTTTACGTCAGCTCCATCATGATTATCTAACATGTTTTTAAACAAGATTTCTGCAGTCCGCTTTAGGAATAAAATGACTATACCTGTTCTTGATAGTACTGTACCTGAATCCGTTTTCCCAGCTGTAGGCTATACCTGTGTTGCCGACGGTCTGTGCAAGAGCAGTTATGTGAGTAAACTTCCCCATGTAGGGAAGATTTTCGGAATAAAAACATTGCTTATGCAGCAATCCCTCCTGAGTATGAACATATGTTGTTTTTCACGACTGTGAGTCTGTCAAATGTGGAGCTCTAATGTGTGTAGAAGTGCATTGTGAAATTTGGTACTGTATAAAGTACCTTGAACAATCTGTGAAAAAAAAGAAAAACCTCACCAAAACAATAAACCCAAATCCAAACAAAATCTGTACTTGAGAGTAAAGAAATCAGTCGCTGAATGTTTTGAGGATTAATGAAACAACCGAGACCCAATGATGTTGTGTGTGCTTTAGAGAAATATTAATACTACAAATGCTACATATTATCTGTGTGTCACAAGGACACTTTCCTAAGATTTATGGAAAGATCTGGTTTTCATTCAATTGGTGTTAGTTTTAAAGACATGAGACTTAATAAATAAATTATAATAAACTGTGATTGGGCATATATTTTAGCATTTGTCTTCAATCATGTGCTAGCTCTGTTGTGATGAGCATAGGTATAAATCTGCTCTGCAATAAACTCAAGACTCTTCTCTAGAGGAAAAAGATATATGAAAAGTGGAAATGAGATTTAATTTCATGATTCTTCCTGCCCCATTTTTAGTTTCAATTGAAACTCTTTAAAATAAAAAGTAAACAATTTGATCAGTTAGTTACTTATCAAACCTGAAAAACCTCTGAGTGCGCACACTGAGAATAAACACATCTTTATCTTAAGGTGTTAGTACTTCTTTTGTGAATTTTCCAGCTCTGAAGAAATAAAATAAGTGTTACTGAGAAGAGGCCCCAAGATAAAAGTGTTCAAGGAAACAAAATCAATAATGTTATTTTTGTTTTTGAAAGAAAGTTCTGGTAGCTCAAAATCTCTCTACTCCAAATTGCCTGGTTAAAAAAGGTAGGTTTTTACATGATTCAGGTTTTGAAAATGCATTATAAAAATTCTGACAAGAACATGACGCTTTGCATTTTTTAAGAAATAGAATATGCTAAATCTTAGAATTAGCTTTGGAAGTAAAAATTTCTGTGCTCAAGTCCAAAGCAACTACAAAGGTGAAATACCTAAAACCCCAATAAGTATTTAGGATGCAAACATTAAAAAACATTATTCAAAAGAAAGGTTACTCCTGGGAAAAAAAATCAAAAATTCAAATCCAAAACCCAAAAAACCCCACAAAAAGAGCCAATAGCCTTCAACAACAAAAACTTTATGCAAACACTATGAAAAGAGCTTCAAGTTTATCTTTTCAGAGGCTGGAATAGGCAACAATTAAAACTAAATTGTAACAATTGATAAAAAGTACATGAAGATTCTTTTCTTCCACTGGGAGAGCTGATCTTTCAGTAATGAACAATATGCCAGTTGCTGGATGCAGTAAGGCCATTTCAAGATGCACAGGACTGGGGGGTTTTTCACCTTTCTTTAAGCTTCCAGGACACATACCCTCCGGTTTTGTAGCCCCTCCGTTAGAGGGGCTGTGGGGAAGATGGGCGTGCAGGTGCCCTGGAATCCCCCGCCACAGACAGATAACCAGACAGGTTTGGATCTGCCAGTTACCTTAAATTCCACAGACAAACTGTTCTGCCTGTCAGGAACCACAGCTCTGTTCCTGTCGCTCCTTAGGGAAGCTGCTGAAGCGGTGGGAGTGCGACTGGCACAGCAAGGAGACCACAGGCTTTTATGATGAAGGCTCAGTCCTTCAGACTCGCGTCCAACCCCCACCCCGTCAAGAGGTGCCTGTTTTGTGAGACCTGAACAGACAAAAAACCTTCCATTTAAACAGCTTAAATTAAGCAGAAACAAGAATTATTTGCCTGTGTTGTTTCAAGTTCTTTATTGCTCTAAACTACTTCCTTTCAGCTCTCCCAGAAAATACTTCAGCTGAACAGGGCAGTGATGGAGGGTCCTTAAAGACGGTGTTCACAGTTCTGAAAGAGCAGCAAACAGCAGCACTCAGAACGTTTTAGAAATGACTGATGAGATTTTATGGTGCTTAGGAGAGAAAATATCTGAGTATTCATATGTAGATCTCAGATATTCACTAGAATGTTGCATTTTAAGTACTGCCATATTTTTCTTTGCAAGTGCATATGGAGTAAGTAGCTGGAGGTAATGTTCCCTCTAGAGACTCTGAAATTTGTTTTAATGTGAAACAAAAATGTCAGAGTACTAAAGCTCTCAGGCTTTTTTTCTTCCTCTGCAAGGAAAATTCTCAAGGGAACGTGGATAGAAAAATTAATTCTAGAGAGATTAACAAAATCCAATTAACCTGGTAAAACGATTAAGTAAATTAGCAAATTTAGTAATCAGAATGTTGTTGGGTTTTTTGTTTGCTTAATTCTTGCATTAATAGCTTAACATGGTAAATGTTTAACAAAGAAGAGCCCTCTTTGTCACACACAAACATAGATAAGGTCATGCATTTAGAAGACTTTTGTTTAAATTGAAGAGCCTCTGAAAGAAGCTCACCATCATTGCTCATTAATCAAATTTGTTCCATGACACTCTGTTTGGATATAAAACATATATTTTTTATTTTAGTATATTGCCTGTATATATATATACATTAGGTACTTAAGTAAATATAAATGCTGTATTCACGTTTCTGCATGTGTATGTAGTTTTTTCATATTTATATGTGTTTGTATGAACCCACACATATACTCATCAGATCTCATTCTTAAATTTCTGGTATGTCAGACACACCAGAATTATTCACTAATGGAAGTAGGAAAATTGAAGTGTTCTCCATTTACTTTCCAACAAAGGATAATTTCAAACTTTGGACAAAGCTACAAACTCCTGATACGATTTATCCTTTCAAACTTCAGAATGAATTTAATGTGAAAACAACCCACTAAAAGTGCCCCAAACCTCTACTTCTTTTGAAATTGCCACAATAAATAGGAACTATGTAATCAATGTCCTGTATGTGCCTCAAATCTGGATAAAAAGGGGTCACTGTAAGGCAGAAGAGACTGTGCTTGTTTTTCAAAGAGTCTCTCCACTCCTGTGATGTGTCAAATGTCATTGTTCCTATTGTAGAAAAGTTTTAGCAACTGGTAAAACCTACAGGAACTAGTGACAAACTGGTCTTTAATGCTGGTTAGTAGAGCCTGTTCTTACACCCCCGAGAAGCTCTCTGCCACACACACAGAACAGCCCCAAACACCATCTGCCCCATCCTAATTTGCCCCAAACCACATCCACACTCTTCTGTGGGGAGAAATAAGTATCACTTTGTAGCACTTATAACTTTCCATCATTTTGGTGGTCAGTGTCAGGGGCACCTGGGTATGGGGAGTGGGGGTAGGAGGAATTTAAATCCATTTAACACTTGGATGTGAAGGGATCTCCACAGTCTGTCATTGTTTTAGGCAGGTGAATTGACTCAGAGATACTCGGTCATGAATAACAAGAACAGACAGCTGGGTGCTGGTTTAAGGATTTCCATCATACGTGGTGGAGTTTTGTGTCTCTCACCGCAGCCACCTCTCAGACTGTGAGGAAAACAGCAAAGACCCCTTGGACACGCTGGCAGATCGGGCAGCTGCCCTTGGCCCACTCCCCAGGCCTCACCATGCCACGGAATCTGCCGTGTTATGAAATCAGAGCAATAACAATGATAATGATGGTGAGAGTAATAACAGTAGCCTAGAAAATGGAATTACATATCATGAAATTAAGCTTGTTATTATTTCTGAGAAAAAAACCACTCCACATGTACCTCACCTCGTATGTTTATCATGTTGCCAATATAAAATGCTTTGGACATATGCAAAAATTCCCCAGGAAACCAGTTCCTCCATTTTGGAGGCAGTTCTTGCCTAAGGGCTACAGCCGAAAATTAGAAGTTATTGCAGAAAATTTGCTGAGCAAATAAGGTACCCATTTTAGCTCTAGACAGACAGGCCACCAATTTAAGCTTGATTCTTTTACAATTTGTTTTGGTTGTCTATTGTAAAGATTCTACACAGTTATTCTGACTTGTTAGCACATTCAAAAGGTCAAAGACTAAATTAAGCATCATTCTGATAAGCTTTAATTAATCTTTCAGTAAGAAGTACAATTGCCTTCAGGCTTTTGTTGTTCCTGTGCTTAATCAGATATTAAAGCTTGTAGAGGCACTCATTCAAGGCTCTGACCTTTCATAGGTTCTCTAAAAACATGGAAGGAATTGCTTTCTTTGGTTCAGTTTTCTGGCTACCAAGTCTGGAAAAGGCATGCAAACCCTGGTGTCTGAACAGATGGCCACAGCTCTCAATTAGGTCCATTCTGGGCTAGTAGGAAAGTCACACCAGCTCTCTTTACTAATGTGTCTTTTCAGAAATGTTTGGGAACATGCTTCCAGATAGCGAAGAGAGACAAATGTCATGTGTATTTAGGGAGCAGGCACTGCACATACCTCTGCAGCTGAAGCTGGTAAAACACATCTTACTTGGGGTATAAAAGTATCAGTTCTTTATACTCTCCATGGGAGCTGGGGGACATGTTAGGAAACATGAAAAGAAATGTCTCCCTCTGAAGCAGGGCCATGGCTTTCAGCATAGATCCTTTCATAGTCCAGTGGCAAATAAAGGGCTCACCTAGGGTAACAGCACTGAGAGCAGGCTATGGGAGACATCCCTATTACTGCCATTTTCTTTTGTCCTCTGGAAATTTAGAATAAAAAAATTAAAACTTCAGAAATTGTCTTCTCCCCATGTGAGGGGAAGAAGAGAATTTACAGGTGATGATAACCAGTGCTGCTGGTACACACAACAAGGGAATAGGTACCGACCACAAGGTTTCTGAGACTGGCATTTTGGGCCCTGTGGGTGAAACACAGGCTGCTGCTCTTTAGCAGCTTCTTGGGTCTGAAGCTGCCCTCACATCTCAGAACAGAAGCACGAATTGAAAAGTGTTTTTCTGATCAGCTACCACCTGGTGTTTCCCTGGCCATACAACCTGAAGCCGTTGCATCACCTGTGAAGTGGGGAGGTTTTGGCACAATTTTCAGAACTCACCTCTACTGTTGCTTCCTGTTTTTTATGAAAATCGTCAGCCTTTTCTAATTTTCTACACCAATTTTCAAAAATAAGGAAATCATGATGTTTCATTTCCCATCTTTTCCATAGGACCCATGTATTGGAAGTGACTCAGTGGATATTTTAGCCGGCATTAGCAATGATATCAGGAGCTCAGTAGAGTGCCCTTCTGTTCGTGAAAGGACTTGCTAACTGTGATGCCAACGGCTGCCTGCATTCTTATCAGGCTTCACGGGATCAAGGACTCCCTGCTATTTGCTAAAGAATCTGCACTGTGGTGTCAAGATCCTTTGCACAGGGTCTGCATGTTTTCATTAACATGAAGGGCTTTTCTTTGTCTATTTCTTCCTGGCTAATATAGCTATCAGTATGTACCAACGCTAGTCTATCATGGCCTTCCTGCCCTTTCCCCTGCTCGAAACATCTTCACAGGGGATATGAAAAACCAACTTATATACTCAGATGATGAACAATTTACCATGTGTTAACCGGTAATAAAATATAAGATGTCAGAAGGATTTGTTCTTTTCCTCTTGGAACAGAGGAATTTTCCTTAAGATTGTTTAAATGTGTGCTATGATATTCTTGGTTTGGGGAATTGTTACAATTTTCCCCTTTGCACCCTTTAAATGTATAAATTAGAAAAGGACAGCAACATTCTTGGGAACAACTAGGACACAAAACTAACACGTGAAACTAGTTATAAAAACTGACAACATAAAATTATTTCCATAAAGTAATGAGCATCAAAGCTGCAATTTTAGAAAAAGATAGAGAAGGTTATATCTGTTTTTATATTATATTAGCCTTTTTCTTTCTTCTTCACCAAACCAGCATTCAAATCAGAATTGTCACATTCATTTGGGACACGGAATGATAAGACAAAAACCATTGAATTGTCTAATTTTTTTTAATTTGCAAGAAGAGTCACAAGGGATCACAATACATGCTGTGGCTCCTAAACAGGCAACAAATAGATGCCATAACCAGATTCTGCTTGCTCTGACACCTCATGTGGATATCCTGAACCCTTCTTCATGCGAAGGATCCTGGCTCCCTTGAAAAGCCAAAGAGAGCAACACTGGAGAAAATCCTAACCCTACAAATATCAGGGCAATGCCCAAAAGTAACCCCATTCATGCATGAAGATGTCTGAAAGTTGAGGCTATAAGACAGTAGTTAATTCAATGCCAGATATTTAGAGAAGGTGAGGGAGTAGTCTTCAGTATTTTCTTTCCTTGATAGAACTAAAACCAGTAACAAAACCAACCTACCAACAAACAAACAGACAAACAAACAAAAAACCTCAAGAAAAACTCCAAAGCCCCAAAGCAAAATCAAGAAATAAAAGTTATGTCTTACTAGTTTCAAACTGGTGCACTTGTAAGCATATTGCTGTACTTGAAAGAAATCTGCAATGCAAAGATAAAGTTACCAGAACAATGAAGTCACGAAAAAATTATTAAATTACCTTATGAAGTTAATGGAAGATAATGATAATTTTAGTTTTGGAACTTACATGGGAAGGGAAGTAAACAATTCTCTATAGATAGCATAAGTAAAATGGGAAAAGTGATTCTGCTCCCCCCCCCCGCCATTTTAAATAACTACTAGAAAAGGAAGTGTGAAGGTACAATATACAAGAATTTACTGAAGAAAATTGCTAGAGTTTTTCTTCTGTAAGCAGTATCAAACTGCTATTCTAAAAACTGCACTTTAATTACTTTAGAAAAGTATTTTCTTACCAAAAAAGCTTAATATGTTTTCTCTCTGGCGTGCCTGTATTTCACTCTTTTCTTTGCACATGAAATTCCTGTGCCATAACCTTATACTGCTGGGTACACAAAAAAGAATTAGTTTGACAGGGAAGTTTTGGTGAAATATAGTAATGAAAGTGAAGTAAATCCTCTGCTTATCATCCAAGAAAAAAATGGTGTATTTCACTCCCTGAGCTTTAACATCATACGCCCTGCAGCAAGTAATTTACAGGCGATCAGCACCTGGCTACTCTCGCCTCTCATTTCCCTACCTGAACTCTCTTCATTAACCCAGCAATTTGCAATGGCATTGGGTGGTGGATTTATCACAGGACTTGCTTCAAATTGGTCTCTGGCAGCAACCGAGCCAAAAGTAAATTGAATTTCCCATGTGAAAGCCTCTTTTCTTTTTCTCCTTTTTCGTTTTCTCTTGTTTTAAAATGTAATATCATTGTCATGACTCAGGTCTGGTTAATGACATAAATATAGAGCTAGATTGTCAACGCACTATAATCTCTAGTATAAATCATGAATCGATTTGAAAGGTAGTACTTTGCATTTGGTTCTATTTTTAAAATTTCTATTTTCCATATGGCTTTTTGATTTAGAGCACATTTTTTATATTACTGCAGTGTTTTTAAGATTGGTTTCTTTTTGCTAGATAGTATTAGGATCTGAATATTACTGTCCTGGTAGGTGTGAAAAGGAAATTTGAACCTAGTCTATTGTGAAAAATCTAAACCAAAATGACATTATTATGTGCCAGAATTTGCATTACTTTTGGTAAACAAATGTCACTAAGCCAGTACAACTTTGTGTGGAAACAACCACAGGGAAAACTATTACCTTCCTGGATATTTGCATGCCTCAAAGTACATGTCTTTCATGTATCATCTGCAGTAATGACAAATCTCCACATTTTGAAGCCAAAACCTTCTTCAAACAGCTGAGTTAGGAGTTAGGCCTGAGCTTCCATCTTAACTTTGAATTCTGATTCTTGATACTGGTTTTTGTTTGTTTTTTTTTTTTTTTCTTTTTCATTTTCCAATGATTGCTCTTTACTCACAAAAAGACTGGTCGCTGAATTTTTACTCAGTGAAGGATGGGATTGTTATGTGACCATGTGGTACCAGGAGTTCAGATTAACATTAAATTGACATGCCAGGAAGAAGGCACATGGGCTTTACATACAGGTTTTTACAAAATAGGTAAAAAAACCCTTTTATTTGCTGGACTCTGGAAACCTGACCAGAGAGGGGACTAGATGTAACAGTCCTACTGATTGGTTTTGGCATTGGCGTTCAGTCAGGGAAAGAGCACCTATTTAAGACACATGACTATCTTTGCTCTACTGGACTAACCTCCTGGAGTGATTCTTTGTTCCTCTAGGGGTTTACTCCCCAAAACTGATGCTATCTCTTCCCACAATACCTTCTACATACACACATAAAAAGGACTTTGAAATAATTACCATCCTTAACATCCTGGAACAATTTAAGAAGAATAAGACTTGCAAATTGAAGTAGGGGTCATTTCTATCAACTTTGATTTAATTTAATGATTGCAAATAATAATTAGTTGTTGGTATTTGAACACATTATCATTGAAACTCCCCAGTGATTACAGCACATCTAGGTCATTTAGATGAACAGTTTCACCTATTCCAAGGCAAATGAGTAGGATTTGTGGCTGAAATCCAGGACGTTTTGCATGCCTTGAATAATTGCACTGGAAGTGATTCAGTGCCTTCTTATCCCATTTCTTTTGTGTGAATTACTGTTTCACTATTTCACCTCTAAGATGAAAATTGTGGCAGCACGTGAGAGATGAATAATTTCAAAACCTAAAATTTCCTTTTTGATTCTTTACAACATCTGTCTATTTTTAATATTTCATTAAAAGTTAGGATAAATATGCAGTTGCTGCAGTGAGCCCTGAAGAGTTTAGGGTTACTGCAGGAATACCAAGTGCAAAATGAGCTTGTGTAGTTACCAGTCATTATGAAGAAGTTCAAAGTCCTTGCCACACTATTTGAATCAAAATTTTCTCTATTATTCTGTCCTTTCTTTAAAGCTTGATTTTTACTAAGGTCTATTAATAAAAAATTTATATTGACCAAGTATTTTCTTTGACAACTTCATGTAAAATGAGGGAATTGAAGACTGTTTTGAAGTACTAGCAATTGTTTTAAACTTCCTTTTTTTTTTTTTTTTAAATAAACAAAAAGCAGCAAATCTCAAAGATAAGTTTAGGGGTTTTTTTGCTTTCATATTAAAATAAAAATAATTATTTCCTGCTTGCTTTTTTGATTACTTTTTAATTTTTCTGCAAGGCAAAATAGAAAGGCTGTGTTTTTGTGTAGGATCAATGAAGCTTTATTTTTAAATAATGTTTATTTTTAAGCTTTATTTTTAAATGAAGTGGGTGTGGGTGAGTGTGTGTGTGTGTAAGGGTGGAGGGTGAGGAAACAGTAAGGCAGTTAACACAAAAAGATTTAGGGTTTGTCATTGTTAGGTCTCAACATAATCTCGCCCTTTGCCCAACTCTGTGAAATCATCATGGTTTCTCAGGAGCACTGATAAAATTTTGAGAACTTTAGAGCACAGGGTAACCATTTCCACCCCCCCCCCCCCCATTTTATCAATATAAATTGCAAATTTTCTTAACTTGCTTACTTGTTACATGAATTTTGCAGCTTCTCTCCTGTTGGTGCATTTGTATGCCAAAGGTATGATCAAATCCAGTGCTCCTGTAGTACAGTAGTGATTGAAACCCCTCAGCTGCATTCTAACCACAGCAGCATAAGTAAGGTGAGTAAAGCTGGTAAATTGCACCTCTTCCAGACATAATTCAGAAAGTGCTGATGTTCCCTTACCTGCATGTTGTTCCATATCTCTGTGGTTCAGTTCACCTTTTATGAAACACAGATGAGAGTTTTCCTGAGCAACAGGAAAATGTTATGAGCCTATATCCATTCATAAACACGATGAGTTACATAAAGATGTTCATAAACATATTGCTGAGAAAGTAGTGTTATAAATGGCTTCAGGATAATAGGCCAGCTACCTAATGGATAAAACCATCTTCTAAAGAGGTTGCTAGGATGATGCTTTTCATCTTTTTGATACACGTATTTTACCAGGAAAAAGCGTCTGTCTGGTCCTTGTAAAGATCATGTGTAATTCTGCTCTCCATAAGCTGATGGAAATTCTACCTGGGTCACTGCTGTCAAATACCTGTTCGTATTCTACATTTAGCTGGAGATAATTTACACATCCACAGCACATTTTGCACAGCCCAGTGGAACTATTATCCAGGCATTTCTGCATGTGTTTTTGGAAGAGATGAAATCTCCTAGGATGCTGGAGGCATTTGAAATTCAAGAGAAGGAGATGAAAAACTTCTAAAAGGCTGGAGTTGTCTAAATGCAGGCTCTTTGTGCCAGATAAGTTCACGGTCAAGGTAAGCAAAAGAAAACAACATCAACAAAACCCCAAAATGTTAAAGTTAAAATTGACAGGTAAAGGTAAAATTGTATGTGAAATTATGTCAATACTTTGAATATATTCTTATGGTTCTTTCTGTTGTCAAACTTTTTTTGAGGAACTGTGAAAATCTCTCTTCAGTGGGGTTATTTAAGGAGAGATTCTTTATGAGCATACTTAGGAACCTTACTGTTTTTTTCAGGTTTGGCTCATACTGCAAATGTCTATCAGTACTGCTCAGTCAGTCATTGTGTTTGATCCAACAGGACTTTATCATTAGAACGAAGAACATGTCCAGTGAAAAAAACTGGTACATTCAATCTGTACAAGGCTTCATTGTGTGAAACTGAACTTGGGTGCTAGTATGTTCTCTTCTTGGAATATATCTATTCTAAATGTAGGTAAAACCCAGGTGTTTTGCTATTTTGTACCACACTGCCACAGTTGGTGCGTCTTGCTCTGTTTCTGGCATCGTTCGTTCAAACAAATATAAATTGAAACTTACTAGTTGGTTTTTAAAAAATCAATTTCTTGGTCAAGTTCAAAGTGAGAGTATAATGTCTTGGTTTTCAAGAGCTGCCCATTTCAAGGAGAGGTCATGCATGGTACTGACACAAGTAAAGTGAGAGTTAATTTCTTGTTAAGGATGTCAAAGGGACAATAGCTTTAGGGCTCAATTATGTCTCTGCAGAAGCAGAGTGGAGAAGAGCAATCAGTTAAGTTTTTTTCCAACCCAGTCATATTTTATCACAGAAATGTCAATTAATTCCTCTTTTTGAACTCCTTTGGACTCGCACATGCTGTTTCTAAAACAAATAATTTGTTATTTGAAAGTGTAGCTATAAGGACTACTTTTGAAATGTTTTAGCATAGACTTCTTTCTGTGATCTGTGTTACAATTTGATCCCACAAATGTTTGTACTGGTGATCTGAAAAGATCCAGATTCCACCCCATACTCTGCAGCTCCACACCATAAGTGACCCCTCCTGATACTTGTGTGCACAGCATTTGCCATGCTAAGCGATGTCTTCTCTCACAAATGAACAGGCAGAATGCAGAAGAGTATCTACATGCCTAGTATCAGCCACTGCCACCTTCACCTCTGTCTGTGAGGCTGACTGGGGGAAACACGTAAATATATCTCTCCAGGGCTGTAGGATGAGACACAGAGACCACACACAGATATATTACACATAGGCTGAAAGAAGAGAATGTAGAGGAGATCTCACTAACAGCCTGTGTGAAAATATTACAGTGCGAACTTTTTCCTCCAAGTGCTTTGTGCAATGTTACAACTAAAATTGAGGTTTTCAGCTTTTTCCTACAGGGATTAATTATACACTGCTATAAGAGATGGAAGCAAGAATATTTGTCTGAATTCTCACTGTATAAACCTCAGTGGTATCTGCATCATTGTCTTGAAGTTTTATACCTATTTCCCTGATATATTAAGTTGACCTTGTTTATATTTATGGCCTTCGCTTGCTCTTTCTTGTCTTGCCTGTTCTGACACCTGCAGTCTATTCACAACATCCCTGACCATGTGTGTGCAGAAAATATGTATTAGTGGGTTTGATAATAAAATGTATCTCTTGTTATTATGTTTAGAGAATAAGCAGACATAGAGAAAGACCTTAAATGCTAGCAAAAAATTCAAAAGTACCCAAATATCACTAATGCACAGAACATTAACAGTGGTTAAGATTCCATTAAAAAATTCTGAAGTCAGTATCCTTACAGATAATTTCATCTTGGAACAATGATCAAGGAATTCTGCTTGTTAATGCAGATAACAATTGTCTACATTTCTGCAACTGTGAAAGGAAAAAATAATTTTCTTTGGTACTGAACATGCAGCCACTACTTCTTTTCCTCTTTTTACCCATGCTGAGGACATGTGTTCCTGTTTCATACCTATCTTACCCATCTTCAGGATTTTTCAATGTTTAGACAAGGTGCCTGTAAATTTATCTCTTTCAACATTAAAATTTTCCAGCATTGTACATAAAGACTGTGTCTCCAGGTGCTCCCACACAGCTCTCCTATCCAGAGCATAAAAAGACACCACTTCTGCTGAATGAGGAAAAATTTCCCTTCAATTGGCTGCAAAGGATCCCTCGCATTAACAGAGAAACCAGGAGCTCAATCCTTTCCTCCCATCCCCCACCTTACAACAATTATTAAGTCTTGAGGCCATCAGGACATGACGAAGGGCTGAGGTCTCCATAGTTCAGCTGCAGCCAGGTTGCACTACTTCGACTCACAGGCAGAAGGTTGTTCTTGTGCTTGTTTCATTGAGGAGAGATTGTGAGACAAGTGTTCTGTTGCTGCCTCTCCAGGCTGAGCCTGGTGTAAGTTTCCATTTGGTCTTTGTTACCCAGAAGTTTTTCTGTTTCTGCAGATCTTCCAGCTCTTTATGACTACCCTACTCTTTCGTGTAAATAGCTTCTAGATGACAGTGTCCTGATGTGTCACTTTACAAGTCATATTGATCCAGATATGTAGTTTGCCAAAGTGAACATTCAATTTAGATGCCCTGCTCCTCTTCTTCTTCCACTAGTTGAATCAGAGTAGCATCTGCATGCCTATGAAACAGCAGAGTCAAAGCCAGCCACCTGCATCACTGCAAATACATTTACCATCTGTTTCTTATTAAAGGCTGTCAAATTTACATCATCCAGGACTGGGATTTAGCTGCCAAAGAAACTGTGCAGAAATGACACAGGAAAAATAATGAATCCCAAGTAGCTAATCAGAGGGATGTGTTAGTTTTACTGCTCATATAATTTTTATAGCTTTTTGTAGATGTGGTAAAATCATGAGGAGAAAAATGGCAAGAGGTGGCTTTCCCATCCTGAGACTTCTGCCTGTAGTCCAAACCAGTTAATATGGGCAAAGGTAGAACTGCAAAGAGGCAAAGGTTTTACTAGGAAAACATTGTATGGTAAGATAAGTTCTGGTGGATGCTGCTATGCTTTACCATTCCCTTATTTCCTGCAAGCGAAGAAAGCAGATTTAAATAATATTGCCATTGAGCCATGGCCTTAATGACACTGTCTTGGTATCAAACAGATTGGTAAATCATCGTCCTATCTCCACACAGTATAAACATTCAGATGTGTAAAGGAAAGAGGACCCTGATAACGACCAAAGGACTGAGGCAGGGTGAGTTTGACACTGATGAGGAGTTCACCAAATTTTCTTCTCAGATTCAGAAGGTTGTAGTTCACAGACTTACTGGAAGATGGGAATAGGTCCATGACCTTTGATGAAGATCAAAAAAAAGGGACTGCTTGGTAATGAAAGCCAAGTAGTCGCCTGCTAAAACTGAGGTGGGGAAATGCCTTGGGGCCCAGGAAGGATAAAACTGCAGAAAACTTGCAAAAAATGGTGTTAAGAGGCTCAATGACTCAAATGCCTAAGCCACAATTACTGTTCTCTGCCTTACTTTTGCATTAATCGGGATCATGTTCAGTTTAATCTGTTCCTCTTCATCCTACATCAGAAGCAGGTCCTCTCTCTGAGGAGAAACTGGCAGTGGGGGGTTAGTGTAATTTGGGCAGTAATTTTAGGAAGCGTCTATTCATTCATTTGTGGTGTTCTTTACTAATTGTGTCTTAGAGTGAGTTCTGAGTAATTTTTAAGCATGGCAATTAATGGGGATTAGTCTTCTAAGGAAGAAGCTTATATCAGAACATTATACTGTGTCACCATCCTTATTACTAAACTATCATGGGGAGTAGTACCCTGTACATTCATTATTTGATTAAAAGTTGCTGTTTACCCTTTAATAAAAAACAGCTGTTAGAAGTGAGCTGACAACTTTTATGAAGAGGGGATGAAACAAAAGTAAAGAAAATGGCCTCTGAAAACTGAAATACTACAGTCATACATTGTTAATACTAATATTTTGTGATCTCACCCTCAACTTTTGGAACTGCTTAAACCACTATTTGGGCTTTTGTCATATCACCATCAGCAGGATTGTGCTTGGAAGGGAAGAAGGGTAGGGCATATTCTTTCCTGTAAGGGACATAAAACTGCTGTGCCTCATTTCAAAATGAAGCTCTGAGGCTACTGGGAGATCCTGGAGGTCCTCTTCCATCAACTTCCTCATATGTATATTATAATGATACAAAGACTTTTTAATGCAACTGTTTAGCAAAAGGTTTAGCAAAGCTTGTTGCCTTTCACTTTTGCTCATATATACATATGCTCAGATTCATGCCAGTGAATCTGTTTTTTCACAACTGAATTTAAATACCGAAAAACAGATGAGTTGTTTGATTTTTTTTCCACAGAGATGTAGTCAGGAATCGGCTGAGGAGAATCTGTCTCTTCTCATGTCTTAATTTGATCTTTTTTGTTCAGCATGTTGAGTCTCCTGAGCCTTTGGAAGAAAAAGGTCAAATTAAATGACAAACAAGTCCAAGACAAGTTTCAGCATTTGGTGTTCTGAAGAAAAAATAGTAACACCTTATTTACCTAAATCGTTCTTCCAGCTCAGCTGAGGCTATGAAAGTAGAAAACTGTTATATATCAATATTGCACTAGGAGTCAATCTTTTGCTCTTGAGAGCCAATCTAGTCAAGTAAAGCAAAACTCTTGCAGATCATTGGTACTGTGAATTTGAGAAGCTTTATTTCCATTTTCTTGAAAAAATATTGCTCTTGAACCAAAATAAATTAGAAGAGATCAATGTTATCATAATAATGAAAGTAATTTGTGGTGTTCATAACTTTTATGTGAAGAAGCATTACTTGGTTGAATATAATAGCCTCTGACCTGATGGCCACTTTCTTGAATTTTAACGTGAACATGTGTTGGATGAATAAATACTTTGTACAGAAGGTGCCTAAAACTAAGAGCTTCCAACTAAGCAGTTCCACAGTATTCAAAACATTCACTGTGTATTGGTTTTCACAAAGGATTGTTAACTACATGTAGTAGATATGCCAGATTTGTTTTTTTTAGTTGTTTTCCCCCCCAAAATCCAGAGGGCTTAGATTGAAAAAAAAAAAAGACGGGAGGATGCTGTTTCTTCCCCATCTGAGCATGGGAATGAAACATGGGTTTAAAGAGAACTGAAGAACTTGTCCAGGACAGATTTGCTATTTGAGGGATTATGACAGAGAATATTCTGGGAATGGAGTAAATCATAATTCTGCGTAAGCAGAAGCCATAAACACTAAAAGTTTGCAATATTTTGCCATTTTGCAGGCATTTTGATTGTGTTTGGCAAACAGGCTGTGTTTCCTGGTGGATAGCAGGTTGGTGTACTGTGCAGTGCTTCAACTATAACCAAGCTAAAGCACTGGCCGGTTATGTGCCCTAAAACACTACTATTCCCTGCTTTATTTTCTCTATCAGTGAAAGAATTAAATAACAATTCTCATTTGTAAATGCTAAGAGACCTATTAATAAAAATCACTATCTGAAATTTAGGTATGAGTTACTATTTTGACTTTTTTTAAGTGTTTGGAACAGTTCTTAGTGAAATATATTTTATTGAAACAGACTGGAGTGTTATCATGCTAAATAGGTTGGAAATGGGCAGAACAGAGTCTGTGTTAAATAGCCAGGATGAGAGGTGTGCTGCACAGCTCTGCTCTTCATCAGCCATGCTGTTGGCACTCTTCTGTCTCCTGTGTGAGTACGTGACCAGGGAGAAAATAACACCAGGGAGCAGATCTAGCCATAAGCCACCTGAGCAAAAATATATGTATATCTGTTTATTTTGGCTGGATGGGTTCTCTGACTTGCTTCACTGCACAACCTCCCCAGCAGCTCTGCCAGCACAGGAAGGGAGGTGAGTAGACTACAGGGGAGGGCAAGACTCATGTCAAGTCGTGGTTGCCTGCTCACTTACTTGTTAAATTGCGGAGCATGGCTCACCCTTTGAGCTTGCTTTGAGGAATTTTCAGGAAAATACTGGTCTTCTGGCTCTCCAAGATTTCCATTCAGTGAAGTGAAACCTTAAGGATCAAAGCAAAGCTCTCCTTGAGAATCCTGTGATGCACAAATGACTGGGGGCTGAGACATGGACATGGAGCAAACAGGCTCTGTTGTTGAGGGGCTGTGTGTACAGCATCCTCATGAGTTCAGCTGCTCCTTTTACACTGTGCATCAGCCAGGATGAAAGGTCTCTCTATTCCCTCCAGTCAGGAGGTCCCCAAGAGCAGCAAAAAACCCTTTGTATTTCTAAGTCGCTGGTCCTTATTAATCTGACAGCTTTTGGGCTGCTGTGTTATACATGAGTGCCAACTGCGGGTGCCTAGGGCTTTTGGTACCATTTCAGTATGCAAACATGTACACACGTGCATCTGTAGTGAACACTGAGGAACCATTCGCAGAGCTCTTTTTTGGGGGGACAGCTGATACACTTCATGGGACCATTCCATAACCCACAGAGTCCCACTGCTCTTGTTTTTGACACAGCCGATCCTCATCTTTGAAGCTACTCATTGTGGGCAAAGAGGCTATCCCAGGATTTGGTCTTCAGTGCAGCACTGCCTATTAATAACCTGCAAACAATATGAGGATTATACAGGCTGATTTCAGTTCACTTTTCTTTTGCAATAGACTACCCATGCCTTCACTTTAAAAGATTACCTAAATCAAAAAATGCTGCTTGAATATCCTGACAACGGGATTTAATCTAGGTAAATCAAGTCAAATAGAGGTTGCACTTTTTTCCAGTTGGTTTCTGCTCTAAACTTTTTAATTACAATAACCTTAAACACCCTATGAAGTTTCATTCACATCACTTGGACATCAAATGAACTATTAGTTAGCATAGGATTAGAGTAACATCAAAGCCCTCATAGATTTTCAGCATTATGCAAAGCCTCTCATTTTCCTTTTGACTTAGAGCACCGTGAAGATGATAGGTTGCATTCAATAATTACACCAGCAATGTTCTTTCCTGTCCATGGATAAGGCTGAGTCAGCATTTCTCTTATAATCCCATCATTTCAAAAGATTTTATTACTTGTCCATAAAAATTTGTTCTGGGATAGAATTTGGTATTAAACTCTCATACTGGGATAAAGAGATGAAAAACTATTTAAACACTTGGTGACTGTTTCCTACTTTTAGAGATAGTATATGCATTTTGAAGTAGTCAGTCAGTACCTGAAAATTCTCTACCAGTTTTGCAATTCAAAACCAGCTCTATTTCGTACAGTGAATGCTGGCAGGTTGCTATTAGTCTGCTTGGTGGATTTGTTCATTCTCCTTCCTGAAGCAGAGAAGGGACAAAGGGTCACAAATACAAAGCACTCAAATCTCAGAGTAAACTTTGCCAGTGACCTCTGACACCAGGGCTCCTGCACTGAATCCTCTGACACAGAAGAGCGGTGAGATTGTAAAAAGGAATATGTGCAAGGAGTGAGATGGGAATAAAAACAGGCCTCTGGGAAAGGTTCAATGCTTTTAAAGCAGCTACACATCTTGCACATTGTGTTCACAAAAAAGAAAATGGTTTCAGAGGAGGATGAAGGGCTGATAGAGTTTTTTACTTGTCAGGAATGCTCTGGTAGCTCACGTTGGTGACATGTATCCTAAAAGTGGGATGAATTGTCTTGGGTGAACTGTGTAGGGTGGGTTGAGGATATCATTCTTATTCATTAGAAAAAGGATTGTGTTGGCAGAAGAGTAAGTTAAGAGATGTAAGTAGGGTATCCTGCAACAGTAATTTATAAATTGTTCCTGTGCTGGGCAAACTCTCCAAATGGCTACCAGCAGCTGTAGAGAGCAGGTTGTCAGCAGAGAATGGCCCTGCAAATGTAAGGCATAAACCTAAAGAGCTGTGAGGTAACAGTAGCACAGCTGTCTTCTCTGGAGCCTCACAGACAGAACATGTCCTTGGGTACTATAATATGATTTTTTCTTCTTACTGCAGGCACTGTGGGGTCTTTTCTCTAATTATAGAATCAGAAAATCACAGAATCATAGATGAACAAATTGCCTGGATTGGAAGAGACCTTTAAGGATCATCTATTCCAACCCTTTTGCCACCGGCAGGGCATCTTCCACTTTCTTACTCAAAGCCCCATTCAACCCAACTTTGAACACCTCCAGTGATGGGGTATCCACCACCACTCTGGGCAACAGGTTCCAGTGCCTCACTACCCTCATTAAAAAAAAAAAGTCATTACCATCTACAATCTAAATCTACCTTCTTTCAGTTTGAAACCATTGCCTCTTGTCTTGTCGCTACAGGCCCCAGTAGAAAGTGTCTTTCCATCTTTCTCAGATGTTCCCTTCAAATAATAAAAAGCTGAAACAAGGTCCTTCTGGAGTCTTCTTGACTCCAGGCTGAACAGTCCCAACTCTGTCAGCCTGTTTTTATAGGAGATGTGCCCCAGTCCTGTGACCAAATTTCTGGTCTCCTCTGGACCCACACTAACATGTCCTTCCTGTGCTGGGACCCCAGAGCTGATGCAGTGTTCCAGGTGGGTCTCACCAGAGCAGAGCAGAGCAGAGCAGAACAGAGCAGAGCAGAGCAGAGCAGAGCAGAGGGGCAGAATTCCCCCCCCTCCCCCCCCTGCTGGCCACACTGCTCTGGATGCAGCAGGCTTTCTGGATTGCAAATGTACATTGCTGACTCATGTCCATTTTTCCATCCTCCAGTAACCCCAAATCCTTCTTGGCAGGGCCCCTCTCAAGCACCAGATCCCCCAGCCTGTATCAGTACAGGGTCACCCTCAAAATGGGATTCTCATCCTATGGGGAATTCACATCAGACTCATAAATCCAAAGGTAAGGTCATTCAAAAAAAGCTATCTGGTTTATGACATATATTGTAATGGATACGAGTATTCCTCATCAACCTTGAAACTTCAGAACTCCCTAACCAGTCCTGCTTGTAGGACGTGAAGTCAGTTTGTCCCGAAATGAGTCCTCTTCATGCAAAAGGATGGTGGCTGCAGCTTTTAGCATGGGGAAATGTCTTATCAGATTATAGGATATGCCCTGACTTACAGTCCAGACCTGTATCTAAAGTAACTTCTGCAGAGCAGTGGCTGCAGATCATGTGTGGTTAATGTGCACGTGGGTGGGCTAACATCAGCACTGATGTCTGGGAGAGGCTCCATGTGTAACGTGGAAAGGTTAGAGGATGTGTTCAAAACAATAAAGTTGTAATCAACATTACAGCATTTGAGCCAAATGTCCTCAAAACTCTTCAGTTTAAGACATCAGCTCTTAATCTTCTTTAACTTCCCTTCCCAAAGATATCTATCCTGCTTCTCCAAACTTTTTGTGGTGAAGATCCAGTTACATGAGCAGCAATTCCCTAGACATGCAGTTCCCCCCAAACAGATTTTACCGCAGCTCTGGCACCTTTCCTGGATCAGTTCAGGATGCTTTTATTTTTCAGACCTGTTTGTTAGAAGAAATTGTCTATGGATTTCAGTTCCAACTGAAGCACTGGGCTGCTGTGCATGTAGCTCACATCATCTGTGTAGAGCAATTGGACTTTAACTTTGTACCCAACACAGGTACCATGGCTCTGCCCTGATCCCTGGCTCTGGCCCAACTTTCCACTCCCCCTCCACTGTTCCTGTACTGTTTACAGAGCGAGCTCTGTGTCCCTGTGATTATCTTTCACATTGCTTGTGTATCATGGGATCAAAATCTCTGAGGTAGCCTGTAGGCTTTTCTGGAGTGCAAAACAACTCTTCTGTACTTAATGCCACACTAAACACAGAACATCAGATGTGACCTTGGTATTGTACGGTGGATCTATGTCACTGCTGGCCACTTCAGGCACCCCAGAACTGGCCAATACATCAGTCTCCTCTTCAGTGAATGTGGCTAGAAGCCCAAAAAGGCATAGATGCATGGACATGAAGTGGTTGTGTAACAGGAAACAGCAAACTTTTTGGGGACAGGCTGAAGACAGCCTGCTGGGTGGTGCTGCATTGGTCTGCAGGACTGTGTCCCTGATCTGTCTTAACAGAAACACTTCTTGCCTTTTGCCTGGCCTGTGGCAGTTGTTCAAAATCAAAATCTGGCAGCAGTGACTGTGTTATGCTTATTTGCTCCTTAATTAGAGTGCTCCAGAGAGGAGATCCTTGGTTAAGGAAAGACATAGATCAGGAAGGATTACTGAGTGAAGAACTGTATTTAAGCTATCTCAGATTCAGCTGAAATGCTAAGAAGTCTGTTAAGTTACTGACAGAGTCATTCTTCACAGCTGTCAGCCCTTATCCATACACTGGGAGGATCATTAATATGGCTAAAGTGGAGCATCTGTCACTCTTGTGCTAGCAGGGAGCTTACTTCCCATATATTCTATTTAAAGGGAGCTGGGTCTCAGTTGTTTAGTGTTTGCTTCAGAGGACGGTAAAATTTTGCTACATTTGACTTTTGTCACTGTTGTGAGCTTTTAAAAAAAGTTCTGTACCGTGCATCTGTAAGGAGAAAGTGACATTTGTTTTCTTGCTGCTTAGTGTCAGGATGAAGCAAAGAAATGGCAAAATAACGAAAGCTAGGAAGATACGCAAGTATCTACCACATTTTAATTGCAAAGCTATTAAAATCAGGTTGGCATAACTTTAAGTTTCTTGCTGTTATACTCGAAAGCAGTGTGAAAATCTGGATAGGCAAAAAATAAAATCAAGAGACATAAAGTGTGTCTTTAAGAAACTATTTTATAAACATTTGAGTTAAGTTTAACCTGTTTAGCTCAATAATGGAGTCTTCTGAAACTCCATTTTGGTGGAAAATTGTCTGAAGATCACCTAAGCATCCTCTCTAGCCATAACGATTTTATAAAACCCAGCTGATTTTATCAGCTTTTAGCTGATGACTTTTCCAGTCCTAAGTAATTTTTCTGTAGTCCTTTTTATAATGTCATGGCTCATTTCTGAGTCTCACAGATATTGCAGTGGTTTGGGTTTTTTTTTGTTTTGTTTTGTTTTTGCCTCCTTTTAATGTCTCTTGTGACCTTCAAGGTAAAGAAAAGATTTACATTTTTGTTTTGAAATTGCCAGAACCATTTTCGTCTTGGAGTGTGCTCCAGCTTCTGACTGTTACTTGACATTTAGATCTAAATTTTTCTGCTTTCACACTCTTTATTTTTGCTGATTGACTGTAGATTATATTTATTTCCTGAATATGTATTCGTTTTTTGGATGGTAGCTTACAAAACTCTTAAGTAGATTACCCCTGCATTACCCTGGTGGGTTTTATATTAAAACATGTTGTTAGTATTCAAATAAATTAAGATTATACAGCTCAAAGTCCAGAATCTAGTGCTGTGGAAACTGAGCCTGAAATAATTAATCCAAAAACTGAAGGTGAAATTGCAAAGCTTAATTCTGGAAACGTATTTGCAGAACTCCTCTTGGCCTTGGTCTGGAATTGATGCACTCTGTAAAAAATAAGTTTCCTTTTGTCATTTTAAAGAGATGATTTTAGGCTGTTCTGCATTGGTAGGGACTTATTCCAAAGCATTCTTGAGTGACCATGCAACCGTACATGGGCAATGAGAAACTCACATGGAAGTCACTTCCTGGCACATTTTTTTCCTGGCTTGCTATAGTTTTTCCTCATTCTGATTCGCCTTATGAGAGGACTATTAAGAAGGTTCTCAATGATATGAGAAGCAAACAAAAGCTTATCCCAGGGGTATGACTTTAATTTTTTTAATATGCCAAATTTGACTCCCCCTGTTTTTACAATAATTTACACAATGAATGAGAGGTTGGAAAATGTTTCCATTAGTTCTGTTCAAGCTCTAATTTCAGCCAAAATGGTATAAAACACACTGCTGTTTAATGATGGAGTTCAACTAGAACTTCAGTAAGCACCAGGCACAGACAGGCGATGGGAGACTTAGAATGTGTTAACTGAAAATTTCAACAATTTCAAAGAAATTTTACTAAAGCTCAACATTAAGTTGTGGCTCTATCTGCTGATTGTTTATTTAAGCACAACTGTATTGTAATTACACTGTTATCCTTCATATTCACAGTTGATGTTACTTTCAAAATTGCTTAAGAAAAATAAGATACCAAAGAACATGGGTTTAGCAGATTTTTTCAGATGTCTGGAAAACTGTCCTCTCAGGTTCTGGGACATACCTGCTGACACCTTGATTTCTGAGTAAGTGCTCCATGGTAATCCTTTTTTTTCCATGATTTTAGGAATTTCTCTGGCTTTCCAAACATTATTTACACATTTAAATTCCCATAATAAATTTTGTTTGTCCTTGAGACACACAAGTTGATTTAAAAGGTAAATAGATAGATAAAAAGGGGAAAAATAGCACTTCAAATTTTTGCTTAGATTTAAGATTTTCTTAATATTTTAAAACTGGGAACTCTTCCATTGTTCTCTTTCTGCCCCACTGGCAATTCAAATCTTCTTTGTTTTGAAACAATAAGAATTACCAGAGAAGTAGTGAAACAGTCTTTAAAAAAGGGACTAAAAGGTTAAGTGATTCAGGGAAGAGTTTTTTGGCATGCTCAAAACAACCCATCTTGCAGTGCATTTCCCTAATCATTCTGGTGGCAACAAAGCAGTCACCCTAAAAAGGAAGTGATTTGATTACACCGTCAGATTGAAATGCTTTGATATTGTTGGAGGAAATGCCACATTTCCTAATGAAGCATTAGGACGGGAACTAGAAACATTTTTGACTAATGACGAATGTGGGAGAGGAAAACTGCTGGATTCTGAAAGTACTGGTCTTTAAGGAAAGGGAAAAGTGCTGGAAGAGAAAATGTGCTTGTCACTCAAGATAATAGACAGCTGTGAAAATACTCCAAACTACTCAATGAAACAGAGATATCAATTCACTTCTAGACAAGCCAGATCAGGTACCAGAGCAGTCTCAAAACTCAAAGTTTTTCTATGTTTGCTGATATAGTGT
Source organism: Acanthiza pusilla (assembly GCA_036630365.1). NCBI lineage: Eukaryota > Metazoa > Chordata > Aves > Passeriformes > Acanthizidae > Acanthiza > Acanthiza pusilla. Next base: position 7,843,272 of record JAXCHO010000053.1, read on the forward strand.
CTCAACTTAGCTAATATGGGTTGACTAAATTAATGTGGATTAGTCAAGCAGCTCTTGCAGGTATCTCACAGAGACTGTTTATCAGTATATAAGTGTTAACAACTCCACAGGCAACTTCTAACATGGCAGCTAGGATCTGTAGCTCCCACCAATTTGGGCTTCACTAGTGATGTGCTGGCATTGTCCATGTCCCATCTTTCTTAGTCTGAGCTGGGCTGTGCTGTGTAAAAAATTAAAATCTCAGCTATTCATTAAACAATCTAAATTCATTTTATTACAGTCAGTCTATACAGAAATCTAAAACGTTGAGGAAATGCTTTTGGAGAGCACAACTGTGTAACTAAACTCTTTTTCCAGGCATCTTCATCTCAGTGAACCATGATTTATTAGTGTTAAATACTTCAGAGTACTACATTCTCCATTTATCAAACGAACGGACGGATGCATAATCTTAAAAGCAACAATTGACATTTCACATATTAGACTTCTAACAATGACAGCTAATTAATTTTAGCTCATATAAGCTACAAAGTAAAATTGACTTCAGCTTTTGCATCACGCTTTCCTACAAAACAAATTTCTTTTTTCCTCAAACATGTAATGTGTGTGGGCTCTTCAGCTGGATGAGTCTTCAGGCTGGGTCCTCAACATCTTTATCCGTTTTTCCAGTCTCTCCATCCATTCATTTCTGAGCCTAGGGACAGGAACATGGATCAGCTTGTCTCCATATTTTTACAGGGAACAGATTTATACTCTGCATCTTTTCCACTGATGATATCCTCTGGTGCTTTTTCCTAATTGTCATGCAAATTTTCCTGCCCCTTTTGAGTTCTTTGCTGGATGGCACTTCAGGACTAGCACTTAAATCCCAGTGAAGGCTCACCTGAGCTTTGCAACTCATCTCCATCTCCAGTGTGCCCTCTCTCCAGTGCCTGTGTGCCAGAGTGACTTGTCACCTTCACTGGAGATTGCCTGCTGCCACCTGCTGGGTCACATCCCCCAGCACTTCCCCAGTCCCTCCTGCCCTGCCCTGCTCGGCTTGGAGGCACTGCGCATGATGAAACTTCTGTTAGACCCATGGCAGGTGATAGGCGGCCCTTTGTATTGTTGTTGATGGTATCTAGGTACCACAGAAAGACTTTCTCAAGTAGAAAAGGGAGGAATTTCCCAACTGAGGAGTTGTACCATTGCGATTAGGTTAGTCACAAATGGGTAAAACATGCTAGAGACTAATTCCAGTACTCCTTTTTTCGGGGTTAGTAATGTGAGGCCATCCTCACTCATTCAGCACAAAGAAAGGTGTGAGGGAGACTTTGGAAAATTGCTCCCACTGAATGAATTCAAGACAAAATAACTATAATAAATAAAAAAAAAAATATATGTTTGCATATGCCTTCAATTCACAGAGAATTCGTGCAAAGTAAAACTGTGCTGATCTTGCTGCAGACTGGTCTTTCTCGTAGTGGCTGATCAAGGGGAATGTGACAGAATAAGGTAGATATGGTTATGAATGGTGGTTGCCTTGGTCAGTGTGCTTGGGCCATCTGCTTTATAAGGGTTTTTCCTTACACAGATTAAACAATCTTAAATAATTCAAACTATTTGCTTGTGAGAACAAGGCCACAGATAAAGAATGTGGGCTAGGTACACATCTGTGCTAACTTTGCTCTGAACAGAAGCCTTTATGTTCAAGACAAGTCTGCACTGTTAAATGTTGTCCTGATAACTTCAGAAATATCTATGCTTTGGACTCATTTATGGAACAAGAGTGAATTATTCTCCTATCCTATGAAGTCATAGCTTAGACACATTAGCATTAGTATCCTAATTTGGGAAGCATTATTATTTTCTATAAATCTAAATTACTATAATTTTTCATTGCATGACTTAAGTATAGGTATTACTTAAAAAAAAAAAAAAAATTACAATGCAAACTCAAGGAACCTTTCTGGATGCAGATTACCCACTTTGTCAGAGCACTTCTTCGCTGACGTTCTTTTTCATTTTGCAGATACTGAGTTTGTTGTTCAATGGTCTTTTCCCAGAAGTTTCTCAGGTCACTGGTCTCACAGCCCCGCACTTCATGACGCATATATTGGCTATTCATTTTCTCTAAAGGAAAAATTTGAAACAATCATATGACAAGTTACTGGTTCCTCATCACTGGTTTTCATGGCCAAAGCACAGTCTCGATGTTTTGGATTTTCACAGCATTATGGTCACAGTCCTTTTTTCAGTAGGATCAGGATAACCATGGGCATGACTCACTATTTGAGCTTTTCTTTCCTAGCTCTGACACTTGAGGATATGCTGTCTACAGTGATCTGAATTCCTACTTGAGTACCTAAAATATCTCTCACCTTCATCTGGCTGTGACATTTATGTCAACAATCAGGACAGTTATGCTGTATTCTGTAATTTAGCAATTAGGATACCTTTTACTATATGCACAAATTAAAAAAAAATAGAAAAATTGCCTTATTTTTTCCATGTCTCTAAAATGATGAAAGATCTATTGTTCTGATAATTTACTTCTAATCATTCTAACACTTACTTTAGCTTTATTTGGAAATGGAGAAAATTTGTATGTATAAAAGTATGTAAATAATTTCATAAGATGCTGGCTTGAAAAAACCACCATCTTTACAAAATATTTCCTTCTTCAATTTTCAAAACAGAGAAAATTAATTGACTATACTTGCATATGTGACAACTCCGTACTTTCACCTTTAGTTAATGTCATCTTAAAATAAATTCTGGAGTGAATCTTATGCTAAGGAAAGAATATTTGCCTCAGGATGATGACTCTCCATGGGCTAACAGTAAATTCCCTCTATGCCACGTTGCAGCCAGAAAATCGTATCATTACTTTCAAAACTTCATTAAATATCAAATTAGTATATCCATGCTGCCTTTCAAATTGCGATGTGCTTTTGCATGAACATGCCGTTATAATATTTTCCAGAACATTTAATTTTTTAACAAGTATTTAGGGCTCTCTCATGCATTGTTTGAATTTATGGCAATTATTTGTAATTTGTTTTAAACAGAGCCACAGAGAGATAGTAAACAAGCCCCTCAAGGCTAACTTGGAAAAGCATGAAGAAACTGTTTCCATTCCCCTGCCAGGCATCATAAGAAAACACAAAATTGGGAACTGATAATCTACATAATTGGCTGTTTTGTGGATAGTTGACAGACACATTACAAAGACTCTATCAGCAGAGGATGAAACCAACCCTTTTGAAGAGGTCCCTTTTTTGTTAGGATTTCCCTGTGAGACCCCTGTGTTCCCTGTAAAACCTTAATATATTGAGTCATGGTCTCCAAACGATAGAAGCACTGTACTTGAGCCCAGCTCTTGCAGAAAAGAATTACTGAGCATATTTTCAGGTCCTGAACAAATTATACCTGCATGTATAAATGCTGACATTATTCTGTAATGTGAATTGCAAGTACTGCTGAACACCTCCAGCTGTGCTAGGGGATAAACCAATTCCAGGTCAAAGAGTTTGCTTAACACAAGTATATGTTTTTATAAAATATATGTATTCCATAAATATCCACATATATATCAATGCCAACCCAAATATTTCTTCCCAGGTGGTGGTTAGTACCTTTTAAAACTTTTTGTGTACCAGGAGTAATCTACGAATGCATGAAAAAGATACGATAAAAGCCATCTAAGTAAAATGAATGGACTTTCCACTCTACGAGTTGATCACTAAGAATAACTCTTTCTGGAGTGCAGGAAGAAAAATTCCCGTATGTACCTGAGGCTCCAACATAAACTGCCAGGAAATAATGTCTTCTCATTTATCTGTCAGAAGAGATATCAAAGCATAATAACTTCATCCTTCTGCATTACTATGAATTCCTATCTAATATACTGTGGATAGATCATATATCTATCTGTCTATCTATCTATCTATCTATCTATCTATCTATCTATTTTTATTTATATATATATGAGGGTAAATATCACTCCTGAATAATGCAAAATTATGGAACTCGTTGCTACGAGGTGTAATGGACCCCAAGTCCATTTTCAGATTTCAGAATACACATATACTTTACTGGTTTTTAATGCTCTGCTGCTCTGCCTCTTGATTTGATTGTATATGTTCTTGGTTATGGATGTGTCTGTCCCACACCTGCCCCCACAGCTAAAAATCCCAAAGAAAAAATTTAAAGCCAATAAAAGAGATATTCGGAAGTAGTTTCCATTGCTATTCACTTTACAACTGGTGCTGGCAGTATTTAGAAGAACGACAGAATGCTGTCGAGACTGAAAAGTGTGGAAAAAAATATTACCCATTACAGGTTTGCGGGGGGTCTAATTTTTTTGCGGGGGGGGAGGTGCGTCAGGGACAGGAATTAGTGCTTTTCACTATCATCTGTGGTATTTTCTTTGTGTGTGCTTGATCAGGCACACTAAAAGCATTGTCCAAGTCATTCTTCTTTCCTAACCTTTTATATTGTGTTAACATATGGCTATCTTGGTGCTGACTTTTCTGTCCTCAGTTCTTAATACTCATCTTTGTTTTCATTCCCCCTAATGCTGGAGAACACTCAAATATGTACAAATAGGTATCAAAGTTACCGAACACAGAATTTCTGCATCATTACTGATCCTTACATGTCCTTGATAAATACAACATGTAAACATGCCAGCATTTGCTTCTCTGAGCTGTAGAATCACCTTATCCCAAATTACCTTTTATTTTGAATTATCTATTTGAGCCCATTCACATGGTGATTGTAGCAACTGCACAATGCCTCCACTGAAATAACTTACCTGGTTTCTTTTGCCTTTATGCATCATGTGCATAGAGGTTTAAATTTACCTCTGTCTTGCCATGCATTTCCAAGCTGTTGTCATAAACCTTCAGGGCATATGAGTAGTCAGGGATATTGGACCTAGTCTAGCAGTATTTCCCTAGCTCTCATATTTTTCCCTCCTACTTCAGCTTTTTTCAGAGGACAGTAACAGGACTTTAGCCTGAATTGCGACTTTGCCACAGCAGTTATCACCTGAAAACAGTTTATTTTCATACCTTGAAGCCTTATCCAAAGTTGGTAGGATAAGGGATCTCACTTAATACGGAAAGAGAAGAATGGAAAAGGCTTCATGGAAGCAGCATCCAAAGCAGCCTGAACAAATAATCTCACTGTGATTCTGCAGGTGGGCAGAAATATACTGTTAAAGCACGTAGGCAGTTGTGATGCACTGTTATAGATCTTGCAGTTAGTTCTGGCTTAAACTGCCCTGCACAGCTAGGACTAAATGAAGCTTTATTTAAGGCTCTAGTGACAATCCTTCAAGAGAACAATAATGAGACGCTCTTTCTAGTAATCTTCTCTGACAGAGCCCTGGTTGCAAGCCAACGAACAAATGTAGGTGCTCTCAAATGAAAGAAATAACACAACAAACTCTAGGAAGGTTTTATCCGACACATGATGAAGATGATTGCTTATTTTTAGGTTTAATAATTTTAGAGCAGATTGATATTATCTAACCTCAGTTTGCTAAAGGAGGTCTTACAAAGTTAGGGAAGCTGTGATGCTAGCACTATTAGCTAGAACTCAAAAATTATACTCATAGAACAAAAGAGGAATGTTAGATCAATTTGATGTGACATCTCGACTTCTTTGTTCAAAAAAAATCAATGGTTTGAGGCTGAAACTCACTGTTTCTATGAGAAACCATTACTACCACCAAAAGCACACTTTTTCATGGAGAGAATTGGGAGTCAAAAATTTCGTAGCTAGAAGAGAGTACGTAAAGAAAAGTGTGGATTTTCCTGCTGTAGAAGAATGCATCGTCATATGAAATACATTTTTGAAATTTACAAAACATCTAATGAGTCAAGAGAGCTCTTTTCCCCCCTTCTTTTGTTTCTTGCAAAGCACAGTCAGTCAGAGTTTTCAGGGTGTTATGTATTACCCTAGAAATGATACAATATTTTATTAATCTGAGTTTACTTGGACCATGCTTTGTGACTATGGTTATTATATATGCATTGAATAGTACAGATTGAATGACATATAGGAGAGAAGATGCTAGTGGCAGTATTTAATGTAAATACAATCAGAAATCTGTTTTTATTTTACAAAATGGGACTAGTGATCATAGCCATGATTTCCCTATTTTTCTTTGGGTCTAGGATACGTCATCTATCTTCTGCTTGTGCAGCTGGCAGTGATTTACGTCTCAGAGGGCTGACTGATGTTGTTTTTGAGATCCTTCCCGGGGAAGCATGCCAGTTTCAAGTCTAACTGAGGTCTCCAGGCTCTGGTTAAAACTCTTCAGAGGCAGAAGAAAAAACTTTAGTTTAATCCCCTGTACCCTTTGGTTTGTGTGGCAGGCTGGACAGTGCAGTTTTTCTCCTGAGTGGCCTGAGCCTTGAAGGGAGGCTTGGGAGAGAGGTTTTTCACAGCTTGCTCTCACAGCTTCTTCTTCCTTGCTGCCTCGTTTGTGAGCAGTAACAGGAGATGATCTGGAGCACCAGCCTGAGAATGGGGAAGGTTGGTATGGTCTTCTGGTGTAGGCAAGTCCCTAACTGTGCCAGGGTCTTCCAAAAATTCATTAGTATATCTCAACAGCAAAGATATGTGACGTTCCGTGTATTCTGTATGGTTTTATTTTCATTTGAAGTTTGGCATTACAGACTACCAATCTATGCTTTTCCTTTGTAAACAGTATTGTCTGGAGTTTGCTGTGAAATGACGGAATCCTAGGCAAGCAATTTATTCTGCCACCAGTATTTCCTAGTTTGGCAGAATTTGAAGTACATGCTCTTACCGGGATGTGTGCTCAGTCAGGAGGTTGTTCTTGGTTATAAAGTTTAATCAATTTAATTGGACTTCTCCATATATCGTGAATTTTCTGTGTACAAAAATGACAACCATACTGACATGGGACTGAGAAATGCTAGTAGGAGTTACAGTTGTGCATCTAGCAAATTATTTCTAACAGAGAGGTCAAACAGTTTTAACATTTGAAAATATTTTCAAATGAAAGTATTTGAAAATGTTTCTACTCAAGCACTATGTAACAGTCTCTATTCAACCATTACCCTTTTTCCTAATTCCCACAATCCTTTATTGCATTTCTGTGAAAGCTGATGGATCTGAGCCTATTTTTTCTAATATGGGGAACACCTACTTTTCAAATGCTTTGCACTGGTACAAAATTTGGACCACTGCTCATATGATACCTTTATGACAAGCAAACGTGTTAAGACAAGGTTTGGTGTTAGCTATGTGGTTTTTGCATCTTGTACTGCTACAGTGTCAATATCAATGCCTTTGAATGTCATGCTCTGTATTTAATGCTGTCCTTATCTGATGGGCTTCAGTTATCTTTATCTGCTTTCACTTTTCTCTGGATATCTGACACCTGAACTATGGAATTATCAACCTGGAGGGAACCAATTCTCTGCCTTGCTTTTCTGTTCTAGAGGGCTCAGCATTCCCCTAGATGAAGATTAAAATTCTTAAAACTTTTGGAAAAAATCCTTGAGGAATCAACACTTTCATTTCCCTCCAGGTAACCCATTCATTTGTTACTGTCCTAGTTCTGCTCTCATGCCTTATTTTGTTACTTATTGTCTTCCATACTTCAGTTCTCACTGTCTCTTCTCCCTCAGCCTGCAGCTAAGGATTTCCCTTCCCTTTTCCCTTCTCTGCCATTATGCCTATTGTGCTTCTCCTCCTGTCCTCCTCACCTCCCATGCCAGCCCCACAGCCTAACCTGACTGATTTGGACCTCTGCTTTCAAACACCTTTCTGGCTGGTTTCCCCATCTCTATAGTTCCATCTGAAAAATTTCTTTCCACTTCTTGCTGGAGCTGCATTTCCTAGAATGATAGAATAAATTGGATTGGAAGAGACCCACAAGGATCATTGAGTCCAACTCCCAGCCCTGAGAGCATTATCCAAACACTTCCTGAACTCTGTCAGGCTGGTGTTGTGACCATTTCCCTGGGGAGCTGTTCCAGTGCCCAAACACCCTCTGGGGGAAGAACCTTTTTCTAATATCCATCGTAAACCTCCCTGACACAACTTCAGGACATTCCCTCAGGTCCTGTCACTGATCACAAGAGTGAAGAGATCAGTGCCTGCTCCTCCTCTTCCACTCACGAGAAAGTTGTGACTGCAATGAGGTCTGTTCTCAGTCTCCTCTTCTTGAGTCTGAACAGAACAAGTGACCTCCATTGCTTCTCATAAGGCTTCTCCTCCAGATCCTTCACCATCCTTGTTGCCCTCCTTTGGATGCTCTTTAACAGCTTAATGTCTTTTTTCCATTGTGGTGTGCAAAACTGCACTCATGCAGATATCACTAAACTATCCCTGGTGAATCTTTTCATCACTCCACTGCTCCCCAGCTTTTCCTACTCCTTGCACCTCTGTCTCTCTGTGGTGGCTGCCGGCATTCCCACACACCCTGCCACCGGCACGCACAAACAGGAGTAAGGTGGCAATTGCACAAAGGTGAGCATTAAGTGAACAGTGTTCATCTTAATTGCACAAAGGTGAGCATTATCACATATCACATTATATTTATATGTGATATGAGATACAGAATGTACAAACATCTTTCCTGAGCTTTCTACAGATTTTCTGACTTTTATTGACTTTTAATTTTCAATGTCTAAGGCACATTTAAAGTGGCTGTAATTTGCTCACAAGATCAAATATTATTTCTGATCATTAGATTTTCCCCACTGCTGGATACATTTGAAGCCTGATCCTATGAACTACTGAATTCATAAGATCAAGTATATAGAATAAATTAATATTTATTCGTCAAGGATCTTGAGTGCACTTTGCTTTGTTGTTTGACTTTTGAGTACAGGAAGACTCAATGGTCTAGGATCAAAAAAGATAAATTTTGCCAAAGGCTCATGTTCTTTATTAGATCATCCACTTCAGAGAAAACATGCAAGAGAAACCTATCCTGATTCATGTGAAGGTGTCTACCATTGAATTAAAATGCCTCTGAGCAGCAGATCACTCGTTAAAAACCTTCGAGAGATGAGTGTGTGAGTGTGTGTGTAACAATTTAGCCCATCAGCTGAGAATGTACAGCCATATCTCTTGGTGTTTTATTCAGGATTGTAACATGGAAATTATCTGTAGATATTTTTTCTGTATCAATGCTACTCAGCTTCCTTAGAATTCCGCTAAACTGGGCACTCTTCCCTGGCATTTTCCTCACACTCTCATCTTTCCTAGAATATACTTTTGCGAGAATTAAAGTTAGAGAACTAATGCATTTCTTGTTGACATTATTATGGAAAACTCACTACAAAAAACAAATACTTCCTTACCTTTGGAGCTGGACTCTTCTTGCAAATAAATTCTCTGTGTGACACAAACAAACGAGGAATATTACCACTGCAGCCGTGGCTTCTCCAGTGTCACAGGGCAGTAATGAAATGCATCCCTCGGTACTTTTTATTTGAAGTGGGGGTAACATAAATCCTTCATCATATCAAGGCTATTTTGAACAGAACCAGCAGCAAGATAAGATCATTTAATGAACTTTGCAGCCCCCTGCCTGAGATGACCGTGAAACACAGGCCCCCTTGAGAGCATGCATCCCTCCCACACTGGCAGATACCTCAAAGAGCATGACTTGGCAAGTGATGAGAATTTTCTTTAAAATGCCTGCTAGTGTTATCAGTTTTAATAATCTTCCTATGAAGCTTGAAAAATTCCACACTACTGTCTTAGCTGTAATGGAGGCTGAAATAGTGTGACAAATCACACTTGGCTTTGCATTACGGGGTGACTTACAGAAGTATGCAGTACTTTGGAGTTGTTAATCTAAGGATGTGTGCTTGATTATGACCTATCATAAAATCTGTTCTCTCCAAGGCAATTGTCATAGGAATTGTCTGTATGGTTAGCGTTAGCTGACGGAATGCATTAAAGCAGCACTAGTTTTACCATTTGGAGTTGTTATAACTCTATTACAGATGAATGCTTATATCATTACATTTCATTTTCTGAGGAAAATGTTTTGTAGGTTTGGCTGATGACAGATGCATGCACTTATCTCAGTTTTCATTAAATCCATCTACATTGCTAATAAACCATATGTGACGGCTGGCTTAAGTAGTCCTTATATGCTGATTATTTTAACCTTCCTTTGCTGTAATTTTTCAGATCCCAAGTAGCAAAAGCAGCAGCCATTAGATGGATGTTTTTGTTAGTTCATATTTACTTATTTGTTTTTTCTGCAGTTTCCTTTACAGCAAAAAACCCTGTGCAAAACCTAGCAGCTGCCGCCTTTCTCTGTGAAGGAAAATTCAAGCTATTTCCAAAAATTGGTCAATTCATTTAACTCTTTAGAAACAGTACCTATTAACTTTCTCCTGTGAAAGAGAAATGAGTGTGTCATTCTACCTCATATCATATGAGGACACAGAAGTCAACTCTTCCCTCCATGCATGTGGTAACAAAGGTAATGTAGTCTCAGAGCTTTAGGACCATTATGCATATGTGGCATTGAAAAAGGAAGCATCATATCATAGGTAGAGTTGACTGCTCTGTTTTTGGAAAACCAGCTCACATTCTGGCTGGCTTTGGAAATCACAGACAAATAAAATCTGCTGGGTGAATATTAAAATAATATGGTGTTACAAAAAGAAGTTGAAGCCTAGGCTTGATACAGCATTGGTGCTAACCACCATGGTGCTGCAGAGAAACAGAACTGCTTCTGTGCCCTTTGACTCAGAGCTTGAGCAACATTCCCTTCTTACTAAACCCATCTAGCTAAATTTGCAATGAATTTGAGGGTTTGTTTTGTTTTTAATGTTATAATGTAGGCAATACCTTCCACAAACAAAGGTAGGTCTTTGCAAAGACCTAATTTCAGAAGGGAACTTCAGTGTCCAGGCTTCATCAGACCAGAACATGTGTTTCTGGTCAGATATTCTCTAGAAGCATTGACATTTGTGCAGTTTAGATGTAAAGGACAGCCCAAATGTGATAAGACATCGCACACGCTCTGGTCATCTGCAGTAGATTAGACACATTGTTTATTAAATTTGCTGACTGTATTTACAGAGAACATTTCATCTGTGCATTCACAGTGACCTCTTGTGCAAGAAAAATGGTGCATCCAGAAATCCTGGACGGAACTGGTACTCTGCTGGGCTACCATATCTGAAAAAAAAATCAGGTGACAGGTGACTGGAAAGACATAGTTTGCTCTCAAAAGCAAGGCAGCTGTCAAGTGAGCTTTTACATACTGAAAACTAGTCAGGCTGTTAATGCACCTCAGCTCTTGTATACTTCATAAGTAAATCTCAGAGCTGCTTACCAGAATCTGCTTGTATAACAGCTCTCCTCTCTAGTTTCCAAAAGTTCTTGTAAACACCTGCTTAATATCATTGGTAGAGACCACAGAAGAATCTGCAAAACAATTGATGGAATGCAAACCTTTGGCAGGTCCTGAGGTTTTACTTATCCACAAGTATCTAATTCGGCCTTGGTGTTCTGACTGTGTGCTGTTGTTCATGTGTGGGAGAGCTGGCAATAAAAGTAGTAGCCAGGTCTTACTCTTACACCAGTAATCCTGGTACATTAAGCCTATATTCTGTCAGCCTGGCCCGTTCACTCTGTGGGTATAGAAGAGGAGGTGAAAGGAGAAGACATTTCACAGAATCTTGCCAATTAGGTAAACCTCTCATGCTTCTCTTCTTTGATGCTAGAAAAAATAAAATCCAGTGAGGTAAGTTTTTTAAGCAGATACTCTACCATGTTGTTTGGGGTAGCTTCCTTTGGTATTCACTGCCCATGTGATATCCACATCTTTCTTGTTCTGGATGGATGCAGTGGCCATTAGAAAGTCATGAAAAGGGATTTCTGTCACTACGGGATTGTGTCTTCATTGGTCAAGGAGCAGCACAGGTCACAGCAGTTTTAGCAGCCCTCTCCAGACTTCACAAATTCCAGTATGGAGCAGATTACTTAGATGGTAAGTAGGAGTCAGATAAGTTTAGGTGTCTACATGTAGCTGGACCCTGTCTGGATTTGAGACACCTATCAAAGCCTCTCTATCACACCCCTTCACAAAAAGATAGGGAAAGAAAATATAATTAAGGTTCATGAGCTAAGGACTGGGAGATATCACACACTAAATAGCATTACTGGCAAAACAGACTCAGACTGGGAACATTAATTGAGTTTATTACCCACAAAATAAAAGGAGGATAATGAGAAGTAAAATAAATCTTAACACCTTCCCCTACTCCTCCCTGCTTCATGAGCTCTACCACCTCCCCTCCAGCAATATGGGGAGGCAGGAAATGGGGGTTACAGTCAGTTCATCACACGTTCCTGCTGCTGCTTGGGGAGAGTAGTCCTTCCTTTGTCCCAGTGTGAGTCCATCCCATGGGCAGCAGTCTTCCACAAACTGCTACGATGAGGATCACAGGGTGCAGTCCTGCAAGGACCCTGTGGGGTCACAGGTTCTACCAGAACCCCTGCTCCAGTGTAGGTTGCTTTCTTAACAGGTCTGCCAGGACTCTGCTCCAACATAGGCCTCCTGTGGGTTCACAGCTTCCTCTCAGGCATCCACCTGCACTGGCATGGGTCACCTCCATGGGCTGCATCCCTGTGGATCTCCATGGGCTGCAGGGCGCAGCTGCCTCACCATGGGCTGCACCATGGGCTGCAGGGGAATCTCAGCTCCAGCACAAGGGGCACCTCCTGCCTCTCCTTCTGCACTGACCTTGGGTTTTGCAGGGCTGTTCTTACATATTCTCACTCTGCTCATCTCTGCCACAATTACATCTGTATAATAATTTTTTCCCTTACATTTGTTATCCCTGATGTGCTACCACCATTTCTAATTGGCCCAGCTTTGGCCAGTGGTACATCCATCTTTGAAGCTGACAGAGACTGGCTCTGTGGGACATAGAGCTTCTCATAGAAGCCACCCCTGTATCCCTTCCTGCTACCAAAACCCGGCCACAGAAACCTTTTGGTTGATTGATTTTCATGCTTCTGTAAATATTTGCAGTGTGAGGTTTTTAAAACCTGCCTTGGAAAACCACCAGTAGTCCTTTAGTAAGTCTAGTATTCCAGAGGGAAAGAGCAGGCAGGAGGTTCCTTGATGGACTGTCCTGCAGCCAATACCATGCAGGGGACATGGTGTTTCCCTGTCCCCTCTTGCACATGGATTGATTTGAACCCTGCATCTCAGAGATGCATTGGCATCTCTGAGAGTACACCTGCTTAAGATTTTAGCAGCCTGCTGGATATGACACTGAGTGTTGGACTAAAGTATATGAAAATAATCGTCATGACTGGAGAACTAAAAGGGTCACTTGATTTCACAAAGGTTTATGAACTGATTTTTCCTCTCTTGGGCCAAGCCTTGGATTGGGTGTTGGGGACTTGTTTAAATAACACCCAAAAAATCAGGATTAAGTAGGAGATGAAATTCTACTTTACATACAAGAATACCTTTCATCTAAACTGGATTTTTCCTCTGATTGCACTCTCAGTGGTGCATACATTACATCATCCATGTGTATGACACACAATTGTTTTCTTTATAAATACCTCTTACAAGATAATCTCAAGGTCAGTAAAATAGCAGATTGAAGAGCTGACGTGTTTCATTAGCAGAATGAAACTTCTTATTGACACCAGTTACATAACACCTAAAATGTTTGCAGAGGGTACTTAGTGTTTATTGTAATAATGACATTGCCTCTGTGCAATCAGAAAAATTAGATATGTAGGATCCTCTAGTACCCTTCGTAATTCTCTTGTTAGTTGCCTGCCTGCAGCTTTTTCATGATTCTGTTTTTTCCAGGACTGTAAAGTTTTCAAGCAGTTTAAATTGCATCAAGCTGAAATTTACACTCTGGAGCTGCTAGATACACAGATGTTTCCCCATGGAAGTGTAATTAGCCTGGCTCTGTGCACTGCAGGGGAGAATTTTGCTGCAAAGAAAGGAAAAAGCCCTGGTATCACCTTCTCTCTCCTAGCACTTCTATGTGTTTGACACGACCTTACAGCCCAAATGAACTTCTATAGTGACCTGTCTGGAAAGGCTTCCATGATGTGTTGAATTTGCTTGCAATTTCAACATGAACATTTTTCCGTCTTATTATGACACTGGAGTTATGAATAAAATTGCTCTAGACACCCTCAGGCATCAGTTTAATGAGTGTAGGAAAGAGGTTTTTGATCCTCTATTAATGCAGACCCTGCCTCAGTGCATATACTGTTTGAGCTGGGGTTGGGGCATAAAAATCATGGTGAGAAACAGCATCTCGGTGGAGTAATTCAGCATCTTATGTTTGTTTTTTTGTTTTTTTAATAGCATTGTAGTTCATATATATCCAAATTTTAGGTGCTTCCATTTGAAAAAGTTAAACGGATTGAACTGGAGCTGTTGGAGATATCAAACTTGCTGCTAAAAAAATAGCGAAGGTCCACAGACATTTTCCTGCTGGTATTAATTTCCATGGGATGATGTCAGGTACTTCAGGGATAGGGAATTAGAGAGTTAGAACAGTATATTAATTGGATAACTTTTTATCTTCTTTTAATATGTCATATGTCTTAAGTGTCCGAGCGTTCTGTACCTCTGATAGAAACAAATGCTACTTCTCTGTTTTCTTTATGGAAGTTCAAATCATCTTTGGATAAGTTTGAACTATTTTACTTGGGAAGAAAGTAAGGTAAGAAGGGGGATGATAAAGGCTCCTATACATTCCTATTTGCTTTTAAAAGTAATTTTCATAGTCATGGATAGATCTGTGGTTACAATTCCTTTGTACATACCTCAAGGATAGTGTAGCTGTACGCCTGCAGTGCACCAGCAGAACTCCAGTTTTAACTTAAACTCTACTTAGAACCAAGCATGGATGTACTCCGATGTACTCAGTTTGCTTCCACCAATGTGTCAGAGGGACGGGATCTGGGGGCATCTCAGGGCCCCATCAATTGCCACATCAATTAACTGAGATGATAACCAGACTGTCTTCTGCTGCTTCTTGGCTCCTGTTGAGACTGTATCAGCATTAAAATAACAGACCAGACTTTATTCTAGCTGGCCTGAGAATTTGAACACGAATGTGAGGTGTGAGGGCCCTTTCTGCCTTTTGTGTGCTTCCTGGAAAAATCGGGTTTAACTCTTGCACTCAGTCTGGTAAAGAAAAGTAATATCGGATATGAAAGGTTGTCACCAACATGTTTCTCGTAAACACTGAGACCCAAACTGACCATTAGCTCCCAGAATTTGCCATTATAAAAGTCTCTTGCTAAAACAATTCTCAGTGAGAAAAGATTGTTGGCAAGATTACAAAGGTGTCAGGTATGTGTTAAGTAAAACCTAAGTCGTGACAGATTAAGATCAGTTAACTACATGTGAGGAAGGACCTGCCTGGGCCATTACAAAATAGCAGAATTTAGCATGCCCAGCACTGCAAAAATCTGCTTATTTAGTTGCTAAGACCTGCTATGTGACCAGTTTGGAGACACAGATCTGTCATCTGTGAAACAGCCAAACTTTAAAGAGGGATGAAAGCCAATAGAAAGGTTGGGGTTTTTTTTTTTTTGTTTCTTTTCCATTGCATTAAGATATATAGATAATGCAAACTAGATTAGAAGAGAAATAGTCTTAAGTGTGAGTGCTAGGGCAAATTAGACCACTTAGACCATTTCCTAAGAATGGATTTGAATGCCTAATATTATGTATCATAAGTTGAGTCTTTTGTTTGTAGTTGTTGAAAGAGGATCACAGTAACTTTAAATGCAATACAAAAAGGAAATTATATGTTGCATCAACTATGAACATTTTTCTGAACGTGAACAGAATAAATTCTTTTATTGTCTCTTGTATACACATGTATTGCTGATAAAATTTTAAAATGTTTTATATGTCAGACGTATCAATCAAATTCATGTAAGGAGCTATTATATCCCTAGTGATTTCCAAAAGAGCCTTCACAGAATGTATTTTACAAAGTCTTTAACCTGAAGACAAAATTTCTTCAGTGTAAGTTTAACCTAAGTTTAACCTAAGCTGAATTTGCTCTAGAGTTGGTTTACCCAGAAATAATCTCTCTTTTCAGGAACTGAGTAAAGATCGAATGCGCTTAGAAAATTCTTCAGAGCCATGTCAGTGGGTAGGTGTGTTCTCAAAGCACATCCCCATACTTAGTTCTTCTCTCTGAACTACTTCCTTCCTGTTCCTTGTGTACACAAAAGTGTTAGTGGAGAGGTGAGGGTGATGGTGGCTAAATGTCCTGTTTCTGGCTTGTGTTTGTGTCCCTCTTGTGCCACCTGCTACTCAGCAGTTGAGCACCTTGCTGTCTGCGTAGTGTAGATTAATGGATCTTGATGGATGAAACACACAGTTCAGGTATGGGGGAAAGCCACGGGGAGGTGGCCCAAGAATACCTTTGACAGGAGAGACCAGTCTGCCTTTTATTATTCTAGCTACAAGTCTGGATGGATCCCATCCTCACAGGTCTGGCATGACTGGGAAAGGGGTAACAATGGATGAGGAGACAGCTAAGGTACTCAGCAACTTTTTTGCCACAGTTTTCAACAGCCCTCTCTCTTCCCACACCTCTTGGAGTCCACAAATGGACTTCAAGACAGGAACTATGGGAGCAAAGTTCCTCCCAGCGTAAGTAAGGCTCAGGTTCATGACCACCTGAGGAATCTGAATGTACCTTAGTTTTTGGGACTTGACATGATGTATCCCAGAGTCCTGAGGAAATTGGCTGATGTAGCCACCAAGCCACTCTCCATGATATTTGAAAAGTCCTGGCAGTCTGGTAAAGTTCCAGATAACTGGAAGAAGGGAGACAGTGCACCCATCTTTGAAATGGGTAGAAAGGGAGATGCTGGGAGCTACTGACCTGCCAGCCTCCCCTCTGTGCCTGGGAAGATCATAGGGCAGCTCCTCCTAGAAGCTGTGCTTAGGCACATGGAGAACAGGGAGGTGATTCAAGGCAGCCAGCACAGCTTCACCAAGGGCAAGTCCTGTCTGAGCAACCCAGGGGCCTTCCATGATGCAGCAACTACACCAGTGGGCAAGGGAAGGACCATGGATGTCATCTATCTTAATGCTTTTTTAGTAGGAGGTGTTGTGGGGGCAAGGGCTAATGGTTTTAAAATGAAAGAGAGTGTATTCAAACTAAATAAAAGGAAGAATTTTTTATGTTGAGGCTAATGAAACACTCAGTGGAACAGGTTGCCCAGGTACCTGGTAGATGATCTATCCCTGGAAACATTCAAGGTCAGGTTGGACAGGGTTCTGAGCAACCTGGTCTAGTGGAAGGTGTCACTGCTTATGGCAGGGGCGTAGGATTAGATGGCTTTGAAGATCCCTTCCAACATAAAGTATTCTAAGATTCTATTATTTCATCTGACAGAGGAGGAAAAGGACAACCTTATTCTGCCAGGTTTGCAGAAGAATTACTGACTTCATTAAATGAACCAGCAAAATTAGGAACTTCTAAGTGTTTAAAGATTATTTATGTCTGAAACAAGACCTATAAGCATCCAGAATAAATATACTTTTTGCTTTCCATTTCTGTTTAGAAATTTTTTGTCTTGAAGGGAGGATTATTCTTGTCAGCATTCATGTCATTGTCACTTCTGATCAGGACAACACAATACCCATGGGGCTTCACCACTCAGCAAATATGTTTGCTGTACTACTTCATGTGCAAAGGAAGGGTGTTTTTTTTTTTTTTTCCTTTTGTTTTGTTTTTTTTTTCCCCTGCTCTCTCTCCCATTCTTTCTATAGACTAACTTCTCAAAATTTCTGGCCATTATGTTGCACATATAAATAAAGATTTATCATATCAAACTCCTTTGGGAAACTACCTATTTTAATGGGATGACCCTTTTGGACTGTATTATATATCAGTTGCCTTCTGGCTGTGAATACCATTAATGCTGTACATTTTCTGTACATACTGTACATGTCTTTCAAGTAGATGTCAGGCATCTGAGTCAATTGCTGACTTTCTTGTCAGACAGCTGCCTCATGGATGAAGGCATTGCATGATTGTAGAAGTTCCTAGTGGAAGTGCATTAACTTGACTGCTTTGGGCTAGTAGGATGAAGACAAGAAAGTGTGGAAATCTCTGAGAAGTCCTTAAGGGGGTTGTTCTCCTGTTGCATCTACTCTTTTTCAGATTTGCCACAAGTCATGTAGATATTCTTGGGACCTTGGGGTCAGCAATCAGGACACACTTTGGTGAGCCATGAGTGCTCAGCAGCTCTGAAAATGAAAAACCATATGGACCAAGGAGACTGTTAATGCAAGGAGTGAAAAAAATCCCTCTTACGTGCTGGTGTTAAGGTAACTACATAAATCAATGACCCCATAAAAGAAATAGGCCTGAAATAGTAACCTCCTTCAATATAAAATAAGCCCCATGAAATCAGCACCAATGGTTTCTCTGATCCTGGCAAGAAGGCTGCCAGGGGCAAGAGTGCAGCGTGAATCCCTTGTTACTCCCCCATTTGACTTCATGCTCACGATCTTGTGTAGGTTGTTGGGAGACATGTGATTCTCATCACAAAACCAGATCTTGTTTATATTCATCCTTTGCACGTGTTTTTCAATAATCCTGCTGCTATTTTGAAGCTAAATTTTTAGAAAATTTTAGGGGAGCTCACCATTTATTTTCACAGAAATTGAGCCTTTTTGGGCAATTTGGTTTGTAGTACCTCCTCTTTATGAAAAAACTGGCCTCTTCTTTCCAGAGTTATCTTCCAGAATTAATTTCCAAGCTTGCGGTTGTCACAACCACTTAAGCAGGGAGAAATTTGGGGTGATTTTTTTAACCAGAAAGAAATTGTTAAAAAATATATTAATTGTAGATTCTGGGTTGCTATTCCTTCCTGAAACACAAATGCTGGTGGAGAATAAAAAGGAGACCAAAGAAATGTCCTGTAAGCCCATCTATGTAGAAGCATAGACCCTTCTACCAAAATGAAGTCCTACCCACTATCTATAAAATCATCTATTGCGATTTTCAGCCATAACTGAAAAATTCCTTCCTATTTTGGTACATTTCTGCTGGTTGGATTAAGGATGAGGAGTAGCATTTACCAGGCTTAGAAATACGTTACTGCTCCTGCATTTTTTTTCCCCCAATTACCTCTTAAACCTGACTTTAAAAGTCACTCAAATTCCTTGTTTGGTCAATTGGCTCTTAGAGCTGATCTTTGCCTACCTTATCTTCAGGCTGTTATGGAAACTCAGCTCCCTTGGCTCTTCATAGTGCCTTTTCTTTGTAGAATGAGTAGAAATCAGATCTTGGATCTTTTGAGTTTAATCTGAATTTGTAGGAGAGGGCATACTCTGTAGAAGATGATCCTTCACAGGTCTGTGAGCATGTCAGCTCCATGGCAGCTAGAAGCATTTTGGGCAGAAAACAGTTTTATATATCAAAACTGAAGATGAGTTGACTATGCTGTTTGGAAATGAGTGGGTGGACTTGTGGGATGTACATGGGTTTACAGGGAAACTATGTCAAGGAGAGAACAAATAGGTAGTGAGAGAATACTAGAGCAATATATATAAGATTCTTGAAAGAAGGGATAAAAACATGTGGGCTTTTGAGTTGTCTTCTTTTTCGTGGGTGCAGAGATGTGATGTTAGCCTAGCTGTACCCTTAAGGATATTGTATGAAGTTGGAAGATGGGCATTGAGCACAGACTTTTCATCTGCTCACTGTAGAAAGTTTGCCACCCAGAGTACCATACAATTTTTCCTCGCCTTAATATTTCTGTGATTTGGGATATACTGGCAAAACTAACATACTAGTCTATTTTACTCTTAATTCCTAAAAATGTTTTCCCAGGCAGAGCTGTTTACTCATAGCATTTTAGTAGGTTGAAGCAACCCTTTAGTTCACCTAGCAGCAGCTCTTATCAGTGCTCATGAGCAGAAAGATACAATAAAAGAGACCAGGCAACATATATGACAGTGCCTGTTTTGCTATATTTTGAATTACTAAAGAAATATTTTAATTGTAGCTAAGATACTCATATATGCAGAATATCAAGGTCAGCGCATGAGGGTGTTAAGGAAAAACAATAAATGCCACAGATAACTAATTTATCTCTTGGGAAAGTTATTTCACACACTGACACATTTTCCTCTATCATCAATCTATAAGACTGAGTTCTGTGAAGTGCTTTAATTAACCTATCATCATGTACTTATTTATGGTGTCTCCAAATGATGTTATCAAAATACAATAGTCTTTTTTCTACCTCCACTCTATAAAATATCCCAAGATCCAAATATTTTACAAAAAAATATTTTGAAGCCTGTTTTATATGCTTATCTTGAAAAGCTGTCAAACTTT
This sequence comes from Acanthiza pusilla, assembly GCA_036630365.1. NCBI lineage: Eukaryota > Metazoa > Chordata > Aves > Passeriformes > Acanthizidae > Acanthiza > Acanthiza pusilla. Next base: position 7,863,650 of record JAXCHO010000053.1, read on the forward strand.
AATTGCCGGCAGGCAGGCAAAGCATATACTCTTGAAAAGTAACAAGTCCCTGTTACTTCTTTTCATCTGCCTATCTGATAAAATTCCTTTAAAATTAGTATTCAACACCTCGGAATCCATGCACACAGAGCTGGTATAATTTGTCTTTCTGACACACTTAACCCAGCAAGTGGGTTCCATAGTCTCTTTGATAGAACAGTAAGATTAAGGGTAATTATTTCACTTTCTTTAAGTCTTTGCACAGTGATACAAGAATCACTACTCATCCCTGCAGTAGGTCAGATCAAACTTATTCACTTGCTGAAAGTTTGATTTAACATGAGTAGAATGGTGATATGAAAACCACTTGAAAAAAATTTATTATTCCCCATAAGTTTTATAAATATTATCTGTGAAAACATTTATATAATTGTATGCTCCTTTTACCAGCCTAAGACTATCTTTTTCTTGATTGCATAGGAAAGACTGTCTCTCATTGATTCTATAGTAAGTGTAAGAACAGTCTTTGCTAAGTGTTGATTATATTCTCAGCATTAGTTCATACAGAGAGATACACGGCTAGTAGTCAAAACAGCAGATAATAGCAGCTTCATCTTTTGAAAATTATGTTTAGAAAACTCACACCTTGAATTCAAAGACTTGCTATGGTTTGCTTTGGGAATGCTAGCTTTTATCAGTACCGTGAGGCTCAGGAATTCAGTCATTAGTGCTATACTCAGTCTCACACTTGTATCTGACTGCAGAATTTAAGAGTCAGTGTTATTAACTTCTAATGATGCCATCTCCTGGTGACTGGTGCCTGTGCTGATGTTGTTATTGAGTAGCAGAACAGAAGAGATGGAAAATAAACAGTAGAACCAACAGGACTGATGAAAACGTGACTGAAGTAGGAGCATGCCCACAGTAAGTGTTTTGCTTCGGAGTAGGGGGCCAGACTTCGGTGGCAGATACTTTGTTAACTGTCAGAAAATAATCCATCAGTGTGTCAGTCGCTGAGGACAGGTCCATTATTCCTGTGCACTTGTACAGTGCCCAGCACAGCAGAATCTCAGCCTTGGTCTTGTAGGCACACTAAAGGCTACATACTGCAAATAATATAGCTCTGTTCTAATGCAATCAATGACGTTGATTGCAATTCACGTACAGGGCTTTTAATGTTATTGTTTACAATGAATCAATGGATGGCTAGCTAATAATGCCTCATTTTCTTCACTCATTTTCTTTGGGATTTCTGTTTCTTCACTTGTGGAACTTCCAGTGGTTATGACATCAAAGCCTACTCCAGAATTGCCCTCATTTCCTGGACACATACATGCACACAACATGAATGCCACAGCACCACTTCATTGTGTTGACAGACTTTTAACAAGCAGCCTTTCTGCAAATACTGAGTGAATCTAAATTCTTAACACTGGTGTTAACACTGGCATGTTTGTCTCCTGGTGAAAGCTACACTGTCTGTGTTAGGGTACTTCTGTGTAAAACAGTGAAAATAGCTCTGTCAGTGCAACAAGGTTATGGGACTGAGTATCTTCCCATGTGAACCTCTGGGGGAACAAGTTGCTCGTAATTCTTGCTTCATAATGAACTGAATTTGCTATGTTTTTCATTGTAGTGTCTATTTTTGTATCTTGAATCATGACTATATATTTTTTTCCCTGAAGCTTCTACAAATTTCAATATCACTTTACAAAGTGAAGAGGACAAAATGTAATATTCCATGGCATCACTACTGCCAAGTAAATAATGGTCTTTTTCTCTTGTTCCCATGGGATTTTGTACTGCTTAGATACTATAATGGAAATTCACGAGCAGGTTTTCTGCCCATCCATGTTTAGTTTTTACATTGTCTCTGCATGTTGATGTCTTCTTTTGAAACTAAGACTGACAATCTTTCTAACTAGCTAAGCTGTTAACATTAAAGCAGTGATTATGTAACCAGTTTTGGCTTGCCTAACTGTGGGCTCCCCTTCACTTTTGCTGCATGTCTCTGCTACTTCCCTCTGTCAGCAAGATATTCTGTCTGGAAATCAGGCCAAGAGAATGAGAAAAGAACGTTTTGGATGCATAAGTGAGTGGACCTGTCTGACTGTGTATAACTGACTGACTTTGCTGCCTGTACAAAAGGGACAACAGACACATGCCTTTGTGGTCTTGTTACCAACTCAAACCACTTGAAAAAGTTGCTACGTTGGGTGTCCACTTGGATCCTGGAATTAATATTTGCTACTTAGTTTTACCTGCTTAGGTCATTCTCAGTTCTAGCTGTTGGACTGGAGTTTGGCCTATGTATATTTTATCACTGTTGAAATTTTGCAGCTGTTTTTGGTTAGCGTAACTAATGATGGGCATACTATATGTGCTCAGATAAAAGAAGAACACAGCGTAGGAATGTACTTAATTGGCTTTTGTTGCATATTATTGCATGCTGGTAATGTACTGCAGAGTGTATCTGCACAGGTCTTTTTCTCCACTGAGCTGCTTCTCACATGTCCACACAGAGAGTGCTGGGGTATACCCTCTGTGAACGACACTGAAAGGCAGTGACACAGAGCAGGGAGCTTGCTTCTGTATTTCTTATTTCCCCTAAAGGCTGATGTTAAAAGCAATAAGAAATTTCCAGCTCTGTTACCAATATGCATCATAAATGTTATTGACACCAGCACCAGCTGAGCAGACAGGAAAACAGAACTCAATTAATTTCAACATCACATGGCCTCCATAACGTACCTTCAAAGCTAATTAAAGTACACTGGCACTTTGTTTTCCAGGAGAAATTTCCTCCCTGTACAGGAAACAGCTTCAGTACTGGTGCTACATTAAACAGATTTGAGGCGAGGAAATATAATGCTGGGACTGGAAGAAGAAGGCTGACATGTAAACATGGGACATGACAAGTTTGATAATATTTTGTCTTTTTTAAAAAGTTTTTGGTCCAAGAAAGACTCTTTAGAAGAGTTCATGTACAGTCAGGTGGGAAGGTTCTTTGATACTGTTTTTTTTGATCCTGACTCTGCTTGTTCTATTTAAAGATGCTCTTACAAAGATTGTCTTTTTAGCATTGTACCAATTCTTTATCTTTAATTAATTCTTTTTTCTGATACTCCTTTTCATACTTTTTAAAAGCACATAATCTTGGTGATACAAAAATATGAAACACAATTTTCCCCACAAAACTTTCTGTAATTTGACTAGAGCTTTTATGTCAGCACAGGAGACAGAACTATCTGTTTCTTTAGTGTAATATATAAAGATTTATTCTTGTTTGAAACCTTTTGTAGTGATTAATAAGTAGGATGAATCACATGAAGCTTTCTGTTTATTGGGAAGATACAAGCATATCATAGAGAACAGGCAAAAAGGCACATTGCTGGTAAGAGATGCAGGATGTTATATGACATGCCTGTAAAGGAATTTAATGTCCAATTTACTGTCCAATGACAGAAAACTCTGTATGGTTGGGTTGAAAATGTCTCTTATGGTCCTGCCAGACCCAGTCTTTTGATTTGGAACTTCACAGGCTCTATGCCTCTTTCTGCTCACAGAAAGCCAGTGAAAGGTGACAAGCTATGCCCCAGACAATGTGTGAAGCTCAGAGAAATAACTCAGCTGTCACACAAAGAGATCTGAATCCACGGGACCAGCTGCCAGAGGCTCAGCTGGACAATGTACTTCCTTTAATTCTAATGCCAATGCCTTCCTGGCTGTTTGCTTTCCAGCCTCTAACAGTGCTTCTGTCCTAGTAGCACTTTCCCAGCATTTCATCCAAACATTATCAAACAAATACTATCTGAACTGAAACCTTACAGGTTGTATTACAAATTGTAGCTTTGTAAAGATATGGTTGGGCTGCAGCAGATGAAGACAGCTGCTAATGAAAGCTATTTCTGTGCCAGCATGTACCTGAAGACAAGTGTTAGACCCAACATGCATCAGGCATCTGGTTTTATTCCAGCGACATATGGCAGCTTCGTGACCTTATCAAGAAGTCACCCTCACAGCAGCATCAGCCAAGGGCAAGGTCAATCAGCCAAATGTGGAGGGAATTACATGTTTTAATATCTTATCTGACCAAGAAGGTGCTTAGCAATCACAGGGAGTACTCACAACGCTGGGTAATTTTGCAGAGGGCAAGTGTACAGCTGCTGTGCCGTCATTAAGTCTTCCTTGCTTGTACATGACCATGCTGTAAAAGAAGAGACAGACGGTGAATTACACGTGATGATTGCAGGGCTTCTAGATAGGCTTCTGCAGGACATACACCTACAATTTTGGACAATGCTCTTAAATATATGGTTTAATTTTTAGGTTCCCCTGTGAGGTAACGGGAGTCAGACTTGATGATCCTTGCAGGCACCTTCCAACTCAGGATATTCTATGACTATGTGGTTCTGATTCACAAGGCTGCTCAATGCATGAGGCAGTCTGCTGTACTATATTACCCTACTAATGAATGGAAGGCGAAACATAAAATTGCTGTATAGTTGCTCAGGCATGTGAAATTTGTGGGCATAATGACCCAGATGTATAGCCTACTGACACACTGTTAGAATCAATAAAAGTTGAACAGCAAAATGCGGCCTTAGCAAACTCAAATATGCCAATTAAAAACAAAAAGAACTCCCAAATAACTCTGGGCAAACAAGTGTGGGGAATTACTTCTAATTCTATTTTGGCTGGCTTTTTCTCTAGGTGAGGCAAGGCTATTGGCACCTTATAGGTATCATTCTCTGGGGCAACAGAAATCCAGATCTCCTGGGCTGGGAATAAAGTCACCTCAAGAGATAGCCATCAGATCCTCAAGAAGACAGATAAGTGACACTTTCTCAGTATCTGGTACCTGAAAGTTGGCTTTCCAGGCTTGTATGTGCACCTTGGTGCACTACATGGCCTTATGCAAAATGAATCCCTTCCTTTAAGTGGGCAGCGTGTTGAGGGCAGATGGCAGTGTCCCCCTGCAGGTCTGTGCCTAGCAGCAGAGCTCCAGCTCCAGGGCTCCTGGCTGCAGAGAATACAGCCTCTCCACCACACTGCTCCCCAGTCTGTGCCCTTATCAGCTGTGGCATGCCCCTAGGAGTGATGGAGGCTGGAGCAATTGCGAGGGTGAAGCCACGGAGGCCAGCTGCGGGCCGCACCATTTGTTTTAGTTCTGGAGTCAACTGCAAGGAGCGAAAGATCTAGGGCTCTGGGGCCCTGTGGATCATCTGATAAATACTTCTCTTTGAGAGTCTTCCCCCTGCCCAAATGTGGCTGCATACAGAGAAGGCACATGCATGAACTTGTGGTGACAGATGTCTACTTTGCTGGGATGTGCCATGTTTGACAGAGTGGTCTGCGAGTTAGCGTGAGGCTGGAGAGTAAGCATTGCTGTTTGCTATAAACAAACCTTAGCAAAGTGCCTGTAATTGCACTGTTAGAAGGTTGGCCAGGCCTAGATGGTAACAGGGGAGGAAAATAATGCTTTCTTTTATCTGTTGTTGCAAACAGCTGGAGACAGATAAAAGCGGAGACAGTTTTAACCTAAGCAAAGATTGTGACTGTGTGCTTTCCTTTGTTCCTCAATGCTTTCTGTTTTCCTCCAAGTTACATTTTTATTTGCAAATGAGACTATACATGGGACTGCTTCTGCATGCTTTTTCTTTTTCCCCTCTTCTTGTTTTTCTTCAGCTTAAGGACATACTTGTTTTACTTCAAACTGAACTGCTGTGGCTGCCTCTGCTTCAGAAATATGCAAGGACAACACATTCTGTGCTTCATTCTGCCTATGTCTCACAACTTCCAGAAATCTGACACAAAGATGAGACGAACATTTTCCACAACTGTCACTGATTGGTGTTTTGCCATAGTACGGTTGATATAAAATGGTCCTGAAGCAGAATATTCAAATTTTCCAGTAACAGAATGCATTGGCAAAAGATAGAGAGAAAAGGAACTGTTATCTTAAAAACAGACAAAGAAAAACCTTCTGTTTTTACTTCCATAGAAAATTTTCAAACTCTAGGCTTCAGAGTCAGTAGTAAATTACACTGACATAATTAAAATTACTTACTTATCTAAGTTCCCATACAATGCTTTGAAACTGTAGAAACAGTACCATGCATTTAATTTGATCCCCTGTACTAATATTTTGGTACAGCAGGAAAAGGTTGCTTTGCTGAACTTTTCAGTTGGTCTAATTCTGCAAGTCAGACCAACCCAATAAAGAATAACTCCATCAGGGTAACTCTTGCAGGCACATAGGCTTATCTACATAGGGAGTTATTCCAGTTCAGTTTTTCCTGATTAAATCTGCTGTGGGTGTTATTGAAACAGAACTAGCTGTTCTGTTGTAAAACCTGTATTGAAACACTCTTTTCTTTTGTTAATTGTAATCTTTATTTTTAATTAATTTCAATCTGTATATATTCTACAGGGATAAAAAATAAATATTATTTTAGATGTATTTTTACTGTACTATGTATTTTCCACATATCTTGCTGCTTTCCTTCAAAAAATAAAGACTATTTGAAGCACATTACAAGCTGCATTGCCTACAGACTTCTCAGGTATGCTTTATGGCAAGCCAAGATGGTTTCACAATGGCATTCCTGCAATTTCAGCATCTGTTAAATAAAGGCACAACTATTGTCTTCCAGCTGTTCTCTTTGATATTTAATTATCCTAAGTTGGTCTGTGGAAATGCAGGCGTAGAAGTGCAGACCTGTTTGTTCAAAATAATGAGAAAAGGATCGTTTCTAGTCTAGTGTATCTTATGAGAAGAGTGAGAAGTCTTGTCTTTCAGCTGAATTTGGAAAGGAGCAGTCTGAACGTTTGCAGTACTTAACATGAATATGTTTTTTCACAATGAGTCCCTGTAAAAGTCTGATTCTCAGTAGTCATAGGTTTAAAGGCAGTCACAATACTATGTCATTCTCTGTTTAAGAATTGAATTGTCTTCAATTTGTGGCACCAAGTAAATAAATAAATAAATGAATAAATAAATAAATAAAATACTATAAGAATCAAATATATTAAACTTTTAAAAGTCATTAATAATTTTCTTCATCACTAGTGTTTTTTTAGTCAATAAAACCTGATTATTTCTATGTGATACGTCCACTTTTAAAGGATGAAGATACATTTTAGGTTTATCTTTGCAATTTTTTGTCAAAACAGACCTGTTTCTGTTTTATAAACTCACATTAAAATACGTTACCTGGCAATTGTAATTGAAATTAAATGTTCAAGCATTTTGTATTTTACAGCCTACAAATACTAATTTGTAAATTATATATATAAATATATATCAAGACAACTTTGCTGTAGGAAAGATATAAACAACAAGATATAAATCAAGACAACTTTGCTGTAGGAAAAGTTAAAGTTGAACTTTGCTGTCCTTTTAAAAAAGAAGAACTCATATTTCTAGAATGTGAAATAAAATAAACCACCAAAAGACAACCATCACTTATGTGTTCTCATTATGCATATGATTCCTGCCTAAGATTATGCATATGTGCATTTTTGATGTAATAAATAAGAATAAAAACTGAACACTATGTGTTTTTTACAGTTTTTTATATCAGGGCTTGAAAGATACCTACACTTCAACCCCTCTTTATATCTTCAAATTTCTGATTTCTCATTTTACTCTGCACTTTTCTTACAAGATACAATATATTGACAAATGGTAGATAACAATTTTCAAGTTTAAATAAAGCTAAACATAAAACTTTTCAGAAATAAAATCAGTTTTATTTGTTAAAATAGTTGTACTGTGTACAAAAGAAATTACTATAACTTACAATACTTAAGGCATAGAATATTGGGGTGTTTTTTCTTCCACTGGAAGAGCAGTATTTTAGAAATAAAGAACCGTTAGAATCAGACATTGATAGTAGTATTAATATAATAATATAATAATAAATACTTCACATTCATATAATCTGAATTTATAATGATCCAGTATTTCAACATTAACTAATACATCTTAATCTGCCTCCAACATGTAGGTAGAAGAGTCTTGTATAGCTCATAGAAGAAATGTATGATTCATGGTGAGGGTTATATCAACCCTAAAGTATTTCCCCTTGTCCAGCTTCACAACCACCAGCTAGCAGAGCTCCAGGAGGATGATGAGCAGGCAAGTGACTGCAAACATTGTTTGCTGTAATCTTAACCCATTAGAATACAGTATGATAATTTCCTCCTTTTCCGATTTCAGTTCTTAAAAAAAAGAAATCAAGAAAATAAAATGGTTAATGAGTAAATATGTAAATTTGAAAACATAAGGATTTCCAACATACTTGAAAAGTCCTCTGACATCTCACAGGTACTTAAGTTAAAGGTATCAGCTGTTAAAGCCAATCAAAGGGACTATTCTCAGGGGAGAGATGTAAATAGATGTCCCATCAATGATCGTTTGAGGAGCAACTGATAACACTTATCAGCTCTTGCAGGCATTAATCTCAGAATAATCAAAAGTAAATACCAAGCAAAAGCAAGAGGAAGAACTTCACAAACGGTATGTACTCAAGCCTGAATGTTGGCTTTTAACCCTTCCTTTAACAAGGGACTTTGCTTTTAGCAAAAGCAGAAGAGCCATACCCTCATGTATGTGGAAGCCACTCAGAAGATTCTCCACTGAGGCCATTATTGCCTTCCTTAAGCTAAGTTCAAGAGTACTAAGCAGTTACAGAGCATGGGGAGGCCAATTATGTCTTTTGCTCCTGTAATGAGGAACAATAAGGCTGATTCAAAGGTGAACATGTAAAGAGTTTAATGAGAAAACTCTGTGCCACATACAACTGCTCAATACAGAAAACTCAAAGGAAAAAGTGGTTTTGGTGGTGGGTTTTAAATTTTTTTTTCTTTTTTTTTTCCCCTTGGGGTTGCAAAGATAGGAATGTCACCTTTCTAATGTTTTGATTTACATTTGAGTTGGCGCTACGACTCAGAAGTCACAGCTTCAAGGCACTGCTACTCAGGTAGGAATCTGCTCAGGAAACAAGAGGCTGCTTGGGGTGCAAATGAATCTTGGAGCTCTTTAAGTCTGTTGTTTTCTTACCCAATACAAAAGCATTGAGAACTATCTGGATCAGTCAGTTCTCCATGGAAAATAATACCAGTAAAGCAATTGTTTAAGTCTTTATGCTAGCTGATACCCTGTTTTCAAAAATATTCAACCATTTATTCAGGGATTTTCACAGGCAGATATAGAAAGACTTGACTTAAAATTATATAGTGCTTTTGAGGAGACTAGATGGCACTATTTTACACTGATGAGGACTATGGCTGCATATTTTTTTGCGTGGAGTGTGCTCAGTCTTAGAACTCATACAAGAATATTCTGAAGATTGAAGTACAGATCTTAACATAACATTCAGGTTAGTTTTTTGTCATTTATGTGTTACGATTGATGATTCTATATGCTAAGTAGATTATGTTAGTTTTCATTCTTGTTTCTGTAGTGCAATACCGGCTTCTACTTCTACCACACCAGTATACACTACTGCTTTATCTTTGTCTAAGAACATATTTGTATACCTGGATTTACTTTAGTTGCAGAAATTGTCCTGGTTAAGTGGGAAGTCATAGACATATACAGATTTTGTAGAACAGAGAAGTATTTAACCTCTGCAATTTTCAACTAGAATGGTGGAAAGTTTCTTACTGCATGGAATTAGAAAGATCTGAGAGTGTCTTACGTGTTGTACTTTACAGTCAAGAGCAGTGTTTTTTACTGGCTCACTAATGCATTCTCTGAAGCAAAGCAACCCACTGTCGAAGTCTAACTAGTGCTCATACAACATCCTCTGAGTACCTCACCACTGCTGAAGGCAATTCTCTCACCCATGGGATAAAAAAGTTCGATTAAATGCCATTTCTTACCACAGTTATTGTACATTACTTCTGGGAGACAGTTCAGAGTACCATAGCCACACCGACAGAGCCAGCAGCCTTTCAGCACCCAGACGCCATGGGCAATGCTGCCGCAGTTGCTGTCAATGACAAGGGAGACTTTTGGTACATCCCTGTCCCCAACACAGGAAAAAAATCCATCCAGAGCACCTCACTCATTTCCTCTGATTTTGGTCTGGTATTTTTGTTTGTTTTTTTTTTTACCTTTGCCGCTCATCATGTTCACAGTATCTGCCAGTGAAGTGCTTTTGGCAGGCACAGAAGGTCCCCAGGATACAAGTCCCTCCATTTTGGCAGCAGTGTCTGTTCAGTCTTTTACCTGCAAGACAATATTACGGACCTTAACAAGCAGCTCAGGGGCTCTGAACCTTTTCCTCACTTGTCCTCTCAGGTCTCCCCAGTTCTCAAAGTATCTTAAGGATATCTAGTTTTATTGTCTTTAGAGACAATAAAATTATATGCCTGTTAGGAGTGTTTGTTCAGCTAAACCCAGTTTGTTTAGTTAAGGATTAGAAACAAGCTACTAGGGATTACAGGACTGTGAAGAAGCAAAGCCTGGCAAGTCTTGTAGCAGCAGCATGTGTTTAAGTGAAATATTTCACTTTGACAGACCCAGGTTTCAATCACACTAAGAAACGAGACATTTTTACTGGGAAGTGATGCTTATTTCTCAATAAATAGGTTTTGTTACTAGGAAATTACTTGGTTTTGTGGGGGGGAATGTTCCCTCAAGCCTTTCTCAGACTCCTGGGGTTGAGCACCAACCTAAAACTCTATACATGCGGGACGAAATAGAATATTTTTTTTCTTTTATCTGTTACTGTTCCTTTCAGGCAGCTCAAACTTTTTTTTTTTTTTTTTAAATTAACTTCTTTTTTGTCATGAAATACAGCGAATTTTAAAAAATGAACAGAATGTCATTTACAAAATTTCACAGATGTTTTTGTAAATACAAGATACCAAACCCTTCTTCATTCTGTTTAACCTTCTTTGTTTTTCCTTACAACATTTTGCAAGTGATCTTCAGTTGTATGTTAATTTTTATCCCCATTTCCGAAGTGGCCACGGATATAATTTAAACGAGTGGCCACAAAAAACCAACAGGCTGGAATCTTTCAGGAAAAGAGTTAAATCATTACTATATTATATTTTTAAAAGGCAATTTTATATCATTTTTTACATAAAAAATTTTACCTACTCTCTGTAATTCCTGTGAAAGGTACGAATGACCTGGAACTCTGTTGCTTTCTGCTTTCATAACTCTGATTCATGTCACTGAGAGCGTTCATAAAGGTCCCTTCGTTCTTGGGCTGCGGCTTTTGTGCTGTGGCATTGAGACTTTTCACTTCTTCTTTGCTTTCTTCTTTTTCACGGCCTTGACAAGAAGTGCAAATATGGAAGGGAAGGGTACTTTGTAATGAAGAAACGCACATTGCAAATGTACAAGCGAAACACGGCTCGGCGGTGAGAAACAAGAAGTTTCCCTTACCTTTTTCTAATTGAACAGCCCGCCAGACCAGAGTCACAGTGAAAAGAATTCTGAAAAATAAAAGGACTGAAATACATTTGTGCTAATAAGACACAAACACTAAAACGATGGTGGGTGTGTGAACTTTTAAAAGGAACAAGAGCCCCTGTCCAGAGAAAGTCCCGGGCAGGTCAGGCAAACTTACCTAACATGATTTCCCCAGTACATTTTCCTGCAGCCTGAAATACCCGCGGAGTCCTCCGGGAGAGCTTGAGCAGAAGGAAGAAGTCCAGAGCCCTTCACCGCAGGCTGTGGCATGCGGCAGTCCTCACGCCGCAGACAGCGCCGGCAAGAGAACGCAGCGCTCACGAAGCTTTGCTGCTGCTGTCCAGCTCGCAGGAGGCATAGTCCCCAGCCGGACCGCTCGCTGAGCCCTCGCCGGGAGCCGGGAACATCCCTTCGGGCTGGGACTCCCTGGCCAGCCCCCGATTTACATGCACTGCTGGAGGGTGGAGCAAGGTGGGGGCTCGCTCCCACCTTACTGCTGGGGCGAGAGTTAAGGGCCCATACGCACAACAAAAAGCCCAAGATGGGAAGACCTCAACTCCAGGATATTTCTTAACACAGAAGAATTTGTACCAACATATACTGCACGGGTAAAACAAGAAAACAGACATTGTTCTGCGGAATAGGTGTATAATGAACTGCAGCAAGTATATATGTGGCAGGCTGAAAAGCCTCAGCTCTACCTCTCTCTCTTGTCTCTGCTGGGGTTTTCCACCACGGATCTGCTTTATGAGATTGTACTACTTTGCAGCAGAGATCCTTAAAACCCACTTTAGAGATTTCTACTGAAAGTACTGGAAAAAACAGTATAAGGTCCTTGAGAGATGTTTGTTGTCTCACAGGAGCTATTAAAAACCTTTTGAAACGTTTTCTGAAATTTTTTATTGTTGGTAAAATTAGCCACATTAGTGAGCATTCCTAGGCTGAGCTTATGCAGTATCAGCAGATACCTAGATATAATTTACCATGTGTACTAAAATGCCCTAAACCACTCACATGGTTTTACTATGGCTCAGAAGCATCAGCAGAAAGACTTGGAGCTGGGCAGTGCTAAAAGCCAGCTTTGGGCAGGCTTTTCTCTTCACATTCCCACATTTTGTATCACCAAGTACTCATGGCCTTTACTTAAGTTGTGACAGGAAACTGCAGTGATACAGCATTTTTTTTTTTTTTTTGTTTGTTTGTTTTTGTTTTGGAGTGGCACATAGAAGAGGGATGTTTTCACTGTGTCACTGCAAACCAAGCTAGTACAATTTTCACCTTGGCTAGATACAAGATCACATCAGAAGTATGGATCAGACCCTCACTGAAGAAATGGCTGCACCAACTAAAGACATTATTATCCCTTGTTTGTAAGTCCCTGTGGCTGTCACTTGTCAGATTTGCCCCCTCTGAATTAATGGTCTGGAAGCTGTGATCACTTCTCATCCAATTTGGTACAAAGGCTGGTTTAATATACAGAGATAGCTGTCCTAATTAAAGTCAACCCTCTTGGCACTAAAGCAGATGGAGAGTGTTTCGAGGACATGTTCTCTTACACAACTGCATGCAGCATGAGTAACAAGAGAAGATGGAAACCATTGCGAAAATAGAAAACTATGGCCTAATTTCTATCATGGAAACACAGTAGGAAAAGTCATACAACTGGAGCTCTGCAATCATGGGTTACAAGCTGTTCAGAAGCTCTTTATCTCCAAATGGGAGACACCTGGATTTGATGGATGGAGAGTTTGATGCATAGGTAGTCTGGCTGGCTGGATGGGTGCAGCCAGAGAGCTGTGGTCAGTGGCTCTGTGTTGAGGTAGAGGCTGGTGATGAGTGATGTCCCTCAGGCTCTGGTTTGGGACCAGTGCTCTGCAATGTCTTCCTCAATGACAGACAGTGAGGTCAGGTGCTCTCTCAGCAAGTCTGCAGATGACACAAAGCTAGGCAGTGCAGTTGACACAACAGAAGGACAGGATGCCATCCAAAGGGGCCTGGACGAGCTTGAGAATTAGGCCCTTGAGAACCTCATGAGGTTCAGCAAGTCCAAGTGCAAGGTGCTGCACTTGGGTTGAGGCAATCGCAGACATGAGCACAGACTGGAAGAAGTTGTAGAGAGCAGTCCTACAAAGAAGGACTTGGGGGTTCTTGTGGGTGAAGGGCTGGACATGAGCCAACAGTGTGAGCCTGCAGCCTAGGGTGCATCCAAAACAGCATGTCCAGCAGGTCAGGGGAGGTGATTCTGCCCCTCTGCTCTGCCCTTCTGAGACCCCACCCACTGCTTCCAGCTCTGGGGTCCCCAGCACAAGAAAGGTGTGGACCTGTGAGAGTCCACAAGGTGTTCTGAGGGATGGAAGCTCTCTCCTATGAAGACAGGCAGAGAGAGTTGGGGCAGTTCAGCCTGGGGAAGAGAAGGTTCTGGGGGGACCTCATTGTGATCTTCCAGTGCTATAAGGGAACTTCTAAAAAGGAGAGTGAGGGTCTTTTTATATGAGCAAGGGGCAATGGTTTTGAATTGAAAAATGGTAGGTTTAGGTTAGACATTAGGAAGAAATTCTTTACTGTAGGGGTACATGTTGCCCAGAGAAGTTGTGGATTACCTGTCCCTGGCAGTGCTCAAGGGCAGGCTGGATGGGGCTCTTAGCAACCAGGTCAAGTGGAAGGTGTTTGTGACCATGGCACAGGGGGTGGAACTCGATGATCTTTAGGATACCTTCCAGTTCCAACACATTCTATGATTCTATGATGACACGCTCCTTCACGTCTCCTGTGGGATCACTGATCTTCAATGAGAGGAAAGAAAAACATTGCTGAAGATTTGAAATGGCTGTTTCCGTAGGGAATGCTTGCAGACGGTGCTCTGCAGGGCTACATCAATCTTAGGGGACAAGGCATTCCCAGTGCTGCTACAATTATTGACTCCAGTTGCTCTTAGCTCAGCCATTTTCTTGTAGATACAGGCTAACCCTTTAGCTCCATGGCATCTTGTTTCATGGTGTTTTATGTTTGTTACCAACTTTAATGAATTTAGATGAAGCTGTATTCTTGTTCCAGACTTGTACTGAAGTACCATGCCTTTTAGAATTCAGAGTCTGCGATATACATTGTGTGCAATTCTGCTAAATCAGCACTAAAACTTTCATCCTAACTCTTGTGGATAAGATGTTTCACGGAAAGCTTGTTATGATAAAAATCACAACATGTTAATTCAGGAGAGGATTTTAGTTTTCATATCTTAAATAGCAACAACTTTGAAGAGAGAGATTGCTCTTACCATTATGTTGTCTGCCTCTACCTGCTCTGATTGACAAGGACTAAACTAAATGTGTTAAAGTTTAGGTGCTTGGTTAAAATTTAACACATTTTAAAGTACTGTCATAGCAACAGATACTGTTCTGAACAGGACTATTAAATGTTTCATGCAAATAAAAGAGATGTCATTTTTGCATGTATACATGTTATGTATTACCCACATTTGAAAATGTTTACTTTTGGAAAAATCTTACGAACCAAACAACTCTTATTTTCTCTTGACTTGTCTAATTGTACAACCGGGCCAGTATTCTGAGTTTTAAAAGAAGAGCTTTTTTTGAGTTTAAAAGAAGAGTAGTAACATTTGTTCTACTTTTTTTTGTTGGTATATTAGGAAAAAATATTCATTTTCTGCTAGATCTAACTGGTAGTATCACTCTAATTTATAATATTCAGATGCTGAGATGCTGTCATTTAGTATTTAGATTGCTGTTTTTCCCCTTTCCATAGATGGAAGGTAGAAAAACATAAACAGAGATAAGTAAACACAGGAACATCACACAATGTTTTTTTTACTAAATGCAGTGTCGGTGTAGTTCTCTTGGATAGTTTTTTGGGTATCAAATTCCCAGCCCTATACTGGAGGTAACTTCCAAAAAATGCAGCTGCTGGTGAAGAAATATTGATCAATTTTCACACACTCTGCCATTTGTTTAAGATCAGAAGTCATTCCTGTAATTGCAAGAACTATCAACCTGGGAGAACTGTAAAGCAGTTGGTAAACATTTCTTGCTTTTGATACCTTGTTTCTTCCTTCTCCCTACAGCCTCACCATCAAGGCACACACAGGAATGGGGACAGAGAAAATTGCTCAGATGCTGCTGTTGCCTGACTGCACCAGAGGTGAGATTGGTGTGACACTGCAGAAAAGTGCTGCTGTTTGTTGTTGACAGAATCTGCCAGAAAGTGATTGCTTCTGCCCAGGGATTTGTGAGCAGCGGCAGTAAGGGTAGACACACTCCTTTTATCAGCTTCAAGCAAGATAAGAGTGGAGCCAACCGAAGCACAGGCCCTGAGCATTTCAATCGAGCCCTGCACACACAGGAGATGGCTAACCATTAATTAGGGGTCTTCAGCACAGTCTGTTCTGACAACAGATCAGGTAGTCTCTATGTGTAAGTGTGGTAGGAAAATGTGGGGCTGCTTTATTGGTGCGCAAAATTCCTCTTGTGCTCATGCCTGTAGGGAGCTGCAGGTTTGTGGCTTGCATCTTCTGGCACTCTCCCAAAATGCAAGTGAACCACAGCACTGAGAGCTGAGGTGCAGACAAAACATGCTATTTTTTGGTATACTAGTGTTTCATACCACCTATATTGCTCTATAGATGCTCTGTATTTCTGAAAGCTTCAGGATCAATACATGCCTAAGGTATCTGGAGGTTAGATTGGGAAAAGTCAGAAGCAAGGATGAACAAAATATGAGTGTCTCTGGCTTCCTGGGAGCACTTCTGAAAGCCTGCTCAGGGTCTGCTCAACTCTGATCAATGCAGCCAAAATATCTGTGGTCTAGAAATCTTTAGGTTCCAAAATTACGGCTTTGGGTTAGGACTAGATCTCGAACCAGAGTGGGCAATTTTAAATCAACTATGTAGAATATTATGGAAAATAAGGAAAAGCATTTATCCCCCCCCCTTTTACTGAAATCTTGGTATTATAGACTTCTGTGAAGCAAAACTCTCAGTCAGGGTGGCTTACACGTCTCTGAAGAAGGGGCAGACCCTAGGCAATCTAGACTGGGATGTCTCAGAGTGTGTGTAACTCATTAAATGTTAAGAATACTGGATGGAAAGACCTAATGCTAGCCAGCCTGAGTTTTTATTTGGTTTTTTTTTTGGTGATCTTCAGCTTGCTGCTAAGGCTTCTGACATCTACTCAAGTATTCTTTCATTATAAAGGCTATGTAAAACTTCAACACAGTTGAACGGAATCATTTTTACAGTATCACAGAACTTTCTCGACAGACGCTGGTCAGACCAGCTTTTATTACTGTCAGAAATTTCCTATAGGACCGTGTAGAAGTTCCCGTTGTTGCTTCTCCATTTCTGTGTATTCATGCATGGCATGAATGAACAGTATAAATGACCCAAGCAGTTTTTTCACTCCAGGTTAAGAATGGCTTACATTGGCTTACTTGGAATTGGCCACTAATTGACTTGAGAAAGTAATAGAAATGTAGGAGAGTTAGGTAATCCATATTGTGACTGGCGCTATTTAACTAATGCCACAGGTCCATGATGAACATAAGCAGGATAAATGGCTGCTGCTAAAAGGGTGAGTCCCACTCCGTCTTACACCATGGGTTATTTGTTTGTACTGCTTCCCTCATGCTGTCGTTACTGTTGTGCGGCCATGAATGACCTGAAGTTATCTGAATGAAAACTCAGCTTGGGAAAAAAAAAATAGTTAGTTTTCTGCTGGATTAGTTCCCTGATGTGGTTTGCCACACGAACACTAGGACTGGCAGAAACAGCAAGCAGGGAGAAGCAGCCATGGCTGTGTGACAAGCAGCCCCTTTCTGTAGCAGAGCTGATTTATATCAGATTAAATTGATTATGGAATGTGTAGATAGATTTCAGTTCCTATATTTAAATGATTCTTCCCTTCCCAAGGAAATAAACCACAGGTAATATATCCACTGATAATGATACCACCTTCAATGCTCTCATCCTATTAGCATTATATACAGAGGAGTAGAGCAGACATCCCACATCTCGCTGACAACATATGGATGAAGTCTAGTACAAATGAGATGGGAGTAATATTACCAAATGAAAGGAAACATCTACAGCACTCCCTTGGAAAGGGAGCCTTATGCAGATGTCATACAACAATGCAATGCTCTGTAACAGGCTGACACAAATTTGCAGAATAAACCCAGTCTTAGAGCATTACATAGGTTTACCTTCCCCTGAGTCTCACGGTTAATCATTAACAAAATACAATATGATTTTGTAAAGGTTTTGTAATGCAAATGAAAGTAGTTCATGTTTTTTGTGTAGAAAAGAAAAAGAAAACAAAAAAAGAAAATTTGACAGTACACATGCGAAGTTATTAAGAAGATCCCAGTTATCCTCCTTAGAGGGAAAGTTTCTCTGGCAAATGAATCAACATCAACACCAAGAGACTGGAAGACTGAGACTTTTTTGCTTCTTCTTCCTCAAGTAAAAGTTTTAGCATTTTATTGCAGAAAAACTAAGTACTGAGGGAAAAGAAATTTTGCACAATTACTTGTTTTGAGGTTTAAAAACATGATGCTTTTAACCACCCCATGTACTGCAGCGAGACAGAAAATGTTTTTGTGGAGTTAATAGTGCTGTGCTCTGATTTCTGGCTGAATAAACTTCTCTTCCATATGCTCTCTGGTGTGTGTCTCTGTGCTGTCGACCATTCAGGAAGTTGTCTCAACATTCCAGGTTTAAGAATGGGCTCTTTTTGGCTGCATAAGACTTACCAAGTCTTGTGGTGTCTTATTATAGGGCCATGTGGGGACACAGTGTTGGTGTAATCATGCACTCAAGCTATATTTCTCTTGCAAAATTACCTGAAAATCTATCTTCACCATGCACAAAACACAATTGCTTGAGTATAATGGCATATTTTGACCTGGCTCTGCAGTCTTGTTTGGTGCTCAGCTGAAACTAGAGTGAAATTTTTACCCAGTGAAGTGATTCACCCTAGCAATAAAGACAGAAGCAATTCAAAGGTTGAATAGCTGTCAGTTGTTTCCCCCACTGTTTTTATTTGGAAGTATTTCAGTGTGGCTTAGCCTGCTGTTAGCAGTGCTGCAGTAGAATATGACCCTAGAAAGCTTTCTGAGTTTACGTGGCAAGATACAAACTATGAATTTCATAGAAGCCTTGAAGGAGTCCCTGAGGAAGTGCTGATCCCACAGCCTAATTCAGGGATGGAGATGCATATCCCAGGCAGCCATGAATGAAAATCCCTGCATAGATCTTGCATTTGATCTTCAAGCTAGCCTAATGTGCTGGCATTTCTTTAAGACGATGCTACACATTAAAGCTGAGACAATGTTAGAAAGCTAATTCCCAGCCCAGGCATATGCTGAAATTTGCATTGGCGTTAGTGGCATTTAATCTCTTATGGATATGAATCAATTTGTTTACCTGGAATAAACCAATCTGCCTTTTTTTTTTTTTTTTTCCTGAGCTAGTTTTCTGGCTTATGAATTGAAACATCTCAGCAAGAGGTCCAGTGGGAGAAGTGGAGAGTGAGGGCATTTGTGGCTGAGAGGAAGACAGTGATGAAAGGAGGTGGGCAGAACACCTTCTCAGGTGTTACAAGCTATCCGATTATCCTAAAAAATACTTGATGTCTTGCTTCATCCTCCTTTTCCCCTCTACTTGTATTCAAACCCAAAGCAGAAAGCAGCTTGTATGCATACACATACAAAAACCACCTTGCACAAATGGATATCTCTGATGTGATTTGTGTAAGGAATGGGTATAACGCCTCTTGGACTTAGCCTTGTGGGCACCAGGGATAGCAGGCAAAAATGAGAGACCCAGCAGTTATTTTAATCTGTGATAGTAACACTTAAATTAGTGTTAGTATCAATTAAAATAGGAACAAACCACTATATCATAATCTGTAGTGCTGTCAGCAGGCCACCCCTTCCTTTTGTCTTCAGCCTATTGCTACCCTTGAGGGATCCTGTCCTTTGTGCCAGCCCTGGGCTCCAGCCTGGCCTTGGCCCAGCAATCCAAAATGTGCTGCGTGTGCCACCGTTTGCAGATGGCTTGTGCTCGCAGTGCGAGGTGTGTGTTGAAGCTGAACTTCTGCCAGTACAATGGCTTCATTTCTGCTCCATGCTAACTGGGGAAACTGCAGGAGCTGAGCCGGAACTGTGTAGGTCAGCATCTCTAAAAACCATCCATAAGCACCAGACTCTGTACATATGCAATATGCTTGGGAAGAGCAGCGAAGCTAGATTTTAATATCTTCATCCAGACATTCAGAACAGGTTGCCATATCAAAATGGAATTTTGAGAGTTCCTTGGCTGGGGGCATGGTTCCTAGGCACAGTCCATGAACTGCCTCTGAGAACAAAAAAAATCCTGTGATAAAGAACAAACTGTAAACCCCATGAGTAAAATCTGGAATACAAGGGTTATTTTAAGGAATTAGATTGCACATGAAGCTCCAGAAGGAAATGAACCTACTCTCTTTCAGTGTTAGTTGACTCCAGTATTCTGGAGGGGTCTGTGCTGGCAGTGGGATGAATGCGGGAGAAAGCAAAAGTGAAGTTGGGATCTGTTCAGATAAAGTCATGCTCTTAAGGACAGAGCACATCTCAACATACTGTTCACTTGAGGATTGGCCCTCTGGCATCACTTTTCCCTTTTGGTTCAAGAAGGATAATCTTCTTGAAGAGAACAAATGTGAATGGCGTAGTTCCACAATGTGATACTAAGTGCAAACAGTAAAACTTACTCTTGTTTTTCAAGCTATATGGTGAGAGGAAACAGCCATGAATGATATAATTGATTGTGAGAAACTCTGCTTGATAGCACTTGTTTTTCTCTGCTTGAGAATGGATAGATGCAATGTGAAAACTCAACTTTCTAGCTACTCTTCAAGTTAGGAATGTAACATTGGCATGGAAGGCAGTCACTCTACCATGGAAATCAGTGGCTGGATTAACAGTGGATATATTAACAATGTGGAACATTGTTAATATAATTCCCTGAAGACAGTAGAGTAGAAAGAGACAGAGTCACCTAAATGGGTATATTGTGAACAGTTATGTTAATTATGTGATTGCTGTAACATCAAACATACTGAACAGGTATTTCTTTACCCCAGGAATGACAAATTAAGAGTAATTTTTTCTGGAACACAATTGTTCTTGATAATAAAGACTGTGAAGGGTACAAGACAGGATGCTGACTGCAGTTTCACACTGATATAGACAGGTATATTAGCAGTAGGGTTTTTTTTCCCTCACAAAAGATAATTTTTATGAGCTTCCTACCTTACGTCTCCTCTCACAGACTCTGTCTCCTCAGTTGTGCTGCCAGATCAATACAGTCATCATTCACAGCAGTGTAAAGATTAAAGTTTCCAATTACTTAATTTAAATTCAGCCCTTTTACAATCAAGCATAGATGGCAGCATCACAAAAAATTTGAATTGGCATGACTGTGTTTAAAGGAAATCTTTGTCCATGTGCTCGGCTTGTCTGAATATGGCACATCTGAAGGAATGGGGAAGAAAACAAAACTACTAGAAATATGGTAATTTTTCCAGTAGTGTGTACCTTAACCTCTTTTTGGGATTTAACAAAAAAAAAAAAAAAAAAAAAAAAAAAAAAAAAAAAAAAAAAAAAAAAAAAAAGAAAGGGAAAAGAAAAAGAAAAAAAAAAATCAGCCAGTTTAATAGATTACCACTATGCCCTGAATCTCCAAGAGATGTAGAGGCCTGAAATGAGAACTCGGTGTGTATGCATTTTGATAATGTAGTTTTGTGTGTCTAAAGACGAAAAAGAAATATCTGGGGAATTCTAGTGAGCAGTAGACTTTATCTCAGGCAATGACAGGGAGAAAATACCTGTGAATTTGGGATGACTTTACAGTTTGAGTGGAGTATGTGTTTAACATTTATGGTGAAACTTGGCCTGGCTTAATTGATTTCCACTGGTGCATAATGGTTGCTCTGGGAACACTTACAAATTTCCTTTTTAAGTGAAAATCTACCATTTTTTCTGTTAAATCTTCCTGTGTTTACAGGGACACTGATTTCCAGGGGCCAGTGACAATTCTTCATTTGGAAAACTGCCCTCATTTCTCCACACAAAAATTGACAAGACAAAAATCCTTTCTTCTCTTAATAAATTGTGTTGATGTTTATCTAGTGATATAAAATCTCTTGGTCCTTTCTCTGGTTATATGTATGTTTGTAATAGATTCAACCTATTCAACAGAACAGATCCTGCTCACAAGAACAAAGCCACAAATATTTGTGGGAGAGAACCACAATCCCTGATATAGGAGAAGGAATCATACCATCATGATACAACCCCTGATACATGTAAGTGTTGTGTTAGCAGGAGCTAATCTCACTGAAGCACTGCTGCCCACCAATTGCACAGTGATAAATCTGCACATGTGTCTTATGTGCTGTTATCAACATTATGGCTGCCATCTATAAACTACTGCAAAACATCTGGCAAGGGAATTTGAAAATTAGATGCAGAGCTAAACTAACAAATATTTAGTCTTGCACTGCTTTCTGAGATTATTTTAGCACCCACATAATTATTCGATCCCATGCCTATATATGCATGCCTGACCTCGAATGATTACATCAGAAAAATTTTTATGTGTCCTGTCTTCACTGTCATTTTGTTCTGAGGGAGCTGTCTCTAGTTAGGTTTGCCTTTTCCCTAAAAATACCACAGCTGAGTACATGGACGTCTGCTGAGGTGAGCCCACATTGCTGTATTAACTCTTTAAGCACTGGCTGGAGTCTTTCAAGGCTGTGTTTGGATCACGAGGATAGTCCAGCCCTCTTCTTTAGTCCTGTGTTGGATTGCAGGCTAGTGTGCATCTTCCTGCATGCACTAAGGATCAAAGTGACTTGTTTTGCTTTTTTTTTTTACCCCTTCCTACACTGACTCTGCTGGCAGATTGTTCAGTATGTATCACTGTGGCTGAAGGTTCATCAGGATGTCCCGAGGTCAACCTCTCACTGGTCAATAGAGTTTGCATTTTATGTTTGTGCAGGGCATTTCCACTTCTCAGTTTGACTGCTGTCAGTCAGGGCCTTGTCGTTGTCTAGGACTCTGTTGGAATAAGTGCAACCAACTGTTGAGAAGTAAGAAAGTCTCTGCTCTATAAAGCTTATAGATCACTAGGTGCTTAGAGTAACACCTAGCTTCAAGGTTTTAAGTTAACAAGGGAGAATAGGGAAAATGAATAGCTACTTTTCAAAGCAATCATCTGCCAGCTCATTCTACTTCTTCAGTCTGGTTGTCTTTCTTACTCTTGAACTGAATTATCTCTGTTCTCTCTCTCCCAAACTTGCCCCAGCGTTAACATTTTAACGCAGTGGTGACTATCCCTCACTCTGGTTATCCTGTCCTGGATGTTCCAGCATTGTACAGCCTTGTGCATGGGAAGGCAGATGTCGGTGAGTGTCTGTGCTTGCTGTCCTTCAGGCTGTGCGGAGAAGCACAGCCAAGCAGGGGTGAGCAGAATTTCTCAGAGCAGAGTTACTCTGTACAAAGTCAGTCCAGCTCTTCATTAGTGACTGACAGTTTTGCAGCATTAAGAGCTTTGGGGTAACGTCTATAATTCTCTGCAGATCAAAGGACCAGAACAATATCTCATTTTATATGAAACAGCTCTTAAAATGAGCCACGCCACTTCTGTTCCCTTATGTCCCCTTTGTCACATTCCTGCTAACAAGAGACTTTTATACATATTTGCACTAACATGACAAAATATCAAGCATACTCAAAAAGTAATTTGGGAGATTTGGTTTTACAGAGTTCCCCTTTACAGACTTTGCACATCTCCCTTCTTCTCCAGCTGCGAAAAGACTCCCTGAGCATAGATTGCCATCTCAGGAAGTCTCAGTCTAGCAAGTCCTAGTACTGAGTTGCAATATTAGACAAAAAGTGCTGTCTGATGAAGAAACTACACTTATAAAGAAAAAAGAAATCACAGGGACTACTGGATTGCTTTAGTGGTGCATAGAAAGAAAATGGCAAATAGTATATATTCCAAGGTTAAGGAACCTGTGGTCTGTATCCAGTACTACTGCATACACTAGATATAGTTAATTTGTCTGTTTTAGGAGAGTGATGCTTGATGCTCAGACTACACAGGGCAATGCCAGTGGGGTTGGCATTAATGCTGCAGGCTTGCTTTTGCAACAGGATTCCACTATGTTTCAATGCAGTTCTGGGAAGCTAGATTTGCTGGTGTGATGTTATCGTGGTGCAAGAAGGATTGAAGGCGAGCTTTAAGTTGCCTGTAAAGGAGTGATCAGCCTGAGTGTGAAAAGACTTGAGCCCAGAGATCAGTGAAACTGTGAACAAGAACCTCCTGGCTTCTACTCAACTTTGGGTCTTGTAGATAGTGACCTGCCTGTGAATTTTTTACCAAAAAGAGGGAGGTCAATGCATAAAAGATTTTGCAACAATTTATTTTTCAGTCTGACCACTTTTTCCCATCTCATTGACAGCATAGCTTCCCAAACACTTGAGTAGTTTGAGAGTAAGGTGACGCATGGTGTGAAGATTGGAGGAAGGAGAAGAGGAAATGGGATTATTGTTAGTTGTTACTGCTCCTGAAAGGGAAATTAAAAACTCTGCTAGGGAATAAAGGACAGAAAAATCACAACCAAATTGAAAACAGTCCATTGTCAAAAATTCAAATAAAGGGTTGGTTTTGTTTTTTTAAAACCAGGGTCCTACTGTCAGTATAGCCTATTCTGTGTTAAGTTTTGATTCTGTCAGAAATTATGTGCATTCCCAAGTGTCCATTTAGTAAAAAGAAGACTCATCTTTGGAAACAAAGAAAAAAAAATTAAAATGCTCTGTGTTTATGCCAGATTGAATTTCTGGGCTTGCATAGAGGTAGCTTCAGGCAACCATTCCACGAGTCTGACAATAAGCATGCGGTCTGTAACTATGGTTGTTTGGAAATGTGACGAATTGGAGAGGACCTGATTTCTAAATGAGATGCTGTGGAAATGTATTGTTTTGACAGAGTATTGTTCAGGAAGAGGGACTCACCTTCATAAAAAGGAAAATAACTTGACAGTTGTAGCTCTCAGCTGGGATTTGTGAGACCTAGGTTTGAATCCCTACTTTTTTTGATTTAGCCTAAGGAATGGACTCAGACTTTCACAAAAATCTAATTTTAGTGACCTAGCTGAAAGACTATAATTTATTTCAAAACCTGTCTCTGCTCATCTGTTTCTGTCTTCCTCTGTCTTTTATGTTTTACAGATTCTTGACTCCATTTTTTAATAAAAAAAGTAAAAAGAAAAAGAAAATAAAGCCTTGGCTTTGTCCTGATACAAGACAGGAATATGTTTTACATCTCAACATTTGCAAGACAGGGAATCAATTTTCTGCCCAGCTCTGTCTGGAATGTAATTATGGCAATTTTAATATCCTTAACTTTAATTCTTAGTATTGATTCTGTTATTGACCCATGTCTACTTGTTTCTGTGTAAATACCAGCAAAGAAACAGGTAAAAAATAACAGTTACCAGATGACATCAATTAATTTTTAAAATTTTCTGAATGGAGAAAGAAAGAGTGTTTTTGCAGTGGAAGTCCAAACCTCTCCTATTCTCTTCAGTGTTATCTTCAGTCCCCAGTGTAATCTCTTCAGTTCCCAGTGTAAACTTATCCTTTCTTGGTTTCAAGTATGTTCTCTCTACTCTCAGATTCACACTGGTGGCTGAAAAATCTGCCATGGCCTCAAGAGTGAGAACTGGGAACATCATAAAGCAAAAAATAAGTTCTATGCCCATTTGGAAATCATAACACAGGGGAAAAAGCCAGTAAAGGACACTTTTGCGATTATTTCCATAGTGAGTTTAGGTTTGTATTTCAAATATTACAACAGAGTAAATTGTTTTGTTGAATGACTGCAGAAATTGGGAGTGGAAAGGAGGTAGGATACCCTCACTCTGACTGTGGGTTTGCACCTGATAAAAGTTCTTGGCTCATCTGGGCCATTTCTCAGCTTCTTAATTTCAGATGCCAGAGCATATCTGGCCTCCAGGCCATACCTACCACCATCCTTGGACTCAGTCTGTTTAGATATGCTTTGTGCATAATTAAATGGATTATGGGTAGATTGTCTTTGTCAAGCAACTTGGCAGATTGCTTCTCCTGCATGGTCACCATGAGAAAAAAATTTCAATGCCCATGTATGTAGTCATACAAGTATTTGTTTGGCAGAAATGCAGAGCTTTTTTGCTGGGTTAGTCAAAGCAAGCTCTTCCCGCAGCAACTAACTGCAATAAACTGTTGGTTTTGAGCAGGATTATTTTTCATTCATTTTATTCTAGTAGAATTACCTCATGCAGGCAAAAGGTATTATCTCTTTAATAACTAGCATGTCAATATATTTGTTTTCATGGTGGAAGTGAATGGCTTTGGTACCAGCAGTGTGTTGCAATGCATCAAACAAATGAAGGTTGGGTCATATATAGGGACAAATCTTCAGACAGTGTCTTTTTTGTTGCTCTGAGCTTTTGTTGCTGCTGCCAGTGCTTTCTTCTGATTCCCACATGCCGATGTGGGAAGGTGGAGGCTGGCAAACTGTAGTGCAACACAGCCGTTAAAGGACGTGCAGTTCTGCTGTGTACTTGGTGTACATGAAGGAGATGGCCAGGGTTGTGCTTTGGAGGTTTATCAGGCAGTGTTTTTGGGGAAAGCCAAGAATGATGCCTCAGCCGTGGGTACAAGGACGGTCACAGGCCACAGCTCCAATGTGTGTCAGTGGTCAGTACAGGTCAGGTCTTCACTCACTGTGCCAGGACATGACAAACTGTAAAAACAAAAAAAATGCTCTGAACTTTTGTGGTTCAGAAATGTAGTTTTTCTGAAACCATGAGGCAAAATAAAGGATAAAATAATAATGAAAAGCAACAGAAGCCTTCAGAGGAACAAGGGATTATGTTTGGTAGGAAGTATAGGAAAAAAGGCTAAAAGTAAAGCCTACAGGTAATGAAATGAAACCTAATGTGTCCCTCTCTGCAGAACCTCTGGACTAGAGTGTAAACTCTGTTAACATCATATTACCTTTCAGCAGTGGAATTTTAAAATTAACTCTTGTTAATTATTTTGTTAATTTTGCAACCACCAGACTTCTTTGCTCCCATCATGAAAAATTTGTGAGTTGTTCATCTTGGTGTGCTTCGTTTTGTGGTTATTGAAAATAAGAAGAAATGAAATCTAGATTTAACTCACTTTTACATTTAGATATTTGGAAAGCGGTGGGAGAAAACAAAGGCTTTCTTGAAGTTAACATTTTTGGTTTTCATAGTTTATTTTCCTTTCAAAATTGTTGTTTGGACAAACCAAAAGATGACAAATATCATGAGGAGAGGAGTAAGAAGAAAATTTAATTATCTTATTAGAAATTTGAAAAGGTTAGATGTGAGTACACTCACGCAACTTTATTTACACAGTGTACACATTACTTGCATGTGCTCAGGAGTGTTTTGAGCCTGGTCTGCCCTGCCAAACTTTATCCATAGAACTTATCTTTTGTAGTAATAGTCTTCACACTCAGTTTAAAAATCTGAATTCAGCAGGTTGTTTGGTTTTCCACCCATGTAGCTCAATACAGGAAATCACTTGAAAAACATTTTGCTTTAAGCCATGGTTTCCCTGAAAGTGGGGACACCAAAAACTTCAGGGTTGATTAACAGTCTCTCCTTTTCCTAAATGGGTTCAAATTAGATAGATATAAAATGCACATTACCTTGGATAACCTAGAATTTTTTGTAAGGTACAGGCAGGGTCACATGAAAATATTACCTTACGGAATTGAAAATGTCTCTCTTTTTTTTTTTTAATCATAGGGCAGTGGACTTCATATTCACTGCCTAATCAGAACAAATATCTGTTCAATTACTGTGAAAGAGCTACGGTGTGAATATTCACTGCAAGACTTTCAGGGCTCTGACATCTTGGTGTAGGAAATTATGGCCCAAAATGTAACCACAGTGAGCATAAAAGGTGTGGGATAGGCTGATCAATCTATGTGAGGCGTGGAATGTATAGAGAAGAGAAATTCCCTACATCACACACAGATAAAGGAAAATGGATTTGAGGGTGTGCACATCCAGGATTTCCATGCATCATGGAATCCTGTCAATGTTGTAGCTCCAGCTGAGGTAATCACTAAATATTCAACAAAAAGCCCAACAACTGTGACATCAATTTGTCCCTTCACAGGCAAAGGTTCTGCTTGAATGTCTTTTCTAGCCAATGTTCCCTCAGCAGCTCACCTGCAGGGGCTACCAAGGCAGCTCCTGCCAGAGCCTGAGCTGCTGCCATGCCTAGTGAAATGTTTAACATTTCCTTGGTGCATAAAAGACTTGAATGGATTTCTGTTAAATGCTTGTGTAAATAAAATTCTGTGCTAACAATGCAAAAAGATCACCAGGCCTGGGATATGCCAGGGCTGGAAGAGGCAGCAACTGTAGCAACATTATCTAAAAATGTAGAAAAGCGACATGTCTG
Source organism: Acanthiza pusilla (assembly GCA_036630365.1). Lineage (NCBI taxonomy): Eukaryota > Metazoa > Chordata > Aves > Passeriformes > Acanthizidae > Acanthiza > Acanthiza pusilla. The sequence goes on from JAXCHO010000053.1 coordinate 7,891,614, forward strand.
TTTTTAAATTTTCTTTCTGGCCAGTGTTAAGGCCGTGATTGGGTTATTTTTATTTCTGTAGGAATAGGATGAGACATTGAACAACTGTGAGACCAAAGGACAAGTAACTCTCTGTTTTAAGTAATAAAAGGTGGTGAGGGACTTCTAATACTCCTCAGCTTAATTTACTCTTTTAAGTGACACAGCTTGAGTGCTCAGAGTGCTTTCCTAGACTGACTCTGCTTGTGTCTCATGACTTCTTGGCTTCAACAGACGTAATCTGTGGGACTTTTGTGCCCCTGTTTCACGATGTGTTATTGATAAGAGTGATATCAGAATTTTTGACAGTAGGTGGCTGGAGACATGTATTCTAGCCCAAGGCAATTTAAACTCAGGTCTCCTAGATCTGATGAGAATCACCTTAACACCTAAGGACTAACCTCCTAGCAGAGAGTGGGTTATACTAGTAAACCAATCTTTTGAAGCTATGTTCCTACGTACCAAAAAGCCCTATGGGCTATAGGGAACTGGAGGTATGAATCTGTATTCTTCGTGTGGTGACAAATGTATGTATTTTTATCTCAGCTGTCTCCACGTAAATCAGAAAAAAATCTGTAAATGAATACAGGCAGCCCAGACCTCTGCTTTGCAAATGAGTGCACATAGCACCAGCATAAATCAAAAGTACAACTCCCTAGTTTCTTGCTCATCCAGTGAGCTTGTGTGCTGGCACAGCTTCAGTAGCTGCAGAAAAGGATGCCCCTACTGAGAAGCTTTAACATGGTGCTTACAGCCCTCAGCTTGGGAGTGAGAAAGATGAACACGAGTTGCTCTGCTGAAAAACAGATATTCCATTTCTAGATGAGCAGCTGTTTTTATAAAGATGTGTGTCAGAATCATAGAATTATTTAAATGCAGTAAATTATTTAAATGAATAGGTATGACGACTTGATTCCTTAAAGAACCTTGTGCATTTTTGTTAGTTATGTACACCATTGTGATATAGAGAGAGGGACAACCCAATTTTGACACTGATCTAGGCAATGTTTGCCCATGAATAATGACGAGAAAGTCAAAAACAGTAGCCTACATTTTGAATTATAACTCTTCTTTACACCTGTTCAATTTTTCACAATCACTGTTTAATACTCAGGATGGATTTATCTATAGTTTCATTGCAGATTAATCTCTTTAGAGAGGAGCCTGTCTTCAACTAGAGAGGCTAGCACTTGCTAACTGAGGTCTCTCATGGTCTCAACTCACTTGAATAACTTCTATAGAGCTGATGTGGTCTCAAGCACAGGGAAATATGTGGAATGACTCTTCAGTTACCCATGTACCTGATGAATCTAGCCGATACATAACTATTTTTATCTTAATGACCAAAACTGATGGAAACATAAAAGGAATTATTTTTTTCAGTCCCTGGAGGTACTGGCTGGGACTTACTGGCATAAAAGTACCAGCAGAAGCAGGTATTTAAGGTATTTAAGAGTGGATCTTTAATTTTTTAAAGACGGGACTTTAGCCCCCATTCTCTCCCTATTCAAACTTTTAAACTTCATTAATGGCCAGAATGAAATAAAATTCTGCAATAAGACTATTAGCATGGCTTTATAAAACATTTTTGTAGAAAGTCTAAGAACAGATCAGGTATTATTTGCAATTTGAAGTGTCCTTTCTGAATTGAATTCTGAAATGCATTCTGGGCCTAGTAAAACAGCATAACATGTATTGCTCTTTAATTCTGTGCAAGTTTTGCTGTAGGAGCAGAGAATAAGTGTATCTACCTTCCCCTTCTCCCAGGCCTAAGCTGTGTGAAAGACCTTAAGGAAAAAAACAATGCAGCTTGTACCAGCCTCAGTGAGAGGGGTGTAGCATTGTCACACTGGGGTGGCCACTGCAGGGGATAATACCTGGTGAATCCTAATTCCTTCATATATATAAATACCCAGCAGAGGTCTGCAGTCCTTGAGAAAACCTTGATACAGAGAAGAAATATATGAGATATCTCAGCAAGCTAATTTTAACTGGCCTAAACTTTTACATATTTTCTTGTTACAATCACTTTGGTGAAGGGTATCATCACTTTATTTAAATCCTTATGTGCTTGTGCACTTACAGAGCAGTTAAAGAGATTTAAGCTATGGAATTGTCCAATAATAATTATAAACTCTTTTTTACTGTTGTAACTTAATCTGCTTTAAGTCATTGGTACTGATTTAGCCTACCAGACTAGGTAACACATAAATATTAACTATGTAGGTAAGTTGGCACCTCTCTCAAAATTGAAGGATAAATTATAATGACTTTCATAAGAAGGATTACTATTTTGGAAAGCCTGAGCCAATCCATAAAGAAGTATTTAGAGTGATATAACTTGCAAAATCTCAGCATACATCCCTTTTTATTATTCTGGAGCAAGGGCGAATGGCAGGGGAACCTTTCTCTCCATTTACAAAATAAATACATTGCTATGACCTAAAAAGAAAAAAATAAGACTTTCAGTTCTGGAAAGGTCAAGCAAACAATTTATGCTAAGTCTTTACACCAGCATCAGCAGTTCAAGATGATCACTCAATCTTTTCAAAGAGACAATCAACTCATAAGATGGATTTATTATCTGTAGGTTGATTTTGGAAAAAGGGCCATTCATCAATAAAAAAACCCCAAACCAAAACAAAAGAAACTCCAACAAATCAGACAAAAAACCCAACCAAAGCAAAAAGTAACTGCTCGGTAGAAAGACATAAAAATTACCCCACTCAGACAATGTATTTTTGCATCATCCTATCATTCAGTTACAAAGAAAAATTGAAAGTTATGAAGCCAGCTGCCAAGATTTTGCAGAGAGGGGGTTAATTTTAAACATTTGGGGAAAAAACAGACTTTGTCACAAAATATCCTGTGAGTTTGCAGCCTGGCACCAGCTCCTGCTGTGCACAGCAGGCATTTCCCCTGCAAACTAGAGCATATACTCACAAGACACTAAAGAGGATCAGAATTTCTCCTGATCCCTCCTTGAGGAATACATATTACCTCTGGCTTTGTCAAGAGGATATAGATCCATCCTGAAATGGGATTGAAAAAAGCATTTATAAGCAACAAGATAGACACAGATTCACTATTAAAGATGCAGTTCCTGAGTTTTGCTAGCAAAAAAACTCACCCCAGAAATTTAAGTGAGTACAGTCAAAACATTCAAAGTTCCTTCCTTCCTTCCTTCCTTCCTTCCTTCCTTCCTTCCTTCCTTCCTTCCTTCCTTCCTTCCTTCCTTCCTTCCTTCCTTCCTTCCTTCCTTCCTTCCTTCCTTCCTTCCTTCCTTCCTTCCTTCCTTCCTTCCTTCCTTCCTTCCTTCCTTCCTCCCTTCCTCCCTTCCTCCCTTCCTCCCTTCCTCCCTTCCTCCCTTCCTCCCTTCCTCCCTTCCTCCCTTCCTCCCTTCCTTCCTCCCTTCCTTCCTCCCTTCCTTCCTCCCTTCCTTCCTCCCTTCCTCCCTTCCTCCCTTCCTCCCTTCTTTCCTCCCTCCTTTCCTCCCTCCCTTCCTCCCTCCCTTCCTCCCTCCCTCCCTCCCTCCCTCCCTCCCTCTGTAAAAATTCTGGTGATACAAAGGTTTCCTTAGAAATGCTGAAAAATCTACCATAAGTGTAATCACACCAGCAAAATTCTCTTTTTTTCCCCCTTGAGAATCAGCAAAATCCATACTTATATTTTCAGCTACCTCAGAGGGAGATAAAGCGATACAGAATCCATGTCGTGGTCAGAGTTACAGCGAAAAACTTGATAGATACTGCTGAAGGTAATTTTGTCAGGCAGCAAAACTCATAGGTCAGAATGGGAAACGTATGAAAGAGTTTCTTCAGTTAGACCTGTGCCACCAAAACCCCTCTAAGATCAGCTTTGTGTTACTGTTGGGTGTCTTTGCAGTCACTTATTCATGCTCACGGTGGTAGTGCTGCTGTATTTCTTCCTGGTTCCAGGTGTTTTTTGATATTATGTGTCTATGTGATATTTTTGGAGAAGAATGAAGAGAATTGTTCAGGTTTTGCCTGGACTTTGGCTTTAAACCTCTGTTGTACTGTTTTGTTTGTACCCTCACAAAGGGGTAGGTTTGGTGTGAAGTGTTAGTTTGTGCTTCTTCGGGTTTTCTTCTAGTTTATCCCAATGCAATGAAGACAGTTATGAGGTACATTGTAGCCAGAATTTCCTGCTACACCTATGTGTCCTGGAAGAAATGGCAAAGAAAGGATTATTCTGTCAGTGGAGCCTTCTTTTTTTTTGGTTTATATCAGGGGTGCTGCTAATTATTGGGTGATTTCAGACAGGACTCTGACGTAGCTCAATATTCAACAGTGTAAGCTGCTTGGATAACAGTGTTGCTGTTGTCCAATAAAAGCGGATGGAAGAGGAAATCTGGAAGCTGTCCAAACCTACCCTGATATTTGAATGCCTTTGTGTCAGTGTGTCTGCTCCTTTTTCAGGGGTGTCCACCGCACAAAAGGTCTATCTAGGGGCAACAGGGGGTGCAAACCCTTTTTGTTTTCATGTTTTTGGCCTACTGTATTCTTTAACATTATTTGTGGGATCACTCAAAGGCATGAATGTGTTTTACTTTTTCTTCTGAACTGAAAGGAGACCAAGGCTAAATCACCAAGGAGAATCAGGACTTAGTTATCCATGTGATGCGTAAAATGTTGAACCTTTCAGTTCACCTACTGAAAAGATTATGTCTGACGTTAATTAATCAGCAGTGGTCATTTCTGTTTAATATACCACTACCTGAATATTTGGGTTTTTTTTCTGTTCAAAACACTTGAAAACAAAATGAGAAACTCCCATTGCTGGTTGCATGCAAGGCAGATAATTGAACAGCTCAGAAAAGAGCCACAAACCATGACCCTATATTCAGTCTGTCCCAATGGGTAAAGGTGCTTAGACCTAACATTTTGATTCAGGCCCCATCTTTAAAGCTTCACTTGACTGCTTTAAACAGAAGACTGATTGCCTAGATGGATTTTCAGTGCTCCACAGCAGCAGTCCATTAACCTATTTAGATGGTATCTAAGGTAGTAATGAGATTAGAAACTAGAAAGGAAACTGGGAGGGAGAGAAGTGAATAAACTTAAAAGCAGGTTAAAATTTTGGTAGTTTTTGATGAAAGCACCAGAAATAAGGGTCAAATTGTTCCACAAGTGAGCCTGTCCAGTTGATATGAGGTAATCCTTTAAAGACACTCATGTACTAACTAGATTCTGAAAGAAAACACAGAATTATTACAAGATGCTATGCATTTCTCCCCAGTGACATCTCCTCACAGACTTACAGCAGCTCTTGGGAGCACTGTGTTTGTAATAAAAATAGTTTTTCTGGATTACAAAGATCTGAAAGCTGTGCTTTTCAAACTTTCACTATGGGCATTAAGCACACTCTTGCTTCAGCAATTAAATTTTTATCAAACTCCTAACTTGACAGCCACAGCTCTAGGGCAGAGCCACCATTGTGGGCTTCAGAAAATCTAGTACGATGTTCTCCAAGTGTACCTTTTCTTTCAGAGCTATGTTGTCTCTGGATCCAGGTTTTACACTTCTAGAAGGCTGGTGAGTTTTAATTTATTCCTAATTTATCTGGATTGTCCAGTAAAAGTTGTCATCTTCACAACAGGAGGATCTGTTTCTCCCTCTCTTTGTATTGGACCCATCTTTGTGAGACCTTAATGTTGTTTGTAGGCAAAGGGGATGTTATTGTAAAGCATGTTTGTACACCTTGTAGTTGCTAATTTTCAGGGAATCCCTTTGGGTCAGCAGTTTGGGACCATACTGGGAGCTGGGGATCAGAGGGTTTCCACAATAGGTCTTTGTAGCTATATTTTGGCACTGCTTTGATTAAAACAAAGGCTAAACATTCTGGGGCCCTGCAGCAAGAGGCAAATTGTTTTTCATGGAAAACCACAGCCTATTAGCAGTTGTGAGCACAAGCTATTGCCCATTACTGCCATTCTTAGAGAAGGCTGCATGTGTACACATGGAAAATTCTGATTCACTCGACTATACAAATCAGGGAATAGCCACACTGAGATCCAAATCAACCTTGTTTAAATATCTCTCACTCAGCAAAAAGTCCAGCAAATGTCATGCTATAAAAATACTTTTACAGAGAAGATATTCTTAAAGTACAAGGATATCCTAAAAACACAAAGTAGGTATCAACTGTGGACAAATGTGAAGTTTGAAAACTGTAAACAATTCAAGGAATAACAGGGTAAACTTAGGACTCCAAAGAATTTTTTTTTTTTTAAAGTGTAACCTTCTAATAAGGAGTAAAAGATTTAAGGGAGGCCCTGGGACAGTATAATGAACTTTGTTTATTTTGCCATGATTAAAGTACAGACATTGAGATAGTTAAAAGACCAGGTTACAACACAATTAGATTTGTAATTCTCTGCCACGTTTGCACATGCATGGCAGAAGCTGTTTCTGACCACAGGAAGAGATATGTATACACATAAAAGCCTAAAGTAAGCATGGCAGTCAAATTAAACTTTTTGCTGAGGCAGAAGAAACAAAATTTCCAAAGTGTGAGAAATAGTCACCTCAGTTATCTGATGACGAATCATAAGAAAAGTAATCTAAGTTGCCTAGGAAAAAAAGGTTTAACAAAGAATTGTTTGAACTATGTAAGTGGGTATTGCATAATTTAATTTGCCATTTTAACTTTTGTATCAGTCATTGAAACCAATGTATTATAACCCTCGAGTTTTTCCTTAAGAAAATATCTTTCCGTTCTTGTGAGGAAAAAAATGCTGCTTAGGAAATTCCATTCCTCTCAAGGAAGATAATTCTGGGAATTAGAGACATATTAACAGGCTTGTCAGATGCCCATGAAAAAGCTACAGATATTTAAGAGAAGAACTATGATCTCTACACATTGTAGTAAATGACATCCTGTGTAAAAATCTCTGTTTGTCAATCTCCCCATCCCCCTTTTCTCCCCCCTCACAAACGGGTGTGAAGATCCCCGGATAGTGACTTGAGGTACACTGACAGTCGGCTTGATTTCTGTGTTACACCTTCCGTGGTGGTAGAAGCAGGCCCCCGCAGGCACAGAAAAATACGGCTTTAAAAGAAATTTCTCATTTAATTTCTCAGGACTGTTAAAACATCCGGGAGAAGCCGATGTTGCTAGTTAGGTACTACAAAACGTTTTTGTTAAAAGAAGAAAACCCAACCCTGAAATCACACTTCTAAGCCCAAAGAAAAGTGAGAATTTTTCTGTTCTACTTCCATACTGGAAAGCAGAGTACAAGTGTGAAAATAACCACAGATGTTTTCTGCTGGTAAGACACTGGGAAAGTATTTTGAGAATCTCCTCTTCATCCTTACTTTCCTTGAGAAGCTGAAATCAAAAGGAGGAATTCTTTCAGAAGCGACCATGCACATTTTCTCCTTCTATTCAAAACCCTTTTTGAGCCACTGGAATGCATTTCTGGCGGGCACTCAGGAGCACAGGAAATTTGAAAGGAGCTGTGAATAGCTGTTAACAGTTGCATTCAGAAGGGAGAAGATAGTGGAAGCTAGAAAAGCTAGAGCAGCAGTTTGTTCCTTACCAAGTAGGCAAAAGTCAGAGTCTTGGATTTCTAGGTAACCTTCTAAAATAACCTTTTTATAAACCTAGATTTTCCCTGTTTTCATTGTTTTATTAACACAGACCCTTGACTTAGCATTTCGCCCTCAATTAATTAGACAGTTGTCCTGTAGCATGAGGTTTCTCCACGATGCTTTTTGGCCTGTTTGATGCCCTAGTTGTGACGTTGGTGTCAGCAGCCTTCTGCAACCTAGCAGCTTAGGATCCTGCTTAGTGAGAAAATGCAGGCTATATATGTGCTGTCTCAGCCCCTGACACTAATTTACTTACCACAGTCATCTTGAAATATGTGCTATGCTGTGCAGAGTTCTGCAAACACACTTGTACAGAAAGCAACCAGCTCCTTTTTTACCATGGATAACAACATCACAGTCTCTGCCATGTACAGGGAAAACAATGTTTATTTTAAAACGAGCTTATTGGTAAAACAGTAGAACATAGACTCCTTTCAAAAATTTCCATTATGTTTTTATTCATCAGTCACGGTACCAGCCACAGAAGTCTTATGACATCAAACCCTACCCCTCCCCCTAAAACCCCAAACCGACTCCCAAATGTACAAATTCTTCATTTTTGCAGCAAATTGTAACAAATTTAACAGCTTGCCTGTAAAGTTCTGTTTGTTCCACACCTAAATCTTACCTCCACACATGCATGTGTTTTTGTGTTTGATCACCTGAGAATTAAAAATAGTGAAGTTCCTTCAACTCTATTAAAAAAAATAAAGGAAAATATTTTTAAATACAGAAATATTGGAAATGTCAGTTGTACAAGGATTCGATTGCTTTTGGATGTTTTTCATCTTGTCCTGGGCCACAGGGCAGGATAATGAGATAACCTCTTGATGTCTTGCTTTTCCTGTTTTTTGTAGCTCTGTAATTGCTTGATATTCTTTCAGCAGAAACTGAGAAACAGGGTTGTCCTTCACTACTGCATTTTCCTCATATTATTGCTTAATGCAGATTGAAGTCAGGGTGACAGGAGGAAATGATTCTGTAACACCATGTGTAGTAAAAAAAAATCACCTCTCTGCAGTGGTGAGGGAGCTGTATTAATTTATTGCCAGCAACATTTTGGCAAGGATACATAGAAAACTTGAGAGTCTTTTTCAAGTAAGAGTGCACCTTAAAAAAATAATTTTAAGAGGAGAAATTTTGGATATCACCAAAGTTTTAAAATACGATTGTAAAAGGCTGTTTCCCTCACCCATTAGTGGCTTTTGCCCATCAAGGTCAAGTCTTGTCAAGTACAAAAATTATATATTTCAAGCACAGCATGTATATTTCATTTCCCAAATGACTCTTCCCTTTAAAAAATATTTTCTTCAAGTGGTTGGAAAATAAGTTCTCTGAAAACAGCAAGCTATATCTGGTTTCCAGCATGAAAGACTTTTGGTGGATACATAGCAAGGTTACATATTTAAATTGAGGTAACTGCTAGTCCTCCTTTAAGTTTTCTAAAGTGAAAAAACTTACTGTCTGCTACAATAGTTTCCTACAAGAATGAGCTCAGAAAACTTGAGATTTTTTGTTGGAACTATCTTAAAATAAGAGCAAATAATCTAAATTAAGGACTAGGAACATGCAGAGAGTCATGGTGGTCAAATGAAAGTTTAGAAGTTAGATAGAGATGGATTACATAGAGTTTTTTAGTAACTAGTTGAAGAGTAAAGAGATCTGTTCTCAGTTAGTAAAAAAGGAGAGGCAAAAGTCACTAAGACAGTGTGAATTATTCAGCCATGTTTCCACAATTCCTATGGCAGAAATGTTGCTCCCGTGCATAATCTTTAATTAAAGGGTGGGATAGGAGTGTACCGTCTGTGAGGCCAAGGAAAGCTAGCTGGGTTATACCTTTGAAAATATATTTGTTCCATTAATTATTCTAGAGAGAATCAAAAATTTGTGTCCTGGTGCCACTGTCTCTCCATTTTTGTGGATGCCTTATGTTGTGCTCTTAACCTTAAAAACTGAAAAAATATACTATAATAATAATAAAAATTAAAAAATTTTAGATCTTCCCTAGCATACGGAGAAGAAAAGCCCTTACGAAACATCAGCCCCAGCTTCATTGTGTCAGAGAACAGAAGCAGAACACAAATGAATCCATGACACAAAAGGGGCCTCAGCAGAGGCAAGGACAACCCTAAGTTGCAGCTTTGGTGAGAAAGGTGGGGGAATTCCTCAAAAAGCTGCATATATAATTTTAAAAAATAGCAAAAGTTCATGTAAACAAAATTCAATCCACTAGAAAAGCAGAGCAATCTTTCCCCTTCAGTTGCTAAAAAAATCAGTCAAGAGCACTAACAGAGCTGTAAAGAGGATCTTGACCTTTCTAGCCTAGTAGGGAGGCTCTTTACTCATTATCCTTCTGTATACTTCCAAAACCAAGGGAGAAATAACAGCATATTCTGTTGTCAAGTGTCCCTAGCCATTGCTTACCATCATCTGTTTTCAAGAGCAACTTGCTGTGAGAACTTGAAGCAGCTTTCCAAGTTGTGCCCTGTAAGGCTTAAATGCTGCTACCTCTGCTTTCCTGCCTAGCAAGTTAGTCAATAAACAATTGAAAGGCAATTATCACCTGTCTACCCCCCACTCACAGTATGGATATTTCCACTGCAGCTCACCTGAGTGAACATATGTCACGGCAGATATAGGCTGCCAGTGTTTCTGGCACATAGTGCCCCAGTACTGCACGCATTTTGCAGCAGGTGTCAGACGCAGATGTATTTTCACTGATATTTGTGGGATGAAGATTTATTTATACCTGCACAGACATAATTGCCCCAGGAACATTTTGGAAACCCAGCAGGTAGCGCAGAAAGATTTTTGTGAATGGAAGAAACCGTATCTATAACACATTGAAGGAAGTATCTAATTAAAAACTGAAACACTGCAGCAAGGCGTTGAATGATTTCTCATATTTGAAAGAATCTTACTTACATTAATACTAGGATATCTAACAGCATTCAGTCATGCAGTAGCAAACAATTTTGATCCAATCTCTTCCTTTACAAACAGGTGCCCTGGCCATTACTTGGGCATGGAACTGAAAGATGTAATAAGGTAAGTCTTTAGTCCTGTCAAAGCTTCATGAAATCACAGGATCTCTAGGCAGGCTTAAGGATCTGTCAAGTCAATACAAAACAGAATGCCTCGTATGCTAACCTCGCCTTGTATGCAGATGGTGCCTGCCTCAAGGAAATTTGCACCTGTAAAGTTTAAATTTGAACAAATCATCAGGTGAATATCAGGCAGGTGGCCAAGGCTCTTTAAGCCTAACACAAGTAATCGAAGCTTTGTGGGCATTGTAAATAATACATAAATTGCCATGTCAAAGGGCTCAGCCCTTTGGGAGAAATAGTTTGACAATATGGATTTATGCACTCATTTTGCAATGCAAGGACAAAACACAAGGTCAAGGCAATAGGGAATAAAGGACTAGAAGTCATACCTCCATTGCATTAAAGAAAATTCCAAATAGGCTCTAATAATCAGTCGATTCTACCACTGTTGAAATTAGTGTTGGCCTCTTGGGTAACCACTGCTTGTGCTTTGAGTACACCATCATCTGCAGCTATTTGGCATGGTTCTCACAGGATTTGTGCAGTTTACTGAGTGCCCAACAGAATGGCCGTACTGCAGTCCTTGGGAAAAAAGCATCTTCTTTTTCTTATGTGCAAAGCTGTGAGAAAAATGTGTAATGATTTGCTAGTGAACTTGGGGAAATGGAACTTTAAAGGCCAAATATAAATAGGTGATTACTAACATTTCACTCTGGGATACCAACATTCCTTGATATAAAGTACATATGTACATATGTATATATGTACACACACACACACACATACATATATATATATTTATAAAAATACATATATGCATATAAAGCAAAAGAGAAATCTATGGAAAGGGAGGAACAATGTGTCTTCTAAGTTGTACTAAGAACTATCTTAAAGTCATGGATTCCCTTGCAGAACTTGCATAGCTTTTTCAATACTTTCTTTTTTAGTAGCTTCAGCTTCTGGGTGCTAAATTGAGCTGGCACTGTTGCAGGCCATTTTAAATTGATACTTGCGGAACAGCAAGAAGTGTGAAGCTGCCAATGAAGAGTCAATGAGGAGCCAGTGATAACAGTTATCAGCTTCTCCACACAAATGTCCTGAGTTTTCCAGCTGTGTGAGCTTTTCCAAGTTTGATTAAAAAGGGATTAATTTTCTTTTATATACACACACACATATATATATATGAACCAGTTTATGTGGGGTGCATGTTATAACCCTTCAGGCAGATTTACATTCCAATGTGCCCCTCTTTCCCATGGTGAGCCGTGATTTCATGCAGCAGTGAAAATTTTTGATCGGACATGCTCATACAATTTTACAAGCATTTTGCATCATTTTACTGTTGAATCAGAACTGGGAGAGGCTGTGCTTCAACAGTGAAGCCAATGAGTTGGTTATGACATTATTCCTGTCATGCTGGAAACGCAGGAGGTCCCTGGTGTCTGAGTGAGGCAGAGATTTTTTAATTCCCTTGGTATTCCTCACTACTGATGTGATACAGTTCTTTCTGGATTAGGGAGGGCAGGTCATGCCATTTAATAAGGAACACATACTGTTCCTTGTCATTGGCTGATCACACTCTCATCCCTTCAGAGAGAAAACACACTGAATAGCAAAACAGATAGCTATTTTTTTTTTTTTTTGGTCTGTGATTTGAATTGGCTCATTTGACATCAGATTGCTTGTTTCTCGGTCAAAAGCAGGGGAAGTGGGAAAGAGATTTGGAAAAAAGGAGTGGGAACCATGACTTCTGTCACTGGAATTTTCCTTCCAGTTCACCAATCCCACTGAAATCATCCTTGGGAATAGAATTAGCTAAATTTGTAAAGATGAAATGTTGAGTCAAAAAACTGGGTCAGAAACACCTCAACTCCCTCATCTGCAGTGTGATGGGAGTCCACAGTTGTTAAGACCTCCATGTGAATATGCTGATACCAGGACTGGCCAGCAGGCCAACAGCATGTTTTCATATGGATCATATGTGTCAAGATGTATTACCATTTTGCATCAGACTGGTTAGACAATACTGTATGGGTATGTGCTGAGGTTGCTGGAACTGCATAAGTTAAGTTCCCAGCTGTGAAAACTGGAATGCAATAAACTATGTTTTTGTCTGCATATTTTGTGTATTCTTTGGGAGGAAGTGTGCCATGGATGTATTAAACATGAGCAGTAACTTCCATATCCTGCAAATCTATTTCTTCTCTTACCCATGTTGTATTTGCAATTGCTAACGTATAAATCCAAGCAAAATAGCCTGGATCAGTAAATGTGCTGTGAGTTTTCCCTCTCTGTAGCTGTAAATATATTTAAATCCTAGGGGGATGAAGTAGCATGACTCCAGAGGAGAAATTGAATGCCCCTTCTCCCAAGAGTGTCTCAAACAGTTGTGACTTAAACTAATGGCACTGTGACCTTCTTTCCCTGACCTCCCACCCCTCATGGCCCAATCCCCTCAAGACCCCTCATCCTCTCCCTTATTTTTAGTGGATTTCAAATCCTCATGAACCGAATACAAAAAGTCTTTTTTCACTGATGGGACAAATCACATGGTGAGATTCTTGGGATTGTCCTCTATAGGGCCAGGAATTGGACTTTGATGACTCTTGTGGGTTCCTTCCAAATCAGAATAGTCTATGATTCTATTCTGTGCTATCAAATCTCCCTCTGCCCCTCTGCTTTTTTTTCTTTCCACTCTCATTTGAGCAGCCCACTTGTGCTGGCATGTGTTAGATCCAGAAATCCTGTTATAAACTAACTGCTTTCTCAGAAATCCTCTAATATATTTTGCTAGAACTGTTTCTTCTGAGTTAATTATAAGCCACAGAGAGGAGGTGCATATTGGCAGAACTGGTACAAGGTGAAGGATGGAAATATTCACACGGGAGCAGGGAAGGAACTAACACTTTCAAGAAATTCTCATATAGCTTGCTGTGCTCTTCTACCAAGTAGTCTCCAGGTTGAAGTTTGCCTCTCCTCATCTCCTGCTTTGGTCCTTAACACGTAAGGCAAAAAGGAACGTAAAAACTTCTCCCTTTTGATGAAATTGAGCTCAGTTCACCCCATCTCACGGAATCGTGCCTCAAACACTACATTCAGACCAAGCCATCATAGAGAAATGAGACCTGCATACACCTGTACATGCTGCTCACGGCTTAGGTCTGCAGACAGAAACTGCTATGTTGTGCAATGATCTCCTCCAGAACAGGTCATTGAAGACATTGGGAAAACTTTGGTTTTGACTCCCAAAATCTCATACCAGCAAACTACTGTCTGTATTGACCAGATACAAACAGGGAAATAACAGCTCCTAAGAGATATCATGGATACATCGGTCAGTACCAAAAGAAGTGAAGGGCAGATGGATGCGTCCAGGGCAGAGAGAAAAGCAAAATGATTGAAGGAGGTCTGGTAGGTTTTCTTTTTCTGCCAGATTTTATGCCAGCTTCTTCTGCCTCCTACTGGGGGCCTCATGTAGCACTCCAAGAGATTAAAAACAAACTTGAATCAGTTGCAAAGTGTCTTTTCACCTTTTGAAAAACATTTATCTCATTTTTGGTGCTCCTTCATTACTTGCTTATAATGCAGATTTCAAATCTCCGAAATACGGTCTGGTCTTTCAGTTAGCCTTATCAGATTGAATGAAAAACTATTTAAAACACAAACTACCTGATAATCAATGACAGTCAGAAAAGAACTTATCATCTCCCATTTTTTTTGGCAGCCATTGTTTGCAGATACACAATGAAGTCCTGCTTAAATCTTTTTTTCCCTCTCCTGTACTGAGAAACACAGATTTTAATTGTTCTCTTTTTCACACGGTGTGTATTTTACCTAGTTGATTTAATCCTGACATCCTGCATGTTTTGTAATTATTGCAGAGGGAAGAAATCTGACCGAGGTATCCTTTATTCAGTTCCTGTGCTTTTGCATGTCAAGGCTGTGCTAGCCTTTGCACAACCAGCACAAACTGTGAGTAATTATGGATAGAATGCAAGGTGAGGGCTACTCACCTCCAAACAAATGAGATACAGGAGACTCTTTTTTGAATAGCACTGAAGGAGTTTCATCAGCTGGTGAAAAACATTGTCTGACTGGTGCCTGCAGTAGTAGGGAACTTAGTTCAAAACATCCTGAAGTTAAAAGGGCCTTCTTAAAAGATAGTTTCACCACAGTGACTGTCTATAAAATGCTATTTCAGAAATGCCTCCTCTTTTTAGGGTATTTTGTCACACCCATTGTAGTACCTAAGCACTTCATAGGACTGATTCTGTGTTACAAACCTGTGCCCTAGTATAAATGTACATTTATCTGTTGTTGGAAACAGATAAAAACATAGCAAAATATTTGCATCAAAATTGTTGTCTGTGTCTCTGATTTTAAGCATTCTGAGAAATCATTACCAGTCCTACTTGTGAGTTCATTGTACTAGGATATGTTCCACCTCAGACATTCATCTATAAATCTCTGATACAATTATTAAAGCTGTGCTAAAGGTTTGGCTTATTAAAACTTCCCTTCCAAATCAAAATGACGAATTTGGGTCTTAATGGGATAGTTCATTTAAACAAATTAAACACCATTTAAACTGTTTTTTAAAAATCATTACATTCTACTAGGTTAATTATTTTAAAGTTATTGTTTAATCTGCATGAATTGCCCAGACAGAAAAAGGGGCCTTCATCCTTTCTTACAATTCATCTTCTGCTGTGATAAACTGCTTTGTCTCCACCTGTAATTACCTTCTGTAATTGCCACTGCCCCCTCTTGTAATGTTTGCTTGACAGACTGAAAGGTAATATATATTTAATGATTGCAGCACCTTTAATATTTGCTGTTGTCAACAATACAAAGCTCAACTGTGTAAAGCTGTACTGGTAATGGATAATGCTGTCGCCGCTGTGCTGCTGGGAGTGAATTCGTGCAATGTCTTTCATCTGCAAAGGCTGGCAAGATCTTCTAGTGTGTCTTCCATCTGAAGACTATGACACACAAGACATGATGGTGGGTCTGTGTGGTCACAGGAATGATTAACATATCTGACTGGGCTGTGGGACTCCAAAAGAGCTGTTAGAACCAGTGTCAGTAATCATGCCTGAACAAAAGCACCTGCCAAACCCAGACCTGGTTCTTCTGCAGGTGACTGGTGAGACTTCTGGAGCAAGGTGCTGTATCCACACTGTGTACTATTCACAGAGCTTCCCAGGCCCGCTGGCTCTCTGTGGCATTGGGATATATATCTTGTGACTTTTGGCTCTGTGAAGATTTATAAGTTGTGGGGTCAGCAAACTTGATGTCTTGTCCTTGCAGTACAGAGGTTCTTCGGCAAAGAGCCTGTGCTCTGTTCCAGCTAAATATTTGATTCTGATAACTAGCCCCATGAGTCATGTGTAGAGGAGATGCCTGACTCTTTCTGGGTGAATTACTTTATCAATATTAATGTGTGCTAAGAATGTTCATAAAATTAAAACTTCTCCTTATCCACCTTCAGTACACCATTCTTAATCTTGTTCTTTGTATTTTTCTCCTATTAAGTTAAAACCCTGTGCTCTATATAAACGAAAACCATTAACAACCCACCCATCAGACTGGCACAATTAAGTTATTTTTCTTCCTTTCAGGGCTCTTCCTGCACTCTTTACAAGTGCAGTGCTATAATGGTGTGTTTTGAGGCTAAACTTTCATTCAGCTTAATTTCTTTCACCTCTGTTTGCACTAAAGAATGAAAGAAATTACAGAGAGAAGCACTACAAAACTAGCTTAACTGATGGCACAAGATCTGCAGTGACCACAAACTTTTCATTACTACCCTAGATTGAGCTTTATTGCCCTAGTTTGAGCTAGCTTCTTATGTGTCACTTTGAAACTAGAAATTATCTCACTCATATGGGTTGCAAGCATAAAAAATTCACTTGAATTGTTGTAATACTTATTAGGTCATTCCAGTGTAATCTAAATTTAGTGTATAATCAGTAGCCTGGCACTGAGCTGAGAAGTCACTTAGTGACTTTTTTGCTGTGTTTATCTGAAAGTTGCTTCTCTTGAAGGAGTTCATGTTCACGTTTACACTTCCTCCACTCACAGTTTGTAGGTATGGACTAAAACTCCTTTTTCTAATGGCTCTGTCTTTAATTGTAAATTATGGTAAGTATTTTACAAAAACTCAAAAATATTGTGCAGATAGGGGCAGAAGAGGTAGCTAGCAGCATATAAGTGAGAAACAAGTTTCAAAAGCTCTCTAGGCAATTTTTATTTTTAAGTCATCTGGGTTACACCTTTATTGTAATTAACTCCGTCTTCTGACTCATGTGCCCTTCAAGAAGTCTATCCTGCATTGGCAAAATATTAACACTACTTGGCATTTCTGGTGCCAGCCCAAAATACTGTCGGCTAAAATGCTTCAGAGACCCTTTATAGTCTGCTTTTACATCAATGCAGCTGGTGGGAAGCATGCAATGGGCAATATAAGGGCATTTACTATCCTGGTAGGCAAACCTTGGTCATGAGTCAGAATCCCAAAGTTTCTCTAAGCCTTTAGTCCAGCTTCCTCTGATTAATGATGTGTCAGAATGGTGATATGGGGTCAGATTACATCTTCTTCCCTGTAAAGACAGGAATGGGCACCTGGCACTGCAGACCAATTTTGTTTTCTGATGTCACAGTTTTTCCTCACTTACTAGCCTGACTCATGTGACAGCCTCATGAGTTCACACTGATCTTTTGTTTGTTGGTTTTTTTTGTTAAATTCTTTAGCCTCTTTTCCTATAGTTAGTCAAATTCAAGATCATTCCACTTAGATCAGGGGCTCTGAAAAGGCCAATCTTATTTTCTTATTCTATTTTTGTGTCATCTTGTGATAATTAATTCCAAACATGGGATAGTTAAGGAATGCCTACAAGGCATGCAGGCTACATAATTAAAAAAAAAAAAAGAAAAGTAGATATTATGGGTTGATTATTGGTGAACGCTTTAGCTTACTAGCAGCAGGTCATGAATTAAAAACACTTCTGGATTCGTAGACAGAGGTAGCTTCTCCTCTTTGTCTTTTCTATCTGTAGCTAGTGCTCCTACATGCAGGAAAATTATTGTCTGTAGCCTAGTAATAGACACAGAGACCCCTGTGGACTGCATGTTGCATATGAATGGCACTACAGTGGTGCTGCTGGGATGAGGCTGTCACACCAGAGCATTACTCTGTGTTCTACTAATATATTCTTGCATGTACCTGCTCTTTGTAAAATAGACTGCCAAAGCAGACCTATCTCTGAGGCTCCATGCGGCACATGTGAGTGAAGGAAAAAGCAGATAATTGTATTCAACTCTCCATAGCAGCAATATAGTGGAAGGCAGAAGAACCTCTGGGTTCAATGTTGCAAATGCGAGGATATGGGTGTCCCTATAATTTGGACAATAGGTGGCACCCTTTGTTTCTTTCTTGAAAACATCATCTTCTGCTGTGGTTTCACAAAGCAGCAAGTGTGCAGGAGGAGGATGACCACAGAGTGTGTGCTGCTTCCTAGCTGGCTCAGAGTAAGAACCTTTCTTTGTTTTCTTTATTGTACCACAGCAGAGTGTAACGGGGCACGAGCCATAAACCTGCGTTGATCTACGATGTGCTGTGGTTTTCACAGGGTAGAGAGTCACCTCTTCCTCCCAGGTGCATTACATGAACAGGCTGCTGTATTGAGTTTGTGTGCCTCAGTTTCGGTAATGGGGGCGATACAAGGGTGGCTTCTGTGAGAAGTTGCTGAAAGCTTCTTCTCTGTCTGGCACAGCACATCCCTGGCAGCTCCAAAGATGGTTGTGCCACTGGCCAAGGCTGGGCCAATTGGAAATAGTGTTCACACCTCTGGGACACAATATTTAAGGGAAAAAAAGTTAGTATACAGATGTAATTGTTGCCAGAGATGAAACGAGTGAGAAAATGTCAGAACAACCCTGCAGACACCAAGGTCAGTGGAGAAAGAGAGGGAGGAGGTGCTCCAGTCACCAGACCTGAGATTCCCTTACAGTCCATGGTGCAGCCCATGGTGAAGCAGCCGTGCCCTGCAGCCCATGGAGGTCCATGGGAATGCAGAGATCCACCCACGGCCTGTGGAGGAACCCACACCAGAGGAGGTGAGTGCCTGAGATGAGGGCATCATCCCGTGACCCCTTGGGATACCTGTGCTGGAACCGGCTCTGGGCAGGGACCTGCAGATTTATGGAAAGAGCAGCCCAGGCTGGAATAGGTTTCTGGTAGGACTTGTAAACCCATGGGGAGCACACACAGAAGCCTGTCCTTGAAGGACTGTACCCCATGGAAAAGTGACCCACATTGCAGAAGTTTGTGGAGGACTGTTTCCATGGGATGGACTCCCAATGGAGCACTCTCTCCAGTGGGAAGGTCCCCATGCTGGAACAGGGGAAGGACTACTCTCCCTGAGCAATGGCAGAAACAACAATCATGAACAGACTGTAATCCCCATTTTCCTTCTCCTTGTGCCACCAGGGTGGAGGAAGTAGAGCTGAGAAGGAGGAGGGGTAGGGGAAAAGAGTTTTAAAGATTTATTTTACTTCTCATTGTCCTGCTCTGAATTTGTTACTAATAAATTCAATTAATATCCCTAAGTTGAGTGTGTTTTGCTCATGATGGTATTTGATGAGTGATCTCTCCCTAGCCTTATCTCAACCCAGAAAACTTTTTATATTTTCTCTCTACTGTCCATTTGCAAAGGGGAGTGATAGGGAAGTTTTGGTGTGTGCCTGAAATCCAGCGAGGGCCAACACACTGCAATTGCCTATGCAGGCTGTTGCATTTGGTAACCCAGTGATCTGTGTTCTCCTGAGCTCCAGGCAGTCAAAAATGACTACAAATGGAATTGAATTTTACTGTGTTTCTCCTCCTTCCAGGTTTAATTGTCCCTGGAAATCTGTGATTTTTGTCCCTTGGTAGTGCCCTATTATGCCTTGATGAAGATATGCACCCCCAGAAAGAGCTTGTGCTGCTTCAGTGACTTGGTCAGGGTGGAGGGATAGCTATGGTTGGCTCCCTTTAATGAGCCATCTAATGAGGCTGTCTACTAAGCCTGGCTCCTACCAAAAAGCCTCCTGTTTCAGCAATTACTGGTCAATCAAACGTAACACACATCTCATTTCTTTTCATTCACACCAGTGGGCTCCTGGTGGGCTCCTCTGTCTTTAATTTGTTGCACAATTAAATGTAATGAGAGAGATCAATAGATAACATGCCCATTATTTAGTTCAGAAAATGCTTCTTAAATGAGGTGATTCAGTTCAAACCAGGTACAAGTGTAAGTAGCTCTAAAAGGAATCTGTGGCTGAGTAAAACTGTGCTCGCACTTACAGGCGTGTGTGTCATTCACGCAGAGGGCTGATCACTAAATGCTAATTCTAATATACGTGCTGACATGTTTTCATCTTGGGAATCTTTATAACCCTGTTAGCAACCTCCTGGGAGGACCTCAACCAGACACAGCCTTATTGGCTGCTCAAAGTCTGTGGTGTCTTGTACACCTCTGGATTTTAAGTGCTACATTTCTTCCTCACAGTGCTTGAGCAATCCTTCAGGAACTCTTAGACATTCTTCCTGTTATGGTTTGAAAGTCCTTGCACACTTACTGGAGGTTGACTTACCTCTGGACAAACAGTCTTATTGAGCTGAAATTATTTTTAAGGTATTTATGAAATTCTGAGACCAAATACACGGGTATCTTGTGGCTCTTTGGGAGCTGCTTATTCCCAGATCACTTGGGAGCTGTGACTTTTGAGGACTTATGCATTAAGTCATCAAGGTCTTTAATGAAGTCTCTAAAGAGTAGTAGAGGAAAGGTTTGTTTTCAGAAGAGGTGTGCAACCTCACAAAAAACCCAAGATGAACCATAAGCCGAGCCAGCTGACGCACTTCTGTGATGGCAGAAGTTAGTCTGTACAAAATATCTCAGAGTACAGGTAGGTAGTACAGCAAAATAGTGTGACTCAGAGCCCAGAATTATGAACATTGCCTGAGACTCAGCTCATCACACTAACGCTCCGGGCACATTTCAGAACAGTTATCTCTGGGCTGTAGCTCTTTCAGGAGTTACAAATTGGATCTGTCTTTGGTGCACACTGAGATTGCATCAGAAAGGACTGACCTCTTAATACTGAAAGGTCACAGATATAAGAATTTGACCTGCTGAAGTGATTTCTAATGTGACTTATGGATTCTGCAGTATTATTACAGTTACTCAGCAACTCTGACAGCTCAAGACTGAAGGCCTTATGGATAATAAGAAAACAAAGCAACAAACAAAAAACCAAAAATGTTTTATTTTAGCTGAACAGTTTTGTTCAGTACATGATAAATTACTATAGCAAGTTCTATCCTTTCTTCAGCCTGACTTTGTCTAAGTATTTTCATAGATTTTGCTTTGTTATATATTTGTGGGAAATGTATCCCTAAAAAGCTGTTACTTGTCAAGTGTTTGCTTCTATTAGGTGTTTGGATGACAGCTATGTTAGAACCACTTCTGTTGTCAGTCCTTTAGGTCTGAAGTGCTGGTGTGAGGGTGTCTTGTCTACATTAAATATTGTTCCCACTTCTACTCTGTGCTAGGTTTTGGCTGCAGCCTGTGTTATGCAGACACTGACCTTAATGTTTAGAGCTTTCTACTGACCTCAGTTTAATTGCATATTATCCTTAGCAGAATGAACAATGGAGATAGATCTGAAAAATAAACATATCTACAGCAATAAATGATGCAGTAGATTGTATTTATAGTATTTTTGTTGCCGTTACTTTGTGAGTTTTCTGTAAAGATGAGATTGTGCTAAACAGGGAAGTTTTGCTCCAGCTAATGCAAAAGTGGAAAAAGACAATATCCCTTTGTTTGTTTGTTTATAGTCAATTCTCATTTACCCCAGCTGGATTATCTGAGTTGTGGATTTGTCAGTTTCATGGGTAGAGGATAGAAACATAGAAAAAGAAATATTTCCTAGGATAGAAAACTGATTCATGACCAGGGCTGTTTTGCTTTCAGAGTGAACTCATCACTGGAAGCAATACAGCTGCTGCCTCTGGAGCAGCTGGCTTCACAGTACAACAGCCTGGGCAGTTTTGCAAGCGGTTTCCAAGACTTGGATGTCAGGGAGTCCACTGTTGGCTCCTTCTCTGTTTTGCAATAGCTCCTGTTTGCGAGATTGATGAGCTCCAGCTGCCAAAATGGACCTGCCTCTTTATGAAATGACTCTTTTTGTACCACTTCCCAGGCAATGGTCCTTGTCCAGGAAGATGATTCAGTAGACTGCAGTGTCATATGAGTTCAGAGATGCTGGTCGGTCTACTGGATCACCTGGATGAGGAGCAATGCCTGTGGGAATGTTGCAGCAGGCATGCAAGGCTGGGCCAAGGTCAGTTTGGCTCTGGCAGACTAATACTACTGATGCTGAGCTGGGATGCAGGATGCAGTAGGCAGAGAACACCTTAGAAAGATCTGTCTCTGTCACTGAAGCATGCCTTAAATAGATCCAAGCCCACAAATGGGTTTGGTTGTTTGCAAGCAAGACTTCTGTCTGTTCACTGGCCTGAGCAATATGCTGTCTACTACTCTCTTGCCTGAGGCATCCCTATCCTATGCAAGCATTTAGGTATTGACTTACAATTTTCTTTTTCCTTAAGTTTTTTTCAAGTACAATGAGATACACAGCTAAACAATATTATATATTCTGTCTCTCTTTCTTCTTTTTTCTCTTTCTCTCTCTCTCTCTCCCCAGTCAATCACTTTTAATACTTCCTCTAAATCTTTCTTCCCCTTCCTCAACTGTTTTTCTATCTTAGTGCCTTTTCTTTAATAGGACAGCCTTTTTATTTTTTTAAAGTTGGTGATGCCTGCTTCACCAGCTGATCTTTTTTTCTCATTCCATTTCCAGCAAACATCTCAAGCCTCTCCTTGTCATGGGTAAGCTATGATTGTAGTTTGAAGGATACCTGATCTATGAATCCTTGGCTAGGGCCAGGGAATTAAATGCAAGTTCAGCTTTCTGTTACTGAAACACATTTCAGTATTTCAGCATTTAAAGAACACAAGACCTTTTACCTTCCTTTGCCAAAATCAACACCTGTACAGAAAGTGATGGATCCTGAAAAGTAAGATGGAGGTCACACGTTTCTCAACATAATTTCCAATTAGGTATTATTTCATGTTGTTGCATTCTGAACAAACATACAGCAACAAGTTTTCCTAGGCAGTGTGAACAAAAGCAGGAATGTAGACCATCTTTTGAATACAGAATGGATTCAATTTCCCTGCTCCAAAGAATTGTTTCTCTCGCTGATTTTTTCATCAGCTCTTGTAGCTGAAGTCCAATAATGCTCACTGCTGTAGGAAACCCAGAAAGCTGTTTAGCAAAAATATGCAAATTTGTGGGTAGTTGTAACAGAAAATAAAAATGTATTAGAAAACCTGGATGTAGTGATCACTTTTGGTTACTGACGTTTGTGAAGTATCAGTTGACTAAACAGTAAGGACTTGTGATGCAGGATTCGTCAGGCATGTCACCGTACCTTGAAATATGCTGCATTGAAAAAGACCAAAGTGAATCTTGATACTACCTCCTTCAGACTTGAAGACAAAATAGAATGCTAAAATTCACAGCTCATGACTTTCCCATTCCAATATGATGTGCTTTCAGCAGGGACACTGAAAATGCAGTAACGCAAAACTAGTATCTGAAGTTTAAGCCAAGCCCAACTGCAGTAATTAATGCTTATTATTACTGTCAGGGATGAAAAAATAAACAAAAATTCTTTGATAAGCCTTTTATTTTAAACTAAATTATAATAATATTTTAATCGGAAAACTGAAAAGTTTTTAAAAGACATTTAAAAGGAAATTTAAAAGGAAATTAAATCAAAAGCAGTTTTTGGAAATATTTCTGATAAAGAACTATTTCTTTGAAAACATTAGATCCAAACCACTCCCTCCCTCCCTCCCTTGTAAACCAGTTATTTTTTTGACTAAGAAAGATTTTCTAATTATAAATGAATGGGGTTATTTCATCAAAGGTACCATCAGAAAACATCAATCATTCATGCTGAATTGTCCAGGATGGCCACGAGGACCCCGATGGGCTTTTCTATCCATGGCTACATCTTCCCCTTTGAGGCCCCAGGACCCTCCCCACTTGTTCCTGTCTCAGGACCCCACATCAGCCCCTCAAGGTTATCAGCCCCTGCCCTGGTGATGTTGATTCTACAGCAGAGCTGGTCTCTGGCTGCCCACAGCCCTGCCCTTTTGGTCCATTAACAATAAGCAGGAATAGTGCCATCAGTGGCAAGCAGCAGATGTAAAAAAAGGTGAGCCACCATCAGCAAGAAAAAGCAGAAATTACTGTAAGTCAATCAGTCATGAATACCACATGGTGATTGTGTATGTACACGCATATTTATCTCATAATTCTATGGACATGGGAAGGAAAAGGCAGCCTGTACCAGAGGAATGCAGACTATATATATATATATATATATATATATATATATATATATATATATATATATATATATATATATATATTTGTTTTATTGTCCTTGCCCTTTTCCAAGGAAAATACATAAGCATGAGTAACATTAGCTCTGTCACACTTTCCTTGAAGCAAAAGAGATGCTGTCCTAGCACTGTTGTTTCCATCCTGTGTTGAGTCATGCAGTGCAGACACTTTATCCTGCCTCTGTGTCTGCTGTTAGACCACAGATCATGTTATCACTTTACAAATATAGCATATTAGTACATCTGGAAGGCTAGTCACGCTGTGGGGTTCAAACAGATCTGGCTGGCCATGAGCTATGCTATGCTATAAACAACCTCAGTGTCCCATATTTGAATAACTGCAAAGCACACTCGGGAGCTCTGGACACTTGTGTTCTTTAGTAGCAGGTAAGTGACAGTTTTGCTGATTATTGTGTTTCTTCAGATGCCTGGGGTCAAGGTGGAAAATGGCAGCGAAAGTGAGAAGTAGCTATCAGGTTGCTGCTGTTGTGTTGTGGATCTTTAAAAACTAATGCAAATGGAAAAATAGCTGGAACAGAGAGCATTTATTCCAAGGCAGTATGCTTGGTGGGTATCTTTAGAGTGAGATTTACCCTGTATATAGTTCCTCTGAGTAGATTTACACTTGTGACAAATCCAAACTTTATAATTTAGGAAACCTTTCAGGTTCTACTCTGTGACTCAGTTATAATAAACTCTTGCTATTACATCTCAAGGACATACGCTGGTGTGAGAATGATTTTCAATAAAAAAATGGTTTGAGAGGTCAGTCATTTATCTTTGTTGTCTGTCAAAATTTACGGTGGAATTTAAAAAGAGTTATAGAACTTCCTTTTCTGAAGGCTACTTACAGTTAATCTAACTGGCATAGGAAATACAGCCTGCTAAATCTTTTGCGAGCACAGCCTATCATTTAAAGTCAAATATTGTCATTATTGTTGTTGTTGTTGCTACCGCAAGTATTTATGCGCTATTGTTGACATGTTACTTTCTGTAGGTTAAAAGGTACTGGCCAGCTCTCTTTCTCTCAACAGTAGTTAACTGAGCACAGTTTCAAGGATCAGGGATGGATGATAATATTTATTAACCAAAGAGGTAGATCATACCAAAGACTTTCATTCACTTTACTCCTCTCAGACAAAGAAGGTAAAAGTGGAGAATTATTCCAAAGGAAACTGTGCAGCTGTGTCTCCTATTCACAGGCATGAGAAAGTTTTGTGGGGAAGACTAAAGACACAGCTGTGGTGAGAGAACAGATAAAATACAAATCCCACCTAATGACTGTGTGGTGGGGTTTGGACCACTAGAGCTAAAATAACTTGTCTTGCCAGACTAGTTGAAAACAGCATCCTCTCTCACTTTTCTAAATTATCCGCCATCTTAAATCAGAGAATTTAGCGTCTTGACAATTGGCTTTGAGTGTTTTACTCATTATACAACTAATGATCTTGTATCTAACAGTGGAAATAGGAGAGCTATAGGTCAGACATAGGGTTTTGCTCTTCTTCTGCAGTAGAGGCAGGTGACAGGATTGGATTCTTAGATCAATACATATAAAATGGCCCCCGGGGAGAAAAAGATAAATTTTGAGGGTCTTTAATTAGTGTCAGTTAGGACAGAGAGCCTAAAACAACATGTGTGATGTGGTCATCCACACAGATAACTTCAGAGGCTGTACTCTCTAAAGGTATGAGAAAGGTAAGTAATAGTAGCCTCACTTCCTAGGAATTGTCCAATAACGTTAAGACAAATGTTCAGCATGCTTAAGTCAATAAAAGTTGACTAAGTTTTGTGTTAAAAAACCATAGGGCATGAAAAAGGTTTGAGAAATCCGAGAATGTAATATTATGCTTAATTAAGATAATCTAATTGTATATGAAAGCCTCCATGTTTTGTTCAGTGACAATGAGTGCAAATTTATTTGCCATGAGTCTATCTATGAGTAGTTAAGTGGGATCTCCCTAATGAGGGCTTAGCACATGCTCTTGTTTTCCCAGGACTCTGTTGTGTACTACCTAAGACAATTGTGTACACCTGCTGACTACAGCTACATTCATAGATTCAACACCTTTACAAATATGTAATACACTTTTGAGCTTACTGTTTTTCCTTTGATAAGAAACAGCCTCAAAATACATGTCCATTTCAAATACATCATCCCTCTCTCAGTCTTAAGACAATTAGACCTCTCTTCAGCAATACCCAGTGGGGAAAAAAAAAAAAGAATGGATTTTTGTCAGAGACATCAGTCCAGTGTTTTATTAGCTTCATTGTCAGTGGAAGAATAATTAGTCAGCTCACTGAAGTGCTAGGGGAATACATCTGTAATAAATCCCCTTGCATATGTAACATCTATCATGCTTGATGGCAAACATATTAGTGCTACAAGAGTTGAGAAAGTATAAGGAATATTGTAATTCAGCTGCTAATTAATCCATAATTAAAGACCTAATTAATGAATAACCCTGTGAAAAATTGTCTAAAAATCAAGATGTGAAGACTGCAGTGATAAAGAGGACTCTTGTTTGTGAGACTGGCTAATTTACATCTAGAATAGGAACTGATTAATGAAAACTGTCAGTAAAGCATTATGCTGCTGCACTGGACAAAGAGAAGTATGCAGACAAAAAAGGTGTGAAAACCAAGTTCAGCCCTTGCATATCTATTTTTAATTTTATGGTTTTCATAGCTATTTTTACCTGAGGTATAAGGAGTAAGCTGATAAAAGGTCTATTTTCTCTTAGTTGTGGTGTGTAAATAATAAAAATGTTATTTATTTGTGCATGAAAGAGACTAATGTCAGATTTTATTCGTAAATGCCTCTTTCATGAAATGACTAAAGAAGAAAACGAAAAAAAAATCTTAATTCATCAAAGCATTCAGGACTAAACTCCATGAAATGGAAAGTCACTAATTTCTGAAATTAACTTCACTGAAAGTTGGTCTAATTAATAGCTTGGAAGTGTCACTGTCTGTCTGTGTTTGTTTATGTAGGAGCCAGCTGGCTGAGACAATACTCTTGAGAGAGCAGGAAGGAACATTTCAGACTCCCAAAACATCTGGGCTCATGTCCAGGTGTTAGGCCTGCTTTCTCCAGCCCTGGAGCAGCTTGTCTCTGTCATGGCGTAGCCACATTTATTGGATCTCTGTGGACCCAGCCTTCAGGGGGACACCCACTGTGGTCCATTGCACGGCCCTGCCCACACACTCCCCAGGACCCAGCAATCACATGCATGCATGCATATGTGTTCTGAAGCACAATCTATCTTGGATCCTGGACC
The DNA here is from genome assembly GCA_036630365.1 of Acanthiza pusilla. NCBI lineage: Eukaryota > Metazoa > Chordata > Aves > Passeriformes > Acanthizidae > Acanthiza > Acanthiza pusilla. The sequence goes on from JAXCHO010000053.1 coordinate 7,919,099, forward strand.
TCAAACCCTCACTGTCAAATCTGCACATTTGGCGAGACTAGTGACAGATAAACCAACCAAATCAGCAGGAAGGATTATTCCCTGCTGGTGTAGAACAGTAAGAGATTGTTACTAGCAGCAAAACTAGGCAGGGAAGAGCAACTTCCCACTTTGCAGACCTCTCCCACTCCCCAAGCGGCACAGAGAAGCACTACCCCACTTACAAGCTGTGCACAGTTAGCAAAATATAGTTGTATATGATGAACATTGTCACAATCTCTATTGCTCTTTCAATCACAGCATGTTTCTCTAATTTAATCTTTTCCTGATAACATAAAAAGTATTCAGTTGCTATCCAAATGTCAGGTTTCCTCTGAATTATTTAAAGACTTGAGAGATAAATGACTTGATAATTCTGAAGCACAGTGTGAGTGAGCTTACTTCGTAAGAAATTATTTGCAGGATTGGTCGGAAATATTTCACTCACATTTCCCCCCATGCAAGCCTGATAGTAATATTCATTAGATTTCAGCAGATCTCACACAGTGATTATCTGAAAGAAATAGTGCCCAAGTGAACCAGGTTGTTAAGCAAATTGAAGAAACCAAAACATTAATAATTTAAAAACTCATGTAAAGCAGCAAAGGAAAGTATACACAGTGCTGTTTTTGAGGGTAACCAGGCACCATATGAAATCAGGAAAGCTGTTAAGAGAGACTGATACTGACTGTATCTGTGGTATCAAAACTATGTTGGACTCTTTCCAGGCTCAAGAGAAGACAGAGGTCTTGTTCTACAGCATACACTGTGCACACACAAGTTGGCCAGCATTAACATGGGTGCCAGCTATGTTCGGAGGACGTTAAGCTCCAGTATAAGAAAGCCAATGTAATTTTGGCTTGTCACTGGCAGTATTCTACCCA